>CM067169.1:111536952-111704452 GCA_034093135.1 Erigeron breviscapus | reverse complement strand
AACATGCTTAAATTGGAACCTATGACTACTTAACAAAGATGGATAATGTCTCCAAATTTCTTGTGAGATATGTTAGCTTAGTGAATCATCATTTAGTGGAACCTATGATCACACAATATGCTTCAGAAAATATCAGATGGTGTTCATAGTGGTTCACTCCTCAATATGCATGCCATTTGCAGTAAAGATTTCTTTATTTTCTCACAGCAAAGAATTTTCTCACAAAAGAATTTTCTCACAAAAGGACCATTATGAAAGTTAGCAAGTAAAAATCATACACATTTCTATGTGAGTTAAGCTCGTTGTTGACATTTTTGACTTATAACAAAACTGCACATAGTTTTAAAGCTTTCAAGCAAATAATCAAGATCCTACCAATGGTGTTGGTGGCCCTTTGGTAAGGTCTTTGACCTCAGGGTATTTCACCAGGGTTCGAGTCTCACTTCCACATTTGTGAGGTGGATTAATAGGGATTTTTCGAGAGTCCTGGGTTTCATCCCAGACATTCGTGTAATTTAAAAGTAGAAGTAGGATAGTATGCCGTTCTAAAATAAAAAAATAAAATATCAGGAGCCTAGTATTGTAGTTTTTTGACTTTTTAAGCACATGACAAAAGTGCTGCATAGTCTCATTTTACTTCTCACTCTCTCTCTCTCTCACTCTCTCTAAAAAAAGAAGCTAGTGATATAGATCAGAAGTCATTTTTGATGTCTATCTATAATCTTGAATTATCTACAAACTCAAATAAATACATGTGACTGCAGGTTCTTTCCCTCATCAATTCTAATAGTGAAAGATTTAATGCGTTGAGATTGGTGCAAATTGTATCAAGTTTCATAAACAATAAGCAAATGTGGAAAGCATTCACACACCGATATATGTCTGTATAACCCCTTGTTCAATTCTAATTAACTATACCAAATGACTAGATAAGCGAAAAGAGCGCACGTTTTTGCATGACTATTACTGCTCTTTTAATCACACCGTTCAATTGAACCCTGTGATTTCACAGGGTTAAGCCTGCTGCTTGTGGATTTTCTGAGTGGGTACCAACACACACACATAATATTATGAGTATCACATATTCATACAGAAAACATACGTAGATTTTTTAAAACTGTTTCTAGTGACTTGTCATATGCACAGTGTTCTAACTTTCCTCTTGTTTATCATGGGATCTGATGTATGGGATTTTAGATGCCTTGCAACTCGAGTATCTACATTATAAGAATAGAAGTCGAAAGGTTCTTTTACTTCTTTTGTTTTCCTTAGGTGAAACTTTCTCCTAGTTTTAGCATTGAATTCTTGTTAGTAGGTTAGATGAACTTCCTGCAGTTCTAGTGGTAATATCTGCTAGTTTTGATTACTAGACTTTTTTGATTACTTCTTTACTTGTTATATTCATGTTCTAGTATCTGTTTTTATAGCAGTAAATGTGCTAAATTTATTCTAACCTATGTTTTGGTTGAAATTTGCTACAGGCAATTACTGCTCTAAAGAAGGGGGCTTATCTTCTCAAATATGGGAGAAGAGGGAAACCTAAGTTTTGTCCCTTCAGGCTATCTAATGTAAGTTTAATATCCTTCATTCTGGTTTATATGTTCTTCATGTAGTATTAGCTATTTATATTAAAGCCTCAAATTAGTCATTATCTTACTATCACATGCACACTAGGTGTTTTCTGCCTTTTTTCTATAAATAATTTATAATGTGCACAATAGGTGCTTGTGAAAAAGTGTGCTTTACAACATGCACTTTAGGTGCTTGCTGCTGAAAGTTTGTGCATTGACTTCTTACTATCTATTTCAGGTCAAGTATGTTTCAATATAATTAATTATTTGTTATTTCACTATGCAAATAAGTATCGAATTCATCTGATGTTTCAGGATGAATCAGTTCTTATATGGTTTTCCGGGAAAGAGGAAAAACACCTTAAACTAAGTCATATCTCCAGAATTGTTTCAGGGCAACGAACCGTAAGTTGTTCCCTTCGAAGATAGTAAATCGTTTTACTTACTGTTTCTGCAGCATTACCTGGAAACCTTAGTAATTGTTTTCTGTTTACAAGTTAAAGTATTCAGAGAAGTAAGTAACTGATATGTATATTGTAATATTTAGCAATTTTGGAAGATAGCAATTATACCTTATATACAGCATGCATACATATATATATTAACCTGATTCTTTTACTGATTGAATACCCTGAAGCCTTTCTTTTTCATTAGGTGTTATAACACAAATAAAAATATTTAACGTTAAAGTGGGGAAAAAAACTCCAAAAAGTAAAAAGAGGACATTTATTTTGGGGCCGAGGGAGTATTTACTTAGGACAAAAAGTTGTCGTTATACTTTGGAGGTTATTACATCTAATATAACATAATTCTATGATTTTCGAGTCTCATGGATTAACATATAACTTTTTATATGATTTTTTTCTTTAGCCAATCTTTCAACGATATCCACGGCCTGAGAAGGAGTATCAATCATTTTCTCTAATATATAACGACAGGTCTCTAGATTTGGTAAGAGTTTTATCCATCTTCCTGACTCATTTAAGTTTTTATATAGGTTGTAGTGTTGTATGCCAATTAGAAAAAGAATTTTGTGATTTTTATATCTTCTTTGACTTGGTTGTTAAATACTTGAATTGTCTATCTCTGTAGATCTGCAAGGATAAGGATGAAGCCGAGGTGTGGTTTAGTGGTCTTAAGGCATTAATATCACGTGGCCATCAGAGAAAATGGAGAGCAGAATCAAGGAGTGACGGAATCCCATCTGAAGCTAATAGTCCCAGGACCTATACGCGGAGAAGCTCACCTTTACATTCTCCATTTGGTAGTAATGATAGCTCCCAGAAGGTGAGAATTTTGTTCTTATACTCATATTTTTCTCTTCATATATATTTCCATCTGTTAGAGCTGACAATTTCAATTCATTTATTAAATGACTCAAGTCAGGTTTAGTTTTATCTTTGACAGGTCAAATTGGTAAAATGAAATAAATAGTTTAGTTTCTTCAGAAACGGGTCAAACTGGTCAAAAGTATTGAGAAATTATTTATTTATTTGTTATGTTACTATTGAAATAGTTTAATTTCTGTAATTAAATTTAATACATATAGTGTATAGTGTCAATCTGACCCATGTTTATCCAATATATCACCCATTTTCACGCGTTATCTAAATTGACCATTTTGCCACTCTTTTCGTGTATTCATTTCCATGTAGGTTTTTACATATTCAATTCTTAATTAATGTCAAGTAAATGTTTAAGTATCATATTATCTGTGCCTATTCAGGACGCAGGTGATCAGCTCCCCATTCAAAGTCCTTTTGGAAGTCCTCCAAAAAACATTCCAGACATGAACTTTTATAAGGTTTCTCCTAAGGGTTTCTTCCCTTCAGATTCTGCCAGTGGTTCTGTTCATTCATTGTCATCTCGAGGTTCTGATAGCATCCATGGCCACACAAGGGTGACGGGTGTAGATGCCTTTAGAGTAAGTTTATCAAGTGCTGTTAGCTCATCAAGTCAAGGTTCTGGTCATGATGATGGGGATGCCTTGGGAGACGTCTTTCTTTGGGGGGAAATCACCAGAGATGGTGGATCCCACAGAACCGGCAGTTCCATTGGTGCTAAAACTGATTCTTTATTACCCAAAGCTTTAGAATCAGCAGTTGTGCTCGATGTTCAGAATATTGCTTGTGGTGGAAGACATGCTGCATTAGTAACCAAACAAGGGGAAATCTTCTCTTGGGGTGAGGAATCTGGAGGGAGACTCGGGCACGGTGTAGATTCAGACGTTTTGTGCCCGAAACTTATTGAATCTCTTAGCAATACAAATATTGAGCTTGTAGCATGTGGTGAGTATCATACTTGTGCTGTTACTCTCTCTGGAGAACTTTATACATGGGGTGATGGGCATTTTGGAATTCTCGGACACGGGAATGAGGTAAGCCATTGGGTCCCAAAACGGGTCAATGGGCCACTAGAGGGTATCCATGTTTCATTCATCTCATGTGGATCCTTTCATACGGCTGTTGTGACTTCTGCTGGACAACTATTTACTTTTGGTGATGGGACTTTTGGTGTTTTAGGACATGGAGATCGAAAAGTATTCTAAAACCTCGAGAAGTTGAATCTCTCAAGGGACTTCAAACCGTTAGAGCCGCTTGTGGTGTTTGGCATACTGCTGCAGTTGTAGAAGTTATGGTTGGGAATTCAAGTTCTAGCAATTGTATCTCGGGAAAATTATTTACATGGGGTGATGGCGATAAATACCGACTCGGCCATGGCGATAAGGAAACTAAATTAGTACCCACATGTGTTGCTGCACTCGTTGGTTCTAATATTTGTCAAGTTACATGTGGATATGACTTGACTGTTGCACTTACGACCTCAGGTCATGTCTACACAATGGGAAGTCCGGTTCTTGGTCAACTAGGAAACCCGCAAGCCGATGGAGAACTCCCGACTCGTGTTGAAGGCAAACTTTCAAAGAGTTTTGTTGAGGAGATATCTTGTGGGGCCTATCATGTTGCAGTTTTGACTTCCAGGACCGAAGTTTATACATGGGGTAAAGGTAGTAATGGCCGACTTGGTCATGGAGACATAGATGACAGAAATTCTCCCACCCTTGTAGAAGCATTAAAAGATAAACAAGTAAAAACTATTGCATGTGGTACTAATTTTACTGCAGCTATATGTCTTCATAAGTGGGTTTCGGGAACGGATCAAAGTATGTGTTCTGGCTGCCACCTACCATTCAATTTCAAAAGAAAACGCCACAATTGCTATAATTGTGGACTTGTTTTCTGTCATTCATGTAGTAGCAAGAAGTCGTTAAGGGCCTCTATGGCATTAAACCCTAACAAACCTTATCGTGTTTGTGATAACTGTGTTAATAAATTGAAGAAATCTATAGATGCCGATATCTCATCACAGTCATCTGTGAGTAGAAGAGGAAGTGTGAATATAGGTATTACTGACGTAAACAAAAAAGATGAGAAGTCAGACCCGAGCTTTCGTCCTCGCCTTGCTAGGTTTTCATCGATGGAAGCCATGAAACCTATTGATAACCGTACTTCCAAACGAAACAAAAAACTAGAGTTTAATAGCAGTCGTGTGTCACCTATACCTAATGGAAGCTCTCAATGGGGAGGTCTAAATATATCTAAGTCTCTTAATCCGGTATTTGAATCTTCCAAAAAGTTCTTCTCAGCTTCGGTTCCTGGTTCAAGAATTGTATCTCGAGCAACATCTCCAATATCGAGACGGCCAAGCCCTCCGCGGTCAACCACACCAATCCCAACCTTGGGTGGGCTATCTTCACCAAAGATTGTGACGGATGATTCTGAAAGGAAAAATGATGCCATCAACGAAGAAGTTGTGAAACTAAAAGCACAGGTATGTATTATTTCATTACACTGGGTTTAGCTGATCATCATTCTTCATCATTTAAATATGATGTATGTTAGATTATAAAGTTACAAAGAGCTAAAAAAAGTGGGTGCTGAAAGAACTGGGAAGACTAAAGAATAGTTGAATAGAGAGGCGAAAAAGCCGGGTAATGAGTGAAAATAGGTAAGTTTTTAAGTGCGTGTGAAAATAGGTCAGGTCTGCTTTGGTCAAACCAGAAATACATTTTGTGGATCCATTTTATGAAGTTGATGAAATGACTGTATATTGTTAGATTAATGTCTAGACCTCATAATAAACCAATATTATGTATATATATACATTTTATGTGCTGCAGCCTGTTTGAGCCATTGCTTTTTCAATTGAACCATTTAGTAACCAATTTGACCTGTTAGAGAGACATCATAAGCCGAATGACCCATATATTAGCAAGTGAGCTGCAATTGCTTCCTCTAGTAAATATAAATTTAAAGTGATATCACATATAAATTGATTGTTTATATTGAAACATTATGATGTGTTCTAGTGCATGATGCATACCTTTTTTTTTTTATGTTCTTTATAAATAGATGGGAAGTTGATGGGCCAGCTGCTGCTGCAGCTTAACATCATAGGCTGCATGTTATATACATGATATTGCAACTGAAGTTCATATGATTTATATATGAAATTTGTTTCTGACTTCATTTTGCACCAAAAACATTTGGGCTGGCAGAAATAATTTTGCGGGGCCTTATCTTGATATAGTATGATTGCAAGTCGTATACATTGGAATACATTGGAATATTGTTTACTTTCTGTACAGGCTATGGAAATGGGTCCATGTGCTTTGTATTGGGTTTAGTATAACATGAAAATTGTCAAGGTGGTTGAACAGGCTAGACGAGTCAAAGTCTCTTAACGTTTATTCAAATGCTTACAATGTCCTAAATCTGTTTACTTTTTAACCATAGAAAAAGTAATTTTTAAAGGGGAGTGGACTAGTTACTTTTTAATATATAGTTTCTTATTTTGATAACGTTGCTGTTAAAAAGAAAAATACAAAAGAGTATCACAGGGTCATTCCAACCCAAACCGGTATGATTTCTTACCCAACCCACTATAATTTCTTACCCAACCTGCCCCACCCACTTGTTTTGCTACCTCTTAATTAATTGTTAGTTTTCCTTCAGAGGTTATTTACCGACTCAAATTGCCAAGCAGGTTGAAAATCTTACTCGTAAAGCAGAACTTCAAGAGATTGAGCTGGAACGAACTTCTAAACAACTGAAGGAGGCAATAGCTATTGCAGGGGAAGAGAGCTCAAAATGCAAGGCAGCAAAAGAAGTGATTAAATCACTTACCGCCCAAGTAAGATCAGTTTTTGAAATCAATAAGTTTTATATGGTAGCTTATGACATTGTATCCAGTGTTAATGGTTAGGTTAGACTGTGTTTGATGCATTTGTTATACTAAGTGTGCCCTACAATCAAGAAGATTTAATAAACCTACTTAATTATTCCCTGAAAGTGCTATCCATTATCATAGTGGTGCTAAAAGTAAAGTCCTTATTTCAGTTTAAACTAAGCAAACTAGCACTTATTTATTTTCAGCACATATTGCCATTTCTATAGGAGGCTGGGATGCAACCCCAATCATCTCCAGTCCTAACGTAATGGATGCCAAGTTGGTTTTTGTTTTGAGTTGAGGCTATATTTCCCATTTTAGGCACATATATGTGTAAATCGTATTAGGAGCTCACTTAGCCAACTGATTTTTCATTTTTAAAACACACTTGATTCTGATTCTATACTACACAAACAAATGAGAGTGCTCGATGGTGCCCCCTCTCAGAGTGAATATTCTTCTTCATCTTCTGATATGGAACTAACACTCAACAGCTATTTTATGGGGTTTTTTTCTAAGCATATTTTGAGTAGCTATATATTTGTAGACATGTGAAATAGTAAAATATTGCTTTTTTTGTGTGGCAAGAGTATGTAGTTTAATCTTTTATTTTCATTTATTTGGTTTGTAATTATAGCTGAAAGACATGGCCGAAAGGTTGCCAGTGGGAGCTGCCAGGAACATCAAATCTCCTTCCTTTACATCCTTTGGATCAAATCTTGCTTCCAGTGATATTTTGTCAAATGGCCCGGTTGACCGGCCTAATGGTCAAATGGTACCGTATGAAGAACCGGATACAAATGGTTCAAACAGTCAGCTAAAACCAAATGCCATCAATAGCCGCAGTTCGAGCCACAACAAACCTCCCAATTTAGAGACGACAGCAATAAAAAGTAGCAGAAGCAAAGATAGTGAATCTCAAGGTGCTGATGATGAATGGGTGGAACAGGATGAGCCTGGTGTCTATATTACCCTCACATCGTTACCTGGAGGTGCCAAAGATCTTAAACGAGTTCGCTTCAGGTAAGCCATTCTACATTCCCTATAATTAATCTTGGACTCATTTATTGTTAATGGTCAATTTGGCTTATAATTTTTCTTTAAAGTTCCAAATGGGTTGAGGTCAATACTTGAGTCAAAAAATTCGCATTTAAGAAACAGATCAACTGATGTGAATGGTTCAAACAGGTTGAAAGTAGACCAAACTGAATTTTTAACACCTGAAACATCCTTGACCGTTATATGATATTATTGTTATGAATTTTATATGTTATAATCATAGATGAGGCACTAATTCTGTATTAAAAATTTATATATATAATAATCTCACATGAACCTTACCTATATAAAGGGAAAAGATAAAAATTGGACAGGGTGTTTTTGGACAAATCCGGTTGTTTCAACTAATTAGATACATAATTACATGTTTTACTGGTTACACGTATTGCTCATTGCGTAGTTTTTTTCCCCATTAGTGCTATCTTAATCTACACATAAATGTTAAGCAACCATATAATCCCGATTCTATAGAAGAACATTAACATGATTTATATGCAGCCGGAAGCGATTCAGTGAGAAGCAAGCAGAACAGTGGTGGGCAGAGAATCGGACAAGAGTTTATGAACAGTACAATGTCAGAATGCTTGATAAGTCAAGCGTGGGCATTGGAAATGAAGACTTAGCAAGATGATTGACATGTAGGAACATCACATAGTATGTAAATGAATATATTCCTAATTTTCCTCTGCATCATCTCTCGTAAAGAAATGGTGGTCAAATTTATAGGTTAAGTTTCGCTCCTACATATTGTTACGAGGTTGGAAGCAAAGTTTTCTTAACACAAGGAGCATTCCGAAAACCTTTGGGTCTGCCTCTTCTTTTCTTTCTTCATATTTTGCATTGACGCGTTGTGAGCGTATGTTCTGTTCCCCCTCAATATCTTGTTTGGAAGGGACTGAGCTTGGGGAAAATGGAGGTGGTTAGGTGGTCTTTTGGCTTATTCTTTAAAAGCCGGTTCCATGTATATTCATTATCAAGTACAACATGGTTCCCCTTATATATTTTCAAGTATGCATTGATAATTTATAGTTGATTGTTACATATGTGTATCGATAAATTAGATTGATCACGTCTGTTATTTACAGTTACAATGTTTGAAGGCATGCTTGCTTGACACACCATACAGAAAATGTTGATATCTGCTACTATATTCAACAACAAAGATGTACGAAACATATTTATCAAAGTTTTGGATCAAATGGATGGTGCTTTTACTAAAAGAATCATTACAACTGTCACTCATAAACTAAAGAGTGATGCGAGAGTAACAAATAAATTACAAATAAAACTTTACTAATCTAGGTGTCACCAATAAAATTCAGGGGGAAGCATGAAAGAGAAAATAGACTTTATTTTAATTGGTCCACAACACTTGACAACTTAGTTTGTAATTTTATGTTTGTAATTTGTTTGTATGTTTAACATTTCTCTAAATTAAACTAGTGTAATACCCGGATATTGCGTAAAGTCTATCATTTTTAGTTTTGCGACTGGAATTTTGAATAGCGTCTTCTTTGCTGTTATATTAAGTTGTGATGACATAAACATAGCTTATGGGTACTGTATTAAAAAAAAAAAGTCTAAAGATTTGCAAACAGATGAAAATATTGTAATTCTCTGAGCTCAATCCTAAATTTATGGGTAATGGATTCATCTAATCGGCCAAAATCATCCTTAGTTATCTTTATAAGTTTGTTTTTATTATATAAAATTTGGTATGTCTTACATTACAATATGACATATTGACATGTATAAGTAATGCATGGTAAGTCATAAATTCACTTTAGAAAGATGGATATAGAAATGAAACACACGTTTCTATACCTGAGTAGTTATACAGCAGAAATTATAAGTATCGAATAAGAAAAGGTAACATCAAAAACAAGAGAAATGACTCTCGATGCAATTAAAATAAGTTCATCGAGCAATGATTCAAGCCAATCGATAGCATAAACCGCCGAAAATATTCTTGCTATGACGATAAAGAAACTTCGAGCCCCGCGGAGATAAAAGGAATGCAAATCTCTGCGTAGAAGCACATAAAAAATTAAAACGTGTTACAAGTGGAATGAAAAGAATATATAGATTCTTTCAAAATCAACTGTAATAAAAAACACATACATTTAAGTTCTTTGAAGAAGAAATCGATAGAGATATAAAGTGAGTCAAGTTTACTCGTGAATTACTCGAGTTCGACTCGTTAAAAGCTAGAATCGAGCCGAGCCGAGCCTAAACGAATTCAAGTGAAGTTCAAGCTTAACTTAGAGATCGTTTAATAATCGAGCTCAAGCTCGAGCTTTGAATAGTAGGCTTGATTAAACTCGAGATCCTAAACGAGCCAAAATACAAATCTTATTCAATACATTTAAAGAAGCCGAGCTCGAGCTCGACCTTAAACAAGAATCTAAACGATCATTATGGTATATTGGTATGCTTGTAAAATCTCAGACTGATCATGATCCTCGTATAATTTATTCTTCTGCAAATGTACGTAGTGTATTAGAATGTTTTGTATATGTATGTAAGTGTAAAGTGTGACTACCAGTAAGAAAGATATGTAGATTTGTGATTGGTACACTTGGAAGACATTTGCTTAATAATTCAGAAATGAAATTACCCAACTAGAATGTGGAGAATTATATGAAAATGGTTTTTATAATATTCAAAAGAACAATAATATAGAGCTTGGCAGTCCATGCGAAATGAAAGTAGTCAATATTATTATAAGAATGGTTATGATGGTGATTTTTAGAAGTTCAAAAAAGTATTAGCAACTTGGTAAAACATATGAAATGTTATATACAAATTCAGAAAAGGATTAGAACTTGGTAAATCATATGAAATGATTATACGATGGTGGTTATAAAAATTCAAAGGAGAAAAAGGTGAGGCGAACTCTTATCCCTCGTGGAATGACATTATTTGTCATCGGGCAACGTGTTTAGATAAAAGAAGTGGAAATTACAGACTTTTAGGCGTCCTGTTTTTTACTCGAAGTTGTGAAAATATTAACATCAATACTGATTTCATGTCTCCAAATCAATTTATGTTTATAGGCTCCAACGTCGATCGTGATACTTTTCACTCAAAGACAGGATTAAATTTCTACTCTATTATCAAGATTTCGAGTTTGACATTCACCCAAGACAAGTATCGACTAATTAAACTACCTTTGGTCGTGGACCGATTAATAATCAAGATCACATATAGATATATTTTCGGCATCTGCAGTACAAGTGATCTGCAGCAATCCAAGCTTCATCATTCATCATCTTTCTAACGATTCCCACTGCTGACCTGAACTTCAATATGTATCTGTAATCTTCTAAATTCGTTCCCAGTGTTTTCAAATATCATGACAATTCTTGGTGTTCATAGTATCAGATGGAATCCAACTCCATGTGATCCAAAGAATGCCCATGAAACTAATAATAACTAAGTTTTGTTAAATAAAATTACAACCACTTGATGGATATACTACAACACAGAACACATCCTGGATTATTGAATATTATTGCACCCACATCCACAGGATATGGTAACATAACTATATGAACATTTACCGCAACTAATACAATCGTTGTGATCCAAACTCATAACAAAAATATCTTGAATGATCAAAGAACATGTAAGATGTAGTACGATGGCAAAACCCAAAACGACAACCATAATATCATGAGACCACTGGTCTTGCAAAGCTTTAGGGGGGCACTGCACCACCCCCACCACCATCACCATCACTAGGGAAGGACAAAACCACCACTGTTGCAAAGGCAAATGGGGGTGGTTCTGCTTGCCAAACATTAACCAACAAAAAATTGAAAACACAAAAACAGAGGCAGCGAAAGTGCCCTGATTGTTATTAAAGTCAATAAGAGAATTGTGCACATCAGCACTAGCAAGTTCTGAAAGTCAACTACGGTTTCATTGTTTTTAATATGCAAAAAACACTCAATAGGACTTCCCACAGTGTATCAAGCTCCCAGCACCCAGAAAAAGACCAAAAATTCCAGCACTACGAAGTGTTGTTTGTCCAATGTGTCTAATCTTCATAAGACCGGGGATCTGCATTCCATTATTAGATATAAAAAACAATTAGAAGGGGCATAAGTTGAACAAAAGACAAACTATTGCTATATCATATTACAATTTATAGTGAATTTTGGAGATTATTTTAGCACAATGATGTGTTAATGAATTCCTAGTTGACCCGATTCCTTTAAAGTTAAATTTCTTATTTTCACCCTTTTGACCCCTCGGAGATAAAAGCACCCAAATCGATCCATTCATAAAGAAATAGATTGAAATCACCACCTCTTATGTAAGGTAAGGTGACACTTGAGGTTTTGACAACGGGGTTGATAAAAATAATGACAATAAGGTACTGCCTAAATTTATAGCCTAGAAGGTACACCATACTTAATAAATCATAAGATCATACCCTGTATCTAATAGCTTCAAACGTTCCATATACAGCACCTGCAAATGAATATATAAATCATCAGATAAAAATACAAAATCCTAAAAGCAGGCTCAACGATGACCATAAATTATAACCGTATGTAACATATCACACAAGATAGCTCTATCAGTATTTACTGAACACAGTTACAACCATAAAGTTACAATCCTCTATTGAACCTGAAGGGTGAAACACACTATTTTGAGATCTCACTGACCAAAATAGAATATGCAAAGTATCAATGGATGGCATGAGCCTAACAGTGTCCTACCCTTAGACATGCCATTAGATGCAGTTCTACATTAGACAAGATAGCCTAAAAGTGTTCAAAAAATATTCTTTAAAGCATCGACACACTCGAATAGTATAATCACAAAGTACTTAGTACTTAAAGTCTTACTAGATGTTCCATGGAATGAGATATGTTACAGGATAATGCGTATTCCTTGATTGGAATCATGTTTATTAGACAGATTATTAATGATATATCAGCCTGGCCCAAAGTGTATATTAGCCGGCCCTAATTGGGCCTGTCATATCTATATATATTGTTGTCCTGTATTCTCTACATGTACAAGAATAATAAGTAATTACAATATACGTTTATTATGGTATCAGAGCTAGGAAACCCCTAGTCTCTTCAGTTTCCCTTTCTTCCTTGAATCTGTTCAATAATCACTGGTTCTCCAACAGTCCAACCGTCACAAATGGCAACAATACAAGCCTTTTCCTCTGCTGACAAAACCACACACAACTCCCACAAGTTCGGTTTTACCTTAACCCCTACAAACTATGGCTATTGGAAGGCCATGATTCAACCATTCCTGACTACAAACAACCTATTTGGCTATGTTGATGGAACTATACTCTGCCCAGATCCTTTAATCAAGCAGCAAACTACTGGGAAAGAAGATACATCATCAGCAGCCCCTATTCCTAATCCAAATCACACTGCATGGGTTTCGAATGATGCTCATGTACGTATGTTGCTTATGTCAACCATCTCTGAGGCATCGTTTCAACATGTCCAAGGTAATACATCTCGTGATCTCTGGTTATCCCTTGAACGTGCGTATGCACCACATACTTCTTCCAGAGAATTTTATCTAAAGACTCAACTGTTAAAAATACAAAGGGTGATGAAACTTCTGAAGCATATCTTAATAGGGCACATGGATATGCTTCCGCCCTAGCCAATATTGGAGCACCAATGCCGGAAAAAGATATTGTCATGCTAGTTGTTGCAGGGCTTCGAGATGAATACAATGGAATCAAACAGGGCCTGATTGAAAGGGAATTCACTGCTGTTTTCTCAGAACTTCCAAGCCTCTTGGCTGATCATGAGTTTTTGATTAGGAAATCTGCCCTGGATGTTGCACCGGTCCAGGCCTTTACAACTTCTATAGCTACTAGTTCCTCTCTTCCACCAGATACAATGCAAGCCCTACAACAGTTGGTTGCCAAACTTGGATTACAGTTACAACCAGCCAGCCCTTCGACTTCCTCACCTACCACCAGTAACTCAGCCTTTTACACAAACCGAGGCCGTGGACGTGGCAACCACTACAATAACAACTATAATCGCAACCAAGGAGGTGGAGGATCCCGAAATAATCAAGGTCAGTTTGGTTGGGCTACTAACCAAAATACTGTTTATGGTACATGCAACAGGTGTGGCATTGGCCATGTTCCATCGGAATGCCCAAACCGTGATCCGTGATCCATCTGGTTTCCGGCCGAGACACCATCGGCTAATTTTGCTGACTCTCGATCACGAGCATCTTCTCGGTGGCTACCAGACATGGGCTCAAACAACCATGTTGCACCAGATATGACGAGCTTTGATTCTACCGAACCCTACTATGGTGATGATACTCTACATGTTGGTAATGGTACACCTCTTCCCATATTACATATTGGTTCTTCACGATTTTACTCACCTAACAAAACCTTTCGAATGAACAATATCTTACATGTTCCTGAAATTAAGAAAAACCTCCTTTCTATTCAAAAATTTTGCCAAGATAACCATGTTTACTTTGAATTTCACTCTACCTTTTTTGCTGTGAAGGACAAGGTTACACACATTACCCTCCTCATGGGTCCAAGTGACGGTGGACTCTACTCAATCAACCTTTTCACATCTCAACCAGTTCCTAAAGTTGCCTTTTCAACAACTCGTGCATCGGCCTCTAAATGGCATCAAAGACTGGGGCATCCTCACTCCCAACTTTTCCAATCTATGATTTCTAAATATTGTTTGCCTGTTTCCAATAAGTTTTCTGTTATGGATTGTCATTCTTGTTCTGTTGGAAAATCTACAAAACTCCACTTATTATCTTCTAATTATAAAAGTTTACATGTTCTTGACTTAGTCTTTTGTGATGTTTGGGGACCTGCCCCCGTTCCTTCTTTTGATGGTCACGCTTACTTTTTATTATGTGTTGATCATTTCTCAAAGTTCATGTGGTTGTTTCCCTTAAAACGTAAATCTGATGTCTTTGGCATTTTTAAAGAGTTTGTCACAATGGTCGAACGACAGTTCTCCACCAAGCTAAAATCTGTCCAAACAGATTGGGGAGGGGAATTCAGAAACCTATCAACCTTCTTCTCCTCCATTGGCATCATACACCGCTTATCTTGTCCTCATACAAGTGAGCAAAATGGTATTGTTGAACGCAGACACCGTCATGTGGTTGAAACGGGTCTCACTCTCATGGCACAATCAAATGTACCTCAACGATTCTGGCATTTTGCCTTCGAGACTGCTGTCTACCTCATTAATCGTATGCCTACACGCTCCAACATCATTTCACCTTTTGAACATCTTTTCAAACACAAACCAGATTTCTCGTTTCTTCGCGTCTTCGGATGCCAATGTTACCCCTATCTTCGTTCCTATCATCCGAACAAAATGGATTTTCGTTCTATCCCTTGTATCTTCCTCGGGTATAGCACCTCTCATCATGGTTATCGTTGCTTTGATCCCGTCTCCGAACGCATTTACATTGCCCGTCACGTTCGTTCAACGAAAACTCCTTTCCCTTCTCGGTTAAGCATTATCCGCTTCTAGTCCGTATATTTCTTCCTATCCTACTGTCCCACCCACCTCCTCCAACCCTACTGCACAACCACCTACACCACCATTGGTCCATACTTATTCACGTCGATCCACAACACAAACAGCACCATCCGCCTTTGAAAAATTCACACAGACTCATGCTGACCCTCACCAACCCCACTGCTGCCTCCCGTAGGAGTCTGGGCCGTGTCTCAGTCCCAGTGTGGCTGATCATCCTCTCGGACCAGCTACTGATCATCGCCTTGGTAAGCTATTACCTCACCAACTAGCTAATCAGACGCGAGCCCCTCCTCGGGCGGATTCCTCCTTTTGCTCCTCAGCCTACGGGAATGTCACCATCACCACAAGCAAACACAACACCCCCTACTACTACACCAACACCACCTTCACCACCAGCCAACGCACAACGCAACAGAACCGCCACCAGAACCGACCACACAGCCTAACCCACCACCTCCACAACGCCAACGTCCAGCCAATTTAAGACAAAACCCTAAACAATCCAACCCATACAATGCATCCTCCTTCCATACCACGTCCACAAAATCCACCTCAGAACCCACAAGCTTTGCCATTGCCAACAAAGATTCTCACTGGCGTAAGGCTATGGTAGATGAATACTCGGCTCTTATCCGGAATTGCACTTGGACGCTGGTGCCTCCTCCACCAAATGCTAATATTGTTGACAGCAAATGGGTCTATAAAGTTAAACGGGACCAACATGGGGCGATAACGCGTTACAAAGCGCGTCTGGTTGCTAAAGGATACAATCAACAACCTGGTGTGGACTATACCGACACATTTAGTGCAGTGGTCAAATCCACCACCATTCGTGTTGTTCTCTCCTTAGCGGTCACCAAACAATGGCCCCTTAGACAACTTGATGTGCAGAACGCCTTTTTACATGGCGATTTGAAAGAAACGGTGTATTTGAGACAGCCACAAGGTTTTATTGACCCTCATAGACCAGCTCATGTGTGCCTCCTTCATAAGTCATACGGTCTCAAACAAGCACCCAGAGCTTGGTTTGAACGGCTCTCGTCTGCCTTGACCACAATCGGCTTCAGAGGCTCTAAAACCGATCCTTCCCTGTTTATTTATTCGGCTAACGGGACACTAATGTATATGCTTGTATATGTTGACGACATTATCTTGACAGGGAACAACAACAAAGCTATAACTCAAGTGGTGCATCGTCTTAGTAAATCATTTGCCATTCAAGATATGGGGCCTTTATCCTATTTTTTGGGCATTGAGGTTGCCCGTAAGGGGACTGATATTATTCTGTCACAAAGAAAGTACATTAATGACTTATTGAACCGGGCACAACTTTCTCATGCCAAACCAGTTACATCCCCTTGTACCACTAGTGCTCCCCTTTCTCTTGGTGATAGTTCCCCTTTTGCTGATCCGGTAAAGTATCGCCAAATGGTTGGAGCTTTACGGTATGTTACACTCTCACGGCCTGACATCACCTTTGCGGTTAACAAAGTGTGCCAGTTTATGCATTCTCCAACTGAAAATCATTGGTCTGCAGTTAAACGCATTTTAAGGTATTTACACGGGACAGCTGATCAAGGGCTCGTAATTACCCGCTCCTCATCATCAGTGTTGCATGCTTACACAGATGTTGAATTCAACACCTTAAGTGCCTTTTCCGATGCAGACTAGGCACCCATGACCGTCGATCCACGGGAGGATATGCTATCTATCTCGGGTCTAATCTCATTTCCTGGTCTGCAAAGAAACAAAAAACCGTATCTCGGTCATCCACAGAATCAGAATACAAGGCTTTGGTCGGCTGAATTAACCTGGCTTGAAACATTGTTAAGTGAACTTCGTGTCCCGATGCATTCAGCTCCAACCTTATGGTGTGACAACTTGGGGGCCACCTACCTATCTGCTAATCCCGTCTTCCATGCCAGAACAAAACATGTAGAAGTTGACTTCCATTTTGTTAGAGAAAAAGTTGCACAAGGAAGATGATCTGTTCAGTTTATTTCTACAAATGATCAAATTGCTGATGTCTTCACAAAGCCACTATCAACTGAACGATTTCTCTTCTTGAAGACCAAGCTAAGAGTCGCTCCCCGGCCTTAGCTTGCGGGGGAATATTAGACAGATTATTAATGATATATCAGCCTGGCCCAAAGTGTATATTAGCCGGCCCTAATTGGGCCTGTCATATCTATATATATTGTTGTCCTGTATTCTCTACATGTACAAGAATAATAAGTAATTACAATATACAAAAAGAGTAATACTGAAGATATAATTTCATCCTCCAGTGCAAGCATACACAGGCACTATGTAAGTAACTTTCAAAAGAAGATATCTTTCATATATCCTATGGTTCATGCACATACAATTCAGTCTATCAGGCAGATAATAGAAAATATTCTTTCTTTGTTCAAGCCTCGTATTGTGATATAATACACACACAAAAATTCTAATCTTAGTAAGTACTACCATGAAATACTTTCTACCAAATAAAATGAACTACATATTTTATAATGTAGGTCAAAGCTTCGGCAATGGATATAAGAATTCCAAAATTTATTAAAATTTCTTACAAAATGGTTACTTGAACTTCACTAATCAATTTTATTCTAACTAAACAGATTCATTACCATGATGTATGCCACTAACATTTCTAAATAAACATATTCTTATGCTTTTAAAAGACTGTATACATGTAGGCGAATGATCAAATAAAACAGGGCGCCATGATGAGAAGTCACGAGAAGGCAAATCAATTGGAAAAGAAAAGACTGGTTTCGCCGATGCACAAAAAAATGTGACACAAAATATATTGTGATTTGATGCAAACACCAAAATTCAATTCAAAAACTGTTCTTAATATTGCACAATCCAAATTTAATATATTTTGAGGGCCTTTCTCACCCTCCTCACAAATCGGGTCATTTTTACAATAACTCGCCCCTATATTTTTCTACCAGTGTATAATTATAAGTGAAAATAAGTATTTTTATAATTTCAAGACTAATTCAAGTACACTGATGCAGACCTATTTTATGAAATAAACATATTACACACTAGTAATTAAAACAGTGGTTGAGGTTTGTCATTCATCATTATTTTATTAACAAATTATATATACAAAAATTCTAATTAAAGTTGTGGGTTTAAAATATAATACACACACAAATATATACATATACATATATATATATATATATTCTATATATATATATATATATATATATATATATATATAAAGGAATGAAATTAGGGTTTATAATAAAAGATGAAAAAAAAATTTACCGGCGGCGCCACCAACAGCACCACCGACAGCGACTCCGGCGGTTACTCTGGCTAGACAACCATCTTTTCCCATCTTTCTTCTTCTTCTTTATTTCAATTCTATTTCTATTATTTTGTGTAGTTGTGTGTGTTTCAAAGAGAAACAAACAGTTTAGGTTTTAGTAAGGATGGGTCGGAAGAAAGGTTTTATTTTTATGTTTTATAAAGTATTTTTATGTTTTTTTTCTATTTAAAGTGTTTTTTTTTGTTAAAAGATTGGTTTCTTGATGGAGAAATAATGAGATGAAAGGAAGTTTTGGTTTTATTATTTGTTAAAAAAACATTGGTTTCTTGTTATTAAAGAAAGTAAATTACTATATTTAGATTTTAAAGTTTTTTTTTTTTAAGTTAGTTTCGATTCAGACGTGTTGAAGACAATTTTAACCAACGATTTGCTGGACCTCCAACCCTCTCCTCATGGAAAATACCTTGAGATGAGAAACCCAAGACTCGAACCCGAGACCTTGGGGAAAACTCACCTCCGGGGCCCACATAGTGGATTTAGAAGATACCCCTGGCCAACCCACCTAAGTTAAGCTAAACTCTAATTATTAGTAAATACAATTATAAAGATTTTTTGGATAGGAAATTACAATTTTAAGTAGATCTAGTTTGAACTAAATTTAAATAACTGTAAAGATTTTTTTAGATACGAAAGTTTATCTTTAGGTAAACTTAGTTTTACTAAATTGAAAAATTATAAAGTTTTAAAAAAAACTATCTATTATTTATTAATTATTAAAATAACTACAAAAGTTTTTAAAAAAAAATCTTAATCGTTTGTTTAAATAAAATCCGTTCAAAAAAAAAAGTTAATAAGGTTATGAAATCAAGAAAAGCTTTTAAATTCATTTTATATTTTGTTAGTTAAACACTTCGTATTATATTTTATAAAAATTAGAGTTAATTACACTTTTGGTCCCTGTCGAGGGTTAAAAGTTACCGTTTTCATCCCTACCTTTCATATATTACCGTTTTGGTCCAAAAAACTTTGTCACGTCAACGCTTTTGGTCCAAATCTCAAACAGACGTTTATTTGCCCAGCACGTGACCTGCACATGATGGGCATTTTAGTCTTTTTCTTTACCCAAGGACCAAAAATGTAATTAATTCCAGGCTGTTTACATTCATCATCATCCCAACAATCTTTTTTTTTCCCCCCAGATCTTCAACATCTTATCATCATCTTCATCATCACCAATAAATTTAAAAAACACATTAAATCAAAAACACCAATAAATTTAAATGACATTTTTGAACAGACATTTACATGTAAGCTTCAAATGGGTTGTAACCTTAATAGTTCACTTATGAAGTCTGATGGGCAATCATCATGGCCTGATTAACTTCTTTTTTTGCCTTGCCTTTTGATTCATGCTGCTTCATTTTGTAAACATTTTTTTTTTGTCAGAACTAAGCCCAAGATGAACAACGCATTTTTATCAAGCCATCGATCACCACCAGATTAAAGCCCAAGATGAAAAATCACTACAGAAGCTAAATGCAACCTATTGTTCATACTCCATCTAATGTATACAAGTAAATCTATGAATCTATGATCATCATCAACAAATACCATCAGATTAAATCAAAAACATCAATCTCAGTTACATTTATCATCAAATTTAACTCACAGAATCATCCAAACTCTAAAAACCTAAAAAATCAAATCTTAAAAATATAATCCAATAATATTAACATTAAGAATTAAGCTCTAAACAAGTCTTCATAAAATCATCATCTAATCCATCAAAAAAATTTCCCCATCACCGTAACATTTTTTTCTTTTTTCTCTCTAGCAACATAATCTTATCTTAAATCTTTTTGTACTAATATTCGAGAAGACGAGTGGTGGCTACGGTGATTGGATTTGGGATGAGAAGTTTCGGAAAGAGTAGGTCTTGGCAGCGATTGGCAGTTCGTTCCGATTTAGGGTTTCAAATGGTGGCAGCCAGTGATGTTGTTGTTGCTCCGTTGATGATGATGATACAAGATGAAACAAAGATATATGACAAAAGAAGAAGGTGGGGAACTGAGATTCCAGGTTGTGAGTTTGATATAGGCATATAGATATACATATCGATATAGATATGAATATAGATTGAGATTATGGATAATGGTTGATTTGTAGATCTGGAATTTTTTTGTGGTTAAGGATGTTTTTGATTTGATGATGATAAGATATATATATATGCAGGTCAAATGAAAATGAAAATATTAAAAAATATAGAATTTTTTTTTATATATATATATATATATATATATATATATATATATATATATATATATATATATATATATATATATATATATATATATATATATATATATATATATATATATATATATATATATATATATATATATATATATATATATATATATATATATATATATATATATATATATATATATATATATATATATATATATATATATATATATATATATATATATATATATATATATATATATATATATATATATATATATATATATATATATATATATATATATATATATATATATATATATATATATATATATATATATATATATATATATATATATATATATATATATATATATATATATATATATATATATATATATATATATATATATATATATATATATATATATATATATATATATATATATATATATATATATATATATATATATATATATATATATATATATATATATATATATATATATATATATATATATATATATATATATATATATATATATATATATATATATATATATATATATATATATATATATATATATATATATATATATATATATATATATATATATATATATATATATATATATATATATATATATATATATATATATATATATATATATATATATATATATATATATATATATATATATATATATATATATATATATATATATATATATATATATATATATATATATATATATATATATATATATATATATATATATATATATATATATATATATATATATATATATATATATATATATATATATATATATATATATATATATATATATATATATATATATATATATATATATATATATATATATATATATATATATATATATATATATATATATATATATATATATATATATATATATATATATATATATATATATATATATATATATATATATATATATATATATATATATATATATATATATATATATATATATATATATATATATATATATATATATATATATATATATATATATATATATATATATATATATATATATATATATATATATATATATATATATATATATATATATATATATATATATATATATATATATATATATATATATATATATATATATATATATATATATATATATATATATATATATATATATATATATATATATATATATATATATATATATATATATATATATATATATATATATATATATATATATATATATATATATATATATATATATATATATATATATATATATATATATATATATATATATATATATATATATATATATATATATATATATATATATATATATATATATATATATATATATATATATATATATATATATATATATATATATATATATATATATATATATATATATATATATATATATATATATATATATATATATATATATATATATATATATATATATATATATATATATATATATATATATATATATATATATATATATATATATATATATATATATATATATATATATATATATATATATATATATATATATATATATATATATATATATATATATATATATATATATATATATATATATATATATATATATATATATATATATATATATATATATATAATTTCCTTATTTAAATTCATATATGTAAATATATATATATACATGAAAACTATATATTATATATAAATATATAATATATTATATATATATAATATATCTATATATATATACTAAAAGACAACTGACCTAATAGCTTATTAACCAATCATAGTTTTTGATTTTATCAAATTGAAAATTGATGATGTCATTTTTAATTTAATTATAAATTAAAATCCTAATAATCATTATCCAAATATATTAATATATTATATTTATATTAATGTTTGTAGAAAAAATCTCACTAATTTACACTTTTTTGTTTTTCATCAATAATTTATATTTTTTACCCTTACTAAACACTTAATTTTATTTTTTAATTACGTTCTTAACATCTTTCAGAATTATTTTTTGGCTATTTTTCTTTTGAGTCAATAAGACTTTTTAGCTTGCATATATATAGTTACACTTTGATAATAATCTAATCTTTATAACAATGTAAACCCGTGTATTTGACACGGGTCTAAAATCTAGTTCACAAGAAAGATATTTATCAATTGACTAAATAGTTATTAACCTAATAAAAGTTTCAAATTTATAAAAATACAGTCATTATCGAGCTCTGATTTGAACTTCCACAAATTAATCTCCATCCATCCATCTTCCCTCTCTTTTGGAGCCTGATTATCATCACCGGTCACATTCCATGAGAGTGGGGTTCTAAAATAAACAATTCGAGTCTGTTTGATCTCGTACTTTCACTGGACAATACAACTCACTACACTTTTCTGAAAGCATGAACACAAGGTAACATACGTATTCTGTGTTTGGTAAGAATCTTTCACTTTCAATCTTGCACTTGATATGAAATTCTTGTGTTGATAAAAGCTCAATCACTTTTCGAAATCTGGATGCATATGCAAGATATATCGTGTGAGTATATACTTTTAAAAGATAAAATAAAATCTAAGAAAATATTAATATATTATTCATAACATGTATTTATCTTAAAATTTGACTGTAAATTTATTTATTAACAGGGCAAAAAAATATACCGCTTAATCCATTTCCGAACTTTGAACATCTACTTGAAGAAGGAGCGTTCCGATTAATCTCAAACTTTCAAGTAAAATCCATCCACTCAATGTTTCTGCTAGCTAAACATGCATGTAAGCTCAACTTTTTGGATGAAACATCTATCTTTATTTTTAATTACGTTCTTAACATCTTTCAGAATTATTTTTTGGCTATTTTTCTTTTGAGTCAATAAGACTTTTTAGCTTGCATATATATAGTTACACTTTGATAATAATCTAATCTTTATAACAATGTAAACCCGTGTATTTGACACGGGTCTAAATTCTAGTTCACAAGAAAGATATTTATCAATTGACTAAATAGTTAATTAACCTAATAAAAAAATTTATAAATACGAGGTCTCTAACTATTTGGTGGCTTTATACAATCGTTTAGTTCCTTACAACTAATTAAAGAGCCATCCATGGTGAAGTTAATTAAAACCAAAAGAAATTGGATGCCTTGTATTTGCTTGATGTGTGACAGCCAAGTTCTGTCAATGCCCGAATACAAAATGGTTTATTGCGATGACATGTTATTATAGGCTTAAAGTTGACTTTAATCTATTGCGGCAACACATGTCAACGTTAAAAACGGGCAGAATAGGAAAATTAAGGAACAGAATAGCACCAAACTTTCAAATTATAAATTAACAAGATCTGAATACAAAATCAAACGGGATTTAATATTCAGGAATATAACACACAACTGTCTCAAGGTAATTACTCATTTACAACGGCAACATGTAAATAATAAAGGCACAACATACACGAAACTCTATCGATACATGGATACAGAAAGCTTCTCTTAGTTATAATATATAAGGATTCCTACATCGGCCGAAACTCTAGGCCACATACAACAAGACCACACATAGTTCCTTCATAAGTTGCAAGTTTCAAATTTATAAAAATACAGTCATTATCGAGCTCTGATTTGAACTTCCACAAATTAATCTCCATCCATCCATCTTCCCTCTCTTTTGGAGCCTGATTATCATCACCGGTCACATTCCATGAGTGTGGGGTTCTAAAATAAACAATTCGAGTCTGTTTGATCTCGGGCTGCTGTTGATCTCGTACTTTCACTGGACAATACAACTCACTACACTTTTCTGAAAGCATGAACACAAGGTAACATACGTATTCTGTGTTTGGTAAGAATCTTTCACTTTCAATCTTGCACTTGATATGAAATTCTTGTGTTGATAAAAGCTCAATCACTTTTCGAAATCTGGATGCATATGCAAGATATATCGTGTGAGTATATACTTTTAAAAGATAAAATAAAATCTAAGAAAATATTGAAGTAAACTGGTATTTGTTTATCTATCGGCATAAGTTAGGTGTTTATTATTAGCAAAAGGGCAAAAGGCTACAAGCTATAGTTAATGTGCATGAAAAAATTTGACCTGCTATAGTTAATTTGACCTTAGATAAAATTTGACCTTACATCTCAAAAGCTATATATAGTTAATAAAAACTTGACCATTTGAATTAAAATCAAGGGTTAAGATTCAAAGATGACTTTTTAATTCTGACCATTGAATTTAATCTAATGGACAACATCTCCAACTTTACCTATAAAATTCATTTCAACTTTAGAGGATCTCAATCTATTATTAAGCCATATACACATAACAAATATTTTGAATTCGTAATTCACAAATGAGTTACAACAACAACAACAACAACGGTACCCAATCCCGGCATAAGCCGGGGTAAGGGGGAGGTAAGATGTAGACAGACCTTACCCCTACTCAAAAGTAGAGAGGCTGCTTCCAGATCCACCGAAGTGGAAGGGACCTCCGGCCCGGGGGTGAAAAATAGGGTTAGATCCACCGGAGTGGAAGCCTAAACCGGAAATCTTCTCCTCCTCTCCTCCCTGGGAAAACCTCTAACGGCTCTCAACCAGAGAGAGAGCACTAACGGCTCTGTGTGAGAGAGAGAAAACCTCTATGACTTAACTATTCAAGTTAGCAAAGTTGAGAACAAAAGTTGCCTTAATTTACATACGTATGTGAATGGGAAATGAACAAAAGGAAGATTAATGATTAGAATGAGACGATGTAATTGAAGTTGTCACAAAGGGCAAACCTGGACTGAGTCGAGGGTTTCGAATCAAAAAGCTCCCTATTGGTAGTATCGCAAATGGCCTCTGTTGCAGAAAGCATATAATATTTTTCCTTGCTGCTCCAGCTGAACAACTTTAACAAAGTCTGAGTAAAAATACCACAGATATCATAAAAAGGCGTAGTAGCTAGCACATGTTGCATTGGATCCATGTTCAAAGTTAGATTCAGGCCTTGTTGAACTTCCTCTTGGTTGTTTTCTTCATGTTTCTCCTGTAGAAATATTATATTATAATAATATGTTAAAAAAAAAAGGCCGCCTACGGTTTTTACTTCTTCATCCATAAAACTACACTACAAAAGCTGCACAGTGAAGATAGTGACGATTGCATATTATTTTGTTACATGAATAGTCGAATATGGGTGTCTTTTTCTTTCTATGTAATCTGTATTACAACCTACATGTATATGTAAAATGTTTTGAAAAATGCTAAATGCAGCTCCAAGGGCTATAGTTAACGCGCATAAAAAAATTGTCTTTTTATATCAAAAGCCCACCCCTGAATTTTATGGTAACTATACAACTATTTTAAGCACGTTAAATTAATACAACCCTATTTAACAAAACCCAAATGTTTTTAATGTGCATATTTTGTTCCACTACAATTTAAATTAAGTTTATCAAATTAACTAGAAAATCTATGATATATGTGGCATGAGATTATACTTCCATTGTTTAAAAAATAAGTTTCCATTTTATTTTGACGTACTTAAAAATTTTAAATGTAATACACATGTCTAGTTCTGGGCAAAAACCGGGTTTGACCCAACCCGATCTGAACCCGAACCAGTTTGAACCCGGTGTTGGGTCAAACATGGACCGAGCTTGACCTGTTTTTCCCAGGGTTTTTTTTCCAAAAACCCGAACCCGACCCGACTTCAACCTAATCTGAAAACCCGAAGTCCAAACCGGTTTCAACCCGCCGGGTTTTCCAAAACAAAGCTGCACAGTGAAGATAGTGACGATTGCATATTATTTTGTTACATGAATAGTCGAATATGGGTGTCTTTTTCTTTCTATGTAATCTGTATTACAACCTACATGTATATGTAAAATGTTTTGAAAAATGCTAAATGCAGCTCCAAGGGCTATAGTTAACGCGCATAAAAAAATTGTCTTTTTATATCAAAAGCCCACCCCTGAATTTTATGGTAACTATACAACTATTTTAAGCACGTTAAATTAATACAACCCTATTTAACAAAACCCAAATGTTTTTAATGTGCATATTTTGTTCCACTACAATTTAAATTAAGTTTATCAAATTAACTAGAAAATCTATGATATATGTGGCATGAGATTATACTTCCATTGTTTAAAAAATAAGTTTCCATTTTATTTTGACGTACTTAAAAATTTTAAATGTAATACACATGTCTAGTTCTGGGCAAAAACCGGGTTTGACCCAACCCGATCTGAACCCGAACCAGTTTGAACCCGGTGTTGGGTCAAACATGGACCGAGCTTGACCTGTTTTTCCCAGGGTTTTTTTTCCAAAAACCCGAACCCGACCCGACTTCAACCTGATCTGAAAACCCGAAGTCCAAACCGGTTTCAACCCGCCGGGTTTTCCAAAACAAAGCTGCACAGTGAAGATAGTGACGATTGCATATTATTTTGTTACATGAATAGTCGAATATGGGTGTCTTTTTCTTTCTATGTAATCTGTATTACAACCTACATGTATATGTAAAATGTTTTGAAAAATGCTAAATGCAGCTCCAAGGGCTATAGTTAACGCGCATAAAAAAATTGTCTTTTTATATCAAAAGCCCACCCCTGAATTTTATGGTAACTATACAACTATTTTAAGCACGTTAAATTAATACAACCCTATTTAACAAAACCCAAATGTTTTTAATGTGCATATTTTGTTCCACTACAATTTAAATTAAGTTTATCAAATTAACTAGAAAATCTATGATATATGTGGCATGAGATTATACTTCCATTGTTTAAAAAATAAGTTTCCATTTTATTTTGACGTACTTAAAAATTTTAAATGTAATACACATGTCTAGTTCTGGGCAAAAACCGGGTTTGACCCAACCCGATCTGAACCCGAACCAGTTTGAACCCGGTGTTGGGTCAAACATGGACCGAGCTTGACCTGTTTTTCCCAGGGTTTTTTTTCCAAAAACCCGAACCCGACCCGACTTCAACCTAATCTGAAAACCCGAAGTCCAAACCGGTTTTAACCCGCCGGGTTTTCCAAAACCCGAACCGGTTTTGGCCAAACCCGAGTTTGGCCGGGTCCGGTTTTGGGTTCGAGTTTTTTGCCCACGTCTACGCATGTCATTTACTTTATAAATGAGTAAAATAGAAATAATCTATAATAAGAACCAGAGAGTATTCTAAAACTTGCATTGTCAATGGCTCGAAACTCAAGGCCTTCAACATAGATCTCACGGCTTCCACAATAGCATCGTGAAAAACTCTCAAGTAGAAACTCAACGTCGGTGTTTTTCTTGTCATTCAAAAACCGATACAATTCAATCTTCATCCACTCATCTTCTCTCCATGTTGCGAAATATGCATTTAAGGTTTCCTCGCCCATTTTGTATGCTAGGTTCACATATATTTGATTTGATAGAGATTTTCTTGCACCACAAAATCTAAATACGAGATGAACACCATAATTGACACCCACAGATAAAAAGTGGGTTGTTATTTTTATTTGGATCTTCAAATTCGAAATATCTGATATCTCCGCTATTTTATGAAACCTGCACAAATTTACAAGATACATATTGTAGTCTAAGTCATAGCCGATATTATGCATCACACACTTCTATTTCTCTATATTAGCTACTTTTTTTTATCATACTAAATAAAATAGGTATTACTTTTTTATCTTCATTTTTTATGAAGTTTCTAAGATGTTTATAAGCCCTTATTAAGGAAAATTTAAGAGATGAAAATAGATTTTCACTATTTTACTGTGACTGAATTTTTTGCTAGTTTAGAAACTACTCGTATTCTTTAATGAATCACTAAATGACAATAGCAAACTAGTGTATGCTTCCTCAAACCTTGTCATCTCTAAAGCTAAAAGAGCCCAAATTATATATACAATGTTTTCATCTGTGTATGTGCACAGTGCACACAATCAAAATCACAAACAAAGAGAAAGGAAGGGGACCTTGACTCTTGAATAGATAGCCATTTATGTGAGTAATGATTTTCGTATGAAAATTGGCTTGCGGATACCATTTCATTTCTTTCTCGTCTTCTTCCGAGTGAGAACCACTGTTACAAAAAGAAAAAGAAAGAAAGAAAACAGTTTCTATTATCACTATTATGTAGAGAAATTTGTAAGCCAATATACAAGGAAAAAAGGAGATCATGGTAAATACCACATTGTCATCAGCAATAAGGATTCCTTTGGAGAGTCTGTCGTGAAGTTCCTTTCTCTTCATCTTAGAATAGATCTCGGGGGTTTTTGACATCTGAATTATATCTTTGTAGTCTTTAGGCAATTCGGCCTCCCATTTTTCATGCTCTTCCTGTATATACACATAGGTTTAAGTAAAATGTAAAGTTATTTTGTTCATGAGAGAGTCAACAGTTTTTACATATATTACAGTGACATATAAATTAAAAAGATATTCACAAAATTAATTAGAGTGGTTTCAATATAGAATCGCAACAAAATTATCTTACAAAATGGTTTTATATTGTATATTACTCGTATAAGATACATTTGATGAAACGAGTATACATACATAGAATGTATATAAGATACATTCCATGAAACCAAAAACCAACTGGGTTGACTTAAGTGGTCAGGGCCCTTGTTTTTGGAGACAGAGGTCAAGGGTTCGATTCTCTCATGCCCAGCAAGGCCGACGGTCTTTTACTACCTTTGATAGAACCTGGTAGCAGCCTCTCTACCTTAGGTAGAGGTAAGATTGTCTATATCTCAATCTCCCCATACATCGTCGAAGGAGGTATTGGGACCCAAAACCCGTGGAAGACGGCATTGGGTGTTACTTTACATTCCATGAAACCAGTTTACTTTAATTTAATGCGATATCTATTGATTTCTTACGTATCCATGCCTCAAGTAAAACTAGTCACATTATAAGTAAAACAGAGAACTTACTTGGACATCCAACGCTTTCTGGAGTTGTATTACTATATCGCCTGCCATTGGCCGTTCTTCTCTCTTGTCATTTAAGCATTTAGAGGCAATTTCTGCAAATGTTGCCAATGACTCTGGACCAATTTGTTCCTTTATACCATCAAACACCATCTCATCAATCTTTTCTTCTTGATATTTTCTTTTAGCTAATGGACCTAAAGATTGAGATCGATCCTTGCAGTCCTCTACCCATGCCAGTCTTCCGCACAAGATCTCAAATAAAACAACACCAAATGAATATATATCAGACTTTTCAGTTAAGAAACCTTGTTTGTCATAATCTGGGTCAAGATAGCCAGATGCACCATAAGCAATATCACTGACATGATCCATGTCCTGCGACACTGAATCTAACGAAGACAACTCCAAATTCGATATTTTCGCCTTCCAGTCATCATGTAGTAGAATGACATGGCTTTGGATGTTCCTATGTACCACTTTCTTTAACGTTACAGCACCTCCATGGAGAAACTTCAATCCATTTGCAACATCGATGCATATCTTGAGCCTTTTCATCCATGTTAGACTAGCATCATCCAAATGCTTATCAAGACTTCCATTAGACGCATGTTCATAAACAATGATCCTTTCATCATTTTCGATACAATAGCCTACAAGACCAACGATATTCTCATGCTTATGCTTGAAAATAATATTAAGTTCCGTCCGAAACTGATGACGTCCTTGGCTAGACACGCTATCCCACCGCTTTGCGAAAATTTTAGTACACCCATTGGCATTAGCATTAGCACCAGCATTAGGATGTGGAAATGGAAATTCTCCTTTATACATGTTCCAATATCTTCCACTTCCAATGCAATTTCTTTGACTAAAGTTTCTTGTTGCCACCTCAACGTCTTCAAGTGAAACTTGGAGGTTTTCCTATGAATCATGAAACATTCAATCAACTTCATAATTCAAAAAGTAATATAAAATTCTTGTCTATAATCTTGTTAAAACTCCGATAAATATTGCTTTGGCAGATGTTATGACATGAAAGTAGTAATCATACTATTCTGTGATTTAACATACGTTAATTGTTGTGTTTTCAAAAAAAGGATTTATCCACTACAAATAATATTATAATTATTCACACTTTTTTGTTATTGTGAAAAAATTATAAAAGTTTGTCACACAGGTAGATGGCAACTCTATTAATAGTCTAATTTTGAAATTATATTATGATCTAGAGTTAACCGCGAACTACGTACAATATATCTGCTTAATGATGATACTAAACTACAACTCGAGGAGGTGCCATTGGCGTACCTGAAGGTTCAGTGCTGTCTCAAGTTCTTTGATGACCATTGCCATGGTTGGACGTTCTACTCGAGTTTCTGCCAAACATTTATATCCAATTCTTAAAAAGGTGTCCAACGAATCTTGAATAGGCACTCTATTTAAAGTAATTAATATGTCCTCATCAATTTCGTCCTTTAGCGCAGGATCTATTATTTGCTTTATTGTTCCATCATTACAGCATTGGCGAGCAATGGGTGCAAGCCCATTGTCATTTGCAACCATGTAAGCTGGATCGTATGCCAACCTCCCACAAACGATCTCAAATAGAACCACTCCAAAAGAGTAGATGTCGGATTCTTTTTTGTACACACTTGTCTTTTCATACTCTGGGTCTTGATACACTTTTGTGCCTAACCTACGAGCGGAGATGTGGGTGCTTTTCTCTTCATATATTGGGAGTAATTTCGAGATCCCAGAATAAGCAATCCTCGCCTCCGAATTTTTTCCTAGCAGAATGTTGGCACTCCTTATGTCAACGTGTATACCTTGCTTGTGGTCCATCATACTATGTAGGTAATTGAGTCCACGTGCAATCTCAAGGCACGTATGTAGACGTTGCGTCCATGTATACTTACCCATGTTATCAGCGCCTCTCAAATAGTCCTGCTGGAGGCTTCCATTAGACCCATGCTCGTAGACAAGGATCATATCATTACCTTCATCACAAAAGCCGAGAAGAGGAACTATGTTGGGATGCTTATAACTTGTATGCAGTTCTATTTCTTCAAAGAACCCTTCTTCTCTGTCCCTGCCTTCTCTACTAGAGATACATTTTATAGCTACACTGATGCTTCTCTTGGGTGGTTCCCCGCTATTCCTCCCTTCTGTCGCCAACAAACTTTTGTTGTCAAAATGATCAAGTACTGCTTTATAAACCACACCATTTGAGTCTGAGCTGATACAATATTTTGTTGAAAAATTCCCGGTTGCAGATTTTATATCGCGAAACCGAAACCTTGAGAGTACCATGGTTTCCCCCTGCAACATTGAGCATTCAAAACTTGAGGAACCACTTGGCCTTTATACTTTGGTCATACTTTTTATTTGAGTTGGTAACCAATTTTCAAACTTTAGATCCGAAATGAAACTACCAATTAATACATTATAACACAAGAATTTGTAGCACACACCTAATAATTCTAAAAGTCGTGTTAAGTGAGTTTTTATTTCAAAATGAAAGTCCGAAATACCAATAACCAAATCAAAAAAATTTTAAAAAAAAAATACTCTTAGGTTTATAATAATAGAAAATACTGTGATTATAGATTAAATTTCTAAAAATACATAAGTCCGTGGTTCAATGGTATGAGTTATAAGTTCATAACGAATGATGTAAAATATCTACTTACTTGAAATTTTAATGCATCTTGTAGTCTCTTAATGACAGTCTCCATTGTTGGACGTTTGGCTTGAGTTTCTGCCAAACATTGATATGCGACTTTTGAAAACGAATCAAAAGATTCTTGATTTGGTCCTCTGTTTAGGGTAAAAATAAGTTCATCATCTTCTTCCACTAAGCGAGGATCTATCAATTCCTTTAGCGTTCCCTCATTGAACCGCCGTCGAACAATAGGGGCAAGCCCGTCGCAATTTTCCTTAATGTATACCAAATCATAGGCTAATCTCCCAGATAGGATCTCAAATAAAACTACTCCAAATGAGTATATATCCGATTCTTTCTTATATTTACCTGTAGTCAGAAATTCAGGATCTATGTAATACATCGTGCCAGCAATTTTTTGGGTATAGATAGTGCTCACTTGTTGATTTATAGGGTGGAATTTGGAGAGCCCAAAGTCAGTAATCTTTGCTTTCAGATTCTCATACAACAAAATGTTATCGCTCTTTATATCTTGATGTATTATCCTGGGCTTACCCTCCATGTTGGTGTGAAGGTAACTAATTCCATATGCAATATCAAGACAAATTTGTATTCTTTGCGACCAAGTAAGGTTAATCTTTTCACCTGTGCTTCCCAGATATTCACTAAGGCTTCCATTAGAAGCATACTCAGATACAAGAATCATTTCGATACCTTCTCTAGAGAACCCAAGAAGAGAGGCTATGTTTGAATGCTTACAACTTGTAAGCAATTCAAGCTCGCTTAAAAACCCTTCCTTACCTAATTCGTCTGGCCTACTAAGGATGCGTTTAATAGCTACAGTTTCTCTTTTCTTGGGAAGTTTATCTTTACATATCCCTTCCACCGATGACAAACTTTGGAAATCTAAAATGTCAAGTTGTGCTTTATACACTTTACCATACCCGCCACACCCTATAACATTTTCTTCATCAAAATTATTTGTGGCCAACCTTATTTCGCTTAGCGGAATCTTCAAAAAGTCCATCTACAAAATTATATGTTACCTGAGGAGGTGAGTATTTGAGCTTGTAAGTGATAGCAGGATGTTGATGAAATTAGAGAAAAATGTGTAATTAAGAAATAATTTTTTTATTTAAATTTATTCACGGTTTAATAACAATAAGCAATCCTTAAGATATGTGGGACATGGAGGAGGTAAGATATACACCATCGTACCGCTAACTAAAGGTAGAAACACGGTTTCAAAAAGATCCCTTGATTTAGCCTTGTTGGGTAAGGGTCAAACCCAACAAAGATGTCAATCCCAGCAGAAATTAACAAACGCATATTTTTCAAAAGTACACCTAGATTTTAGCCTTGTTGGTTAAGGGTCTCTTGTGTTTATCTTGTTCAATAAATTTGTTTTTTCAAAACAAGTTGAAGTATCAAATTTTATTTTGAAGAAACTTCAAAGATACCATGAGAAAATTTACTGGTGAAAAATGAATTTTGCATACCACAGTCATCTCAAAACTAAGTAAAAGGAGATAATGTCCACCATTGGAAAAAAAAAAGAAGTAAAAGGAGATAATTACCTTCAAGCGGTTGGATGATTTTCCTTCCTTCGCATCTGTTAAATGCACCTTCTATACAAATTACCACGATAGAAATAAATACATAGACATAAAAATAATCAATAATGACATAAGTTCCAACGCTTCATAACAAACAACATGATGAGCTTACATGATTTTCATGTTTCCATTGAAGTTCCAAAGCTTCCTCGAGTTCTTTGACAATCTGATCCATAGTTGGACGCTCCACAAGTTGTTGATTCAAGCAGTTGTTAGCTATATTTTTGAACAGTGTCAACGATTGTTCGTGCATTTGTTTCTTTAGATTAGGATCAATATTGATCCCATCTAGTTTTTCCTTAACACAATTGTCTTCAATCATTGGTTTCTTCCCGCAAAGGACTTCAAACAATAATACCCCGTAAGCGTAGACATCATATTTTGGTGTTATAATGCTTTTGGAGCCAAGGTAGCGAGAGTTCCGAATGCGATGCCTCCAACTTTGAGGATACTTTGTGGAAAGTTCAAAACCAAATATCTTAGGTTCCCAATCTTTATCCAAAAGTATCTTAGACGTATTAATATCGCAATGTATGACATCATAATGGATATAATTCAATGCACGTGCAACGCCTAAACATATTTGCAATCTCCGGGACCATTTGAGAGTTGGATCACATAGATGTTGGTCAAGAATCCCATGAAATGCTTCCTTGTAAACGATGATCTTTTCATTATCCTCATCATAATACTCTAAGATAGAGCTGATATTTTTATGCTCGAGACTAGAAAGCATTGAAATCTCTGTCTTGAAGTCAATATATCCTTCCCCAGAGTCACTATCCAACCGCCATGCAGCAATATCCATGAACTTGCTATCCCGCAAGAGTTGTCCTTTGTACAACTTTCCTGATCCACATTCCTTTAAGAGATTTTCATCGGACAACTTGGCTAAAATCTCTTGTAGGCGTTCCTAAGTAGAACAAAGAGCAAAAATGGCAGTATGAGAGAATCAGAATCAAAATCCATTTGAAAGATATTGTCCGAGTACTTGAATTTTTTCCTTGCTAGATATAGGGATTTTAGTGATTCTTATGTAATAGAGTTCATCTATAGGGGTTAAATGTGTCAAGATGGAAAGTAATTAAAAAAGTATAAGTGTGTTCAATACGGCCATTTATATATGATCCAAAATGGTCGCACACCATTAATAATAATAATGCTAGTTGAACTTGAAAATGTATAAATGCTGGAAAAAAAAAGATTAGAATGATGAATGAGTTAAAACCGAAAAACAAGTCAAAATCGGGTCAGGCACCAAAACACGATAGGCCAACCCATTTGACCATGGGTCATAAAAAAGGTGACCCATGAGGGGCCCTAAGTTGGTCAAACACACCAAAGGGGGGTGGGGGGAATTTAAGAAATTTTTAATCCGTCGTTCATTGAAAAAAGTAGAAACCTATAAGCTTTCCTCCTTATAAATAGAAGGCTTTGTTCTTAGTTTTTCACTAGTTATTATATCCAGCCGCGGAAAATACTTTTACACGACAGGTTTTGGATACGAACAAATATAGTAAAATAAGTGTAATACAAATACATATATTTCAAACGTATAATAATAAAAAAAATGTATAAAAACATATAACCAAACAATAAACTATATTAATGCAAGTAATAACACTCTCAAGATATGATGTAATATAGTTTCTTGATTTAAATATTACATGAATTTAGGGCATACTGATGATGATAGTTGTTATTATTATATATCAAAAATGAGACACAAAAAAAAATCAAAACCAAATGTTTGGTGCTAATAAACTGAGAACAAAAACTCTGATTGAAAACAAAAGTTAAAAGCTACAAACTTTATGAGGTAATAATGAAAAGAAACAAAAGTCAAAGCTTTAATTGATGCATGTAAAATTGTACTGTGATAGGTCAAAATGTAAAAAACAGAAACTTTAGGGGCTTAAAACGTAAAGAGGCAAAAGTTAAATATAGTTGTACTACAAGTAAAACATAAAACTTGAAGGGGTTAAAACATAAGGAGGAAAAAGTTAAACATAGCTGTACTTCATGTAAGCATGATGATCCTCTAAAGTTACTTCCTACTTTACTAGTACTAGTAAAGTTAGAAGCATTTTGACCTTTGAATTGAAATCAAAGATCAATTTAAAAATATAATCTTTGAATCTTGACCCTAGATATCAATCAAATGGTTAAAAGTTGAAAATAACTTTAGAGGATCTCAATTTAATTTCTAATTTTCATATTGCAGTTATTGATTAATTAAGTTAACTGCTTTTTCAAATAAAGTTTGAGATCGACGCTGTCTTATGTGAACCCACAAAAATAACTTCCATAAATGGATGCGTAAGTCTTCTACGGAATGGATGCAATGCATAAGTCTTCTACGGAATGGATGCATCATTTTAGAATTATAATATTAGAGTTATAATATGACTTTTATGGTTGGATGCATCATTCTTCTAGTATAAAGTGGATGCACTTACCTATAAGAATTTTTAATGTTCCTTAATTGGATGCACAAGTCTTTATAAAAGGATGCATCCTTTGAGAATTTTATCTGCCTTTTCATTTTCCTCAAGCCAACAACTGTCGAATGAATTTTTCTTTTATTTTTTTAGATGCTTTTTTTTAATTACCCTTAATCATCCTGACCTTTAATTTATATCATCCAAAGGACATAAAATGTTCTTACTGTTCTTATTTTCAATCTGTTCTCACCGGAAAGTTACCCTATATATATAACAAGGTCCTAAATTCATTCCTAAACAAATAGGAACCCTTAGATAAATTTCATCTTTGATTTACAACCATTAGATCAAATTTAATTATTTCATCTTTGTTAAATGACAATATTAATACTTATATTTTATATGAATAGACAAAACCCCCCCTTAAATTATAAACCGTAAATAGCTATTCTTAGTCACAAACCGTAAACATAATTATTATTAATGGTATATGTACACCTAAAACTTCTCTTATGATTCATGTACCATAAATAAATAATAATTTATACGTACAGCATTGAAAATACAATACTTCTTTTTACCCAAAAAGTAATTTTAATATGTTTTTTCTCAAAAACATCGATATCATCACAAACCCATTTTTCATATCTTTTATACTTTTCACATATTTTTATATTATATTATATTATATACATATACATGGGTATAAATTGATATTTATCGATGCCCTACCTTATTAGATAAACAATTAATAATAAATTCAAATATGTAAAAGAAAGTCAAATCTTAATGTTATACATACTTTTATGGGTTTACTCCTTGTTGAAATACAAAAGTCTAAGGTTCTGTATATACACACTAACATTTGCTTGAATTTTAAATATATTTTTTTTAATTTTAAATTTTTAATTTTGCAAGAACGACATATCTTAATGTTATTTTTCCAGATTTGTGTTTAATGGTAAAGGTAAAAGCTTTTAGAAATTCGACCCACTTCGCATGTTGCGGTTGTAGCTTGTGTTGACCTTGAATATACTTGAGGGCTTCATGATGAGAATGTAAGATGAACTCCTTCTAAATTAAATAATCTCTCCAGAGTTCAAGGGCGCAAATGATTGCATAAAATTCCTTATCATACGTCGTTTAGCATCGTTAAACTTTTCACTAAAAAATGCCAAGGGACGGCCACGCTGAAGTAGGACAGCGCCTATTCCCACGCCGAAAGCGTCGCACTCTACTTCAAACATCTCATCAAAACGCGGTAACGCCAAAAATGGTGTCAAATATTACGATTATGGCAATTTTTTGTTGATTATGTAAGCCACCATAAAATTTACGTTAATAGTTATATAAAAACGGTCTAAAACGTCATTAACCCTAACAAAGTCATACCATTTATTCACTTTTATAGTATCCAGCCATTCGTACAACCCATCTTTTGTTTTGAAGGCCGTTTTCCATTTGGCCCAAGTCCAAACTTAAACCCCTACTACTTATAAGCCCACTACTAGCGTTTATTTCCCATTACTGCAATTTCCTTTTTTTCATTTATTTCTTGTATCTTATAATCAGTATTGTTTTTTTTCCCCTTAATTTTAAAGGTAGTGGTCAGGCAATTACTTTTCCTTTCTTTTGTATTGCAAGAAAACTGAACGAATTGATCATTATTGAATGAAACTTGCAAACAAACTTCTCATTTGAGAAAATCTAAGCTGAAGTGTTATTCCTATATTGGCCAAGTAGAGAGGTGTTCTTTGGAGTCTAAATAGATTGTTGGTGGTGAACTCTCTATCCTATTTTGGCCAAGAAAGCGAAAAACGATATCTTCAAAATTGCTAAAGCAAGGGAGAGAAGGCGTAGGGATTCAGGAGACGTCATTCATATCAAAGAATATCAAAGATGAAAGCGAATGTAGCATTGTGAACGAGGGAGACATTAGGAAAAGATGGGAAAGGTACTTCGCCAATCTGTTTAATGGGAGAGGGTCGGGGCGAAGTGAAAGAGGAGTCGACCACGATACACACTCAGACACACGCTACGACGACGACGATGCTACGAGGATCAGCCAAGAGGAAGTAAGGTTCACCCTTAAGAAGATTGGGAGAAACAAAGCAGTTTGTCCAGATCAAATTCCTATTAAGGCATGGAGATGCCTGGGGGACATGGGATAAGCTGGTTGACAAGCATGTTCAACAAGATTTGGAGAAGTGCAAAAATGCCAGAAGAATGGAGACTTAGTGAGGTTATAACTATCTATAAGAACAAGGGGGACGTGCAGAGTTGTAGCAACTATAGGGGCATAAAACTTCTAAGTTCATGAAGTTATGGGAGTGATTGAGATGAGGCTTAGAAGGGTCACGAATAAGGCTGGCAATTTTGACACGACCTGTTAACACGACACGACCTGTTCTTAACAGGTCGTGTTAAGACACGAATCTTAACATGTTCAGACCTGTTAAGATTTTTAATTAAAAAGATGTACAAATATATAATATGTATATATGGTATTCCTTTACTTTTAAGATTATATACTCTAAAGTTATTTCCTGAAACCTCTTTCCTCCTCTAACCTCTCTCTAAATATCAAGTCCCACCAACCACCTCTCCTACATACGGCTGCCGGATTCTTAGAACGGGGGGTTTCTCAGTTTTTGCTCTCTCTACAAATAGTGGATCTTAACTTTTCCTCATCACAAATCATGGATCTTGGCTCTAGTTATTGCGGTCTTTGGCTAGATCTAAGATCTAGGATTCCAGATATAGTTTTTTTCGGTTCATCTACAATCATCACAGCCACAACTATCTTCTCTACAAATCTTGGATTTTTTTGTTTTTATTACATATTTTATTATTTTCCTAATCTTAGTTCCATGAGCTGAGTTTGATGTGGGTTTAATGAAGTGTTCGAGATTGTTACGGTGTTGGCAAAATTACACTATATATTGTTGGTCATTATATTATATTATTGTTTGGTAGAATTGTGGGACATTAAAGTTTGGAATATAGGAGATGATTTTGGTGTTTACTTTATTGTTGTTGTAGATTATTTCAATCTGAATGAATTTGTGCTTGTTGGCAACTTTTTCAATCTTCAGCTACTTCATTTGTGTTCTTTAACTTTAGGGTTTCTTAACACGTCTTTACCTTAACAGGTAACCTGTTAATTTTCGTGTCGTGTTCGTGTTTGAAAAACATGACACGATTAGTTAACAGGTCGTGTTCGTGTGTGACCTTAACAGGTTTGTGTCTTAACAGGTTTCGTGCAACCTGTTATGCCAGCCTTAGTCACGAAGGTGGCAGAAAACCAATTCGGATTTATGCCAGGGAGGTCGACGATGAAGGCTATTCACATCACCAGAAGCCTTATGAAGAAGTATAGGGAAAGACAAAAAGCACTACATTGTGCCTTCCTAGTTTTGGAAAAGGCATATGATTGTATACCACAGGAGTTGATTTGGAGGACGCTACATGCGAAAGGAGTTACCGGGAGATACATCAGTGTTATCAGGGATATGTATGATAGGGCGAGGACCGGTGTCCGAACCCATGTGGGGGATACTGAGCTTTTATCGGTAGAAATGAGTCTACACCAAGGTTCGGCAGTTAGCCCATATCTTTTTACCGTGATCTTAGACGAGTTGTCGAGTGGCCTACAGGAGGAACTACCGGATCCCTGATTTTTGCCGATAACATCGCGCTTATTTCGAGATCGACGAAGGAGCTAAACCGTAGGTTAGAGAAATGGAGAGGAGCCCTTGAAAACAATGGTTTGTGCATGAGCCGAGAGAAGACAGAATACCTACGATGTGACTTCGATAAGCATGAGATAAGACAAAATGGGGATGAGGATGTCCGTATTGGGGAGCGGATATTATGTCTGAATGAGTCTTTTAGATACCTGGGATCGATGATACACAAATCGGATGGGTAGATATAGTCGTGACACATCGGATCCAAGCTCCATGGATGAAGTGGAGAGCAGCTACTGGAGTCAAGTGCGACAAGAAGATCCCAGTAAAACTGAAAGGCAAGTTCTACAGAGTGGCTATTAGGCCGACTATGTTATACGGGTCAGAATGTTGACCGAGACGAAAGCCCAAGCGTCTCGGGTGGACTTGAAGGAAGACCCTATCACACACGATCTCCACGGGAGTTTTTAGAACCGAACTTGAAGTAGGGACCATAATTAACAAGCTAAGGAAAGGACGTTTGAGATGATTTGGCCATGTTAGAAGAAGAGAGCAAACACCACCACTAAGGAGAGCGGGATCTATTATTTGACGGCATACGAAGAAGGGGTAGGCCTAAGATGAGATGGGAGGAACGACTAGCGAAGGACCTAAAAGAGCTTGGCTTGTCGGAGGACATAACGTCGGATAGGATTGCCTGGAGAACTAGGATTGAAGTAGAGGATTAGGTTAGGGTAGGATTTTGTGTGACTAAGACCGACATCTTTTCCCATATTGCCTTGCCCAAGGATGTTACTGATGGTTTGGCGAGGAGAAGTGGGCCCAACTAAGGTGACTTGATGCTACAGAGAGCTTTGACCCGCCAGGAGAAGAGGTAGGTCGACGGAGGTGGAGGGACAGAATATCGAACGCTCCAAGGGAGTTTCTTGGCAGAGGACGTGAAAGGAGTGTAAGGCATATGGGAATAGGTTAAGTAGACTTTTTACTTTGACTTTGGTTCTCTGTGACCTCCGTAATGGTTTTGGCCTTGAGTAGAGGTAGGCCTAATTCCTAAACCGAGGGAGAGGTTACTCTAGCGTTTATGTTGACCGCAAAATGCTTTGTCTGTCCGAAGACATGACCAATGAGAGAATACTTTGAGGACTAGAATTAGTTTAGTGGATTTAAGAATTATGTGAAAGGACTAGGATTAATTTAGCTAGGCGGCCTAAGTTACTTTGTTTCATAGGTTGTTTTAGCACCCGTTATCTTTCTTATATGTATGTATGCATTGTTGTTGTCATATCAAATGTTTGGTTTCTTGCAAGAGGTTATGTTTATTATGTTTTTACGCCTTTATGTTGTTTAATATGTTCAATGTCGTTGCTATTGTATATGTATTGTTGAAGTTTGCTATTTTTCCCTACTCTTAAGGTAGTCGAGAGATACTCAGCAGACAGGTATATCTTCTTATGCTAATTTTCAGGCGACAGGTATGGTAACTAAACTCCTTAGACTTTCCTACTTTTACCTCTTTTTTACCAGAGGTCCTTATGGAAGAGTCTCTCTACCTTTCGGTAGAGGTACAACTATCTACAGCGCACCTCCCTCATACCCCGCTCAGGGATTGGGCCTTGTTGTTGTTTTTAAACTTTTGACACTTAAATGGATGAAAATGTTGATGTAGGTTCACAAGGCTTGGAATGGCTAAAAAAGATTGAAAGATTGTCTAAATGAGCTTACAGAAGGATTACACAAAGTTTGGAGCTATCAAGATGAAGAAAATAATGTTAATGTAGAGCCAATGATGTTGTCTTGGTATTCATCGCTTCTTCATAAAAAGTTCGCGACGAGTAAGTCGACCACATAACCACGAGAAAGAGATTTACAACTTTCATTCTAAGACCTAAGGTTGAAACGTAGCGTATATGCCACACAGAATGGGCATGCAGCCATGCAATGGAATAAAGGTAACTTCCGGAAGCCGAGAGCAATCAGCAATGCAATGAAAACTTATGCGACGCGTAAAAGGTAAAAAAAAATAGTCGAAAATGTCATCCAAGGGCCCGATATGCGACACATATAGCCCATGCAAAGTTGAATTGTTAACACTATAAATACAAGACGAGACCCTAATATATGACCCATGCTTTTCCTCCGGTCGATTTTAGGCTTCTTGGAGGCTATTTTCATGTGATTAAAAGCTCTACAACAACAAGGAATTATCCAGTAGATTAGACATCATACGGTTACGTACCTGAGCTGTTTATATTGTTGTAGACAAATGAGGAGAGTTTTCAATAAAAAACCCTAAATTGGTCCCATCTTAGACTTAAAAAAAAAGTGAACACCTAAACAAACACAATTACCATTAAAACAGCATTGATTGAGCCTGCTTCACATAGATTTAGGAGGGAAAAGGGGGGGGGGGGGGGGGGGGGGGGGGGGGTTCTTTACAATCTCTTATTTGCTGTTATTTGCGTGTTAAAACATACATATTGCAACTTTCTTTTCGAAGGTGTAAATATGTTGCTAAGGTTTGTTCTCACTGGGAGAATTTAGTTTTCCGTTGATACCTTCACCACAGATATTACACTTAAAAAACCTTATATAAATTCATACGGCTTATTTTGGAAGTACGTTTTTCAACAACAAAAACAGAGTTACATATCCATACAACAATGACAAACATACCTCTTTGGTGGGTGGTCCCTTCTTCACCTTAGGTGTTCGTCTCTGCAAAAGCAAGTGTTGTTTAAATATACTTGTGATTCAATCATATGGGCTTCATAAATGGCAAACACATTGAGGTAACTTCACGAATCACATAATTGTAGCGTTTTTAACTACTAGTCACTCAAATGAGTCACCATGTGCTACATAGGTTATGAAGTTTGAGCTCTTATTTGCTGTTATTTGCGTGTTAAAACATACATATTGCAACTTTCTTTTCGAAGGTGTAAATATGTTGCTAAGGTTTGTTCTCACCGGGAGAATTTAGTTTTCCGTTGATACCTTCACCACAGATATTACACTTAAAAAACCTTATATAAATTCATACGGCTTATTTTGGAAGTACGTTTTTCAACAACAAAAACAGAGTTACATATCCATACAACAATGACAAACATACCTCTTTGGTGGGTGGTCCCTTCTTCACCTTAGGTGTTCGTCTCTGCAAAAGCAAGTGTTGTTTAAATATACTTGTGATTCAATCATATGGGCTTCATAAATGGCAAACACATTGAGGTAACTTCACGAATCACATAATTGTAGCGTTTTTAACTACTAGTCACTCAAATGAGTCACCATGTGCTACATAGGTTATGAAGTTTGAGCTCTTAATACTCAAAACAATATGAGCCGCTTGGGAATGATCAAAATAATTATACGGCGGTTAATAATTTCGCAATTTAACAATTATCAAAAATTTGTATTCATTCCTAAGAATAAATACTACTCGTAATAAGTTATAAATAAGGTAAACGGCGAACGCTGGTAGTCCAATCAGCCACAAAATTTTTGAGCTCTGTTTGATCAAAAATGCATATAACTTTTATTTGTTTTTTTTTTTATCTTATAAATTAATTGGTTGAATAATAATTAGACTTGATATAAGTATGTAATACCAAATTTAAACATTTAAATAAAAATAAAAAATATATTACACTAACCTAAAAATATTAATTATACATAAAAAAAAAATGATAAAAATAACTCTTTGGTGTTCACCTTATGCTGTCGTATCTGTTCGTCCTGCAAAAGCAAGTGTTGTTTAAATATACTTGTGATTCAATCATATGGGCTTCATAAATGGCAAACACATTGAGGTAACTTCACGAATCACATAATTGTAGCGTTTTTAACTACTAGTCACTCAAATGAGTCACCATGTGCTACATAGGTTATGAAGTTTGAGCTCTTATTTGCTGTTATTTGCGTGTTAAAACATACATATTGCAACTTTCTTTTCGAAGGTGTAAATATGTTGCTAAGGTTTGTTCTCACTGGGAGAATTTAGTTTTCCGTTGATACCTTCACCACAGATATTACACTTAAAAAACCTTATATAAATTCATACGGCTTATTTTGGAAGTACGTTTTTCAACAACAAAAACAGAGTTACATATCCATACAACAATGACAAACATACCTCTTTGGTGGGTGGTCCCTTCTTCACCTTAGGTGTTCGTCTCTGCAAAAGCAAGTGTTGTTTAAATATACTTGTGATTCAATCATATGGGCTTCATAAATGGCAAACACATTGAGGTAACTTCACGAATCACATAATTGTAGCGTTTTTAACTACTAGTCACTCAAATGAGTCACCATGTGCTACATAGGTTATGAAGTTTGAGCTCTTAATACTCAAAACAATATGAGCCGCTTGGGAATGATCAAAATAATTATACGGCGGTTAATAATTTCGCAATTTAACAATTATCAAAAATTTGTATTCATTCCTAAGAATAAATACTACTCGTAATAAGTTATAAATAAGGTAAACGGCGAACGCTGGTAGTCCAATCAGCCACAAAATTTTTGAGCTCTGTTTGATCAAAAATGCATATAACTTTTATTTGTTTTTTTTTTTATCTTATAAATTAATTGGTTGAATAATAATTAGACTTGATATAAGTATGTAATACCAAATTTAAACATTTAAATAAAAATAAAAAATATATTACACTAACCTAAAAATATTAATTATACATAAAAAAAAAATGATAAAAATAACTCTTTGGTGTTCACCTTATGCTGTCGTATCTGTTCGTCCTGCAAAAGCAAGTGTTGTTTAAATATACTTGTGATTCGATCATATCATAAATGGCAAGCAACATACTCAATTGAGTCACCATGTGCCAGTTAGGGTATGAAGTTTTTGATAATTATTAAACTCAAAACAATATGAACCGCTTGGGATTGCTCAAAGTAATTAATAATTCCGCACTTTACCAATATATCATCAGAGTTTAATACTAGTAAGTTATTAATTTTGATCAAAATTGCATTATTACTTTTATTTTATTTATATTTATATTTATTATTTGTATCTTGTACTGTATATTACGGAGTATTTGGTTTGAATATTTCACTAACCGTAGGATAATTGGTTAAATAAAAAGAAAAAAATATATCACACTAACCGTAGGATAAAGAGTTCCGTATGTAGTAAATCGTTTAATGGACCCAAGCGACCCCATTTCTGCAGAAAAGCACCAAGCTAATGACGGAAACAGTAAATATTAGTATATGAGTTACCAGATGGAACTGGATCCGGTGAAGCGGTTGGTGCTCCTCCTTCTGGTAGTGAAAGAGATTTATAACCGCCTACCCGCCTGGAAACTTTGCCAAGTCGTTCGTTTTCAGATTTATAAAATAAAAATTGTCGTTTTCCAATTGCCACCAAGAAACCTTTTGCTATCCCCGCTAAAATCTTCTAGTTATTAATATGCCACTAGTCTTATTCATTTAACTAGTATTTTAAAATCTATTTGTTACGATAGTGAAATTTTACCAAATGAGCCGCGTAGTAGACTTTGCTATTCAGTAGGTAAAGAATTTTTTATTTTATTAGATAAGATGTTTGTTAAGTATATATGTATGCACAAGTACAACATTTTTATGTAATATTGTATAGTCTGTTGACTAAGCCATACGAGTCGTGACACATTTCGAATCACGAGTCAAAAAATTATGTTTTCGAGTCGAGTCAAAAGTTACGAGTCGACAACTATGGTAATAACCACCTCTTAATTTTTCTCTCCACTCACTTCTAACAAATTAACTTCCTGTACGTTCTATTCTCATAACATAATTATTAATCTTGTTAATCAATTATGGGCATCATTATTATTTAATATAAAAATATATATCTATTAATTAAAAAAAAGAATATGTAATTGGTCGCAATCTTATATGATACTGATCACCTAAACTCTTTTTTTAATTATTATTTATATTTTCTTTTAAAAAGTATATATCAAATTTTTATTATATATATATATATATATATATATATATATATAGTGAAAATTATTTTAGAAACCCCAAAAATTGCAGAAACTTTTATGAACTTTTTAAATCAAGCTTAATCATTGATTAATCTTTATATGATGATTGTTTTTCGATTGTTTTTGAGTTATTTAGGTGAAATGGGTTGATGTTGTATACGAGTATTACCCAATGCATACTTAGCCATGTGTTTATTTTATGGTCAGCTACGAAAGATTGACTTTCCACATGGGATAGACTTGCTAGATGGTACCCTGCAAGTGATTTTAAATGTGCTTTTTGTAAAACTCAAAAGACTACATTAAATGTCTGTTTTTAACATGTGAATACAAGATTAATGGTCATGTGTTTGGGATGACATTGTTGAATGGTTTGTTAATACTAGTTACCAAGTGTCCCGGGACGGTATGGAATGTTGTTCAAAGATTATGGTTGACTGCAAGTGTTTATTTGTTCAAAGATTACCGTTGTCCCAAGACTATATGGAATAGCAGACTTTTCAAACATGTTAGTACACCTAGATAGAAACTAAGGGACACGATTCTGGAAACTATAAAGCTTAGACCGCAGAGTTTGGAGTGAACCCGAAGAGACCTACCTATTTTACAACCATAATATAAGGTACAATCTGTCATTCAAATGATTATGTTGCTTCTTATTTTTATATATATTACGAACATCTCTTCTTTCTTTTTTGTTTCTTGTGTTCTTGTGGTTTAATTTTGGATATATTTTATTTAGTTATATATTGCAAACAAAACCATGTTTATATGATGGGAACCATTGCATACCGCAAGTCAAAAGAAAAATTACAATTAGTTTTGATCACTGTCTACTTTTGCACTACCATCTCATAGAGATTGGAATATTATGTCTGATGTCTGATCAGGAAAATAATATATCATATGACGATAACCGTTTGCAATTACATTGTCAATACAAAAGTCATTAGTCATTACGCTTCGAACTTCTCACAACCCGATGTTGAAGGAGAAATCGCGCCTTCAATATGTACTTGGGGAATCACAACTCACTTTGAGATCACAAAATACATATAATTATTATTTTTTTATTTTTTATTTTTTTTTGGGATCACAAAATACATATAATTATTCGAATGGTTTTGACGATGCATATTTAAATATTAGGAGTATTCATGTGAGTGAATCCCCGACACCCATCGATCGTTTTGGAGTTTTAGTTGAGATGTTGGAAATTGGAGTTGATGGCAAATCCAAAAGTTGTCAACTGCCGTTAATTTTTCTATATCTCTAATAATAATTTATGGTAAATGAATATTCAAAAGTGAAAGTTTAGAAAAATGACATGATTCATATCAAATCATACTAGACGGATGCTCGCGCGATGCGGCGACGATGGTGGTAGCGACGACGTAGTGGTGGCGGCGGTGGCGGTGGTGGAGGCGTGGTGGTGAATGTAAATTAATTGATGTAAGATGAGTTAATATGGTTATTTAAAGGTTGGATGATCTTTGTTGTAATTTATTTCATTAAGGGTATTATAGGTAAATTGGTGAAGATGTTTAAATTAGTTAATAAAGAAGAAGAGTAATATGGTCATTTCAAATTCTTAATTACTTAAAGGGGAGATGGTAGTTTGCTTTATAGAGTAGTATAGATTGTGGAATATTTTGGTCAATTTTAGTTTGTTTTTTTTTTATTATAAAAATATAACAAAACATAGTAATGATTAAAACTCATTTAATTACCGTGTTCATTCCATTTCATCATTTTATTACATTTCATCGTTGTTTCATATTTACATTTTTTCCCGAACATTCAGTCGGTATACAACATCGGGAAAATCTCACCGTATGATGGTGAAGCCTTGCACGTACCTAGACAACGAGATGTTGACCATGAGCCGTTACAAGTATTCAGAGGAAAAACCCCAAGTTTTACCATCCCTAAGAATCGAACTCAAAACATTAGGTAAAACCGGGAATACCTCTTACTATTATATTTACATTTGAATTTGCATTCCATTTAACTTTCTTTATTTTATTCTTTACATTCCCAGTTGTATTTACAAGTTGACAAGTTGTAATTAAAAATATCAATGCTTTAGCAAATGAAAGCAAATAGGAATCTTTTTGACTTTTCAGTTTTAAGAAAGACATTGTGCTAACTAATACTCGTAATAATTAAAAGTTGATTTCCTCGAAATCAGTATTTGAATGGTATCCGACATAGAATACTACTGTATATAAGACTAAATGGTATGAGTCATCTTGGGAAGGAGGTCTTTTAACATGTGGCGCCAACTAAGCAAAAGGGTTCTTCAAAAAAATGTGGTATGAGTCATCTTGACACCATGGGGCATCTCTTGCCATGTGTTAAGACCAATTTTTCTTTTTCTTTTTTTATTACAATAATATTTATATTTTATACTTTTTATATATTTATTCCTAATATTTCATAAATTAAATAACATAAAGTAAATAAAATTTCATAAAATCCATTACATAAAAACTAAATAACATAAACTAAAAAAACACATAATTAAACTAAGGAAGTACATAATTAAAAAAACACATAAAAACTAAGACAATTTTAAAAAACTACTAGTTGCCATAATATTTTGTCCAAAACCGTACATATCGGGTTGCATCGGCATCGGTTGCATCAGCATTGTTTGCATTTGAGCCATGTACCTTATAACCCCGGGACTATTCAAGACGTTTGGATCGTTAACATCGGGTGGAGCTTGGGTGTTTGAACGTGGAAACCCATAGTTAAAATTGTTGGGATACATGGTATTTTTTTTATAAAAATGATAAGAAAGTATAGAAAAGAAGAGAAGAGAAGAGTGTTTTTTGAGTGTTGTAAGAATTTGTAAAATGAAAATGGGGGTTTATGTAGGTGAAAAGGTAATAATTTTTAAAAAAAAACTTTTTTTTTATGGGAATTGAGTTCCAACGGGTATAAGCCCTTGGGAAGAGGGAAAGTGCATGCCTTGGTCAACGTTTTTGACCATCCATCCACGACAAAAAAATGGCCAGAACGCCCTTCGGGGTGATGTTCACGGCGTCCCAGTCGCGTTTCGAAGCCGGAACCCCCCCTCCAAACGCCTCATACCGTTCGGTCTAATTGAATACTACTATATATAGCAAAAAGATTCACGGTAATTACAATCGTGCCATCATTGAAAATTGGAAAACGACCATTGCTATATATAATTGAAAACGAACGACTTTGGCAAAATTTCCACGCGGGTAGGGAAATTATAAGTTCCACTAGTGAGCATTCTTTCACTAGCAAAACTACTACAGTAAGCATTCTTCATCTCCTCCTCAATTCCTTCACCGGATCCAGTTCCATATATCTGGTAACTCATATAACATTTACTATTTCCGTGATGTCGCGTGGGTCCATTAAACGATTTACTTTACACGGAGGTCGTTTTCCTGAGGTTAGTGTAATATATTTTTTCTTTTTATTTAAATGTTTAAATTTGGTATTAGATACTTATATTAAGTCTAAATGACTAATTATTATTAAACCAATTAATTTATAAGATATAAAGAAAAAAACAACTTTTATTACTCAAAAATGTTTAATTTTTGAAATCTGTTTGATCAAAAATGCATATAACTTTTATTTGGTTTTTTTTTCTTTGCAATGACAATACAAGTTTATGTTGAAAAAAAAGGTAATGGAGGAAACCCTAGCCCCGGTATCACAATTGGATACCCATCGACTCACCCCGTATGATCCATATGATGCCGGTACAATACCTCCATCCTAATCCCCACATGATCTGGGCACCCCAAAGGATCGAACCCGCGTATTTAAACTTCACATGTGGGTCTAGGCTTCATTAGTAACGGGTACCTTAAATGAATTATTTTTTGTGCCAAGCGGGGATCGAACCTGAGACCTTAAGGTCATCAAGTGTTTTCCTTACCACTAGGCTAACTCCTTGTTGGTAAAAAAAAAAAACATATTACCATTGAGCTTCTCTCTCTAGAGCGAGAGATCTCTTTTTGTTTCCCATCTTCGGCTTTGGCTTCACCTTGGGTTCCTTTTTTTTGTGTGAAAACAACCCCTCTATCTTTGGGTAGATCACGTAAGACTGTCTCACACCTCCTCTTACCCTTCTTTTATCAGGTTTGGGTACTATTATAAAAAAAATATATATAAAAACAAAAAAGTTATATGCATTTGTAGATCAAACAGAACTCAAAAATTCTGTGGCTGGTTACACTACCAGCGTCTGCCATTTCCCTTGTTAATAGGTCCTGTTTGGTAACACTACCAGCGTCTGCCATTTCCCTTGTTAATAAGTCCTGTTTGTTTAGGACTTAATGGACTTACTTAATCCATTAAGTCAACACGAAGTGTTTGTTTTGTAAGTTAATAAAAAAAAAACAACTGTATTGACTTAATCCATACAGCAAAAAAAAAATTAAAAGTTAATATTGTCTTGAGTTTAGATAGCTGAAACATCAAATATTAATGGTTTTTATACTTTGATCAATTCTAAGCGGTTCATATTGTCTTGAGTTTAAATAGCTAAAACTTCATATACTAATGTGTCTGCCATTTATGAAGCCCATATATATGATCGAATCACAAGTACATTTAAACAACACTTGCTCTTACAGACGAAAACCTAAGGTGAAGAAGGTCTTACCATCCACCAAAAAGGTATTTTTGTCAGTTTTGTATGGATAAGTAACTTTTTGAGGTTAGTGTAATATATTTTTTCTTTTTATTTAAATGTTTAAATTTGGTATTACATACTTATATCAAGTCTAATTATTATTCAACCAATTAATTTATAAGATAAAAAAAAAAACAAATAAAAGTTATATGCATTTTTGATCAAACAGAGCTCAAAAATTTTGTGGCTGTTTCGACTACCCGCGTTTGCCGTTACCTTATTAATAACTTATTAGTAGTTATTCTAATAAATATAGATTGTTTGATATTTGGTAAAGTGTAGAATTATTAACCGCCGTAAAATTACTTTGATCATACACTAAGGGTTTCATATAGTTTTGAGTTTTAAAAATTGAAACTTAATAACCTATGTAGCACTGTGACGCATTTCAGTGACTAGTTGTTAAAAACGCTACAATTACGATTTACGTGAACACTCAATGTGTTTGCCATTTTTGAAGCCCATATGATCGAATCACAAGTATATTTAAACAACACTTGCTTTTGCAGAGACGAACACCTCAGGTGAAGAAGGCACCACCCACCAAAGAGGTATTATTTGTCATTTTTTGTATGGTTTTGTAACTTTTATTTGCTGTTGCTGAGAAACGTACTTTCAAAATAAGCAGTATGAGGTTTTTTTTAATGTAAAATCGGTGGTGAAGGTATCTTCTGGTGACAACGAACCTTTGCAACATATTTTACACCTTCAAAAAGAAAGTTACAATACGCCCCCCCCCCCCCCCCCCCCCCCCCCAAAAAAAAAATAAAAAAATAAAAACAAACTATAAGCTCGATTTCTATGTGAATCAGGCTCTATCAATGGTGTTTTAATGGTGAATATTGTACGGAGTATTTGTTTAGGTGTTTACCTTTTTTTATGGTCTTAGACGGGAACAATTTAGAGGATTTTATTTTAAATATCTATTAGAGATTCTCCTCATTTATCTAGACTTGATGCCAACAAAAAAACAAAAGAAAAAGCAAAAAAGCTAGAACTTATAAATGACGGAGTTAAAAATAATTATATACCTCATGTGATTAAATAACAGAAATTTTTTTAAAATTCTTACTATTATGTGAGAGAAAAAACAGACTTTGGCAGGTATGTTATCCTCAAAAACAATACAAACTATCACCATAATATAAAATTAAACGTAAAAAACCATGTTCAACTATCAATCAATCATGTATAACAAAGTGATAAATCCTATAAGATGCTCACATATTCAAGTGAATGTAAAAGTATTTACCTACTCAAATTACTAAAAGCAACAACAAAAATAATAATGCAATAAGAATTCATTCTATCAATGTGCTACGACAATATAAACAACTAAGGTACAACACAATGATGTCTAATCTCCCGGATAATTCCTCGTTGTTGGGGAGTTGGAGAGTTTTTAATCGGATGAAAATAGCCTTTAGGAAGCCTAAAATAGACTAGAGGAACATCATGGGTCATAAGTTAGGGCTTGGTCTTGTATTTATAGTGCTAACTTTTCACCTTTGCATCGGCTATATGTCGTATCGGCCCCCTGGATGACATTTTCGACCATTTTTTACCTTTTATGCATCGTATAAGTTTCCCATGCGTCACATATTGCTCTCGGCTTCTATAAATCACCTTTATTCTGTGTGTCGATATGCTAGTTACAACCATAGGTCTCGGAATGAAAGTTGTAGATCTCTTTCTCGTGGTTCTGTGGCCAACATACTCGTCGAAAGCAGACTTTGTTTGAAGAAGTGATGCTCTGAATACTGCGACAACGTCATTGGCTCTACATCCACATTATTTTCTTCATCTTGATAGCTCCAAACTTCGTGTAATCCTTTTGTAAGCTCACTTGGACCTTCTTTCAATATTTTTTAGCCATTCCAAGCCTTGTGAACCTACAACAACATTTTCATCCAATTAAGTATAAAGTATCAAAAATTTAGAAAAACAACTATAAGTCATCGATAAAATCCTCAAATACGATATGAGAAATATGTATAAATATTTCACTCATGACAATGCTTTAAGATCTTTCAATGATGGAGATGCAGTCGAGTTCTTTGATCAGTCTTGAGAAATTCCATGTGTATGAAGATCTTTTGAGAATTCACTTGAGCCATTTTTCTCAATGAGTATTCTGAAAATATTTTCAAAATGAATATTCGTACTTAAGTAAATCTTCATTCTTCAATTGTAAACCCGATAACATGCATTAATTCTTCGAGTAACCAATGATTACCACTTCATCACCTTTCACATCAAATTTTCCGAGATCTAACTTTATCTTGTACGATGTCGTTTTTATTCTTTAACTACAATAGACACCGCTTAATTCGGCCCATAAGAATTATGGCAACTATAATTGACGATTGACCTATTTTAAGGATTGTCATAACCCATCCTTTGGTTTGTTAAGAAAACTTAGTTGTTCAGTTTAACTTTTTTCAAATATTCATCTTCAATATTTTTGATCTTTTAATACAACTCAATCATTTTCTCAAACAGAGCATCAAATTAAACTTTGTTTTGTTAATGTAACAAACAAGTTTTTTCTCTTTTTGCAACTTATCTTTGTAGGAATTCGCAACCATAACCTCTTGCGCGTCTACTTTCTCATCTTTAATCAAATGGGCTTTGGTCTCAAGGTTATTGATGTCATCAACAAACACATTAAGTTTATTTAATTCTTTTTTATTTTCGTGGGAAGTATTGTATTGTCAATGATGATTTGTTGATGCTTCAACTTTGATTTATATAACTGACGTGCAAAATCGAGTTTTAAATTTATAAACAAGAAATACCGATTTTACTATCTAATGCACACTCTCGGGCAGTGTACCCGTTCGTGTATAGTATAGCTAAATGGTAGGTCAGGATCGAACTCAAGGACTTTGAAAGCAATTGTTAAAATTAAGTAGTTCAAATGAAAAAGGGGTTTTGTGACCGAATTGTCACTTTGCCAAAAAGTAAAAGTAAATAACTTAAATCCGGTATGACCGGGGCAGGGTTCGTCTGAATACGAAAGTAAAAATAATTTGTATGACAATAATATTAAAAGGCATCCATCTTGATTTCGCTCAACAATACGCTTAGATTGCACATAAATGAAGTTCAAATCCAAATTAAGTTGATTAAATAACCGAGACTCAAACAAAGCACCAACCCCGTACCCGTCAAGTTAATGACATCATTTGACTCTCTTGCTTAAACTAGTTTCATTACAAAGACCGGTACCCCAAGACATCTTTTATAACTTCCCTAATCAAACAATTGTTTTGGTTATTGAAATAACAATTATACCTATCGATTGTACCTAACCGTTAACACATTTCCCCCTATTATCATTGAATGATTATCTACCGTACCCGTCATAGATTCAATCATTTGTACCCAAACAATCAAAATGAAGTATATGTAATCAATAATTACCATTAAAGACACACATAATTCACCAATCAATTCAAGATAAATTATAAGGAAGAAATACGCTAAGATTACGATATAACGTTAAAATAAATCAACATTGAATTATAAAAATTGTGCAATCCTTACATATTGTCTCACTTCATCAAGATGGATGACAAAGTGATTAGTCACTCATAACAATACTAATAATAACAAATAAAGAATTCATGTGTTTACTAATAGATGAAAAATAATAATAATGCACTTGAATTCTTGACTGTACTATTAATAAAGATTAAGAAAAAAGTCGAACAGTGATGATAACGAATGAGGAATAGTAGAAAGTCGAACAAGCGATCCCTTTGTCGGTTGTCCTCCGCGAAAAGCCAAGAAACCCACGAACAAAAACTCAAAATTAAGAATATACCCTTTTGAGTTTGGCGGCTCCCACTTGCTGCTCAAAAATTCCTCACTTACCGACCTCCTGCCAATTCCCCTTTTATTTTTTTATTCGATTCGATAGATAGATAGATTGATTGTATTCCCCTTCAATAATAATAAGAGATATATATAATTGTGTTTTTTTGACTTGGGGTCTACTGCCGACTCAAACATCACGGCCCAATTCTAGCGGCCCCAATTAGTTTTGGGCTTATGCCCCAACCGACTTCAACACTTCACGTCCAAAATAGCATATAGCTGCTCAATCTCAATCTGCTCACGTGAACTCTTACCCAATAATGATCATGATGTAATATTATTATCATTATCTCATATATTGTAGGATCTCTATTTACTTTTTTTCCTTCTTTCTGCTACCTCACGAAACAGAAGCATAAAATGAAGTGATCCCAACTCTTGTTTGACAATTGCTCCATCATTTTAAGTAGCAGCTCAAGTGAGTCTTTCTAGCCGTGTCTTGTCTTTTCAGCTTCAATCTACATTTTCTTCATAAATGATCTTTATTCAACACACTTTCGTCAACTTTCATCTTATAGACCTATAATCATATAAAATCACATATTAAGTATAAAAGTCTATAAAAGTGACAATAATACAAACATAAAATAAATAAAGAAACGATATCGCATAAAATATATGTATAAAATAGGCGATATCAAATTCCCCCACACTTGAGCTTTGCTTGTCCTCAAGCAAATTCATATTTCAAAACAAACAATCCTTTGGTAACTCTTGAAAAACATGACAATTATCAAAAAGAAGCTAAACCATTAAAGTAAGGAAACAAGTAAGAATGGTTAAGCAGTTTTAATCTTAAATGAAAACTGGAATGTTTGACAATACTTGACTGATTCACAAGCCTCAATAACACGACTAAGCACTGAACAATCGAATCAATGATATCTCATCTATCCTACTCCAACTAACTTAATTTTGGGGTTGAACCATTCTTATAAACAAGAAATACCGATTTTACTACCTAATGCACACTCTCGGGCAGTGGACCCGTTCGTGTATAGTATAGCTAAATGGTAGGTCAGGATCGAACTCAAGGACTTTGAAAGCAATTGTTAAAATTAAGTAGTTCAAATGAAAAAGGGGTTTTGTGACCGAATTGTCACTTTGCCAAAAAGTAAAAGTAAATAACTTAAATCCGGTATGACCGGGGCAGGGTTCGTCTGAATACGAAAGTAAAAATAATTTGTATGACAATAATATTAAAAGGCATCCATCTTGATTTCGCTCAACAATATGCTCAGATTGCACATAAATGAAGTTCAAATCCAAATTAAGTTGATTAAATAACCGAGACTCAAACAAAGCACCAACCCCGTACCCGTCAAGTTAATGACATCATTTGACTCTCTTGCTTAAACTAGTTTCATTACAAAGACCGGTACCCCAAGACATCTTTTATAACTTCCCTAATCAAACAATTGTTTATACCTATCGATTGTACCCAACCGTTAACACATTTCCCCCTATTATCATTGAATGATTATCTACCGATCGATATAGGTTCGGGTGTCACGAGAGCTTCCCGAGTCTTCGAGTTCTTCTATTTGTTTGATCGCGTTTTGAAAAAAATCAAACGTACTACCGGTAGATAATTGGGGAAACAGAGGTGGGATGATAAGTTCATCGGAAGAACTTAAAGACATTTTTAGGTGAAAAGGTTATTGGGTGTAAAGGTTTTTGGGTGAAAATGTGTATGTTTTGTTGAGTTTTGTTTAAAAAAAATTGATAGATGTATAGATATATATAGAGATTAGATGAAAAGGGTTTTTTTTTTATTATTAAATTGAGCCAACGGCTCCTTTGACCAAGTTTGGCCCCACATGCACGCTCCCCCTAACTCTCTCTCTCCATTCATGGCCACAGGGTATATAACCCTCCATTCAACCCTCTAGACTTACCCTTTGGAGGTGGCGGTGGTATACCTGGAGGTTACAAACCATAAATTGGCCATAAATTTGACCACTCCGCCTCCCTGTATACTCTTAATTGTAACTAGGTATAGTTCGAGCCACCCGACAGGTGCGTCGATTTTCGGAAGTGTTTGTGCTCATGGACATGGGTAAAAGAAAAACCTTTAACTTTTCCAAAATAATTAACACATAGCATAGTCACCTGAGTCGCGGTTCGGCCCGGTACGAATTCATGGTACGAATTCGCAATTTGCCAGGTCCTTAAGATTCAGTTCATAGAGGAATAGGCTTTTTTGGTTCGCTTGGATACGATCCGGTACAATGTGCTCGAAGCTAAAAAAGAATAGGAAGGAGATTCCCTAAAGTTATCCCAACTTGACTCCCTAAAGTTATCCCAACTTGACTAGTCGTCATGTTGAGATAACTTTAGGGAATCCTTTCCCAAAAGGATAATATATTCAAATTAATATTATATATTTCAAATTTCAAATTGTATTCTATACTTCAAAAATCAAAACAGATTTCAAATAAAACAAATTAGTGTATATATCAATTTATCAAATATATATGGTATTAGGAAAGTTGACTTGATATCGCCTCTAAATCTCTGATTATACGGCAACTGTAAATATTGCATGGAATATGATATTGTTGCTAATTATATGGAAACGGATTTTTGCAACTCTTTTGATATACTCTATCTGTTAATTTATATCTTATATCTGAAATTGAATAGGTACAATGAACCAACCCTTCATAGAACGCGATTTCGATTAAATAAATTCGCTGTACCATGGCCATTTGGATCGCCCAATTTGCTCCATTCGATTCGCCTTTTCTTGACTACGATTCGCGATCGTACCAATTCGCGTTTGTACCCATTTTCGGATCGCTCGTACCAATTCGTAATTCGTGGGTGGTCGAGCGAATTTGGTTACTATGACACATAGTATTCATCTTATTCAATATAAAATAACTATTAACCAAAAAAAATAAAGTTGTGATACACTTCTTTTCCCTGCACGTTACCGCGATTATCAATTTTCTTATTTAAGGGCAATAATAAAACTACATCATCATGTTTATGTTTACTCCAAAAATCACGAAGGAGAAAAATTTTAAGAAAAAAAAAATAGGACAATACTACAAGTACATCATCATGTTTATGCTTACCCCAAAAAATCATGAAGGAGATAAATTTTCACACAAAATCTCCAAAGTCGGGAAAAAATGATACAAAAAGGATAAAAAAAATCAAAGTGTATGTAAAATAAAGTTTTACGAGAAAAATAGCTACAAAAATATATCAAAGAGTTAAAAAGGAACATTTTATAAAACAAAAAGTTAGAAAACCAAAGATATAGAAATGGAATATCAACTATTTGATATCATCTTAAGGCACCTTGTAACACCCCGAGCTAGGGCTCGAAATATTACGGAAATTAAATAGCACAAGGTGGAATTAATGTAGAACATGAACTATATGAAAATAAAGGATTCGGTGAATCCATAATTAAGATAATTCAAGTACAAAATGCACAAGGAGCAAGTGACCATCAATGTTTACAAAACAATCATCAAATGATGGCTATCGATCTTAAGCATAATGCAAAAGAAGGGCAAATGAATCCTTAATCCATGTAAGTCCAAGCCCGAGTCAAAAGCAAGCAATCAATCATGCATCACGTCCTCGGTTCATCTGATTTCCCGAAAAGTGTACAAAACAAGTCAACACGAGGTTGGTGAGTTCGTAGTAATAGTTCACAAGGAACCATCGTCAAATAACATATAAGTATAAGATAAAGGCGAGTCACAACTTACAAGTGACCTTTATGCGTCACATATCAATCACAACAAGATTATACGATGTATAGCAAGCACATGTAATAAATGAGCACAAGTGATGTCAATATCAAATTATATGCCGTATGTATGCAAATGTCATAATGTATATCATATGTGTGTCAACCACGTCATCAATGCAACAAATAGAGTATGCTTGCGTGTGTCCCGCACAAATAGAGTATGCTTGCGTGTGTCCCATACAAATCAAGTGTAACAATGCGTATATGTTAATTTCAAACACAATTCCAATATCCATCAATTCCACCGAAATCACAATGTACATACACTTCATACGATTTTACATTTAAGGAATCATAGATGCTTATATATAGGGTCACCCGCAGCCTTCCCACCACATCTACAACTTTTTAAAGGTATCATCGTCTTCCATGTACGTACAACTATCCTAATATAAACCACAATATCACAATTCAATGCCAACCCAATCAAATAATCCATCAAACCGTCAATCAACAAATCAAACAAGTAATTGTACACTTTCCAGCCCGAATCTCAAGCGACTAGGGAGCTACGGAACTCACCTTGATTGGGCAAATACAAGTTTAAGTCAAGCTATAAACGTCCAATGACCTTCAAATGTCCACAACCTATCAATACAACATCAATCCATCACAAGGTATCCCAAACGGTAAAGTCTAGCTAGTTAAACTATGCCACAATTCCCCAAAGATGCTTTAGAAGTGATTCAAGAACGTTTGAACAACAAAGGAGGAGTTTTGGTTAGATACGTATCAATGACTTAGCGTCAAAATTTGACAAGAAAATCAAAGTGTTTGGAAATGAGTTTTAACAATTTTGTTGACCTTAGAATGATGATATAAGACTAATATGTAAGTATCGGCCCATGAAAAGTCGACCGATGATCGAACGGAAAGTGCACGAAAAAGACAGAGAAAGCACGGACGATGCTGAAAACATCTTCCGCCCTTCCCTTCAGAACATCCGCCCCTAGATTTCATCATCCGCCCCTGTAGATTCGAACCTAGACTCATTTTTGCTTAAAATCGAACATGTTAGACACGAAATCAAAGCTTCCCATCTCACCACAACTTGGTACATGTATAATCAAAGGTAGAAAACATCTTGTTTCATAAACTCACTTCCGAAATCAAAACCCCTCTTTCAAAACCTAATTGAAACCCTAATTGACCCAAAACCGTTTTTGAACCCAAATGGACCAAGAATTCTTATGATTTGACTATGAAGAATGTTTACAAACATAAAATGATGAATTTGAGTTGAGTTTGACTTACCAAATCTTCCACAAGTTGCCAAATCCGAAAATGACCCAAATGGAGGAGTTTTCTTGCACTTTGAACTTCAAATCTTTGATATGTTGTTTAGTTGATGATGAAGATGATTTTTCCTAACCCAAATCTTGTTCAACAATGAATTGAATGCTAGAATTCTTAGAGAGAGAGAGAAAAATGTGTGTGTGTTCTTGTATTGAATGTAGAGAGAGAAAGAGGGTGAGTGAATGAGTGGATGGATGGGGGATTGGGTGTAAGAGTTGGGAGATAAGGTTGGGTCATGGGTTGGGTAAATGGGTTGTAGGTTGACCCATGGATAACCCATCTCAAATTCTAGTTACATTAAGTTTAACCTCATTTAGAGTCGTATCACAAAATAGTTGGCCAAAAGACCTCAACTAGCATAATTCTCGTCATTAAATCATGAAATGATGTCAAGTATAACACTAACTAAAATTAATCAATCCAAATTTACAATTAGTCAAACGGGTTAAATTTGCGGTTGTTACACACCTAGAGGTTCATGATACTATTCACCTATAGCTTTTTCCAACTATTTCCTATTCTCTATATAAATAAGAAACACTTTGTAAAGTAAAAGATTTTAACATGCATGTAAACACGATGCCACTCCACTTTTTAGATTAGCCAGCATCAGGTAACCGCATTAGTTAACCAATGATCTTTAAAAACCAACTGAGTTGGATAAGTGGTTGGAGTCTTTGCCTCTGAAGAGAGAGGTCAGGGGTTTGATCCTCATACCCAGCAAGGCTGGAGGTCCTTTTCTACTTTAAGTAGAACCAGGAAGTAGCCTCTCTACCTTTGGTAGGGGTAAGGTTGTCTACATCTCAACCTCCCCATACACTGTCGAAGACGATATTGGGACCCAAAACACATGGAAGACGTCATTGGGAGTTATTTTTAACCAATGATCTTTAAAAAATACTGACCAAACCATGCCACTCCATTCTAAATTACTTTTACATGAAAACTAAAAGTTTCAAGGGAGATCATTTCGATTTATGTGATTGAAGCAAAGAATTTGTACATTAATTTGTAACTCATATCTATCATTCTCATTGACAAAAGTGAGCAATAGAGAATACGCTGATCGTATTGAAATCAGAAAACATGACAGCAAATAAGGAAAAACGTTTTCCGTATGCATGCAAAGAAACTAGAGGAGCAATTTCGATCCATTAAGAGGAGCAATTTCGATCCATTTAACTGTTGGATTAGTGTGTACGTCATAACACAAAATTATACTACCGCTTACACACGAGCCTACGGGGTCACACACAATAAACACTTAGATACCCGGTTATATATGTATATTGTATACATATATAAAATCACCAAAATAATTAATTGATAAAATGATTTATCAATTAATAAATAAAAGGATTTGATATGTAATAGATTCAATGAATCGAATCAGAGTGGGGCATGAAAATCACGTAATATCTAGATATGGATATGGCTGGATTTGCTAAATCTTGCATATGGATGCAACTTGCACAACTTGCTCATCATATACTCACTATAAAAGGAGTTCAAGTGTGGAATAGAAAACATACATTCTTCCTTTTGTAGTCCACGTATAAGAAAGGAGAATACTAAAAGTTCTCTTGCTCTATAATCTATATGCAAACTAGAAACAAATACTAGCTCTATTTGTTGCTTACGGCTATAACAAGTGAGAGTCAAACTAGGAGTTTGGCTCTAGGTGATTAAGGTCTAGCAGCCTTCAATTCGGATATTGTTTGAAGTGTTTGTGTGGATCAATTGTAGAGATATTCATATTATTGAATATTGTTTTTGTCACACAAGATTTCATCTACTTGAAAGGTATTAAATCTAGTCTACCTATTATGACAACTATTATGGTGTAATTGGATCTTGGTGGAAATATTAATCGTGTGCATGTTTTATAAATAATACATGTTTGTATTTTAGTCTTCCGTTGCGTATATATAAAATTTAAAAGTACACACGAGGGCTAATCTTTCCAACAGTGGTACCAGAGCCACTTTTACACCTTTTAGTTGTCATGTGATTTTATTTTTGATCTAGCTTTGTGGCGTATTGGTATTTAATAAAACCTTTTGGTTTTTAGAATCAACTTGATTGATTCAGATGTAACCTCATGGCGCACAAATAAGATGGAAAAATAGATCACCACTTTAAATTTTGAATTTAATTATTATGGCTTGATTATTTAAATTTATCCATGATTATACCCATGCATTGTAACCATGGACAAGCCATATATAACTTTTAATAATGTAGTTATTAAATTTTACAAAAAAGGTTTTTGGCTTAAAAGATAGACTTGGAGTCAAGTTAACAACAATGGACTATTACACAAAATCTCACTTGGTTCTTGGATTAAGTGGGAGTTTTCCTTTGGACTAAGCTATAAGTGTATGATGCATGAATATGTTTTTATTTATATAATTGTTGATTATAATATGCTAAAATGTTTTTGATGGAAACATTAAATAAAAACATAAAATGAGTTTAAAGTTTAAAATTGATGATTTTAAAAGTTAAACTTCAAATAGTTTTCTTTTGAAACTCAATATATATATATATAATCGGTTAAAATGAGTTTTAACAAATAGTGTAACGAATTTTTGGTATATTAAATATTCGTTAACACAAATTTTTAAAATATACCCGTCAAACTTAAGTCATGTCATCCAATGAGCTTGTGAACACTCCTCGTTATTTTTTGGTTACGGTGAGACCTAATCAAATTATAGCCACGAGGTGGATTTTTAGTTTCGAGTGAGACTAGGCTAAATTTCCACAGTTTACAAATTGGACGACTTAATCGAGTTCACGGTGAGACCTGAATCCGAGGCAAGGATGGGATAAACATGCCAGTAGATAATAGTAGTTTGTTGAACTACACATATCTCTAGGTCCCATAAAGATCTAAGAGTTGCACTTGTAATGCAATTGGTACTCGCTACCTACCAATAGACTCCATGACTGCTAGCTGATTAACAGATGTAGTTATGGAACCCCTATGTGGATCTTAGGCTTTTGTAAATTAATTGTTTATAATATTTAAACTTGGGTAGTTAGTTTACTAAAGTTTTCATATCGAAAATACTAAAATAAACCTTACTTCTAATGTAGATGGCAAACAATCAAAACGTAAACCAAAATTCACTCCGTTCTTTGTTGGAGAAGGAGAAACTTAATGGTACTAACTTCCTAGACTGGTATCGCAATTTGAGGATTGTCCTCAAGTATGAAGGGAAGGTGAAAATCATTGATGAACCCTTACCCGATCCTCCTGCCGAGACAGATACTGTTGCTCAGCAAGATGCTTATCAAAAATTGTTTGATGAGCAAGAGAAGATAGCTTTAATAATGCTTGCGAGTATGACTCCTGAACTCCAGAAGGAAATGGAGGATCGCACAGCATATGATATGATCACTGAACTGAAAAATATGTTTCAGAAACAGGCAAATCAAGAGTTGTATGAAACTCACAAGCTTCTTCACACATGCAAAATGGAGGAGGGTCAGTCAGTGAGCTCTCATGCTTTGAAAATGAAAAGCTACATTGACAGGTTGGAAAAGCTTGGAACTCCTATGCCGACTCTTTTGGCTGTGAACACCATTTTGGCTTCACTACCAAAGTCGTATGATAACTTTGTCATGAACTATAACATGCAAGGTTGGAATAAGTCTCTGTTAGAATTGCATTCGATGCTCAAAGCTGCTGAACAGAATATTCCATCCAAAGCCTCCAATCCAAGCATCCTTATGATTAGGGATGGAAGGGTTAAAAAGAATAAGTCGAAAACTTATGGGAAGGGAAAAGGCAAAGGAATTGCCAGGAATAAGATTCCACCGCCTCCCAAGAAAGAAAACCCAGCAAAAGACGCCGAATGTTTCCATTGTGGAAAGGTTGGCCATTGGAGAAGGAACTGTCCTGTCTACCTATCTGAGCTGAAAAAGGGCAAAGCTGGTGAGACTAGCAAATCAGGTATATTTCATATACAACTATATACTTTTTCTAGTGATTCCTGGATTTTTGATACTGGTTGTGGCACTCACATCTGTAACAATATCCAGGGAATGAGAAGAAGTAATAAACTGAAGAAAGGGACACTGGACTTGCGAGTGGGCAATGGGAATCGAGCAGCTGTTGAAGCTATTGGCACCTATGAGCTTACTCTTCCAAGTGGCCTTATTGTTTTATTGGAACAATGTCATTATGCTCCTAGTATTACGAGCAATGTAATTTCAGTTTCACTTTTGAAAAATGCTGGTTATGAACTTGCATTTACGCACTTTGGCATTTCAGTTTCTAAGAATAATGTTTTTTATTTTAATGCTTGTCCACGTGATGGTATTTTTGAAATTGATATGTGTGGTGCCATTTCAAATAATAATTATGTATATACCTGTACTGCCAAACGATTCAAGCAAGACTTGAATAAAACCTATCTATGGCATTGTCGTCTAGGTCATATAAACAAACAACGCATTTCAAAACTCCAATCTGATGGACTTTTGGAATCAACTGGCTCTGAGTCATTTGATATATGCGAATCTTGTTTATGTGGAAAAATGACAAAGGCTCCTTTCTCCGGTTTAGGTGAAAGAGCTAAAGATCTTTTAGGACTAATACATACCGATATATGTGGCCCTTTTAGAACTATGTCTAGAAATGGTGAATTATACTTCGTTACATTCACTGATGATTATAGTAGATATGGTTATGTTTACTTGTTGAAACATAAACATGAAGTTTTTGAAACGTACAAAATATTTCAAAACGAAGTAGAGAATCAGCTTGGAAAGACCATTAAAGCCCTTCACTCTGATCGAGGTGGTGAATATATGAGTCAAGAGTTTTTGGACCACTTAAAGAATCGTGGGATTGTCTCACAATTCACTCCGCCATACACACCACAACATAATGGGGTGTCTGAGCGGAGAAATTGAACTTTACTTGATATGGTTCGCTCTATGATGAGTCTGACTACTCTACCACCGTCTTTTTGGGGATATGCGTTAGAGTCTGCTGCACGCATACTCAATATGGTTCCGACCAAGAAGGTAGAAAAGACACCACATGAACTGTGGCATGGGAAAAGTCCCAAGTTGTCTTACTTGAAAGTCTGGGGTTGTGAAGCTTACGTGAAGCGCGACACTTTAAACAAATTAGAACCCTGAAGTATCAAGTGTAACTTTATGGGATACCCAAAAGAAACAATGGGTTACTACTTTTACTACAAAGCTGAAAACAAAGTGTTTCCTGCTCGGTTTGCTGAGTTCTTAGAAAGAGATCTTCTCTTAAAAGAAGTTAGTGGGAGTAAAGTAGATCTTGAAGAAGTTCAAGAACCACAAAGTGACATACCTTCTGCAAGCACTAGCTATCCAGATGTTGAAGCTGAGCACACAGTTGGTGAGCCAAAACATGTTGCGCCTGCACTTCGTAGATCTAATAGAACTTTTCATCAGCCTGTGAGGTATAATTATTTAATTAGTTCAGATGAAAATGATATAGGGGATTATGATGAACCCTCTACTTATCATCAAGCCATATCGGATCCTGAATCTGATAAATGGCAAGATGCTATGAATGCAGAGATGTAGTCCATGAAGGATAATCAAGTATGGGACTTGATTGATCTTCCACCCAATTGTAAGACAGTAGGGTGCAAATGGGTCTTCAAGAAGAAGACTGACATGGATGGTAATGTAAACACATTTAAAGCTCGGTTGGTAGCAAAAGGATACACTCAAACTCAGGGAATTGATTATGAGGAAACCTTTTCACCAGTCGCGAGCATTAAATCGATTAGGATACTTATTGCCATAACTGCTTTTCATGATTATGAAATATGGCAAATGGATGTCAAAACCGCTTTTCTGAATGGACACCTAAGTGAGGATGTATATATGGTTCAGCCAGAAGGTTTTGTTAATCCAAAGCATCCTAATAAAGTGTGCAAGCTTCATAAATCCATTTATGGATTGAAGCAAGCATCCAGGACTTGGAATCTTAAGTTTGATGAGAAAATCAAAGAGTTTGGTTTTTCTCAAAACCAAGATGAGCCTTGTGTTTACATTAGAGCTAGTGGGAGCAAAGTAGTCTTCTTGATCTTGTATGTTGATAACGTGCTACTTATTGGAAATGATATTCCAACTTTGCAAGATGTTAAGTCATGGCTTGGAAAATGTTTTCCAATGAAAGATCTTGGAGAAGCTACTTACATTCTTGGAATCAGGATCTATAGAAATAGATCCAAACGGCTTATTGGTTTGAGTCAAAGTACATATATTGACAAAATCTTGCGAAGATTTAACATGCAAAACTCCAAGCCAGGAGGATTGCCTGTGCAAAAGTGCATAACCTTGAGCAAGTCTCAAAGTCCTATCACATCTGATGAGATAAAACGAATGAAAGGTATCCCATATGCTTCAGCTATAGGATCCATCATGTATGCCATGTTATGTACTAGACCTGATGTCTCGTTAGCCTTGAGTTTGACGAGCCGCTATCAACAGAATCCAGGTGAAGAGCATTGGATTGTTGTTAAGAGCATTCTTAAGTATATGCGGAGAACTAAAGATATGTTCTTGGTTTACGGTGGTTTGGAGGAAGAGTTGAGTATTAAATGTTATACGGATGCTAGTTTCCAAACTAATCGAGATGACTCTAGATCCCAATCTGGTTATGTCTTTGTCATGAATGGCGGGGCAGTTGATTGGAAAAGCTCAAAGCAGAGCATAGTTGCACAATCTACAACAGAAGCAGAATACATTGCTGCCTCAGAAGCTGCTCAGGAAGCTGTCTGGATTAGGAAGTTTGTTGCTGAACTTGGGGTAGTACCCAACATTGAATATCCTATGTAAATGTACTGTGATAATTCAAGTACTATTATACTTGCAAAAGAATCACGTGTACGTAAAGGTAGCCGACACATTCTTCGAAAGTTTGACTACATTTGTGAAGTCGTTAAGAGGAATGAGATTAGTATTATTTAGGTTCACACAAATGATGATCATGCTAGTAGTATTGGACTTCGCTATGCTATTGATCCTTTTCATTTGTGATTTAGCATTTGGATATTTTAAAACAATAAGCAGTTTTATTTCAATGAATTGATATACTTGGTATGGTCGTTTTCATTTATATTACTGTGTTTTATATTAGCACGTTTAATCCATGAATAATTGTTGATTATTCAAAATCTCCATAGTCGGTCATGTTATGGGAGTAACATGAATTAAGACTAATGTGAAGTTTTGGTTTTATTCACTGATGGTGAATAGTTAACTTGTTGAGGCCAAAATTCATAGGTATTCATTGTTGATGAATATTGGAATGACCCAATCACGAGATGTCACTACATGGATCCACGTAAATAGTGAATCTGGAAGTGATTATGTCTTTGTGTCCTTAGACCTGAGACTTTTATGTTGGTTGCTGAATATACGACATGTTATGCTTTGATATGGTTAAATGTTATCCTGAATAAGGTAGTATAAAGGCCATCATTGGGTATGATGTGAAGTGCATGATGTACGCATAAAATCAAGATGGAATTTATTCCTCTATGTGAGAGTATGATACCACTGGGCCCCTCGATGAAAATGAATGGATATTTACACGGCCGTGTCCAAGCTGTATTGATTGTTGATCAATTCTAAACTTGGTGATCGCATTCAACTTTTCTATATCGAGAAACATATTTGGTTGACTAATGAGAATGACTAGATCCATGTCTCATGTCAACAGGGTATCCGAAATAAAGGGACAATTGACACTTAATCATTAAATCATTATTCTAATAATGATTGTTCGTTTAGCTGAAACAAACACTCGTGTTTTTTCGGGGGCAATGATGTGTTGCTAGACGCCAATCATTGTCTGTGTAATTTTCTAGATATTAAGACATACACAAGTGGGAGTTTGTTGGATTAGTGTGTACGTCATAACACAAAATTATACTACCGCTTACACATGAGCCTAGGGGTGACACACAATAAACACTTAGATACCCGGTTATATATGTATATTGTATACATATATAAAATCACCAAAATAATTAATTGATAAAATGATTTATCAATTAATAAATAAAAGGATTTGATATGTAATAGATTCAATGAATCGAATCAGAGTGGGGCATGAAAATCACGTAATATCTAGATATGGATATGGCTGGATTTGCTAAATCTTGCATATGGATGCAACTTGCACAACTTGCTCATCATATACTCACTATAAAAGGAGTTCAAGTGTGGAATAGAAAACATACATTCTTCCTTTTGTAGTCCACGTATAAGAAAGGAGAATACTAAAAGTTCTCTTGCTCTATAATCTATATGCAAACTATAAACAAATACTCTATTTGTTGCTTACGGCTATAACAAGTGAGAGTCAAACTAGGAGTTTGGCTTTAGGTGATTAAGGTCTAGCAGCCTTCAATTCGGATATTGTTTGAAGTGTTTGTGTGGATCAATTGTAGAGATATTCATATTATTGAATATTGTTTTTGTCACACAAGATTTCATCTACTTGAAAGGTATTAAATCTAGTCTACCTATTATGACAACTATTATGGTGTAATTGGATCTTGGTGGAAATATTAATCGTGTGCATGTTTTATAAATAATACATGTTTGTATTTTAGTCTTCCGTTGCGTATATATAAAATTTAAAAGTACACACGAGGGCTAATCTTTCCAACATTAACGAGATTCAGTTTATCTTTAATCTCTATCTTGTTTAGCTGGTAAAATAAAAGCAAAAAATAAAATAAAATTAGAATGGGTTGAATAAATCAAAACTCGCCTAATATAAAGTGTACTTTTAATGTATAAAACCACCCAAGGCAGTATATATTTCCTAATAAGAATTTGATTAATATAATACAATTTGTAATCGTACTCCACACACTAACGGCGTTTTTGGTTGCAGAAAACACCTCTTGTTTTTCATTTTTGTTTTCCAAGAAAACATGGAAAACAGAAAACGCGTTCTAATCATAATCTTTTAAAAATATTTTCCAAGAAAACAGAAAACAATGTTTTCCACTTTTCAATAGAAAACTTGAAAACATCTTTTTCTTGTTTTTTATTTTTCATTTTTCTCCCCCCCCCCTCCCCTCACATCTCTAACATGTTTTCTAGTTTTCTAATTAGAACGCTTTTTCAAAAATTTTGTTTGTTTTTAAAAAATAAAACCCTTTTTTATTTTCTAGAAAATTAGAAATGAAAATTTGACCCTAATTGTTTAACATTTTTTGGGTAAGACATGTTACCAAATGGCTCAACCCACCCATCTTGACACCTCGTACGGAAACAAACCATAAAAAGCCCTGGCATAATGATACGACGAATCACCTACAAGTGTACAAGAGGAAACACAAGCAGGTCAAGACTGGCCAAGGGCGGTTCTTTATAGGGACCAGTGGGGGCTCGGGCCACCACCGTTTTTTCGCTTATTTGTGCTAATATACATGTATTTTGTTCGAAAACAATTATATATATTAAGTCGGCCCCCAGGGATTATTTTTTAAAAAACTTTTGATATGTTTAATGAATTTAATAGTCCAATAAAATTTACCTTTTTAGTTTTTATACCCTACAATTCACTTAGCCCATTAATAATTTTATGTTTTAGGCCTTGTCTTTGTCCCTTTTTTGAGTTTCAACAACTAAGGTGAGTCTAAATAATTACATAAACAGTGGGTTTGATTCTTTACTTGACGAGGTGACCTTTTTATGTAACAAGCATCAAGTAGAGATGCCGGATATGAAAGCTCCATATACATCTACTCGATATCGGCCTCGTAAAAAATATCTTCATGTCACATTCGAACATTACTACCGAGTAGATTTGTTTACAGCCACATTGGATATACAGATACATGAGTTGGATAGTAGATTTGTTCAAAGATCTTAAAGATCGTAACGCTGACTTGTAACTCTAGTACCTAGTACACGCCTTTTGTCTTGGTATTTTCATAAGTATTTGTAGTTTTTTGTTTGTTGGAAATTATATATTGGTAATTTGAATGAAAAACTTAGATTATTAGTACTATTTTTGTTTGACCCGAGCCGAATTAGTAAATTACATGACACTAATATAATACTCGGAACATAAATCTAGCAAAAAAATTTTTTTTGGCCCCACCGCTAAAATTTTCAAGATCCGCGCTGAGACTGTCAATCCGCATCCCAATCAACTAGATCAATTCAATGCTACGTTTGGTTGTAGGGTTGACCCATCGGGTCAACAAAGGAGTGAAATAATGGAATGGTAGGAAGGAGTTCACTCCCTAGTTTCTAGCAGCAGTAAGAAATTATAATAGCAAGTACGTCAGTTTGATCTTCTTTTTTCATCCTGAATCTTGTACTCTTATTTGCTTGTACTGGACAAAATCAGTGGGATAGGAGAGTTTGTTTGAGAATCAAGTCACTCCCATTACAACCGTCGCCGTTATCACTTAATTGAATTTCCGAGGTTCACTGCCAGGAGATCCGAGAGGTTTGTGAAAGAAACCACAATCTAAACTCAAATAATCTAATCAAAGATTAGATTCATACAAACACAATAGCCGAATGATTATTATTATTAAGAGAGTTCAATGTTTATGTTTTACAAGATCAAATAATCATCAGATTGATGATTATATAAACAGAAATATATATATATCGATTTGATATATATAGATACAGAATTTTGATATATATGATTTGAGAGAGAATAAGCAGCAGAAATAGAAAATAATCGAATAGGGTTTGTTAACCCTAAATTGTGACCAGAAGGTTGTTTATATACTCCTCATAAAATGCAGCTTCAGTCCCTCCAGAATAGAACATGTCACATTCTTCTCAAACTTTATTTCTTCACATCTTTAGTCCTTCAGTAGTATACTCTAACACTTCAAGTCCTTCTTCTTTTCACTACATTATAAAACTAACACAAACATAAGTAGTAAACTATACCTTGTGATGATCTTGTACTAAATAACATCCCCCCTCAAGATCATCCCTTGAACAGATTAATAAGACCAAGTTTGTTACAAAGAAATTCATGTTGGCTATTACTTAACCCTTTAGTAAACTGATCTGCAATGTTAAGCTCAGACTGAATCTTGACAGTTTTTAACAATCCTGCAAAAAAAATTTCTCTTATAAAATGCAAGTCTATCTCAAAATGCTTAGTTCTTTCATGAAACACAGGATTTGCAGCAATTTGGATAGCTGCATTACTATCACAATTTACTTCTACAGGAATTTTGATATAAACTTTTAAGTCTTTTAAGAGATTAATTAGCCAAATTATCTCACAGGTTACAGCTGCCAGTGCCCTATATTCTGCTTCAGCAGAGGACTTGGCAACTGTAAGCTGTTTTTTACTTTTCCAAGATACAAGAGAATCACCCAGATAAACAGTGTATCCAGTAACAGATTTTCTGGATACAAGACATCTACCCCAATCTGAATCAACAAAGCCTTTAAGTAAAAGATCATTACCTTTCTTAATATGCAAGCCATTACCTGGTGCTTTCTTTAAGTACCTTAGTACTCTTAAGCCAAGATCAAAATGCTTTTGAGTTGGAGCATGCATAAACTGAGACAAACTCTGAACAGTGTAACTAATATCTGGTCTTGTTAATGTTAAATATATTAGTTTTCCAATCAGTTTTTGATAAACTGCTATATTTTCAAGAGGTTTTTCTTTAGCAGAAGAAGGTTTCAGAGTTCTATTCATTTCCATAGGAGTTAACATAGGCTTGCAACCAAGCATTCCAAAGTCATTTAAAAGTTCCAAACAATACTTCCTTTGTGACAAACATAAACCCTCACTAGTTTCTAAAACTTCAATTCCAAGAAAATATTTAAGAATTCCCAAGTCTTTGATTTTAAACTTGGAACTTAAGAAAGATTTCACATGCTTAATTTCATCATTAAAGTTACCAGTAATAACAATGTCATCTACATAAACAAGTAATGCCACAAATTTGTTATTAACATCTCTAGTAAACAAGGAATAATCAGATTTGCTTTGAACAAATCCACATTCAACAAGAGCACTAGTCAACTTAAAATTCCATTGCCTAGGAGCTTGTTTTAACCCATATAATGACTTATTTAACTTACAAACAAGATTAGAGTCTTTCTGACTATAACCTTCAGGCATATCCATATAAACATCTTCATTCAAATCACCATATAAGAATGCATTGTTAACATCTAATTGATATAAAGGCCAACTATTATGAACAGTAATAGAAATTAAACATCTAACTGTTATCATTTTCACAACAGGTGAAAATGTTTCATCAAAGTCAATTCCAGGTTTTTGATTAAAACCCTTAGCAACTAATCTAGCTTTATATCTCTCTATCTCCCCATTTGCTTTGTACTTAATTTTAAAAATCCATTCACATCCAATAGTTTGCCTATTATTAGGTAAAGAAACAATTTCCCAAGTATTATTTCTGCTTAAAGCTTCCATTTCATCATTCATTGCATTTACCCAATGCATATCTTTACAAGCTTCAAAGTATGACCTTGGTTCAATACTTTTGTTAAGATTAGTGGCAAAACAATACAATTCAGGACTTAAATGAGAATAGTTAACCACTTTATTGAGACCATACTTAACTTTACCATCCGATTAATAATCAGCAAGGTATTTTGGTAAATTAGTATGTCTTTCAGACCTTCTCAACACATTTTCATTTACATTAAGAGAATTGCCCTCAGAATTATAACTATCATTCACATTTGATGTTGCAGATTCATTACCAGATTGGGTAATCACTGTTGGACTGCCAGCAGTTGGTAATGTACTGCCATCATCTATAGAATGTCTCCTTAAACCTTCTTCTTCATCATAGGGACTTATATTAATGACATTATCCTCATGATCAATTGAATCAAAAAAATTTAATTGATTTATGTTCAAAACAGAATTTTCACTTTCATTATTCATTGTAAAAGGAAAAATATTTTCATAAAATCTTACATCTCTTGAATAAACAAACATCTTGTTTTATAAACTGTAAAGTTTATAGCCTTTCTTTGAATTCAAGTAACCAATCAAAACACATTTCTCAGCTTTAGAACTAAATTTATCAGAGTTATTTAACACAGTAGCAAAGCACAGACAACCAAACACTTTAAGTTGTTTAATAGAAGGTTCAAAACCATATATCATCTCATAAGGAGTTTTGCCATTTAACACAGAAGAAGGTGTCCTATTTATGAGATAAGTAGCAGTCAACACACATTCACTCCAAAGATACAATGGAATTCCCCCCTGAAACATAAGAGATCTAGCAACATTCAATAGATGTCTATGTTTCCTCTCAGCAATCCCATTTTGTTGAGGGGTATAAGGTATAGAGGTCTGATGAATAATTCCTTCATGAGTGAACAGATTATGCATTTATTTATTAATAAACTCAGTCCCATTGTCACTTCTAATAATTTTGATTTTAATATCAAACTGAGTTTTAACAAGTTGAATAAAACTGTAAATATGATCAAAAACTTCCAGTTTAGAAACCATCATAAAAGTCCAAACAGCTCTTGAATAATCATCTACAAGAGTTAGAAAATATTTGAAACCTTGTTTACTTGCAATTAAGGTCCCCATACATCATATGTGGGGAGAGGAGAGCAAGGGGGGGTAAAATCTCTGAAGGGGGTGAAAAGTGATAGAGCGAGAGGACAAGAAGGGAAGGGGTGAGGAACGGGTGAGGGGAAGCGGTGCCGGAAGAAAGGAGTGGAGCAGGGAAAGGAATAAGTTGGATGAACGCCGGAGGGAGGACAGGCGAAAGTGGAAGGACTGCGTGTTAGAAACCATCATAAAAGTCCAAACAGCTCTTGAATAATCATCTACAAGAGTTAGAAAATATTTGAAACCTTGTTTACTTGCAATTTTATAAGGTCCCCATACATCAATATGAACCAAGTCTCCAAACCTTTTAGATTTATGTTCACTCAGAGGAAAAGGACTCCTGGTCTGCTTGGCCTTGTGACAGATATCACAAGGACCAACAGAACCACCAACAATATTATGTTTATTTAAAAACACATTCAAAGCCTGATCAGCAGGGTGACCAAGTCTCAAATGCCAAAGCAATTTAGATTCATTAGGAGTACAAGCAGAATTGCATACCACATTAGAACAAACAGGCATGTCATCATACAGATATAAACCACCCTGCTCACTACCAGTCCCCAACAGATTTTTTTGAGCTAAATCCTGAATATAACACTTAGAATCATCAAAACCTATATAAAGTTTATTATCTCTGGCCAATTTATGAACAGACATTAGGTTAACATGATATTCAGGAACAACAAGAACATCAAACAGAATTACACCATTTGCTAAATGCAGATTTCCCAATTTTCTAACAGTGGCATAAGTACCATTAGGGTGACCAATTTTTAGGTTCAAATCACTTATATCAACAACATTGGTTAAATGTTTTTCAGAACATGTCATATGTTGATTAGCTCCTGAATCAATAATCCATTTCAGAATTTGTTTAAGCATAGCAGTATTAAAACTTAACCAACTATTTTGCCATAAACTATTACCTGCCATATTGGCATGCAATCCAGAAGAAGAAGCAGACTTTGTATCTAACAAACTAAGCAACTTAGAAATTTGACCAGAAGTTAAAGTTGCAGTAGACTTAGCAGAATCAGAAGAAGGATTCAAAACAGCAGATTTAGAACAAGAAATAGAATTATCAACATGGACATGATTATTAGACATCCTGTTATTAGAATTAAAAGATCTTTTGTTCCCAAGTTGAAAACATCTCTCCACAGTATGACCAATTCTGTTACAGTGAGTACAATGTAAATTAGGATTTGGAGGTCTAAAAACTCTTTGAGATGGGTCAAAAGTTCTTCTGGATTCAAAGTTATTATCTAAAGCTTTCTTTGAGTCAAATTTTTTTGAAGTTCTATTGAAATTTGTTTTAGCAATAAAAGCAAAAGTAGTAGCAGTTTTATCACCCATCCCCCCTCTGTGTGATTCCTCTCTTGAGACAATGTTAAAAGCAGCTTTAACAGAAGGTAAAGGATCTTACAAGAACAAGCAGGCAATTTAACAATAGCATCAAATTGTTTCCACAGAGAGGTTAATTTGTGATAATATTCAGATAGACTAGAACCATTTTGAGATAGAGAATTAATTTTTTGATGCAAATTAAAGATTACAGATCCATCTACTTTATCATATGTATCCTTTAATTCTTGCCAGACAATAGAAGCATTTTTAGAATAAATTTGCCCTAAATAAAGTTCTTGAGACACACAACCAAGTATCCAATTTAACACAACAGCATTGCACCTATCCCATTGTTTAGCAAGTATAGGATCATCTTCAGATTTAACACAAGTTCCATCAATAAATCCAGTTTTATTTTTAGTTTCCAAAGCCAATTCTATAGCACATGACCACACTTTATAATTCTTAGTACCTAACAACTTGAAACTAATCAAAGGAGTACTCAAAGTGTCACTTGCATGCAAATAAAGTGGATCTACAAAATCAAGTTTACTAATTCTGGTTACATCATCATATTCAGTTTCATTAGAATTATGTCTAGCATGTCTAGGTGTAACAGGAGGTGTATTACCAGTATGAACAGGTTCAGGATTCACCATTTTCAACCAAACAAATTCAACTAAAAGAATTTAAACAGAGAATTTAAAACAAATAAACACACCAAACAAGTAACAATAACCACACACTTGCAACAGACAACTAGAAAAAGAAACAGAATCACAACTAAACACAATATCAAATAATCAACAAATGATCAGACAAGAAAAGAACAACAAGTAATCAACAAATATTGTCTTCTCAATAAAAAAAAATTCAGAAAATAAATCCTATCCTCACAAAAGTACCAGTGACAGGATTCCTAACCTCTCGTATGAAGGCAGGTCAAGTATTAGTACAATTGTTTTTATGAGAAATAGAATCAAAGAAAAAATTGATTTATATATATATATATAAAATATATATATATATATATATATAAAATTTAATTGAGAAGAAAATATAAGCAGATTAAGAAACAAATAATAAGATAGAAAAGGAAAGAGATACAATACAGTGCTATAAGGCTGAAGGAAGAGGAACCCTAACTATCTCTTGATTCACTTAGTCAAGAGTATAATCAGGATCTGGAAACAAATCAACAAACCCTAGTTTTACTCTTGATTCACTTAGTCAAGAGATAAAACGAGACAAATCAATCAAATAGAAGCAGCGGATAACCTTTAGAAAAGAGTTTCCAGAAAAAACCCTAAATCAATCGAATCGAACAAACCCTAAATCAAAATCTAGGATTCCAAATCGGAATACGCCCTAAATCTGATTCAACGAACAAATAACCGAACAATAACCACAGTGGCTCTGATACCATGAAAGAAACCACAATCTAAACTCAAATAATCTAATCAAAGATTAGATTCATACAATGTAAGTCCCCCGGGTCTTACCGAACCGAGATTGACTTAAGGATATGTCGAGGTGCGGAATTCCTCGAGATAACCCACAGTTTCTATATCTACTTTTATGATATATATATACTTTATATATATATATCTATATATATATATATATATATCTATTATATATATATATATATATATATATATATATATATCTTTTTGCGTGAATATAACCACCCGTATTTGGTTACTATAGTGAAACTGATGCGAATATGATCCCACTCGCTGAACTGACTAATTCCAGTCAGCTAGGAGGGGTCGCTGAAGAGAGTCAGCTAGGAGGGGTCGCTGGCAACAATCTACTGGCAGCGAGCATTGGACTGAAGATGCCTCCAGAACAAGCCATGCTCATCTTACCAGCGATAGCTCATTATGGACAAGCCTTCGCTGACAAACAACCTCCAATTGTTACTTTACTCCAGTGGCAAGTCCCTCCTTGATCAATGAAAGTCATCAGCGAGCAATTCCAGTCAGCATACTTCGCTGCCATCCCCCCCCCCCCCCCCCCCCCCCCCCCCCCCCCCCCCCCCCCCCCCCCCCCCCCCCCCCCCCCCCCCCCCCCCCCAGTCAGCATACTTCAGCTGCCACGTCACCAGTTCTAGAAGGTCTTGGATAAGGATGTGTGCGCGTGTGACAGTAACATCTCTAACGGTATTATGGGACCACTTGCAGGGGAATGTTTCTAAAAAGCCACGTTGTCCATTTCCTATTGGCCAAACCCAATTAGTGGCTAGCATTTGACAGCTTTTTTTTATTGTATTTTCGTTAATTCCTAGGTAGAGCATGTGGCTATAAATAGGGGTTTATTTCCTTGTAAAAGTCAGTTTTTGGTTATTAAGTTGAATGAAAAGAATACTTTCTTTTCCTTATTAAATCTTCTTATTACCTTCATAAATCGTTGTTTATTTGGGTGTTTGGAGTGATCCCTTTATCTTTAATTGTGGTGGTTCGTCCTTTATCAATTAAAGTGGTGAGATCTTAAATCTTCGATTCCTTTATCTTTAATCGTGGTGGTTCGTCCTTTATCGATTATAGTGGTGGGTTGGAGTGTTTCTGTTATTTGATTCCGGTGGCTCGTTTCCTTTACGAATCAAGTATTAGATTCTTTATCTATCTTCATTCCTTTTGTTGTGTTGTTTCATTAAAACCCAGAAAATACTAAAAATATTTATTTCCGCTGTGCTAGTTTCGTTGTCTAGTTCCGTTGTGCTTGGAATCGCGTGATTATCACATCAGAAACGGATCTCCGGACAAACTTTACCAACCAACGTGGTAATCTAAGTCTACGAGCCGTCCAAACCGGGTGTGTGTTTGCGGTTCGTGCGTGAGTCGAGTACCCACAAGATCAAACCGTGTGTGTTCTTGGTTTTCTCTCTCTAGGTTTTGCTCGTTTCTCTCTCTACACTCTTGTTGAGAAACACGCATACACACACCCCTATTTATAGGCAAGTGACAAGAACTCTCAAATCCATTGGGTTTGAGTGTTCTCATGTCAAGCCCATAACGGTTTTGGCCTGGTTTGAGAATTCTTGTGTACAAGCATACTTTTGCTTGTTTCCACAGAAACTCTCAAACCATTTGAGAGTTCTTATGAACAAGCAAACTTTTGCTAGTTCCTCAGAAACTCTCAAATGACCATTTGAGTGTTCTTTCCACAAGCAAACTTTTGCTCGTTCCCAAGAACCCTCAAATGACCTTTTGAGTGTTCTCTCCACAAGCAACTAATTGCAAGTTCCCGAGAACACTCAAATAACACTTAGGAATATTTGAGTTAATGTTTCAACTGCTGTCAAGACGCAGAACCAACATTAACTCAGTCAATGTTTAAACTGCTGTAAATATACGCAGAACCAACATTAGCTACGACAATGTTTCTACTGCTGTAGATACGCAGAAACAACATTGTCTATATTACCTATTGGAAGTATTCACTAAGTTAATGTTTCTCCTGCTGTTAATACGTAGAAACACAGTTAACTTAACTTCCCTTTGGAAGTACATTAAGTTAATATTTCAACTGCTGTTAAACGCATAAACAATATTAACTTAATGACTCTTTACATGTTATGTCTAGAACCTGTAAAATACAAATAATAAACAAACATATAAACATAAATGGATCCCAATATGATCAACAATATATGCCAAGGTAATATTATTGACAAACAGTAATTACAAGATAAATTACAAGACTTGAATATATATGAATATATGTAACACATCTAGAATGCTTTTGTCACCGAGAAACATGCACCAACAGTCTCCCCCTTGACACTAGCATCTAGATGTGACCTTCAAGTCTTCGTTTGTCATCCTAAGTGCTGGCCAAAAACCCTGTCATCAGGAACGTCAGTCTAAGGTACTGGTACTGAAGTACTTGGTTCAACTGTTGTAGGAGGATCAACACTTTGACCTTCCTTTGTTGGAACCCTTACTTCTGCATTTGGTTCAACAGTTGGAAGAACCACATTTTGTTCCATTCCTTCTGGATCCCCTGCTTCTGCACTTTGTTCAACGACTTGAGAAACCACATTTTGTTTACTTCCAGCTGGAACCCCTGCTTCTGCATTTGGCTCTTCAACAACTGAAGGAACTACAATTTGTTCTACTTCAGCTGGAGCCCCTGCTCGTACCCGTCTAGGTATTTCACAAACTTGAAATACCTATGAGGAAGAGGTACATCCAAAACCAAGCATGGATGGTTCGGATCCGCACGATAAACATTTGGCAAGACATGATGATACTCATCTTCATCATCAGAAGCAAAAGTATCACTAATCTCTCTGCCCGGTTCATCCGCGAAGCTGCTAACAACAAGCTTAGCATCTCTTCCTGTACCTTTCTTGTAGTAGACTGAGAAGATCAAACCCTGAGCAGGAAGCTCATAAAAGGATTTGATCTTACGTTCCCTCTGACCTTCAGACTTGAAGAGATTCGGGTTTGTGATAAGTGGATCTTCAAATTCAAACCTATGCTCAGGTGACACCATCACTCCTTGCCAATCTGAGTGAGGTATCCATTCCCCCTCCTCTGAGCCTTCCGAATCTTCTTCTGCTATGTCATCCAAGTTTCTGATAGCATCGATGGCAACGAGCTCCTCTTCACTCTCGGAGCCATAAGCATGAGTCTGGAAACCGACATCTACATCTCCGGACGGTAATGGAAAGTATCTTCAGCGATACCCTTCCCTTTGTCTTGAGCTGTGGGAGCCTGAGAGGTACCAGCAGCATCATTCTGGCTTTGCTCCCCCTGAGATGCAGCAATCTGAGTGCCAATCCGAATACCCCTTGATAATCTTGCGATCTCTTCTTCTTGTCTGCTCAGTTCATCATCCTCATCCTCTCTCCTTTGCTTCCTGAGAACACTATCTGTGCAGATAGGATCTATCTCCCCCTGAGATCCAAGATTATCAACTATCTCAATCAGCTGGTCATAGTCGAACTTTAAAGCTCTTAACATTTTCTAAACCCCTGAAACTCTAAGTTTCATCGGTTCTGAGAATGTTATCAACTTTAACAATCGACAAACAAGTTGAACGATAAAATTCTTAACATTTTCAATGATATAGAAACCATTTGTTTCTTAATCAACCAAAATGTCATCAATTTTATCGAATCAACACATTGATATTAAAACATTTAATGTTTTCCAAGATCACAAAACCATTTGTTTCATAACCTTCTAGAACATTTAGTTTTAATAACCGACACGTTGAACTTTACTAAATTTAACTAAAACCATTTGTTTTTCTTAATTTTTTTTTAAAGTTCAATATTATAAGGCAATTCGTATTTTCTAATTTGACTCATTTGAAAATTTTCCCATTTTGAAAATTTTCCGAAGTCCTAGAACAGACGAATTCTTTATACACACACATATGGTGACACTACACACATATGGTGTCGGATTTGACTAGATAATACATGTTTTGTTTCATATTTTACTTATTTAAATTTTTTCAATTTAAAAATTTTACAAGTCATGAAACACGTATATAAGTAACAACACGCAAATGGTGATTAAAACACGCAAATGGTGTATTTTACTTAGAAACACGCATATTTGGTCATTTGCGTGTTCTTCATGATGATGTCATCATCAGAACACGCAAATCCTGGAAATGTTTGAAGATGAACTGGGTTCATATGAACACGCATATGGTGAAGAACACGCATACGACTGTTCATCATCAAAAACTTAATCCAGTCATTTTGAACCCTAAAACTCTTAAATCTGGCACGAATAGCATCTTATAGGTCCGATTTATCAGTTTTTAAGTTCCATTTCATCATCCAAAACGTGTTTAATGTCCCATTTCTCGATAAAGAGATTCTCGATGAATGTCACAACTTAAACAAAATTACAATGTACGATCATTAAATTAAGACCCGATATGTCACTAATTAATGAATTACAAAGTACCATTGTTAAGTATTTGATATTAACAGACATTGGACACAATCAATGCTGTTTTATAAATTCAAATACAACAAAATAAAGACATAAGATTGAATAACATAATAAACAATCTCTCCATCTATATCTTCGTCTCCGTTTGAATTTTGCTGAGTTGTTGACGTGTAAGTATATTCTGCTTCCATTTTAAGCTTGATTTTTCTCCATTCCGGACTGGATAGACCCAATTTTCATATACTTTGGAGATCCTTTATCTTAACGGTTGACACACATCCAGTTAAGATAAATAATTCTGCGACCACATCAGCAAACTCATGAGATCTATACAACACATGTATTCATCTCAAAGGTAAATAATTGAACTTGAAAACACTTAAACCGATATATAACAGGTAATTAATGACTGATTCTCCCAATTAAGATTAGAATCAAAGCCTTTATCATGTTAGCTCACACATTAAGTATTTTTTATTCAATTATTTAAAGTAAATTGCAAATCAAAATATCTGTCAAATATATCAATTCAGTGACTCCGTTTGACCTATTTTGACCGAAACCTTAAGTATTTCACTTAATCTTTCGTGCAATTTACATGTAAGACTTAATTCAAGGTGTACCAAACACACTCAAATTAGTCTTTACTTACACTATACCCTTATCACGATACACATTTATTCGGTGTTCACTAATGAACACAACTAACTCCCCTTGAAACCAGATACCCTAAGTAACATTGTCTCTTGTGCAATAGAACCCCTTTTTTGAATAAGAACGGTTCTTGAGAAATGGTGACTAAGGATTACTCATTCCAGCCAACTGGACTAGCAACTCGAAAAGCGATTGATCAAAGGCCTTAGTGTAACCATTATAAATAAATCAACTTTGCATATTCATCATAGGATAACAACCATTATATGAATAATCATGTTATCTTAAATGATTTATTAACAAGCATAAAATAAAGTAGCACTTTAAATATACTCGTTTTTTCCAAATACGTTCCTTTATAAACAAATTATAAATAACATACATAGGACTTGCACAATGATTTATAATGAAATAAATACAACAAAAATAAAGACATAAGATTGAATAACATAATAAACAATCTCTCCATCTATATCTTCGTCTCCGTTTGAATTTTGCTGAGTTGTTGACGTGTAAGTATATTCTGCTTCCATTTTAAGCTTGATTTTTCTCCATTCCGGACTGGATAGACCCAATTTTCATATACTTTGGAGATCCTTTATCTTAACGGTTGACACACATCCAGTTAAGATAAATAATTCTGCGACCACATCAGCAAACTCATGAGATCTATACAACACATGTATTCATCTCAAAGGTAAATAATTGAACTTGAAAACACTTAAACCGATATATAACAGATAATTAATGACTGATTCTCCCAATTAAGATTAGAATCAAAGCCTTTATCATGTTAGCTCACACATTAAGTATTTTTTATTCAATTATTTAAAGTAAATTGCAAATCAAAATATCTGTCAAATATATCAATTCAGTGACTCCGTTTGACCTATTTTGACCGAAACCTTAAGTATTTCACTTAATCTTTCGTGCAATTTACATGTAAGACTTAATTCAAGGTGTACCAAACACACTCAAATTAGTCTTTACTTACACTATACCCTTATCACGATACACATTTATTCGGTGTTCACTAAGAACACAACTAACTCCCCTTGAAACCAGATACCCTAAGTAACATTGTCTCTTGTGCAATAGAACCCCTTTTTTGAATAAGAACGGTTCTTGAGAAATGGTGACTAAGGATTACTCATTCCAGCCAACTGGACTAGCAACTCGAAAAGCGATTGATCAAAGGCCTTAGTGTAACCATCATAAATAAATCAACTTTGCATATTCATCATAGGATAACAACCATTATATGAATAATCATGTTATCTTAAATGATTTATTAACAAGCATAAAATAAAGTAGCACTTTAAATATACTCGTTTTTTCCAAATACGTTCCTTTATAAACAAATTATAAATAACATACATAGGACTTGCACAATGATTTATAATGAAATAAATACAATAAAAGTTCGATAACCCAATGTGTTATCTAATAAAAGTGTGCCTAGGACTCACTCACCGATCACCGAAAATACATGGTTCTCCTTGACTGTGTCCTCCACACGAAAGATAATCGCCTAGTTGCGAAATGGTACCCAAGCCTCAGTAGACTTGAATTTACCGTCTTTATCTTTCACATAGACATTCGTCCAATATCCATCACTCTCAGTGGGAGTCCTGGATTTTGAAGTCTGTCTTCTGTTTCTCGGCACCCTCTCAGGAGATAACTCAATCTTTCTCCTGGGACTGTGCTTTTGAAACATTGAGGAACGACCAGTCTTTACCGTTCCTGTGAAGCGATCATAAAAACATGTATCATCTTCACTAACACGATTAAAGACTCTTCATTTTGGAGTGGGATTCCTCTTAGGTGTCTTGCTCCGAGCATGGCCACCATTTGAAGGTTTCTTAGGAGATACACTTCTTGGTTTTCCATGTTCCTTAGCACTATACCCAGAAGAATTTCCAGGAACTCCACTCCGTGCAGGTGAGTCCCCTTGAGAAAGTTTTCTAGGTGAAACACTCATTGATCTATCTTCAATGTGTTTACCCTTGTTCTTTCTCAACTGAACATCCATATCTTCAACATCTCTGTCACTTGAGTCATTAGACTGCCTTGATCTGCTGGATTTACCCTTCTGTGGACACTTGCTTGCCACATGACCCTTTTCTCTGCATATGAAGCAAGAGATTCTGTTGATAGACTTCTTTGATCTACAAACTACAGAACCCTTTGTATTATCAAAGTGTATTCTCTTAACAAGATTCTCTTGTTCAGGAGTTAATGTCTGAGGAACAGTCCTTTTTCGTGTAGTCAACTTTGGATTTAGCACTTCCTCTGTAACCTTTGAAAATGACTCCTTTTCTTCATATAGTTTAGATGATTCTATGGTCAAAGATGATATTCCTTTATTCTGTGAACAATCCTCAAAAGTGTGCTCAAAGCTTTGATGATTGTTAGCACTTTGAGATTTTGATAGATAGTTTATCATGCATCTCATATCTCTCATTTTGTTGAGTTTCCCATTTAAGTGAGTTATCTCAGTTTTTGCATCTGCCAGCTCCATTTGTTTCTCTGTAAGTTTCTTAGATATCTTTCCCGAATTTTCTTGGCATAGCTCCTTTCTAAGAACCACTTCTCTGAGTTCCTCTTTCATGGCAGTCAATCTTCCTTGATCTGCTTTGACTTGTCTCTTCAACTCTCCTTCCTTTTAGGTCAACATAGCAACTTGTTGCCTGAGATATGATCTATCATTGACTGAATCATCGAGTAAGGCCTTTGTATCTCTTGCACTATTCTGAAGATCGTTAACTTCTGATGATAGCATGTTGGTGAATTTACAGACTTTTACTAATGCATGAAGTGAAATCTCCACAAGTTGCTCAGGTACATCTAAATTAGAAATGAAATCAATAAGTTCATTTGTACCAAGTCTTTGAGGAATTTCCACCTTCTGATTGCCTTTATCTTCATCTGACTCCAATATCTCATCATCTTCCGAAAGAATACTCGTGTCAAGAATTTTATCTTTGCATTGTTCTATCTCTGTAGGATAATCTTGCTATTGTCGAATATGAACGTTTGAGTCTTCAGATAAAAGAGTAAATTCAATGGCACTCATATCTTCCTCATTTTCTTCTTGATGATAATTATCATTTTCAACTGTCAGGGTGTAATCTTCCTCAGGGAGTTCATCATCTTCATTCATCATTGAATAGTCAATATTGTCTACATATTCATCATCTTGAAAGGAATCATCGAAATCCTCGGTAATAGCAGTGTCCGAGTAAATTTCTGCAAGATATGCATCGTCTTCTTCATTGACTTTGGAACTCCAGTCATATGATCCGTCTTGTTGTTGAATCACCAAAGCTCTTGAATCACTTTGATTAACTGGGCTTTGGCTTCCACTAGACCCATCTTTATATGACTTTTGTCTCGAGGTGTTTGAAGATGGAGGTACTATTCCACCTTGATTGAAGTCCTGACGAGTCACAATAGACCGATCATCCTTCTTAGCTCTTTGGCATTCCTTAGCAAAGTGTCCAAAACCCTCGCAGTTATAACACTTTACTTTTGACTTATCAAAGCCAAGCTAGGAACCCACAACCTTTCGCCATGTTCTTGCTAAGAATCGTTTAGTCCGAAGAGTCAACATGGCCATTTGCCGTTGTAAATCAATCTCTTCTAGGTCTAAAGGATCAATCTGCTCATAGTCTTCCTCTATAAGACTCGGATCTTGAACCTTTCCTTGGATAAACTGTTCATATGATGTCACAAATGACGCAAGAACGGATAAGTGACTTTTCGCACATTTGACACTTATAGGCACTGTGGAACTAGCACTGGAGGTAGGATATCCACGATTGCCTACATTGTCGCTCTGACTTGAAACAGGGCATATGTTCCCTTCAGAGTCAAACGAGATCTTTTGTAAGTCAACATCTTCACTCAGGAATGCCTTGTGCTTCCTTCAGGGGAACCTGGACTTACATTGATCGTAGGCCTACCGTAATAAAGCTCGGGAATCTGAGCATTATTATATCCTGCTTCCATCCTTTTTAGTTTCATTTCTTGTCCCCTAAACTTAGCAACTATCTGAGTCAAAGACATATCAGAGAAATCTGCTTTTTCTTGCAAAGTGGTAATGTAATTACTCGTCTTTTCCGGCAAGGAACTCAAAAATTTCTCGACTTTTTCTTCCTCAGAGTAGGTAACTTCAAATGCTTGCAATTCTGCTAACAAATGATAATACCTTGTAATTAGTTGATCTAAGTTTTCACTCCTTAACCCATTGAATACATTATACTGATGCTTTAGAAGGTCTCTACGATTCTTTTTAAGTGTTTCATCCCCTTCACAATGATTTTTTAATGCTAATCAAAGTTCTTTTGATGTATTGAATCCATTAAATAAATGTAATATTTCTTGTGGCAATGACATTTTTAAACATGAAAGTGCCTTTTTATCTGTCTCATACAATTTTTTATTAGATTCAGTCATATCTTGGTAAGCATATACTTTGTTAACACCACTGTCCTCATATGTTGGGGCACTATATCCTTCAGTCATACAAGTCCACATTCTAATGTCTGTGAATTGCATAAAGGATTCGAATCGACCTTTCCAAGAAAAGTATTGGTCAATGATCATTAGCTTGGGTAGTGAATTACCCTTACCAGTCTCATGGTCCATAAGTATTAATTGGTTAAGATAGTTTGCGGCCATTGTGTATTATGTCCAATAGAAGAACACGCAAATCACAAGAACACGCAAATGAAACGAGCAAAAGTGTAGGAACACGCAAAACACTAGAACACGCAAGTCCTGAAGAACTCTCAAAACCTCAAGAACTCTCAAATCCACAAGAACTCTCAAAGCCTCAAGAACTCTCAAATAGAACAAGCAAACCACAGAAACAAGCAAAGTGCCTTGGTTGTATCGAAAACACGCAAATGGTACTGTACACGCGAAGTACGTACCAATGAACACGCAAAACACAAAATTCTCACAATTTCTTAGATCCCGAACCCGATATTGTTCCTTGATCAATGAAAACTTGAGAAAATGATCTTAGGAATAAGATATGTCTTATTTTGGCGTCAAGTTTGAACCTTTATTCCAAAACGCGCCCGAAAACATTTCTCCACCTAAGAACACGCAAAAATGGGATACCCAAACCGTGATCAATCTCGAACCAAGGTTGTTGATAACCTATGGCTCTGATACCATTTGTAAGTCCCCCGGGTCTTACCGAACCGAGATTGACTTAAGGATATGTCGAGGTGCGAATTCCTCGAGATAACCCACGGTTTCTATATCTACCTTTTATGATATATATATATATATATATATATATATATCATATATATATATATATATTGTTTTATATATATATATATATCACTATATATATATATATCTTTTTGCGTGAATATAACCACCCGTATTTGGTTACTATAGTGAAACGGCTCTCCGGACAAACTTTACCAACCAACATGGTAATCTAAGTCTACGAGCCGTCCAAACCGGGTGTGTGTTTGCGGTTCGTGCGTGAGTCGAGTTACCCAAAAGATCAAACCGTGTGTGTTCTTGGTTTTCTCTCTCTAGGTTTTGCTCGTTTCTCTCTCTACACTCTTGTTGAGAAACACGCATACACACACCCCTATTTATAGGCAAGTGACAAGAACTCTCAAATCCATTGGGTTTGAGTGTTCTCATGTCAAGCCCATAAGGGTTTTGGCCTGGTTTGAGAATTCTTGTGTACAAGCATAGTTTTGCTTGTTTCCACAGAAACTCTCAAACCATTTGAGAGTTCTTATGAACAAGCAAACTTTTGCTTGTTCCTCAGAAACTCTCAAATGACCATTTGAGTGTTCTTTCCACAAGCAAACTTTTGCTCGTTCCCAAGAACCCTCAAATGACCTTTTGAGTGTTCTCTCCACAAGCAACTAATTGCAAGTTCCCGAGAACACTCAAATAACACTTAGGAATATTTGAGTTAATGTTTCAACTGCTGTCAAGACGCAGAACTAACATTAACTCAGCCAATGTTTAAACTGCTGTAAATATATGCAGAACCAACATTAGCTACGACAATGTTTCTACTGCTGTAGATACGCAGAAACAACATTGTCTATATTACCTATTGGAAGTATTCACTAAGTTAATGTTTCTCCTGCTGTTAATACGCAGAAACACAGTTAACTTAACTTCCCTTTGGAAGTACATTAAGTTAATATTTCAACTGCTGTTAAACGCAGAAACAATATTAACTTAATTACTCTTTACATGTTATGTCTAGACCTGCAAAATACAAATAATAAACAAACATATAAACATAAATGGATCCCAATATGATCAACAATATATGCAAGGTAATATTATTGACAAACGGTAATTACAAGATAAATTACAAGACTTGAATATATATGAATATATGTAACACATCTAGAATGATTTTGTCACCGAGAAACATGCACCAACATACAAACACAATAGCCGAATGATTATTATTATTAAGAGAGTTCAATGTTTATGTTTTACAAGATCAAATAATCATCAGATTGATGATTATATAAACAGAAATATATATATATATCGATTTGATATATATAGATACAGAATTTTGATATATATGATTTGAGAGAGAATAAGCAGCAGAAATAGAAAATAATCGAATAGGGTTTGTTAACCCTAAATTGTGACCAGAAGGTTGTTTATATACTCCTCATAAAATGCAGCTTCAGTCCCTCCAGAATAGAACATGTCACATTCTTCTCAAACTTTATTTCTTCACATCTTTAGTCCTTCAGTAGTATACTCTAACACTTCAAGTCCTTCTTCTTTTCACTACATTATAAAACTAACACAAACATAAGTAGTAAACTATACCTTTGTGATGATCTTGTACTAAATAACAGTTTGGGTATTGAAGGCAAAATTATATTTTCGGTTCTACAACACTCATGATGATGAGGATAAAGTAGATATTGCTTTTATTTTATTATTATTATTTTTTATATTATTTTTACAACCAACTATTCAAAGAAGAGATGATCTATGTCGCTTTACTTGGTTAAAAATAAAGTTAGTGGTGTTAAATTGTAAATTGAGTTACATTTGTATTGTTGATAAAGTGTAAGGGGTCTAGGTGAAACTTGTAATTAGACATATATAAACCCCTTGTAATTGCATTTGTAACAAACCCTTTGATTAATAAATACACATTTAACCTGTAACAACCTAAATTTTGTTGTTTTAAAAATAAACTAAGAATAATGGTCTATGTAGTTGTCATGGCATAACTGTTTGCTAGAATCATTAAACATTGTATTATATATCCACCCTCTTTAACTGTGTACTTTTATATTTTTTACAAATGAAAATATATATATATATAGTGAAAGTTGATGGCTCTAAATAAAGAAGAGATGATCTATGTCGCTTTACTTGGTTAAAAATAAAGTTAGTGGTGTTAAATTGTAAATTGAGTTACATTTGTATTGTTGATAAAGTGTAAGGGGTCTAGGTGAAACTTGTAATTAGACATATATAAACCCCTTGTAATTGCATTTGTAACAAACCCTTTGATTAATAAATACACATTTAACCTGTAACAACCTAAATTTTGTTGTTTTAAAAATAAACTAAGAATAATGGTCTATGTAGTTGTCATGGCATAACTGTTTGCTAGAATCATTAAACATTGTATTATATATCCACCCTCTTTAACTGTGTACTTTTATATTTTTTACAAATGAAAATATATATATATATAGTGAAAGTTGATGGCTCTAAATAATAAGAGAAGGGGAAAGAAGGGGCTAAAGCGTATATTGATGAAACATGAATTGAAGTTGTATCTACCAATAAATTAAAACAGGATTGTAGCTCTTATTTAATGACACGTGGCATTGTCTTGGAGCGACACGTGTCCTTTTAGTCAAATAAATTAAAATTAGGCTAATATTTACGTTGTTGATCGTCTTTGACAAGATATCTAATACCACGTTTCCTTATTTTATCCATATACATTAAAAAAAATCTTTATTAGATAATAATTAAAATTAAGAAAATAAATATTATATTATATCCATATATATATATTTACGCTTTCTGTATCTGTAACTATTTATTATTCTTCAATTTAATTCTTCGATAACCTTCGTTTAATTTCTTTGTTTCCTTATTTTGATTAACAAATTCATATATATACTTTCAAGATGTACAATTTTTCCATCAAATCAAAAGATATCGCCCACTAGGGTTTCACAAAAGTCAAATAATCGGAGCTGCAATTTTTCAATCAATTCAAAAATCACTACTTTTAAGGATATCGAAGAGATAAAAAATCCTACATATATTGGTAAAGGATCGTAATATCTGAATATATGTTTGGCTAAGGCTTCAACTTTTTAAATAAACTTCTTAATGATTTGACGGCTAATCAAATTGCATCATCTTTTTTACTTTGTTTACTTTATATTGCAAATTTATTCGACTAGTAAATTTTGTAATTATGTTTTGCATATCATTAATTTATGTAGAAAAAATAGCTAATATTTTTTGTTAAAGATATTCATGCTATCCTCTGCTATCTTTTATTTAATTATTTATGTTTTGCATATCATTTATTTATGTAGAAAAAATAGCTAATATTTTTTGTTAAAGATATTCATGCTATCCTCTGCTATCTTTTATTTAATTATTTATGTTTTGCATATCATTTATTTATTAATTTTTGTTATTACGTTCAGCTAAAACCACATCATTGGTTGATTGATTTAGAAATTGTGCCATGTTTTTTGTGATTATACCTTATAATTTTTGTTATACAAAATGCAATTGGAATGTGTCTTCACATGAATTTTCTAGGAAATCCGGGCAGAAGGTATTTGTATTTGGTGAGGGAGGGAAGGGATCGTCGTGGTGTAACACCCCAAGCCAAGGCTCAGAATATCACGGAAATCATATAGCACCAGGTGGAATTAATGTAGAACATGAACTATATGCAATTAAAGATTCGGTGAATCCAAAACATAACGAAACAAGTAACATAATACAACAGGAGTAAATAGCCATCAAAGTTAACATAATAACATCCAAAGATGGCAAACAATCCTAAGTATAATGCAACAGGAAGGCCAATGAATCCTTGATCCATAAAGTCCATAGTCCGGGTTTACAGCAAGCAAAGCAACTAAACTCCACGTCCTGGAGAACCTGATTACCTGAAAAGTGTACTAAGCATAGTCAACACAAGGTTGGTGAGTTCGTAGTAATGGTTCGTAAGGAACCAACATCAATAATCACAATATAAGAATAGAGGCCAGACATGACTTACAGCGAGCCTCTAAGCAACACAATATCGTCCAACAACAAGATTACACAAGACAAGTAAATGTGTAATGAGGATGCACAAATGATATGCGAATCAATGTAAGTGCCAAATGCATGAATAAGCAAACATGCCTATCCTATGCGCGATCTCCAGTCACCTGTGCAACGATACTCGCTTGCCATCACCATGAACAAAGCGGCATCTCAAAAACATCGAGATATATATGTCTATATACTCGGGTCACGTTCTACATCCAAAATGGGTGCATACATCTATGCACCAGGATGTCGGCAATCCCCTGCCGAGGGCTCATCAACAATGTATGCAATGCTTACAATCAAATGTAAATGCATATATCATAAACCAACAGTCAATAGACGATGAACCTGTGCCAACAGTCAATATTCGTCCAACATAAGCCAAAATCCATATACGACAACCGTAAGCCAACAATCAATATTCAACAACTATAGTCCAACAATCAATATTCAACAATCATAAACCACTAATCCCAATTAAACCAACTATACGTACATATACTTCAGAGGATTCTACTTTCTTCAAGTCCCAGATGCTTATGTATAGGGTCACCCGCAGCCTTCCCACCACATCTAAAACCCAATGAAGGCATAACCGACTTCCATGTATGTACGTCTATCCTAATATATATATAATAATTAACTAAAACATAACCCAAGTCAATCAAACGAAACGAACTGTCACATCAATCCAACAATCAAGTCAACCAATCAATAAATCAATAAATGCAAGTAAACACGTCAGGTTTACACTTTTCAGCCCGAATCTCAAGCGAGTAGGGAGATACGAAACTCACCTGTGACAAGCAATGACAAGCCAAAGGTGATAGGAAGTAGTATCGACGTCCTCGATAGCTGAAACATATCATACACGTATCACATTAATCCTAAAGCATATCAAGAGGTGAGGTCCTATCAATATTGACCTAATATTACCATAAGAGCTTTATTATGTCCATTTTATAAGTCTTTGATCCAACCGAGGTGGAATCATTACGTTTTGTTTCACCATGACTAGTCGGGACACGACCACTGTTGCTAAATCAAAACTTTAGAATTGTTCAAACTATGTTCTGGGCTCAAAGGCCTATACCATTAGAAAGTAGACTCATTTACGCCTCTGTGGCCGCTTGAATCGTCAAAAACGGACTTACGGTTTAAAAGTTATTGACGTTTGAAAAATGACTTTCCTGCAGTAAATCGCGGCGCGATATTTTGACTTCACGGCGCGATATATTGACCTCGCGGCGCGATATTTTGGTATCGCGGCGCGATATTTTGACCTGAACGAGATTTCCCAAGTTTATGCAAGACTCGCGACGCGAGACACCACCCTCGCGACGCGATTAAGCTTCAGAATGCAGAAAAACGCGTTTTAGACCTCAAATCGACCCACCAAACGTCAAAATCAAAGCTTCTAACTTTAACACAACATATTTCAAGTATAAACAAGTGTAAAAATCAACTCTTAAACAAAACCCACTTCCTAAATCTCAAGATCTAACCGAAAACCCGTTTTTAAGCAAAAACAACCATTTTACACTCGAATCGATCACAAATCGCTTAGATCTATAACAAGGAATTATTCTACTAGTTAAAGGGAACATTTTGAGCTATAGGACACTTACCAATTTATCCTACAAGCATGAAATCCGAAATTGGAGCTAGGAGGAGGATGAACACTTTTATAACCCAAAAATCCTGAAGTTTTGCAAGAGATTATTATTATACAATGATTAATTAACAATTTGATGTTACCAAACGCTTAATTTTCGGATCCAAGAAGAAAGAGGAAGAAAATGGTGTTTGTGTGTGTGTTCTTGTGTTTAGAGAGAAAAGAGAGAGTGTGTTTTTGTGTGTGAAGAGATAAGGGAGAAATGAGAGGTGGGGAGGGGTTTTGTTCCCCTTTTGCACCCTCGCGACTAGCTCCGGTTTCTCCCTATAAATGATTCGTTTACTTAAAACTTTTGACTCGAGACCCGTTCAATTATTTCATCGACAAGATCAAACATATTTTAAAATTACGCTTCTAATGACTATTCACATGCTTACCTTTTCATTACACTAAATTGTAAGCATCGATTAGCACGACTAATAAACTCGACTAGCGCATAAGTCCCAAATTGCACGACAAATTGATCTATATGTACACATTGCACTTAAATGAACCCCAAAAGACTTAAATTTATATTACTAACTAAATTGTTAGCCTAAGGGCACACATAGTCAACGGGTCAAAATTCACGGATGTTACACGTGGAGATTCGGCATTAATGTATCGACGGCGGGGATAACTTGGGGTCATGGTGTCGCTATTTCAATGTTTTCCCCTGTTTTTCAATATAGGGATTCTTTTTTTCTATTGGTGTTCTATAAATTCTTCACTATAATAGTTGTGGGTGGTAGCTTCTTTTGATGTTAAAATGAGTTCTTAATTCACAGTGACGTTCTTTTGTATATTTTTTTAAAATATAATAATAAATATATTTTATAGATTTAAATGTTAATAATGATATATACTAGAAAAATCATAGTTTTTAAATATACAATAATAAATGTATATATATTCCATTTCATTGTCTAAAAAATAACTATATAATTATGATTAAAAAAAAAATTAATGCAGATATCGTTTATGAATGTTTCAACTTCAATTCAATTACATATATGCATCAACTAATTATATATTTATTATAAATATGAAATATAAATATAAACAATTATGAGTCGACCGTGCAACGCAGGGTGACAGAATTTATCACAATTTTCGGTAGAGACAACTTACTATAAACTTGATCCTTCGGTTTCATATTTAATACGACAAAACGCCGTCCACAAAACCCTAAAACTAAATCGCCGAGAGACAAATTAGAGAAAGCACGAGATACAAAGAAAGCCTTACATCGTAGGTTTTAAATCTTTATTGAATTTACATCAAGGATATCGGTACGAGTTTGCATCCTAAGGTAATGTTCAATTCTCGCTAATTTCGACGTCCATTAGAATCATTCGATACGTAGGGGTTGATTGAGTTCCATGTGTCTTTGATATGTTTTCGCCTTATCGATCTGTAAACGTGTGTTAGTAAATCGCCATGTTGTGTATGAATGACATCTAATTAGGCGAGATCTAATCAGAGTTATATAGTGCCATAGTCATTACAATATTATAACATTAATTGTATATTAAGTGTTAATCAGATATATCTCTTAGATATGTAGTGCAAAAGTTATACAATATATTGCTTACATGAAATCGTTCACTGCCATCTTCGAATAACAATGATTTGTTAAAAGTGAATTCTAAGATATATGGGTATAGTTATGTGTTAATAATTTGTTAACTCTAATAACTAGAAGAGTTTGTTACCAATGGAGTTTCATTCATTTTTATATCATTATATATCTAAAAGTTGTATCAAGGGTGGAAGAATTTGACGATTTTTAGTGTTGTATTTATGAGGATTATTAGGTACTAAATAGGGGTTAATTATTATCATCTTATTTTTCCATTATCAATTATCTATGTATATCATTATTTATAGAACCCAACTATTCATATTCCCACCAGATTAATACATGATGCAGTTAGTATTCAATCGAAACAAGTTTATTTGGGATTTTGTAGTTTCTAAATCCTCATTCAATTCATCTTCTTCAAGACGGCTCGTGTCTCATGTCTGATGAAACACTCAACACCTCACCACGCCCCCACAACCAACAGCCCACCACCGCAGTCCCTCCGGCCGACCATCATAAATGGTAAGGATCTTACATCTAACACAACTCAATTATCCAACCTCTTGAAGGGTTATTCTCGAAGCTTATTATACCACAAAAGCAGGTTTCTAATGATTTATATCTTTCTCTGAATATAATCCTTTTTCGTGTTTAATTTCTGATTAATTGCTAACTGCTTAGAGTAGCAACATCTTCTTTTTCTTTTCTTATTTGTTTTAAAGTTATTTATTGTCAGTTGTTGTGTGGTTTATTGCGAAAGCTTTTATATTTTTTCTTTTTTCTCTATATTCACAGATTAGTAGTTCTTGCAACATTTGTGGCAGGGGTGATGCCATTTTATGTCCAAAGATGGTTATCAAAGCTTGGTAACACGGTCAGTTTTATCCACCTGCTGTTTGTTTAGTTTTTGAATTTTTAGTATTATATTTGTCATATTCTTTGATGTAAAATTTTTGAACGGGTACGGCTTTTTCTCCATCAAATCTTTAAATAATTGACAACCTTTGTAATTGAAATTTGATGTGGTTTTCTGAATTATTTTTTTAGTGCAGATTCAAGAATTTTTATTTGTTGGCTTTAAGTAGATATATTGAATGGGTGTTCTATTTAATGTTTTTCTTCTTGGATTAAATCTCAAATTCAAGGTACTTCTGTTTTAGCTATTTTGTTTAATAGCCTATTAACGTGTGAATGTTTGTTTTTGTTTTTTTAGTCGCCGACGCACCCGAGGTCTTCAATGAAACCAGGTATATATATCTGTGGTTGATAGGGTAGTCTTAATATGTCTAGCCTTAAAGAAAGAGTTGAGCATATGGATGACCACCACATACATCATTCCATCCGTCAATATTTATTAGATCCGTGTTGTTTGTCACTATACAGCTTAATCATCAGTTCAAAACAAAGTTGCAAAGTCGTTCAAATAGTTGCAGCTACGCTCGGGAAACACTTTGTATTCACGGTAAATTCTGTTTTTAAATGTTTTCATTGCTTAAATAGCATGGTAATGTTTAAACTTCAAAAAGGAAGGAAGGAGGCCCTTTGTAAGGAATGAACAGTTTAGTTTGGCTTTTTTCCCTTTTATTTTGGCAATAGTCTAATTTGGCCCAAAAGGAATTCCAGCACTTATCTTCACGTTTCATTTAGTTAAGCAAAGTAGTGTTGTCCCTTAATTGAAAGGAACAAAAGCTTTTTTTCTTGAAGAACTTTACAAATAAACAAATAACTTTCACGATCAGACAACATAGGTACCGGTGGATGTACAATGGTAAGCATGCTTTCGAGTCTGTATATGTGGATGATGAGTTGGTGGGTTGGGATAAGATCAAAATGGACAATTTCTTGGTTGTACGCAAAACGGGTCAGGTAGGGTCGTGTTGACGCGAAAAACATTTTCGCCGAAGCTCATTATTATAACTTTTGTCGCTACAGATCACTCTTGGGTTATTAGGTTAATCTTCCTTATTCGATCAGCAGTTAATTTGTGGCTTTATGTTTGTGTTAATTTTTGTTATTTATGAATGCTTTATGGATTGATGTCATTGATTAATGCTATAGATATATGTATGTATGTATATGTATGTATAGATATATGTATATGATGATAACTTAATGTGTTAGTGTTCATGTTTATGAAGTGTCAGCTGATGTATGTATAGGTACGTATAGATATATGTATATGATGATAATTTAATGTCTTAGTGTTCCATGTTTATGAAGTGACCGATCAATTTCCTTTGGTATGTATATATCAGCTGTAAAAGCTATAGATATATGTATATGTATGTATAGGTATGTATAGATATATGTATATGATGCTAATTTAATGTCTTATTGTTCCATCTTTATGAAGTGACCGATTTCTCATTCTTACACTATATATAGGGTAAATATTCGTGAGACTCCAATGTATCTTTCCCAGAAAATGAAGAGCCGGCATTCAATATAAGTGTTGTGATCATTAAGTCATTAGATTTTGGAGTTAATTGGAGAGCATCTTTCTCCCCATGGAAAATCAACATACACAGCCTCTTGAATCTACACGTCTTATATTTTCTTCTTCATGTATTATGCTTCTTCTTTTTTCTTCTTATAAAATTTCTTCTAATAATAACCCGAAAACTTTTTCAATTTTCATTGCAGGTACTCTTAACCAATTTGGATCAGTTAAGCCATTAATCTTTTGTCAAAGAACACGTAAAGTTTGGAACTTTTTTGATTTGGGTATGTTTGTAATCATGAATTTTTTTTATGTTATTAATTTCTTGATATTTGGTTACTTTTAGGTACTGAAATTTGAGGGCTTTTGTTGTTGGAAGAAAAGGTAGATGTTTAGTTGTGGATTTAGGTGGTGAAAGATTGCTGAGTTACTACTATTTGGCTGGTAATATTGATTAACCTATTTCTTTGAAGTCAACCTTAACCTTTTGTTTTATTAATTGAGTGTGGTATATTTAATCTTTTGTTTTATTTATAATTTTAACCTTTTGAAAAAAATGAGTGCTTTAATCAAGTTAGGTTATTTGTATAGGGTTTATGTTAGGCCTTTTAGGATCGTAGTGATCTTGGTGCACCAAACCACTTATAGGATCACTATTTCCATTACGCGAATTCACGAGGTTTCGACTAACTTTTTTTTTTTGTCTTAGAACGTCTAATGAAAATTGTTGAGTTTTTTTGTGTTGATTATATGAAAAATAGGTACTTTTTCATGTCACCATAGTTTCCATATTTTTCGTTATTAAAGTATATTCTGTTTTCATATATTTGACTAATAGTTGCTTTATAGGGATGTATGTTGCTATGTGGTATATCCTCAAATATTCAGGTTTGTCTATCTAAAACTGAATTGTTTGCATATATCCCTAATTAAGAGCGAAAAATATCATGTTGTGAGTCTCCCATGTGACACTAAGGGATCTTATTACATCATTGGCGCCACGAATCCAGAGTTGGGCAGGCTGTCCCTCTCACTGTTGTTACAACAGAAAATTTGTGGAGAGTTCAACTTTTAAACATGGTAGACTCGGGTAAATATGTCGGCGATTGAGAGTCTTTGCCATGAGTACTTATTCATGTTAGAATCAGTATTGGATCTGAATCACAGGTTCTGCAACACTTGATGTGAATCTTTAACGATTGCAACGAACTTGATGAGCTACTTTTTCTTCATTTTTAATTGGTTCATTATTTAGGTCATACCTCATAAATAGAGTTATTCATTTATGTTTTAACTTTAACGTATCACATACTCACATAGGTCAATTGGTCAAAAAGTAAAAACTAAATCGTTGGCTTAAAGTAACTATGTTTTTTATCTTAGGTAGTTTAGATAAAAATGCCAACGATCAACTTGACCTGAACGTAGTATAAAACAACTCTTCTTAGACTCGGCATCATATGATTCAACTGGTCCATGATCGTAATTTTTGATAAAATACAAATCTTATATAGCTGATACACACACATGAGCACATTTAAATTCCGACTGTTGATCATTCCAATGTATACCTAACCATACAAGTCACTCGATGAGAAAGTCTGCCTTATGTTTATCATATGGAGTCTCCATTTACCCATACAATATCTACATTGCAGGTTAGTCCTTTGGATCTGTTGGATCCAAATGGCATACCAACAAAGAATATACCAGAAACAACTAAATTAAAGTTAAACTGTAGTGACTCACGATGCTCAAATTCATTAAAAACCCAACAAGCTTCCATCCGTTAACAGTTATTTAAAGATTGTAGAAAACATGCGTGAAGATGCCACCAAGATTACATTGGACCAACACGGTGAGCAGATCACTAGGACTCACATGACTGAACTGATACTGAGCAATTTCTTAGCAGGGTAACATTCTTTTCATATCAATTTTTGTGGGTTCAAGAGGTTTTGGTCTAGCCGGCGGGTTATAAGATGTTTTGGTCTAGCCGGCGGGGTAACGAGTCAGAGTGGGTTTCGTTTGAAGCTGGTACTATATTTTAGTAATGGACTAATAGACTGCAATTGTAGTCTGGAACATGGGTCAAAAGAGATTAAATGGCTCATATTAGGCACGAGTCTTTTTAGTCACATTGGTTAATGGGTTTAGGTTTTAACAGGTTGAAACAGGATGGGTTCGCTCATGTCAACTCCCTTACACTTTTTAGGTGGTTAAGGTTATATGCATAAATTTAGACTTTGGGCTAATTTTAAGTTTTAACCAGTCAGACCCATTTGACCCGTTTGAGATGAAAAAACACCCAAAATTTACCCTTTCTTTAGTTTTTAGTTAAATTTTCCATGCGTGCGCACCATAATTGAGTTGGGGGTTCAAGCGTTATTGCATCTTTTTATGTATCAAGATTTTGAAGTTGTATTCTTTGAGGTGCAGGGTGAGAAACTTTTGGGAAGCCTTGGAGGGATATTTCCTAGGATCTGGAAGCCTAAGAAGGGTTATGCAATACAAAGGCGAGTGACCACCCGAGGTGATTATTATAGAACTTTTGTGATTAATGCATTTAAAAAAAAAAAGAGATTAGGCTATGTTCTAAAATTATTCTGTAAATTTTGATTTAAGAAAGTTGGTTGTTTTGTAAATAAATTTACACCATTGGAAGGGGTAACTTTGGGGGTGTTTGAATGTAAGTTCTGAAAGTCAATGTGTGATATTGGATTACAGGTAATCAATTGGAATGCAAGGACCGTAGAAAATAGTGTTTGTATGTGTTTCCTTTATATCATCAGAATACATTGGATTATCTTTATTTTTGGTTAAAACATAAGCTTCTCATTGCTTTGGTTGGATTGGTTTGGTAATCTGTTGAGAAAGGCATCTTTGCTATAGTCGGGTTACCCTACAACAGGTTCCATAAACCATCTTCTTTAGAAACATGTCAGAGTGCCCTGCTCTAAGGTGGTGATGATTTTTCGATACCGGCCAGATTTTCATGAAATAAATTTTACAGTTATGTGACAATGTGTATGTATAAATTTAAAATTTTTGCGGAATATATGAACAAGGTTTTATGTATAGAAACTTTTTAACACATGCAGAGTGTGATCATGTTAATCAATTGGTAAGTATTCATTTATCATCTTATTTTTGTTATTAATTTATTATAATTCTAATAGTTATTTGTGCAAAAAATTAAATTAGATATTTATGGATTTTTGGGACTATTTGGATGTGCACTTTATTGAAAATTTTGTGACTTAAAGCAACTGGTTATTTCATATTACTGTGGTTTTATACGTGGTATTAATAAATGTTATTTTCATGTCGAAAAAAGTAGCAAATGCATTTGCTAATATGATATGAATTTTGGGTGATTAGGCAAAGGATAAACTTGAGGAGCCCATGGTTGCTGATAATGAATATGGTAATCGAAAACGGCCTCGGGAATGTTTCTTACCCCTCCATCCCACTAAATGTGTCCACTTTTAAATTTTCAAAGTCAATTTTTTACAACTTTGACCTTGAATATATTTGTTTGTGTTGTATAATACTTGATGAAAATTATATGAATTAATTGAGTTTTACATATGTTTACATCGGTATAACTTTCATCGAGTATTATATAACACAAACAAAAATATTCAAGGTCAAAGTTGCAAAAAGTTGACTTTGAAAAATTAAAAGTGGACACATTTGGTGGGACGGAGGAAGTAATAAATCTCGGGTATGGAATGGAGGTTCATTCTTGCTAGAAGTCATGCCAGGACAAGTTGTTCTGAAGGAAAAGAAAAAATCAACAGTGATGCAGCCCTGTACAAGCAAATTACATGCAAGAGTCGAATCATGTAACTCTCATGGAGGTAAATAGTGCTTCTGAATCAATCTTAGAATACTATGTTCCTGTGTTCTTTTGACTTTTATGTGTGTAGCATGAAAGGTTACTTACAGTTTATGTCTTATTTGGCATGACTTCTAGCAATAATGAACCTTTATTCCATACTGAGGTAAATAGTGCCTTCTGAAACAGTCTGTTAATGGTTGAATTAAAAACTTGAATATCCAGGTCCAATTAGTAGCAGCAGGGAACGTAGATAGACAAGGAAAAGACATTGTTTGCCTTCTTAAAGTTTCTCTAGGGGATCTTTAGAATGTGACTTCTAAGAAACTATCTCTTGCACGTAATGTGATCTGCTCTAAGTGCAAGTGGTGAGTCATGGGTACCTTTATTTCTATGTATATTTATGACACAATCTCTAGCATTTTTATGTATATTCGAGCTGTGGTCACTATCTTCATAGGGATTGGCTTCGCTTTTACGGGTTCTTTTGCTTTAAAATCCTTGATGATCTCTTTTTCTGTATATTCTACCTCCCTCATAAACTTAAATTCAAATATGAGAATCTCGACTGGGTTCAACATTAAGTCGACGAGGTACGTTACATCAGGTTTTTTTTTAATAGAATTAGGTGAAATATGGCATGCTAAATGTATGCTTTAACAGGTTATTCGCCACTCAGAGCTATTATTTTCAAAGATTCTGAACACTTAGAGAGCCATATGGCAGATCAGAGACCTGTGACAGGGTTAGCTAATGGTAGCCTGAAAATGCCACAATCAAGACGACAAATAGCAGATTTGGATGTAATGTTGTGAAAGGAAAAGCCAGGGTTCAAGGCGACCCCTTACACTTTGTCATTAGGAATCAGTTATCTAAAGATATTAAGTTTGTGTTACTATTGGAGTAGTCACTACAAAAGATTTGAACCACGAGGTGAAAAGTGGGCAGCCTAACATGGATATCATTGAGATCAAGCGTCTGAGAAGGCAACTTCTGTTTCAATCTTATGTGTGGGACCACCGTCTTGTATATGCATCTAATGCTGATAGAAATTGCCCGCAGCCCTATCTAAATGATTTTGAATGAGAGTATGATGATAAACTCAATGAAATGTTTGTTGACTAGAAGTCAGCTGTTGATTCATGTGCTGTTTTAGATGTTGGTGAAAACAAAACAAGTGCTGACATTAGTAAAGATAGTAAAGTGGATGAAAATCCAAGGCCAATAGAAGAAACGAGCCCGCTGATTCACTAATGTCAAATGTAAGTGTGCGTCGGGCTATATCCAGTTATGGCAAGTTTATCTGGCACTCTTGAGGATGTCAATCCCTGTATTATCTTATTTAGACGTGAATGATTGTGATAAACTGGAAAAGGGAGATCGTATGGAAGAATCTAAGATATCATGACACTTATCCCCTGTATTATCTACCAAAGGATCTGAAGCCATGGAAGATCCAACGAGCTGGTTAGGTAATGCCGTTTCTCAACTTCTATCGTTCTTTAAACAAAAACTTCTTAGCAACTTCTCAGAAACTCGACCCCCGACCTCTTCTAGATCCAGTTGGATCAAGGAGAGCATTGAGAGGTGATGTGGGGATGTAAGGTCCTTCATTTAAAATTTTCATCATGTTTCTCTCAATACCAGTGATATGCAATATCATCCTAGCCTTCCACGTACCAAATTCATCGCTATTCCCACTGAATTTAGGAACAAGATTATTTGAGTAGTGCACATGCACATGTGGAGAAGCAGGAGTAGGAGGAGGAGGAGGAGGAGGGGGTGGATTAGTGTTAATAACAGGTGGTGTAGTGTTAATGACAGGTGGTGGTTCATTATTTTGATCATTGATATTAGGATCAGGACCAAAATTAAAACCTCCTTGTGTATTTTCTGGGTGGGCCATCAAAGAAGCAGATCTAGGCAAATTTGTTTAGCCTTCTGATACCAATTGTAGAGTCCCTAGCTAGATGGTTTAACCCAAAAGTGTAAAATACAACAAGTCTAATAAACACTAGATTGGACTAGTATTACTTGAATATAAATGCAAGTATATAAAAAAAGTAATACAAGACTTAAAGTAAAGGTGGAACACAATGTAATTTTTCAAGTGTATTTTATTTATGATGTTAAATAAAATACAAGGTTGTGCGGAATCAAGATAATACAAATATGTAAGTATCCTAACAACCTATGAATTACAAATGATCTATATTTGCCAAATAACTCTTTGGATCGAGATACTTAAAGTTGTGAAGTATCCCTGTTACGATCGAGAGTATTTAGACAAATTCACCTTAATTGCTAAAAGTAATTTTAACAAGGAAATGACTTTGTATTTATAGGCAAACAAATTCACCAGTGAATTTGTGCCGCATGCATTTAATGAACCGACAAGGTCATTAAATGCATTGGTTAAAGTACAAGGATAAAGTCACATCAATATGACTTTATTCTTTTAACCAACCACCTTTACACACGTAAGTGAACAAGTAGAATGTTCTTTGGAAAGTGTGTAAAGGCAAAAAGTCAATTCCTCGTAATCAGTGTTCAGACTTGTAAGGTCTAGAACACTGACAAACCTCCAGTCGTATATCTGGTAAGACTTCCAGTGGACTCCGCCATTTGTCAGTTTTCTTTATTCTAACTTCAGTCTTTGACTTCAGTGAGAATGTCTTTAGTAGAATAGATCTGAACTGGGGTGAAGTCCAGTGAGCTAATCTGGAGGATTCCAGATTTCCTATACAAGTATTTTGCTCACTGGTCTTCCATTATTTCTGGACAAATCTTCAATAGGGCTCCAGTCGTCAAGTCTGGAGTAGGTCCAGTAAATGTTATTTCTGGACAAGTCTTCAGAGACTCTCCAGTCTTCAAGTCTGGAGCGAGTCCAGTAAATCTGGACCTAACAAACAACACGTTAAACAAGTACAAATACTTTAATACATTATAATTAACTGTAGCTATTATGTTAAGATTCGTTTACTGCATTATTTATTTTGTTTTTTGATTTTTGTTATTCCTATCACATTAGTAATCGATCTTTATTGTGTGTAATTTCACCACTTACATTTTAATCCTATGAGTTACTTTGTTTAAGTGAATATTGACTTTGTCAATTTATATAATCTTCGGGCGTTGCCTTTGGTTAGAAGTTTATGAGCGGAGATCTTAACATAAGAAGTGTTAGAAAAGTCAATATCACGTTTTACATGTTATCGCATATGATAAAGGTAATGTGTTCGGGGCATCGCCCGGGTGACAAACCTTGCATAAATATAATAGAAGTAGATATCTATACTCCTTTATAAAAATTATCACACCCCCTATTTTTAGAAATAGTTACATACGAAATTACTAAATTACCCTTAATAAACACCCACTATGGAAAGAGTTTTATAAAATATCAAATTTGCCCTTAATGAATTAATTTACACTCTAAACCTTTATTTTAATAATTAACACTTTAAGCCTTTATCTTCTAAAAATTTTCACTATCACAATTATATCAACCTACACCACTTGACACCACCACCACCAATAGTACCATCACCAACACCACTAGACCACCTTCCCCACCATCGTCGCATTGCGCGGATACCACGCTCGTATATATGTATATATATATATTCGTGTAATGTATGTATGGGTGTAATGATGTGAAAGAGTGGGGACATAGCCACAAATAATATAATATAATATTTTATAGTGTTACAATCAAATGTTCCTCCATACCTTTCTTTTGTAATTGCGAGAAACTAGGATACAAAACTCTGCAACAAGTACACTGTTTGTCCCATTTTTTAAGGCGCCAGGTACGCCGACCAGTTATTTGGTAATCCAACCAGACTATTTGCAGCGACGTCGCTGCAAATAGTCTGGTATGTTATCCGTACACTGTTGACTATGACGGTCAACAGGGACATTTTTGTCTCTATTAGACTATTTGCAGCGACATCGCTGCAAATAGTGGGGCCGGACACTGTCATAGTCAATAGTGCCGTTTTGTCTTATTCCACTATTTGCAGCGACATCGCTGCAAATAGTCTAATAGAGACAAAACAGTATGGTCAAAAAGTATACGGTTTTCGTTATATATGATTTACGAATTCATTCCCTCTCCCTCAATTGTTCATTCGCAACAACCATCGCTTTCCTCATTTGTTCATTCGCAACAACCGTACACTTTCCTCATTTGTTTCCTCTGCTTCTTCATTTGATCATCAGGTTAGTATTCATATGTTCTTATAATAAAATATTTACATTAGTAGGTATATATAAATATATATGTTTATTAATATCATTGATATTTACATATATGTATATATGTTTCTGATGGATTCTATATGTGGGGGATATGGGTGATCAAAATTTTGAGTTTCAGTTAGAAGAACCTGATGAAAAATTTGAGACCCCGGAGGTGGCCTCTCAATTTGACTACGACGCTAACGATTTCTACACCGAGAGGTATAATTAAATGATGACATTAACGTTTAAATGGAAAATAAAGTTAATAATGAGTTTTTTTTTGTTTCGGGCACACTTTACTATTTCAGGTGTTCGATTCACACGAAGAACTGTTCAATTGGGCCCAAAGAACAGCAAAGGAGCTTGGTTATGTCTTAATCAAACGACGAACAAATTCCAACTCAACTGGTGTCAAAAATAAAGTGACCTTAGTCTGTAATCTTTCTGGGCAAAGAGATAAAAGGTCAACTAGGCTCGTTAAAAGGTCACTAAAATGTGACTGCCCCTTTAGATTGGACGGCCGTTTGACAAGAGATGGTGGTTGGACGGTCAACATTATAGACGAGAGACATAATCACTATTAGTTTTATACTTATTTTTATCTATATTTTTTACTTAATTTTATAATACTTTTTAGAACTTGTTTTTTATAATTATATATTTATATTTACTTTTATACTTTTTTTATACTTATTTTTAAAGTTTTATTGAAACTTGTTTTTTATACTAATATAGTTTACTTTTATACTTTTTTTATATTTATTTTTTACGTTTCTTTTTTTTATACTTAATTTTGGTACTCTTTTTTTTTACATAATCTTTAATCTTCATTTTTTTACTAATTTTTTACTTAAAATATTGGGGATTTTTGAAAATACTAACAATTACACTACAACTAACACATCAATAACAACAATTACAATACCACTAATTTATCAACTTAACAATAAGAATACTAACATATCAATACTATTTACACTTCCACTAATTTTTTCCTAAAATTTTGGGGAACCAATAAAACACCAATAACAACAATTAAAATACCATTAATTTATCAATTAACAATACTAACATATCAATATTACCATTTACAATACTAATAATCCTAACATATCAATATTAACAAATCTATAGAAAAAATACAAACATTAACATACTAACAAACCTATTATACAAATCACATAAATCAAAAAGGGATGGCCGGAATATACATACCAAAAAACGGGATGTCCGGAAAAGAAGGTAAAACGACTGTTGAGAATGGATGGTGGCCGAAAGTCGCTGTTGATGGTCGATATGGGTCGCTGCTAAAACGTTGCCGGAGTATTGGCCGGATTTTTGGGTGGCCGGATTATAAAAATGGGAGAAAAAGAGTATTTTGGGCGGATATTTGCGGAAGAGAAGAAGGAAAATGAAGAAAAAGGTCGCTGCTAAAACGTTGTCGGAGTATTGGCTGGATTTTTGGGTGAATTTTGGGCGGTCGGATTGTAAAAAGGGGAAAAAGAGTGATTTGGGGGGTTTTTTATGGTAGAAAAGAAGGAGGCGGAAGAAAAATTGATTGGAGATAAGAATGGATGGAGACTGGTGCATTATTAAATAGCGAATCTCGAGGAAACTATTTGCAGCGACATCACTGCAAATAGTTTGGTCAAAGAGTCAAAGCAATTAATGCAGACGTTTGGTGGAAAGCTGACGTGGCCAAACTATTTGCAGCGACATCGCTGCAAATAGTGGGGCCCGATGGCGCGTGTGTCAGGCTACGTGGCGGACGTGTCAGAAACTATTTGCAGCGACGTCGCTGCAAATAGTCATGGTCAGGATACTGAAAATTTCCTGGTCGGGGCACGGGCTTCGTTTTTTAAACAAGAAGCTACCCTAAATTCAAAATCAATTTGGACGGTTATTTTAAATGAATACCTAATATGCTTTCGGAAACACCTAACTTACGTGCTTCTGAAGGTAAAGTAACAACCCTCTCTTTTAATAATTATATATGTGCTAGTTATGTTGCCTATGATCCCGCAAGCCATGGTTATATTAGAAGCTAGTAGATAATGCCCTAAATTAGCAATCTAAAGCTATTATTTAGTTCTAAATTAATTTTAATAAAATACCTTTGAACCAAAAATTTTATAATTGATCAATCAATTTATATTAATAATAATGTGAGACTCACAACTTGTGATAAATCAATAAAATTGTTATAAATGTCCAACAATTTAATCACCAAGCCAATTAAAGTATGTTTGGACATGAAAATAAAATAAACTAAGTTGTACATAAAAGTTCTTGAATAATGATAATAAGTATATAAATGTGTCTAAAACAAGTACAAGTCTACCACTAATGAGTTAAATGGTAAATCAAAAACACAAAAAAAATATATATGTAAATGTATACATATATACACGGCACACATATACACACATAAACATGTATTTTAATCTAGTAAACAAAATCTAAGTTACAATTTAATCACACATACAACTTATACAAATAAAACATATAATTACATACACTATTATATAAAAAAAAAGTAAAAAACCCCTCCAATACCCCCTACCCAACCGGCCCCAACCCTCACACACTCAACACCATTTAAAATTTTGCATTAACTTGTTTTCTTGTAACTCACAACCCTCACACACACTCCACATTCACTTTTCACACACACAACACCTTTTCTCTCAAAAACTCTTCTTTCCCCCTTCTTTTCTTCATCATTTTCGGCCAACAAAACAAAGGGAAAAACAAGAGAAAAATCAATCTAAACTAATTCTAATAATAAGGGTTTAAGCTAGATAAATTAAGGGTTGATTCAAGGTAAGAAAAAGGGTTATTCCAAGCTTAGATTAAGGGTTGTTGGAGCCTCAAAGGTCACGAAAATTCTGCCATATATCCATCCTCAAAACCGAACTCATCAAGGGTATAACACTTCATCTCTTTGTTAGATTAATCTTATTTATGTTTATATTCACGTGTTTTCATCAAAAGTCTATGTTTTTCTTCTTGAATCTATGAAAAACACACTTGATGAGGGCAAAGTTGATAGAATCTTCTTTCCCATGCTCATGCATGTCGAGATCTAGAAGAAGATTCAATGATTCAACTAGTTTAAGACCTAAAAGTGTTGTTATATATATTAATAACGTGTAAAGGGACTTTTTGATTGAAAAACGAATATATTTTCATATATTTTGATGATTATGTTTCTGGGATTTTTCATAAAATGGAAGTTCTTATGTTGTTAGATGATAGATCTACACAAGTTTGTATTAAAAAGTGTTGATTTGAATGCATGCATGCTAGATTTAAGAAAGTTGGATCTTTTGTTGGACTATGAGATGAATATAGACTTGTTCTAAGTGAAAATATGTTTAAATGGATCTTAATATTCTGGAAAAATTGATAAAAATATCAAAGATGCAAAACTTGAAATGAAACAAGTTGAAATAAGCTAAAAACCACAAACCGAAATCATGTAAAAATGCATTTTTAGCACACACATGCACCATAATCAAATGACCAAGAAAATAACTTAAAGTTTCTGTAAATAAGTGATTTCAAAAGAATAAAACTCAAGTCATTTGTTACATGACAATGATAAGCTCAAAAATCACCTTTTCGGGTCAAATAAGCACTAACCGAAAGCACTAAATTGCAAATATCACACCACCACCACTATCACGACTTGGAACACTAAAATATGATGAACTTTCTGTAAATAATGAAACAAGAATGAAAATCCATTTTGAAGCACTTTAATTGCTTGAGAAATGAGGCAAAAAGCACTTTTTCGGTAATCGATTTTTAAGCTTAAAGTCCACAAAATAAGCAAGACACAAGAGAGGTTGAATTGATATAAATTTATATTGATAAAGGTTGCCTAAAAGACCTGGGATTTTCGGCCAAAATGTTGGGTGGTGATTCCTAAGAATTTCCATGATTTATTGAATTTAAATGGCAATTTAAAAGGCATATAAATAAGTAAATAAATTATGTAAATCATGAAATTGGTTAAATCTTTATAACCAATAATGTAAATGACTAAAACCTACTGGATTAAAATTATCAAAAGTCAAGAAACAAGTGTTTCATATTTTTAAAGGTAAATAAGTAAGTAAAAATTTCTAATTAATAACTATTATTTATTTAATAGAAAAATTACATAAATAAATGTATAAATCACAATATTATAACTTAAAAGGCATGAAAATCAGAATACAATTCATGAATAATTGTTCATAAATTATAAAGGAAATTTTGGTATTAAAAGTATTTTTAAGGAATTATTTAATTAATAAATCAATAAAATGAATAAATAATTAATTAAATAATATTAAATTAAATAAAAACTTATAAATCAGAAAATATTCACAAAAATGAATATTATTAAGTAACTAATGTCAAGTATCAAGAATGAGTGAAACACACGATGGAAACCATGACAATCAAAGCCAAGATACCGAAATTTCAACAAACGTGTAAATACGTATAATGAGAAAATGACTTTCTCCATCAAATATCTTCTAATCAAATATTGTGAGCAATGTAATACATTTAAACTCCATAATTAAACAACAACCAAAGATGGGCAAGTCTACTAGTATACATCTCATGATCTAGCTTACTAGACACGAACTTATGTTGTGAATATATATATTATGGTTTAGGCTTGCTCGGTGAGGAACACCACTAGAAGGAAATCTCTCATTATCAAGAAGTAACTCTCAATCAAGTGAGTCATAGCCCCCTTTCAAACTCTTTTATGTGTTTTACTTTCGGGGTGAAAAGCATGAATAATTAAATTGATTTTCTTTTATGAAAATGCTATATTGAACGAATGATGATTATATGGGAACGATATTGTATGTTCAATATGTTACATGTTATATGATGAGCTTGAGTACTGTCAAAGTCAAGTCCCCGCTACACTACTATTAACTCATTGAGGTCTGTAGTTAGAGGGTTGCGCAACTCGGATTCGTCCCCTCACTCACTAAGATGGCGACAGGTTGACTGGTCGCCTATGTGGCCGCCTTCAACGGCTGCCGGCCTAGGGGTGCTCTATTCTACTTTGTATATTATTGGTCATCTCCATGGCACGACCCAATTATGGTTAACGCACGTGATTGACAGCATGTGCTATTGTTGTTATTTCGATGGGAAATATTATGTTGGTTTGGGACGTGAAAGGGTCTTAGTAGTGGCTCAAGTTAAAATCATCTAAAAGACTAATGTGAATTTATCGTTCATGCGGAATTTAAAAGTTATCATTTATTATTTTGGGACATGATTGGAATTCTATGGTGGTTGTTTGAACATACGGTTTGGGCATGTCAAATTATTGGAAATTTTTGGAAGTATTATGACTTACCATATCATGATTTTAATGAAATGATTACACGTTATTAATATAAAACCTATGAACTCACTCAACTCTCGTAGTTGACACTTTTTCTTCATGCTTTTCAGGTTTAGAGCAGTAAGCTAGCACTTTGACTGCCACTTGGATGTTGTATTTGTTTTATGCTTGACGGCTTGTAATGCAAACATTTGATCTTTTGGTTATGGATTTGGTTATGTAATGATTATTAAACGTCAACGTGAACTTGTAATCTTTTGGGATTTGAATGGCTTTTGAACTTAATGTTGATGTTTTATATTTAAATCTTTTTGTACCATGTCGTTCTGTGGCATCTCGTGTTTCCGCCCTAGTCGGGGTGTTACAGAAAAATGGTATCAGAGCCCAAGGTTATAGAGAATTTTTACTATAACCTACGTATTTTCAAAACAAGTCGAACATCTCTTAAAGAATCAATTCGATCATAAAGTGTCCGCCTTAGCGAAGCGTAGCTTGGCCAACTACGACAAGCTAAGGATGCAACATGGAGTGATCGAATTAATTGTCTAAGAAATGTTCAAAAATGAGTCTTTTGAAAATAAAACTTGAAAACGATTCTTGGTGCAAAGATACATAACCAAATTCAACGTTTGCATTACTTATTAGAACCCTTACTTAATACCCCCACTTTGCTAGTATTACCTTGCTTATATATAGAATTATTACGTGAGAGTCGTGCACAAGTCGGATGATAGTGACTACGTTGCTTGATGGTTGTCATGTTTGTGGTTGGTCGTCAAATGATTGAGGACGTCATGTGGTCCGTTAAGTCGTCATGCTGTCCGCGAGTCGTCACGTGAGTCGTCAATGGTCAATCGGTCGTGCTGGAGTCGTCTAAGCGTCGAGTCGATTCGGCATCTCACGTTTTATGTAACTTGTGTAGGAGCAACATGTCGCAAGAGAATGAAGCACCGAGGTCCTCCAGTTACCTAAGGAACCTTTATGGATTTGTGGATAGAGTAGTGGATCGACAAGAGAGGCAAGAAGAAGAAGAGTCTGATCCCTCTGAAAGATCCGAGTCTACTAGGAACACTCGACAGCCTCCCCAGCCTCGCCAAGAAGAGGAAGAATCCGAGCCTATGGAGGATTCATCAGAGAGTGAGAGGGCAGCAAGTGTTAGGAGCGTCGCTTCTAACCGGTCTGGGCGCCGCTCACCTATGCCGCCACCATCACCACCAGCCCATCGAGTCCCTACTCCTCTAAGGCGAAATGTCGCCTTGAACCTCAGTGATGGACGCTTCCCGGATCGAGACCCGTATTTTCCACGGCGCCTTCCTCGCCAATAGCACAGGTACCACCTTGGGCCGAGACACTTTGGAGAGGGCCCACATCGTCCCATTTATGGAGTACCCCTCCACCTCCCCTTGGCATGACTCGGGAGGAAAGAGAGCGAGTATGGGGCATAAGTAATGGATTGAGGGACGCAAGAGCAAGAGTAAGGAATCAAGAGATTTTGATGGAGAGGGCTATGGGGATAATGGACCGATCGGCGGGATATTCGGGGATGGCTATATCGGAGGTTCGTAGGATTAACGAGGTGATCCTAGTGATGGGATGCGTGCTCACGGCCGTATGCGTTCTTGTGGTTGCTCTCATACTTAGGGTGTGGACCTAGGGATTGTCCTCTACGTTATGAACTTGTCTCGAATTATGAACAATTATGTCTTGTTGCTATTTCTTGAACTTTCTTATTGTATGTGACAATAGTCACCATGTATTTGGCATTTGCAAATTTTGTGAACTTATCTTGGATGATATATATATATGCTTAATGCCCTTCCATGGTTATACGTTGTGTCGATTTACTTTCTCCATATTATTGTTACTCTCATTATGAAAATTGTTGTTGCGATGAAATGCAAATATGACTAATTATAGTGGAAAGTTTTGCGCAAATGAGAAAGTAGCACGGAGTTAGAATTATATATATATCGTGAGCGCATAATAACTACATGTAAAGCGCATTAGCGACAAGTGAACTTCCGTTCGAGTTAGAGCTAAACTATTAAAGCTATAAATAATAAGTTCAAACTTGGAATAGGTATATATATATATACGCGTATACATATGTATATACGTGCAAATAAGGGCCCCCACTTATGTATGCGTCCTCATTTACTTATATAAATATATATACGCATATGTACTCGTGTGTGATCATGGAGTCGTGAGTTGAATCTATATCATACGATTTAGCGCAAGAATAACTAAACTACCTTATCCTTTGTTATAGAACTATGGCACCCCAAAGAAATACCGAAGAGACGAGCGAGGAGGCTCAACGCCGAGCGAAAGAAGCTCGACGACAGACCGAGCTAGCTAATCTGATCTCCTAACAAATTTACAGCGTCATGCCGACCATAGCTACACAAATTGCTGAAAATGTGTCCGCTAGCCTTAACGCGGCACGGAGACAAGCTGGGGGAGGAGACAACGGCATTGACAGGAATGTCTACAAGACCTTCACTTCTTGCAACCCCAAGGAGTTTTATGGGACGGAGGGTCCCGTTGGTTTGCTTAGTTGGTTTCAAAGCATAGAAGCCATCTTGAACATAATCAATAGCGCACCGGCTGACCGTGTCAAGCTCGCTACTAGCAAGCTACAAGGAAGGGCTCTCACTTGGTGGAATCTCCAAGTGACTACTCGGGGTCGTGAGGTAGTTAATGCATTGACCTGGGAGCAACTCAAGGAGGAAATGAGGAATGAGTACTGCCCACGAGAAGAAGTGCACAAGTTGGAGATCGAATTCTGGAATCACACCATGAAGGGGATGGAATTGGAAGTGTATGTGATTCGTTTCCATGAGTTATGTGTGTTAGTGCCGGAGATGGTGACCCCTGTGGCTAAGAAGATTGAAAGGTTCATCTACGGGTTGGCACCCGAAGTTAGGTTGATGGTTACAACTGCAAACCCCACCACTATTGAGCAAGCTGTAAGCTTGGCAACCAAGTTAGTGAATGACTTGGTTAGGAGTGGGAAGCATTCACGAGGTGAGTCCAGTTCAAAGCAAGGCGGAGGAAGTCGGTTTGGTGATCGCAAGGGAAATGGGCCAGATAAGAGGCAAAAGATGGTGAGGAACTATGGTGTTGTGGATGTTAACCCCAACCCAAATCGTGGCATGTCCCCAAGGTACAACTGATGTGGCTATAACAACTTTGGTGAATGTAGATGTTGCACGACTTGCAACCGGATGGGACATCTTGCCGCTTACTGTCGGAATGGGCCTAGAGTTGGAGGTAATTAAGAAGGATGTCGTGAATGTGGGGCCCTAGATCATTAGAGGAGAGCTTGTCCTAGGTTGGGAAGAGCGCGAGGCAACCGTGGAAATGGAAATGGCAACCGTGGCAACTTTAGAAATGTTGGGAATCGCGGAAACCAAGCAAACCGAGGCAACAATGGAAATCAAGTTAACCGAGGAAATGTTGGAAATCAAGCTAATGTGGGGAATCAAGGCAACAACGTTAATCAAGGAAATCGTGGGAATCAAGGAGGTCAAGCAAGAGGAAGGGTGTGTGCTATGGGCGTGAATGAGGCTCGTGATGACCCAAATGTCATCGTAGGTACGTTTCGCTAAATAATGTCTATTCATCGATGTTATTTGATTCTGGAGCTGAAAGAAGTTTTATTTCTTTTGAGTTTAAGGAATTGATTGATAAGAAACCTAGCGAACTTGATGAAACTTATTATGTTGAATATGCCAATTGAATTGAGTATGAAACTAAGGAAATTATCCCTGATTACAAGCTAACTCTAGATGATAAGAACTATAGTATTGACTTGATTCCCATAGAAATAGGAAGTTTTGATATAATAGTAGGGATGGATTGGTTGTCAAAAGTACATGCCGAAATCAATTATCATGAGAAGATCATACGGATTCCCTTAGAAAACGGAGAGGTGTTGATAGTACAAGGTCATAAGACGAGAGTGCAACCTAAGCTGGTGTCATCCATGAAGGTGAGGAAGTATCTATGTAAGGAGTACCACACCTACTTGGCTCAAGTAGTGGATAAGCGAGTGAAGAGTAAGGAACCTCACAAAGTGACAGTGGTCAGGGACTTTCTTGACGTGTTTCCTGACGAACTACCTGGACTTCCACCTACGAGGCAAGTGGAATTTACGATCGACTTAGTTCCCGGGGCAGCCCCCGTGGCTAAAGCACCGTATAGGCTCGCGCCCTCTGAGATGCGAGAACTCTCTGAGCAATTGCAAGAATTGCTTGATAAAGGTTTAATTCAACCGAGTTCATCGCCATGGGGTGCGCCGATCCTCTTTGTCAAAAAGAAGGATGGGTCATTGAGAATGTGCATCGATTATAGAGAGTTGAATAAGCTGACCATCAAGAACAAATATCCGCTGCCACGAATCGATGATTTGTTCGATCAACTCCAAGGAGCGTCTTATTTTTCAAAGATTGACCTTAGATCCGGCTATCACCAGTTGAGGGTACGAGAAGAGGATGTACCTAAAACGGCCTTTAGGACTCGCTATGGGCATTATGAGTTCCTAGTGATGCCATTTGGTCTTACCAATGCACCAGCCGTATTCATGGACTTGATGAATAGAATCTGTTGGCCATACTTGGACAAATTCGTAATAGTATTTATCGATGACATTTTGATATACTCAAGAAGCAAGGAGGAGCATGAGAAGCATCTAAGGATAGTTTTGCAGTTACTTAGAGACGAGAAGCTATATGCTAAGTTTTCTAAGTGTGAGTTTTGGCTTCGCCAAGTGCAATTTCTTGGACATATCGTGAACAAGGAAGGAATTCACGTAGACCCGTCCAAGATTGAAGCTATCAAGAAGTGGGAAGCTCCCAAAATGCCAACGGAAGTGCGTAGCTTCCTAAGCCTAGCGGGTTACTATAGAAGATTTATACAAGGATTCTCAAAGATTGCTGTGCCCTTAACTCAATTGACCCAAAAGTCAAGAGAGTTTGTATAGGGTGCAGAACAAGAGCATGCATTCCAGACGCTAAAGAACATGTTATGTGAAGCGCCGATATTAGCGTTGCCGGATGGAATGGAAGGATTTGTAGTATATTGTGATGCGTCGAATAAAGGACTTGGATGTTTACTAATGCAAAGGGACAAGGTCATTGCTTACGCATCTAGACAATTGAAGCCACATGAGAAGAATTATTCGACACATGATTTGGAGCTAGGAGCCGTGGTGTTTGCCTTGAAGATATGGCGCCACTATCTCTATGGCACCAAGTGCACGATATTTACCGATCACAAGAGCCTGCAACACATCTTTCATCAGAAGATGTTGAATATGAGGCAAAGGAGATGGGTGGAGCTACTCAATGATTATGAGTGCGAGATTAAGTACCACCCTGGAAAGACGAATGTTGTGGCAGATGCTCTTAGTAGAAAAGAAAGAACTAAGCAACCAAGAGCAAGAATTAATCACCTACGAGTGAGAATGTCTCTAAGAGACCGATTCTTAGAAGATCAAGCAAAGGCCTTTGGAGGAAAGAATATTGAGAAAGAGACCTTGAGTGGGATGGAAACAAGGTTTGATAAGGATGATGAAGGCATCTTGTATTTTAAAGGAAGAGCTTGGGTTCCAAAGGTGAATGGATTAAGAGATGTACTTATGAATGAAGCCCATAATTCAAAGTACTCGATTCATCCGGGCGCGGATAAGATGTATCAAGGATTAAAAAGGGATTTTTGGTGGCCCGGAATGAAAGGTGATGTAGCTCGATATGTGAGCCAATGCATGACCTGTGCAATGGTCAAAGCGGAGCATCAAAAGCCGTCTGGGTTGTTGAAGCAACCGGAAATTCCCGAGTGGAAATGGGAACAAATAGCAATGGACCTAGTGACGAAGTTGCCTAGAACCAAGAAAGGTCATGATGCTATATGGGTAGTCGTCGATCGTCTTACGAAATCAGCCCATTTCATTCCAATAAAAGAAGATTGGAACACTGAACGTCTAGCTCGCATCTACGTCGAGAAGATTGTGTCATTACATGGCGTACCATTGTCCATCATTTCCGATAGGGATGGTAGATTTACCTCACGCTTTTGGGGTCTTGTGCAAGAAGCGATGGGAACAACGTTAGCATTAAGCACGGCTTACCACCCGCAAACGGATGGGCAAAGCGAGCGTACGGTACAAACATTAGAGGACATGTTGAGAGCATGTGCATTAGAATTCGGTGGAAATTGGGATGAACACCTACCGTACGCGGAATTTACTTACAATAATAGTTACCATTCTAGCATACAATGTGCACCATTTGAAGCATTGTACGGACGCAAGTGTAGATCACCCATGTGTTGGATCGAGACGGGTGAAAGGAGATTGACTACGGTTGATTACGTCCAAGAGACAACGGACAAAGTGGTGATCATTAAAGAAAGGCTCAAGGCCGCGAGAGATCGGCAAAAGAGTTATGCAGATCAAAGAAGGAAGCCTTTAGAATTCGAAATTGGCGACAAAGTGCTATTGAAAGTATCGCCATGGAAAGGAACCGTAAGGTTCGACAAAAGAGGAAAGTTGAGCCCACGATACATCGGGCCATTCAAGATAATTGCTAGAGTAGGCCCCGTAGCTTACAAGTTAGAGTTACCCCAAGAATTGGGAGATGTTCATGACACATTCCACGTGTCAAATTTGAAGAAATGTGTGGCGGATGACTCGAAAGTGGTTCCACTCGAGGAACTACGAGTGGAAGATAAGCTCCAATTTCGTGAGGAGCCGGTGGAGATTCTAGATCGCGACGAAAAGCGCCTTAAGAGAAGCAAGATCCCCATAGTTAAAGTTAGATGGGATTCGAAACGCGGACCCGAATTCACATGGGAACGCGAGGACTTTATACGAGAGAAATATCCGCACCTTCTCCCTAAGCAAATTCAAATTCGAGACGGAATTCTTCTAAGGGGGTAAGGATGTAACAACCCTCTCTTTTAATAATTATATATGTACTAGTTATGTTGCCTATGATCCCGCAAGCTATGGTTATATTAGAAGCTAGTAGATAATGCCCTAAATTAGCAATCTAAAGCTATTATTTAGTTCTAAATTAATTTTATTAAAATACCTTTGAACCGAAAATTTTATAATTGATCAATCAATTTATATTAATAATAATGTGAGACTCACAACTTGTGATAAATCAATAAAATTGTTATAAATGTCCAACAATTTAATCACCAAGCCAATTAAAGTATGTTTGGACATGAAAATAAAATGATTATCTCAAAAATATAGTTATAAACTAAGTTGTACATAAAAGTGCTTGAATAATGATAATAAGTATATAAATGTGTCTAAAACAAGTACAAGTCTACCACTAATGAGTTAAATGGTAAATCAAAAACACAAAAAAAATATATATGTAAATGTATACATATATACACGGCACACATATACACACATAAACATGTATTTTAATCTAGTAAACAAAATCTAAGTTACAATTTAATCACACATACAACTTATACAAATAAAACATATAATTACATACACTATTATATAAAAAAAAAGTAAAAAACCCCTCCAATACCCCCTACCCAACCGGCCCCAACCCTCACACACTCAACACCATTTAAAATTTTGCATTAACTTGTTTTCTTGTAACTCACAACCCTCACACACACTCCACATTCACTTTTCACACACACAACACCTTTTCTCTCAAAAACTCTTCTTTCCCCCTTCTTTTCTTCATCATTTTCGGCCAACAAAACAAAGGGAAAACAAGAGAAAAATCAATCTAAACTAATTCTAATAATAAGGGTTTAAGCTAGATAAATTAAGGGTTGATTCAAGGTAAGAAAAAGGGTTATTCCAAACTTAGATTAAGGGTTGTTGGAGCCTCAAAGGTCACGAAAATTCTGCCATATATCCATCCTCAAAACCGAACTCATCAAGGGTATAACACTTCATCTCTTTGTTAGATTAATCTTATTTATGTTTATATTCAAGTGTTTTCATCAAAAGTCTATGTTTTTCTTCTTGAATCTATGAAAAACACACTTGATGAGGGCAAAGTTGATAGAATCTTCTTTCCCATGCTCATGCATGTCGAGATCTAGAAGAAGATTCAATGATTCAACTAGTTTAAGACCTAAAAGTGTTGTTATATATATTTATAACGTGTAAAGGGACTTTTTGATTGAAAAACGAATATATTTTCATATATTTTGATGATTATGTTTCTGGGATTTTTCATAAAATGGAAGTTCTTATGTTGTTAGATGATAGATCTACACAAGTTTGTATTAAAAAGTGTTGATTTGAATGCATGCATGCTAGATTTAAGAAAGTTGGATCTTTTGTTGGACTATGAGATGAATATAGACTTGTTCTAAGTGAAAATATGTTTAAATGGATCTTAATATTCTGGAAAAATTGATAAAAATATCAAAGATGCAAAACTTGAAATGAAACAAGTTGAAATAAGCTAAAAACCACAAACCGAAATCATGTAAAAATGCATTTTTAGCACACACATGCACCATAATCAAATGACAAAGAAAATAAAAAGTTTCTGTAAATAAGTGATTTCAAAAGAATAAAACTCAAGTCATTTGTTACATGACAATGATAAGCTCAAAAATCACCTTTTCGGGTCAAATAAGCACTAACCGAAAGCACTAAATTGCAAATATCACACCACCACCACTATCACGACTTGGAACACTAAAATATGATGAACTTTCTGTAAATAATGAAACAAGAATGAAAATCCATTTTGAAGCACTTTAATTGCTTGAGAAATGAGGCAAAAAGCACTTTTTCGGTAATCGATTTTTAAGCTTAAAGTCCTCAAAATAAGCAAGACACAAGAGAGGTTGAATTGATATAAATTTATATTGATAAAAGTTGCCTAAAAGACCTGGGATTTTCGGCCAAAATGTTGGGTGGTGATTCCTAAGAATTTCCATGATTTATTGAATTTAAATGGCAATTTAAAAGGCATATAAATAAGTAAATAAATTATGTAAATCATGAAATTGGTTAAATCTTTATAACCAATAATGTAAATGACTAAAACCTACTGGATTAAAATTATCAAAAGTCAAGAAACAAGTGTTTCATATTTTTAAAGATAAATAAGTAAGTAAAAATTTCTAATTAATAACTATTATTTATTTAATAGAAAAATTACATAAATAAATGTATAAATCACAATATTATAACTTAAAAGGCATGAAAATCAGAATACAATTATAATAATTGTTCATAAATTAAAAGGCAATTTTGGTATTAAAAGTAATTTTAAGGAATTATTTAATTAATAAATCAATAAAATGAATAAATAATTAATTAAATAATATTAAATTAAATAAAAACTTATAAATCAGAAATATTCACAAAAATGAATATTATTAAGTAACTAATGTCAAGTATCAAGAATGAGTGAAACACACGATGGAAACCATGACAATCAAAGCCAAGATACCGAAATTTCAACAAACGTGTAAATACGTATAATGAGAAAATGACTTTCTCCATCAAATATCTTCTAATCAAATATTGTGAGCAATGTAATACATTTAAACTCCATAATTAAACAACAACCAAAGATGGGCAAGTCTACTAGTATACATCTCATGATCTAGCTTACTAGACACGAACTTATGTTGTGAATATATATATTATGGTTTAGGCTTGCTCGGTGAGGAACACCACTAGAAGGAAATCTCTCATTATCAAGAAGTAACTCTCAATCAAGTGAGTCATAGCCCCCTTTCAAACTCTTTTATGTGTTTTACTTTCGGGGTGAAAAGCATGAATAATTAAATTGATTTTCTTTTATGAAAATGCTATATTGAACGAATGATGATTATATGGGAACGATATTGTATGTTCAATATGTTACATGTTATATGATGAGCTTGAGTACTGTCAAAGTCAAGTCCCCGCTACACTACTATTAACTCATTGAGGTCTGTAGTTAGAGGGTTGCGCAACTCGGATTCGTCCCCTCACTCACTAAGATGGCGACAGGTTGACTGGTCGCCTATGTGGCCGCCTTCAACGGCTGCCGGCCTAGGGGTGCTCTATTCTACTTTGTATATTATTGGTCATCTCCATGGCACGACCCAATTATGGTTAACGCACGTGATTGACAGCATGTGCTATTGTTGTTATTTCGATGGGAAATATTATGTTGGTTTGGGACGTGAAAGGGTCTTAGTAGTGGCTCAAGTTAAAATCATCTAAAAGACTAATGTGAATTTATCGTTCATGCGGAATTTAAAAGTTATCATTTATTATTTTGGGACATGATTGGAATTCTATGGTGGTTGTTTGAACATACGGTTTGGGCATGTCAAATTATTGGAAATTCTTGGAAGTATTATGACTTACCATATCATGATTTTAATGAAATGAATACACGTTATTAATATAAAACCTATGAACTCACTCAACTCTCGTAGTTGACACTTTTTCTTCATGCTTTTCAGGTTTAGAGCAGTAAGCTAGCACTTTGACTGCCACTTGGATGTTGTATTTGTTTTATGCTTGACGGCTTGTAATGCAAACATTTGATCTTTTGGTTATGGATTTGGTTATGTAATGATTATTAAACGTCAACGTGAACTTGTAATCTTTTGGGATTTGAATGGCTTTTGAACTTAATGTTGATGTTTTATATTTAAATCTTTTTGTACCATGTCGTTCTGTGGCATCTCGTGTTTCCGCCCTAGTCGGGGTGTTACAGGTAAAACATGGGTTATATGTATGTATTCTGAAAAGCTGAATGACCGGAAATATAAATTTGTTTTACAAATTTGCTTGTGAAACACCTAAGTTAGGTGCTTCCGGAAGCATATTGGTTATTCCCTATTTTAAATTGTTTGAGTATACATTAGATTGTCTCAAGTGGTTTCAAATATAGCTTTCAATTGTAATCCCACAAAATTTATTTTCTCTTTCCAAAAAAATCTGAATTCTTTTTATTTTTTATTTTTATATATTTATTTATTTTTTGAACAAAGAATCATCTTTTCAGATTTTAAATCTTAATATATCTTATTCAATTTTATTGTTATAATTACTGTTTACTAATTTCATAATTTTGTAGGTTTGCTGGGATGATGCATTTATGAAGAACGATGATATACACTTATTTTAAAAGAGAAACATACCAAAACCATCTCCAGGTACTTTAGATCTAAATATACGAGAAGGGTACCTGTGCAATTCAGCGACGAGACGACGACGGGTGATGGTGGCTTTAACGACGTGATTATTAAGGTAAATGTAGTTGATGTAAAAGGGTGGTGTTGTTAATGAAAAACGCATGTTTCCATATAGGGGCAATGGTGGAATATGAGATATGTGTGAAGATTTTTGGTTTTATGTAAGGGTATTTTAGTCCTATCAAAGGTTTAAAGTTTAATAAGCAAAAAAAAAAGGTTTGCTTTATTAAGTATCATAGATTTTTGTATTTTTATAGGTTTTAATATGTTTTATTAGTTAGCTTTATTATAACTTTTGAAATGTTAATTTGAATGTTAATGTGTCTCTAACAGAAAATAATGTGTAAATATGAATGTTAAATTTTTTTTGGTTTACAATTTGTTACAGGAAGCGGATATGGATTATCATGATGGAATTTTAGCTTGAAGATGATAAAAAATAACAAAAGGGAAAAATTAATAAAAAGGTAATCTTTTTATTTAAAATCCCTAATTAGGGGAACGTATTTAGGTTTTAACTATTAAAAGGATTTAAAATAACACGTACAAACCGATTGGGCGGCATGATCACCCTAGTTATTTAATAAAAAAGCTAACATTTCAATAAATAGAAAAAAACTAAAATACTAAATAGAAGAAAATTAAAATACTAAACATAAAAATTAAAATGCTAACCATAAAAATTAAAATACTAAACATAAAAATTAAAATCTAACATAAAAATTAAAATACTAAACATAAAAATTAAAATCTAACCATAAAAATTACAATACTAAAATTAAAAAACTAAAAACTAACCGTCATCGCTAAAATAGTCATCGACTTCCACTGGCACGTATTGTTCTTGATTTGGCGTGTTGTTTTTCCATAGGTGGTCTACCAAATCCGCCGGGAACATGTTGTGTGTTTGGCTATTCCGAACGGCATCTGAATACGCGATCTGTTGCTCTATTGAAGTCTCTTGTTCCCAATAACCCGAGTCTTGCAAAATTCATTTATAAATGCATCAATATTTTAAATTTCACGGATTTGTTTTCAATTGTATATAGCCGCGCATTGATGTGTCGTGAAATCAATATTTCAAAATTGCAAGACTTATCTACCAATAAACTAAAACAGGATTGCAGTATCCTTTAATCGATATGTGGCGTTGTATTAAAATGACAAGTGTCCTCTTAGTCATATTTATTAAACAAATAATTTTAGTTAAAGAATTCCTTATTTAATTCGTATTTAAACTATATATATTTAGAGATATGTTAATTACTTTATTATTTTATCAATTTATACTATCCGTATCTTACTAAAATATCTATAAGAATAATTAAATTATTTTCTTATCAGTAGGTAAAGATATTTAAACTTCAATCTGTCACCCTTACAATTTGCATCAAGAACGTATTGCATATTTAAAGAATGCTCTTTAGTGTTTTTAATGTGTATACGTTTAACGTATGGCCATAGTATAGGAATCAAAATATATATTCTGGCTATGCTATTTTTTTTACCATTGATTAATCCAAGATTTACTTATTACATTTTTATTTTAAAGATAACTCAAAAATAACTCTAGAATTAAGTGAACATTTTATTTTATGATTATAATGAGAACGATTGTATTTAATTTAGTTTTTCTTTATATTTTCAAATTTTCATAAATATTTTTTGTTTATGTTTTGATTCTAACGTCCCTAAATTACAAACTCATTGCTTATATTGTATACATAATCAAATCATATGTCCAATGTATATATTATTATCAATCCGTACATCGTACGGGTATTAGTACTAGTAAGTTTATATACATTAGGATGCATCATGCCATTATGCAATAAAAAAAATCAAGTGCTTTAACTTCAAAAAATTAATTTCGCTGAATGAGCTATCAGAACTGCATCAATATAGATGCAAGTTATAGATAACAAAAGATAATTATTTTTTCCTTTGTTACAATGCGAACCAAAAATTCTTATTCGTTGTAATTAATTATGTTATTTTTTATAAGTAACTTTAAAATAAATTAGTAAAATTGGTTTCGTTTAAAGCCACCAAAAAACTTAAGTCGTCACTGGTCGTTATCATAGCCGACAGATTGTGCGAGTACCCTCTACTATAATAAAGGTAGATGGTGATAATTAATGATATTAAGCATAGTTGTTAACTTGTAACTTTTGACACGACTCGAAAACATTATTTTTTGACTGGTGACTTTAATGACTCAAATCGTAAGAGTGAAAATATTTTTAAACATTACATCTGTTTTTTGTGATAGGTCTAAGATACTTATAAATTCAAATGTTTCTGCCGTAAATTCTTTTTGGTTTTAACAATGAATTGTTTCGGTGGTAAAAGGTTCGGTTTTTTTTTCCTTCTTCTTTCTACATACTTGAATTTCATTAAAATAAGGCTTAAACTTGATATCATATATAAAGCTTTCAACGACACAGTAATTTTTTTTTTTTTATCATCAAAGTGATTTTGCATATATAATACAATCACCATATCTTCTAATTTATTACAAAATATGTTTTTCGATTTTTCTATTATTAATATGAAGTTTTCGATTTATTTTCTGTGAATTATAAGATCGTGATTTTTTAAAACAAACTTGAAAGTTCTCGTCGTGTTGTGAATAAAGACTTGAAAAATCAGCAAGAAAAGTCATGAAGTCATGATTAAGGGTTACTACAATTTAGTCAGCCATCGATCTGTTACTTGACTGCATGCCACTATAGTATAACGAAGGTAATTTATTTGGATTTTCATTCATGGTTTATATAATATGACAAAGCTATAATTCATTCTCTCAATTTACTAATATTTGTTATAGTAACTTTTTTCTTTTGAATTATGATAACTTTTTTCTTTTGAATTATGATGGTTCGAATTCGCTACTAACAGTACTTGAACTTGGTTATGACCTTGTTTATCTCGACAAGTAGTTGGATTTGGGTGACTCTTATTCCTAAAAAGAAAATATATGTTTTGTTCATTGTAACATCCGTGAATTTTGACCCGTTGACTTTTGTGTAATTTGACTAACAAACTTGTTGAATGAAATAATTGGGCCCATTTGTGATTATATGACTATGTGGTACGTTGGTCGGGTCGTTGTATGTGTAGTCGGTATTTAAATGGGTAATTAATTGTATTGTGACTTGAGAGGGGAAACGGGTCGGCCCGTGGGTAGTCTCAATTCATTTCTTCACCCTCATTGCATCAAATTAGTGTTTTGGAGCTACCATAGTGCAAGAATCATCATCATTGTTGCCTCATAATCTTCATTTAATCATAACTTGAAGTTTCTAGTTCAAGCTTTGGCCATTTTGACCTAAATTGGGTTCTAGCTCAAGGAGAAGTTTGTGTAAGTCTAATTCAACTCTCTTACTTCCATTTATGCTTGTTTTTATGTTTCTAGTCGTTTTGATGTGATTCCAAGACTTGTAAATGGTAAAAATGGAAATTAGGGTTAGGGCTAGGGTTTGAATGATTTGTGAGTGATTATGATATTTTGGTCGAATTTGTGGGTTGGGTTATGTGTATTTATGGTTAATGATGTTTGATTATACTTCAAAATGGGTTAAAAGTCTTTACAAATCGTTTTGGTATGGTTTGGGTCGAAATTGGGGGTTTGGGTTCTTATTTTTCTGCACTTGTTGCTGCTGGTGGTGTTGCTGCCCAGTATGGGGCGTAACCTACGCCCCTTAGGGCCGTAGGTTACGCCATGAGGCCGTAGCTTACGCCTGTTGTAAAAATGCCACCGTACCTTACGCCCATATTGACCGTAAGTTACGGCCTTTGTAATTCTGAACTTTCCTTGTTTGACCTAGTTTGACTTTCTGGACCATTTTAAGCGCCGAGTCTTAATCTAATTCACTTCTTATCTTATATAACATTGATTAAGAGTCTTAGAAACCATTTAACGTCGAGAAACACTTTGGAACCCTAATTAGGGTTTTGCCGTGTTTTCATTAGTTGCGTATATGTGTATTTATGGTTAATGATGTTTGATTATACTTCAAAATGGGTTAAAAGTCTTTACAAATCGTTTTGGTATGGTTTGGGTCGAAATTGGGGGTTTGGGTTCTTATTTTTCTGCACTTGTTGCTGCTGGTGGTGTTGCTGCCCAGTATGGGGCGTAACCTACGCCCCTTAGGGCCGTAGGTTACGCCAGTGAGGACCGTAGCTTACGCCTGTTGTAAAAATGCCACCGTACCTTACGCCCATATTGACCGTAAGTTACGGCCTTTGTAATTCTGAACTTTCCTTGTTTGACCTAGTTTGACTTTCTGGACCATTTTAAGCGCCGAGTCTTAATCTAATTCACTTCTTATCTTATATAACATTGATTAAGAGTCTTAGAAACCATTTAACGTCGAGAAACACTTTGGAACCCTAATTAGGGTTTTGCCGTGTTTTCATTAGTTGCGTATATGTGTTTATGTATGTTGACGCGTATGTATATGATCGATATTTAGGTGTTGGACGTGAAGTGAACATTGTACGACGATAACTTAACTTTGTATCGATCTTAGCTTTCATAACCAATCGAGGTGAGTTTCGTACCTCCCTACTCGCTTGAGATTCGGGCTGAAAAGTGTAAAACTGGTGTGTTTACTTACTTTGTTGATTGATTTATTGATTGGTTGACTTGATTATTGGATTGATGTGACAGTTCGTTTCATTTGACTGATTTGGGTTATGTCTCCGTTAATTATTACATATATATATATATTAGGATAGACGTACATACATGGAAGTCGGTTATGCCTTCATTGGGTTTTAGATGTGGTGGGAAGGCTGCGGGTGACCCTATATATAAGCATGTGAAAACACGATTATGATCGTAAATCATGATCTATCCTAAACTAGAAGGCGGAATCCATCTAGATTAGTTATTAGGGTTCTTGAACAATACAAGGATAAGAAACAATTACAATTGGAGAAATAATATTCATTATCATTAGTCATATGATTACAATACAAAACGAATTCGTATGATTACATCTTGAAGACTACGAATCACAATCAACAAGACGACTAACAATCATGAATATGGTGGACTTATGACTGAAGGTTTGCGCGATCCTTCAGTCAGCCATGGACGAATTACATAGCTATTCTTTCATCACTGAAATCTGAAACCTAAATCCTATATTTATAGGAACAAATGGGCTGGGCTGTCAAATTCGTTCATAATGGGTTGGGCCTTACGAACTTAGGGTTCTAACGAACTTGAAGTTCGTAAGGCATATATGTACGAACTTAAAGTTCGTTCTGCATATATGTACGAACTTAAAGTTCGTTCTGCATATATGTACGAATTTCTCAGCCTTTTAGAATTATTGCATCGGACAACAATTTGTGCACTTAATGTGCTTCAATATAAGCATCTAGGACTTGAAGAAAGTAGAATCCTCTGAAGTATATGTACGTATAGTTGGTTTAAATTGTGAATAGTGGTTTATGATTGACGAATGTTGATAGTAGGCTTATGGTTGATGAATGTTGATAGTAGGCTTATGTTGGATGAATATTGATTGTTGGCACAGGTTCATCGTATATTGATTGATGGCACAGGTGCATCGTATATTGATTGTTGGTTTATGATTTATGAATTTACATTTGATTGTAAGCATTGCATACATCGTTGATGAGCCCTCGGCAGGGGATTGCCGACATCCTGGTGCATAGATGTATGCACCCATTTTGGATGTAGAACGTGACCCCGAGTATATAGACATATATATCTCGATGATTTTGAGATACAGCCTTGTTCATTGTGATGACAGAAGGGTATCGTTGCATAGGTGACGGAGTTCACGCATAGGATAGGCATGTTGGCTTATTCATGCATTGGCACTTACTTTGATTCATATATCATTTGTGCATTCTCATCACACATTTACTAGTCTTGAATAATCATGTTGTTGGACGATATTGTGTTGCTTAGAGGCTCGCTGTAAGTCATGCCTAGCCTCTATTCGTATATTGTGATTATTATCGTGGGTTCTTTACGAACCATTACTACGAACTCACCAACCTTGTGTTGACTATGATTAGTACACTTTTCAGGTAATCAGGTTCTCCCAGGGCGTGGAGTTTAGTTGCTTCGCTTGCGGTTTAACCCGGACTATGGACCTCATGGATCAAGGATTCATTGGCCTGCCTTTTGCATTATACTTAGGATCGTTTGCCATCTTTGGATGTTATTATGTTAACTTTGATGGCTATTTGCTCCTGTTGTATTTTGTTACTTGCTTCGTTATGTTTTGGATTCACCGAATCTATAATTGCATTTAGTTTGTTCTATTGTAATTCCACCTGGTGCTATGTGTTTTCCGTGATATTCCGAGCCTCGGCTTGGGGTGTTACATTCATGATTCTATTATTTGTGTTATACATATGTATATTTGAATGATTAATCTGAATTGACCGCTAACGATAGCTAAACTTGATTACGATCATCTTTAGCTCGGCAAATGATTCGATTTGGATAACTATCATTTGAAGTACAAATTAATTGATGACAAGAAAACAATTATGATACATGTAAATTAATTATGAAAAAAAAAAAACTAGAATCATAACTTTCGTTATTCGTTTATACGTAGCCATTTGTTCTAATTTTTTTAGCGGTCGTATATCACGTGATTAAACATCTGTTTATCTAATTTGATTTTTACGGCCGAAGTTCGAAAGTTTATTTAAACACTGAAACAGTATTTTTTACGATTCCTCTTTAAACATAAAATCTTAAATAAACTCATCATTCCACCATAACGCGGTAGTGCAAGAAGCGGTTAACCGATTTCGGTTATTAATATTAATAACCGGTTTCGGTTATTTTTTGAAACAATAATAACCGGTTACGGTTAACTTGTACCGTTAATAACCGGTTTCTAGGTTTCTAAAACTGGAACCTATCTAACCGATTTCGATTAATAATAACCGGTTAACCTATTCGGGTTTTTTTAACCGCCCATTATAATATTGAGAAAGTGGTGAACAATTTCGACAAGTCTGAGCGATAAACCCATATTTCAAAAAGATTATTGAAGCCATGAATGCTTGAAGTTGTCCCTTTGATCAATGGAATAACGATGCCAAATTATCATTCGGTAATTAATTTCATAGAAAGCTATATGTATATATCAGTGTATGTATATAATATGATTGATATTGATATATACATATATAGGTTTTAGGTAAAATAAAACAAGTATTAAAATAAAATAACTAAAACAATAGGTTTCTCTTCACTGAAAATCACCGTGCATCATGAAAATCATCGTGCATCAATTGCTTCGTGAATCTTCGTGCATCAATTTAACCATGATCTAAAGGGTCAAGATCTTGTCTTATTTGTTTTACTTTAATACTTGTTTTACAATACCCAACCCTATATATATATATATATCATATTATAATATATAATAATAAACTAATATATATATATATATATATATAGAGTGGTTATTGCGAGAACTAAGAAATTGTCGAGAACCATGAGAACTATTCTAAACCAATCATTTTTAATCATTATTTAAAGTTTCTTTAGAAACTAAAAGGGCATTTTAGTAAACATTTCTCCTAACCTATTTATTAGGATTTCCGTTTTTTTTGCTACCTCTATTGTTTCAAAAATTAAATGCATATATTGTTTTGAACCTTTTGGTATTTGATATTTTATTCCCTGCACGTTCCAACATCCTAACAAAATATTTACAGGTACATTTTAATATAAGAACACATAAAACTTATTTAAATAATAACAATGATGGAAAGATTACACTAATATATAATCAATTATGTATATGAAAAAAATACACAAAATTATAACATTTAGAAAGTGTATAAACATTCAGAAAAAAGAGTTGGTACACATATGTACACTTATAATTTTTTAATAAAATTTCTTTGATGGAGTACATGTGTACATTTGAATAAATCATATTTTTTTTGCAAGTTACATTTTTATGTAAGTCTATGAATATATTGGATTTTAAATATGTACAAGTGAACATTAGTGTCTATATACTAATTTCGATTTGCATGTGTGGAAAAAAAATATGAACAAATATGATCACGTGTGAACATTAGTTGCATACACATGTGGACAAATATGAATAAATTTATTATTATTGTACACATATGGACTACATTGTTTTAAAATATATTGCCGTCACTTTTTCTTTTATACTATTCATTTCAAGGTGTGCATGAATGCACAATCTATATATACATGCAAACAAATATGGTTTTTTTAATACATTAAAATTTGAGGTGTGAAAATATGAGTTTGAAGTTTTTTTTTCCCACTTTTGATATGATATTAGTTAATTTTGCAAAATTATATGTGAATTTGTGCACGTGTAACAAAAAATAATATAAGTTATACACATACGAACACTTTTAATAGAATTTATTTGATGAAGTACGCATGTGTACATTTTAACAAATCATAATTCTTTACAAGTTATACTTTTACGTAAGATACATTGGGTTTTAGTCGTGATAAGTGAACATTCAATTTCTTCCAAACCGAAAGTCTTTAGCGTATATATACTAATTCCAATTAGCATATGTGAACGAATATGATCACATGTGAACATCAGCCGCATACTTATGAATTAAAATCAATGAAACTTTATAAATAATTATAAACATTATTCTCATAGCAAGGGAAACATGTAACATACGAAAACCCACCGAGGCACCAATCAATTATTTCTTAAAAATCAATTATAGGCATTTTCTATATGCAGCCAAACTTATTGATCAAATTATTGTTATCAAGAAAATGATGACTACGATTTCGTTAATAATAGAAAAAAATAGTCTTGAAAAATTTATGTATATATGGATATTGCTATTGTAATAATGTAACACGCATAATTGATTTAACGATATTTAGTTTTGAATTTGATAGAAGGAATGATGATCAATCCTAATGTTTAATCTATAAATTACAAGTGTCCAAGTCAAGTGACTCATAATTTGGAAGTTTATACAATTTACAAGTATCTTGGTTGTGTAATGTGGTGTCATGTGTGTTTGAAAGATATCTGAGTAATATATATTTTTCAAGTGACAATAAGAATAAGAGGAAAAGGTAACATATGCATCTAAATCGTGAGTCAAAAAGAGAAAAAAAACATGTAACGGTTACTACGCTTTTAATGGAACGACATTCCTTAACTACCCTTTTCCTATAATAAAATAGTGTATTAAATTCTTTTTAATTAATTAAAAGCCATGATTAATTGTAACCCTTGATTTATTTATTTAATGGTCAAGATTGGTTCTCATAGTTCTCGACATATTTTTAGTTCTCGATTTATCTTTTTACTATATATATATATATATAAATATATTATGTATATAATATGTGATTAACCGGTTAACCGGTTATTATTTGGAATAATTAACCGGTTATAGTTAACCGGTTAATAATCGGTTTTGGTTTCGAAAAGAGTAATCGGTTAGTAACCGACGGTTTCTGGTAACCTATAATCGGTTTTTACTGTTCCGGTTATTAACCGGTTTCGATTACCAGTTACAAATTGGTTTGGTTCGGTTAATCAGTTTTTTCTTGCACCTCTAAGTACTTCATCCGTAAGGTATAAATTTAATATATCTTCTTTCAATGCTTGTAACAACTAATGGATTAAAGAATATTTGTGCTTTAAAAACAATTTCATTATTATTTACTTATAACATTATGATTTTTTACGGCAAGGTTACAAACAAAAGCATGATTATTCTGTTATGAATTATTATTTGTTTAAAGAATTTCATTCTTAAGATTGCATGAAGCAATACGACTACATAACATGAGTTATGCATAAAAGAACTTGTTCTTCGTTCATTCACTAGAGTGAATCATAACGTATTATCGTTATGCCTAAGAAACTTCAAGGTTTCCTCATTAATTGTTTTTTTCCCCCCGTTATTCACTAAGGTGAATCATAACTACGGTTATGCATAAGAAACTTAAAGGTTTCATCATTTTGGATTAAAGAGCATTAATTTTATTTTGCTACTCTTTGAATATGTATATTCAAAGCATAAATAATTGTAGCTCATATAAGTAAATAACAACGGTTATTTAGAATGATAATTGAATTCAATACTTGTTAATAAACTAAAAAGTTTATTAAACAAGAACTACAATAGACTACATATTTACTTATTTTGTAGTTATCATGATAAATCTTGGAGAGGTAATAAGACCTCTTTGCAAGAGAGTGCAAAATCAATAAGTTTTCTCCTACGATTTCAAAAGCGGATATATAACTATGAAAGACTCGTTGAAATCATGAGAACACTTGAATAATTTACGGTGAAAGACCCGTTGCAATTTTGGGAACACAAATATTTAACGGTGAAAAGATCCGTTGCAATTACGTATTAAGGACATGAAGTTCTTTTAATATTGTTTGATTATATTCAAAGTGACGATAACTATAAGTTATTGAATAGACTACTACATGTAGTTCATATTTAATAAAGAACATGAAGTTCTTTGATGATTTTTTGCTTGAATACGAAGAAAAATAACAATACGTTATTGATTAAACTACTCATGTAGTTATTAATTGATGAAGAACTTGAAGTTCTTGTACGATTCTTTGAACACATTCAAAGCATAAATAACTATAAGTTATTGATTTTTTTTGACATTATTTGTCATTTTAGTAAACTACGTCATGTAGTTCAAAAGTTCTTAATGATTCTTCGTTAAAAATCATAACTATAAATTATTGTGCAACAGGTTACAACTTTTGATTTTGTTGGATCAAAGTTTGGTTTGATTATCAATATCCATGTGATTATGTCGAAAAATTGACATAAAATACTATGATGAATTGGCATATGCAAACTTCAAGTTTTGAAACACTTCCATTTTCTTGAAGAAAGGGATCACCAAATTGGTATGATATAATCACGAAGATCCATTATAAGAGCTCAATATGAGAGCACATCAAAAATTGTGGCAATGGTCATAAGAAATTTATGAAATCACAAACATGTGATTCTTTTAAAGTCTCGCTATAATTAGTTGCACATGAAGTTGCAAAATTTGTAAAATATAAGCGAGTACAACTTCGTATGGATGCTCATGAAGTATCAACTTGATAGAAATTTTCTAAAGCCGTCTAACGGTGTGGTATCCATTCACTAAAGTGAATGCAATTACATGCGATCGGAATGATTAATATGTTGGAATATGATCACGTTAAATAAACGCATGTCCGAAAATGTTTAAGCCTACGGGGTCACACGTGATGACACTTAGATATCCGGTAATATGTATATATTGTATCTACATATTTATAATCACCAAAATTGAGAGAAATGATAATTGGACATTATTAACTAGATATGTTAATTAGAATTATTTATTAATTAATAAATATTAATTATTAATTATTAAATATTAATTAATAATTAATGTAATTATTAATTAAACCCTAGTCCAAGTCAAAAGATGTTAGCTTGAAGGTTAAGTTATTAAGGATATATTTATACCCTATATATATCCTAATAATTTAACCCTAACTAATATCTTAAAAAACCAAAAAAATACTCTCATTCGATTTGGTGTATCCCTCGACCGACGAATCTAATTCACAAAACAAAACCATTAGTTTGTGATGATTGGTGCCCACGTAACAAAGAAACCAAAACATTTATTTGGTTATCTTTCATTCCATTCGAATAATAATAATAAAAGCAAACTATGAGTTTTGGCTTTTGGTGATTCAAGATCTAGCAATCTTCGGGTATTGTTCGACGTGTCGTGTGTGCGATCGTAGAGGGGTTTTACTTTAAACCCTAAATAATAATAATAATCTTATTATTAATTAATTATTGGAAGCTAAGCTAAAAGGTACATATTCGATTCTTTACTTTGTTAATTAATTATATTGCATATGATTTTTTCCGCTGCGTACTCGTGATTATTTATATGATAATTGTGCTTGAATCCTAACAGTGGTATCACGAGCCTACTATGTGATATATTAGTTACAAAGTTCAAAACTTGAAGGGGGGTTTAGGGTTGGTTCAATTTAATTAATAATTAAATATTAAAAATCGTTTTTTTGTTTATATTTTAATATAAATCGAAATTTAATAAAAATAAAATTAGGGTTTTTGTTTTTATTATTAATTCAACCTATTTAAGTTAATGGTTAAATTAAACCCTCTATGCAAGTTTTGATTGTGTGAATTGGCATGTTTATTTGATAAATTGCATGTTTTATGTATCTTTTATTTAATGTTGTTAAATAGAAGTAAAAATCATAAGGAATTCATGCAAAATTCTTTATGATTATTACTTAGATATATAGATATAAATTGCTTAGTTTAATGGTCCAATAATTAGGGTTAATTATTTGATAATTGTGTGACTATGTGAATTTTCGTGTGATTTTTCCTGCTTGACATCAGTTCACTAAAAAATTCATATAAAATCAACCGTAATGAGTTAGGAGTTGTCCTTTGGAATGTAGATGCACGACTCATAGGGCTACAACTTTGTAGTTCTGGTCGAAGGCTGATTCGGACTGCAAATAGGACTAAACTGGTCGTGAAGCTGCTAGAAATTTCCTGTCAGCATCTATGTGTTTATTTGATAATAGTATGTTTGTATATGTTTAAGGCTTACGCAATCAAGGCAACTTGTCCTCTTCTATGAAGGGGGAGCCGACTTAGACATATACATTAACCATAGTGACCATGATTTAGGTGGCCTACCATAACTTGTTGCATGATTAATTTGTTAATAGTTAGTAAGTTTATTATTTTGCTTTTATTGTAATAAATGGTGATGTAAAATTGTTTTATTGAAAAGAATAAACTTGACTAAGAATTATCGAAACATGATTTTGTTTTAATAAAATTGATGTCTTACAATCAAAAGATACACCGGCACACCCATTTGAACAAACTCTAAGAGAGGTATAAGTCGGAGTGCGCTAGCCTCCTAAAGGAGCGGGTATTTAATTGCGTATATCGCAAACCTTTGCTCCTGCGCTTCTTTATGCGTTCAAATGGAGCTACCGAGCTCTTTTGTGTTGTTATGACAATAAAAATGATTTTATTAAACATTATGTTATGAAGATGTGCATGAGTCTTCATACATAAACTTTTGATTCACATCAATTGCATTATCCAATTAAAGTTAAGTCTTTGCCACCCACTTTGCTAAGAACACTTGCAAGTGCTTTTTGCTCTACGTGAGACGTAGGTGAATTGTAACTCCAAGGTAAATTACTACTCATCGTGAAACGGTGGTAGACTATTTACAAGTTCTTAATTGGGCGACTTAAAGCGAGTTAAGCGGTGAGACCTTGACCCGTGGCATAAGATGGGACAAAACATGTTTACAAAACACTTAATACCCCTATAAGTGTTGTTGTAAGTCCCATAAATCTAGGAATTGCACTTGTAATGCAATTACTGATCGCCACTTACCTTTTGAGTACGTCATTTCTAGCAGATCAATTGATGAAATGATGGTATGTCAATTGGATCCTAGCCTTAATGAAATTAATCGTTAAATGATTTAACATTGGGTGATTATATTTCTTAAGGATTTATTATCGAAAATACTGATTTTTGAACTTGAATCTGTTTTGTAAATGACAACAAATCCTTCACAAAACATACACCAATCGGCTTTCAGGTCGATGCTAGAAAGATAAAAACTTTCTGAAACCAATTTCAATGACTGGTATCGTCAGCTGAGAATTGTTCTAAGAGCTGAAAAGAAAACCGATGTCCTTGAAAATCAGATACCCGCTATCCCCGATGCGAGTGCCACTGCTGTGCAGTTGGAAGCATACAATACTTAGTACGATAGACATATTGAGGTTGCTTGTTTGATGTTGGTAGCATGACTCCCGAGCTTCAAAAGCAATTCGGATTGCACAATCCGTATGATATGATCAGAGAACTCAAGTCTATGTACGAAAAAACAAGCTGGAGTTGAATTGTTTGAACTTGTTGAGTCACTCCATGATTTGAACACGAGTATGGGAAACCGGTGAGCGCTCATGTACCCAAGATGAAGAGTTACTTTGAGCATTTGGAAAGGTTAAACTATGCGTATCCTCTGCCTATTCCTATTGGCATGATTCTTAAGTCTCTTTCAAGGGATTTTGAGAAGTTTGTGCGCAATTACAATATGCACAGCATGAGCAAAACCATAGTTGAACTTCATGCCATGTTGATTGAGTATGAGAAAAACCTTCCCAAGAAATCTGAGACACCCCAAGTTCTTATGATCAAAGGGGGAAAGGTTCAGAAAGCCAAACAACCGAAAGCTAAGGGCAAGAACTTTGGTAAGGGAAAGCAAGGTTCTTTAGTCTCAAAACCTAAAAAGACCCCTCCAGCGAAAAAGGAGCATCCGGCTAAAGACCAGGCTTGTCATCACTGTGCTGAAGTGGGACACTGGAAGAGGAATTGTCCTAAGTATCTAGCTGAGTTGAATGCGAAGAAAAAGCAAGCTGGTTTAGCCAGTTCTTCAGGTATCTTCACAATTGAATTATATGCGTTGTTGTGATTCGAATGATAATTCAATGTATAATGTTAGCAAAAGAGTCAATCCTAATTTGGACTCTACTTATCTTTGGCATTGTCGTCTTGCTCATGTTGGCAAGAAATGCATTGGAAGACTTCAACGTGAAGGGATCTTACAATCAAATGATGAATCATTTGACAAATGCGTGTCTTGTGTTTCTGGCAAGATGACAAGAAAACCTTTTCCGCATAAACCGGAGAGGGCTAAAGAGCTACTTGGATTTATACATACTGATGTATGTGGCCCATTTAGACATGTGTCAAGGAAAGGTGCTAGCTACTTCATCACTTTTACGGATGATTTCAGTTGTTATGGTTATGTTTACTTGCATAAACATAAACATGAAGTCTTCGAAACATTCAAAGAGTTTAAAAATGAAGTAGAAAATTAACTCGGTAAAACCATCAAGATTCTTCATTCGGATCGAGATGGAGAATACTTAAGCCAAGAGTTTAAGGATTATCTAAAAGCTTGTGGAATTATTCAACAGCTTACTCCTCCATATACTCCACAACATAATGGTGTACCTGAGAGGAGAAATCGAACCTTGCTAGACATGGTGAGATCAATGATGAACCTTACGACTCTCCCATTTTCATTTTGGGATTATGCTCTAGAGACTGCTCTACGCATTCTCAATATGGTTCCAACCAAGAAGGTTGACAAGACACCGCATGAATTGTGGCATGGAAATGTCCCTAATTTGTCTTACTTAAGAGTCTGGGGATGTGAGGCACTTGTGAAGCGAGATACGCCTGACAAACTTCAAACCTAGATCAGTTAAGTGCATCTTTGTAGGATACCCAAAGGAAACGATGGGTTACTACTTCTACTTTCCTACCGAAAACACTGTAAGAGTTGCTAGATATGCTGAGTTCTTTGAAAAGAAATTCATCGCTCAAGAAAACAGTGGGAGGATTGTTGAACTTGATGAGACTCAAGAAGAAGATGTGTCACCTTCTGAAAATACTAGCGATCATCAACTTGGGGGGGGGGGGAATGTTCAAAGTGATGAACCTCAAGTTGAAGATAATGCGATTCAAATTCGTAGGTCCTCAAGGACAATACGTGCTCGTGAAAGATTGAATCTTAATATTGAGTCTGAAGAACACGTATTGGGAGATTTAAATGAACCTCCTAATTTCAAAGCTGCATTATCAGATCCAGAATCTGACAAATGGCTTGAAGCTGCGAATGTGGAAATGAAATCCATGAAAGATAATCAAGTCTAGAGCTTGGTTGATCTTCCACCTAATGGTAGAACCGTTGGGTGTAAATGGATCTTCAAGAAGAAGACCGACATGGATGGAAATGTACACACCTATAAAGCTCGTCTCGTGGCGAAAGGCTATACTCAGCTTTACAGAGTTGACTATGAGGAAACCTTCTCTCCCGTAGCGGACATTAGAGCTATTAGGATCATCTTAGCCATAGCAGCGTACTATGACTATGAGATATGGCAAATGGATGTCAAAACCGCTTTCTTGAATGGTTATCTAGACGAGGAAGTTTATATGGTTCAACCAGAAGGTTTTGTCGATTCAAAATATCCCAACAAAGTGTGCAAGCTTCAAAGGTCCATTTATGGACTAAAGTAAGCATCAAGAAGTTGGAATAAAAGGTTTGATGAGGAAATCAAAAAGTTTGGTTTTGCTCAAAATCCTGATGAGCCATGTATATATCGCAAAGCTAGTGGGAGTAATGTTACTTTCCTTGTCTTATATGTTGATGACATATTGATAATAGGAAATCACATTCCAATGTTGCAAGATGTAAAATCCCATCTTGCAAGACTTGGGTGAAGCAGCATTCATTCTTGGAATCAAGATCTATAGAGATAGAAGTAAACGGTTGATTGGATTAAGTAAAAGTGCTTATATTGATAAGATCTTGAAGCGATTCAAGATGGAGAATTCCAAGCGTGGTTTCATACCTATGCAAGAAGGACTTAACTTATCTAGCAAAAATGGTGCCTCTACACCTAATGAGGCGGAGCGTATGCAAAGAATTCCTTACGTTTCGGCTGTGGGATCTATTATGTATGCGGTAAGATGCACTAGACCTGACATCGCGTTCGCGCAAAATATCGTTAGCCGATATCAACAGAATCCGGGTGAGGATCACTGGACTGCTGTGAAAAATATTCTTAAGTACATGCGTGCTACTAAAGATTTATTTCTGGTGTATGGAGGAAATCCCGATACATAGCTCAAAGTGACTGGATACTGTGATGCTGGATTTCAGACTGATAAAGATGGTACAAAATCTCAGTCGGGATACGTCTTCGTTTTAAATGGAGGCGCGGTGGATCGGAAGAGCAAGAAGCAAACCACAGTTGCTATGTTTGCGACAGAGTCTGAGTATATTGCCGCCTCAGAAGCCGCCATGAAAGTCGTCTGGATTAGAAAGTTTATTTCTGGGTTTAACGTGATGCCCTCAAATAACACACCTTTAGATATGTATTGTGCAAATACTTATGCAATCTTTATTGCCAATGAACCCGGAGTTCAGAAAGGTGCCAGACATTATTCTGGACGATATCACTATGTTCGTGAATAAATCGAACTAGGAGAAATCAAGTTACTCAAAGTTCACACAGATTATAACTTAGCCGATCCTTTTACAAAGGTATTTAAGCATGCCGAGGGCATAGGACTTAAATTAGCTAGTTATATCATGTAAATCTGTGATTGGTATTTGGATAAAGGATGTTAAACAATTATTATTTTACAAATGAGTTAAAATACGTGGTATGTTTGTTTTCATTTAATATTAATTGTATCCTATATTTGCATGTTTAAATCCATGAATATTTAAATATTCTAAATGTCCATTGTCAATTAACTATATGGGATATAGTTAAACTAAGACAAATCTGAGTGATTGGTAATATTCTTAGGAATATTTGAAGATGGTCCTACCAAACTCACATGATATCCATAGAGATGCATATCAGACTACCCCACTTAACGAATCATCACTTTATGGATCGACGTCATTAAGTGAAATTCGTGAAATGGTTGCTTTATTTATCCTTAGACTTGAGATACAAGCAGGTTATGCATGTATGGATTGCATTTTCTTGATATAGGTCTAACTATCCTGAATAAGGTAGTAACAAAGGGCTATTTTCAGAAATATAGTGAAATGACATGACTAACACGTGTAGTCAAAATAGGATTTGTTCCTTCAACTTATAATTGAAGAATGATACCATTTGGCGCTCTCATTGATTAATTAAGATGTTTGTATGGCCATACCCAAATGAACTCCAGATGTTGTCTCGATTAATTTGGTAATCTTAATTAGTTATAGAAATGAGAAACAGAATCGTTAAATTATGAAATGACATTGATCCATATTCATAATTAACAAGGTATCTGAAACAAAGGGATAATAAACACTGAAACCATTTCAAAGATACTTTAAGAAACTATACTTAAATATTTCCGGGAGCATTGGCGTTGTAACACCCGTCGTTTAAAAATATGGATTTCCAAAAACTTTTGCCTAACGGCGTCAAAGAAAGCGGAATTAAACTTTAAAAGTCCAAACCAGCAAAATCTGTTTGGTTCATTCATTAAATAGTGTTACTAGCCATATCATCACAACAAGTATAAATGGAAATCCATCGGTTGCCCAACACTAAACAACCGACCACAAAGTCATTACAAATCATAGATATCATGACATAATTCAAATGTCTAAAATGAGTAGCCACTATGGGTAAACTAAAGCCATCTTCAAGACCATCTACCCATGCCTCACATCTTCTCACATCTACCTGCTTACTATGTTGGACCTGAGGGCACAACACATTTTAAAAAGAGCAAGTGTTAGATAACGAATTAGCTAAGTAAGATAACACATCATTAATAAAACATTTGTCCATTTAAACATTATATAAAAGTCGTATTAAATCGTTAAGGCACATATCACATCAAAGCATTACATCTTCCATAACATATCATCACATCAAACATCATCATAACAGGATGGATCATCCTAAGTGTGCCTAATCATCTTTTACATCTCAATTAACATATAAGCATCTCTGTAAAATGTGACATAAGTCACTCATCACATATAAGGTGTAAGTTTGTGTATAGGCGGTCATAGACCATACAGGGAACCTCACACCCGACTAGATGGATAAACCTTGCGGCGTCCATCAATATCGTTAAGGAATGGCAAGCCACTCTCGGAGTAATTCGTATGTACAAGACAAGTGGGGTTGGTAAGACCTCCCGTATTACTCTTCATGTTGTACCTCGTTGCAAGGTGCCACCCAAGCAACCACATCAAACGTACTACCCTGGCAAAGGCACGTACGGGTTAAGCTTAACACTTTCATCTCAGTAAAATAGCTCGAGCATTTTCATCACATATAGTTTAGGTGTTCACATTACCTAAACATTAATCACATATCACATCACATCACATCTCATTAACGTTTGGGCCCTTAAACGTGCACGTGTCATGGCAACTTATAAAGTCTAGTGAACTAGATGTACAAGCCATGTAATCATCATATCTTACATATACACATGCACATATACATATCATTTCATCTCATATCATATATTTTTACATATCGTATTTCATACTTTCATAACATTTCAAAGCATTTCATATCTCATAACAATACATATTATCTCATAGCATATCATAACAATACTTATCATTTCATATCATTGGGGTAGCATTTCAGGCTTCAATATTCATCTACATAGCCCATATCACCTCCTGTATAATCCCGAATACCCATAAGCAAACAAGATACCATTTTGGGAAGTTATTATATGAAAACTATGTTTTTGTTGAACCCTCAGCGTGACAAAGTTATGTATCTTACCTTGGTACAACTTACCAACGAGTTATGAGTATCTTATAGTACTTGATAAATGCTCCCGATAACCTAGAACGAGTATAAATGAATCATAAGTCAACTAGACACTTAAACACACCTTAGACCTTTCTGATGTTTGATCTCGTCGAGGGGAATAGTGACCTCGTCGAGATTGAACTTCAGACCCATACTAGCAATAATGATCTCGCCGAGGGGGAAAAGTGCCCTCGCCTGATGACCAGATCAGCAATTTCCATCTTTAACCTAATTCGACTCCCATTCTACTTTAACACAACTCCATGCCTTATGAACATCAATTACACTTAAAATAAGACCAAAATCACTCATTGAAAGCCCCACTTGATCCTTGAATCAATACAACAATGATTCACTCTTTAAGACACCCGAAAAACATAAAATCGGTAACGTGTTGATCAAAAACTCAATACCTCAAGTGGGTTTCCAATTAACCACCTGGAATACACTCTAATACATCTTAAAAACATTATTCATCATTAAAGTTTGCATCTTGATACAGTTAATCATCTCTATTAACGATTTTACTCACGAAAATGTCGTTTTTAACCGAAAACATCAACTTTAATCCATCCCAACCCTCATGGTCGAATTTACAGAGATAAAACCTATTTTAAAACTTAATCAACATTATATTACTGACATATTACCTGTAGGGATGATTAATGGATCGAAAAGCTAGCAAAAACCCTTCCGAAATCACCCGGAATCAACTAGATCTTGAAGATTTAACCTAGGTTTTGTGTGAAATACTTTTCTAGGGTTTAGATCTGTTTTTCCAGACTTTAGGTCGACCAAGAGGATGTATTTATACTAGGGAAACTTTAAAAACTTTACATCTAGGCCCTCGCACTTCGTTACAACTCGTTTCGGCCCTTAACGACTCGTTTAACGCAACCGGGAACACTTAACAACTCTTATATCTTCTCGGAAACACTTTGTAACTTTATTAATCATCATTCTTCAATATTTTCATTACTTGAACATATTTAATGAAATTAATCATTAACACGTAGACACATTAATCATATATAACGACCGTAGTCATTATCGCATAAACATATATATTATTACGACGTATACATTCAACTGGAGGCAAACGTTGACTAACGACATGGTCAATGGTCGACATAAAATGTTTGGGATGTGACAGGCGTGTTGCTAGACGCTAACCAATGTTATTGCCTTTATTATAACATGCTCAAGTGGGAGCTGTTGGAATATGATCACGTTAAATAAACGCATGTCCAAAAATGTTTAAGCCTACGGGGTCACACGCGATGACACTTAGATATCCGGTAATATGTATATATTGTATCTACATATTTATAATCACCAAAATTGAGAGAAATGATAATTGGACATTATTAACTAGATATGTTAATTAGAATTATTTATTAATTAATAAATATGAATTATTAATTATTAAATATTAATTAATAATTAATGTAATTATTAATTAAACCCTAGTCCAAGTCAAAAGATGTTAGCTTGAAAGGTTAAGTTATTAAGGATATATTTATACCCTATATATATCCTAATAATTTAACCCTAACTAATATCTTAAAAAACCAAAAAAATACTCTCATTCGATTTGGTGTATCCCTCGACCGACGAATCTAATTCACAAAACAAAACCATTAGTTTGTGATGATTGGTGCCCACGTAACAAAGAAACCAAAACATTTATTTGGTTATCTTTCATTCCATTCGAATAATAATAATAAAAGCAAACTATGAGTTTTGGTGATTCAAGATCTAGCAATCTTCGGGTATTGTTCGACGTGTCGTGTGTGCTATCGTAGAGGGGTTTTACTTTAAACCCTAATAATAATAATCTTATTATTAATTAATTATTGGAAGCTAAGCTAAAATGTACATATTCGATTCTATACTTTGTTAATTAATTATATTGCATATGATTTTTTCCGCTGCGTACTCGTGATTATTTATATGATATTTGTGCTTGAATCCTAACATAATATGTGTCAAGGTCATGGAAATTTAAATATCAAAGTGTTTCTTAAGAACACAAGATGACACTAGCAATGATCGACTTCTATATGATCAAATGAACATGAGAGTTCACTTATCATAGTGTTTCTATTATGAACACGAGTTGTCACAATGAGAGACCGAATTATTAGTGACTAAAGAAAAACGACTATATGTCGTTATTTCACTTAAAAGAGATTTATATATGTATTCAAGATTGTCATATTATTGACATATTGTTGGTTCCCAAAGAGCTACTTCGATAGCTAATGTTATGTGATTAAGAGGAACAACGTTTGTAATTCAATAGTGCAATTTTTTTGATATCATCGTTGTATAAGAACTATACAATGCATAATGCACTTGAATCACATATGGTCATAACTAAAAGTTTATGAACCATGATTTTGTTATTATTGTTTGGCATGACCGGTTAGACCATCCCGAGTCATTATGATGCAAAAGAGAATCCGTAGATTCTTCAAAGTAATGAGTTTATAAGCTCTCAGAAAATATCAATTATTCACCAATTGCTAGCCAAGTGGGGACTCATTCCCTTAAATATCTAAAGATGATATAAGAGGATGTATGTGGCCTATACATCTAATATACCATTTAGTTATTCAAAAGCGATGCATCGTCTAAATGGTCATATATCATGAATAGCGCAACATGAAGTTTGCGTCAATAGTGGCTTAGCTAATAAGATTGCGAGTATTCGTAAATGGTGGTCAATTTTAAAGCGCTTATTAAGCGTCTATTGCAAATTAAATGATTAGGAGAGTGAGACTCCGATTATATGTCTGGGCAAAGTATATATAAGATGAGTTTGCATCATGCCAACAAGATAAAATGCTTCCTCTCCGTTATAATTGCTTTTGATCAAGAACCATATATCTTGGATATGATATTGATATGTTCATAATTATACATATTTCCACATCGTTAATAAGCCGTTTTTAGAGTTAATTATGAGTTAAATGCACGAATATTTGATACTTTCATAGTGTTTGTGTGATTTCAGGTTCAAGGAGTGCAAAATGGTTAGAAATGGCTTTCAGACGACTTCTGGATGCATAAAGAAGGTTCGAGGATGAGTTCGTGTGAAGCCCGTGTGGAAAATACAAGTTTGGTGAAGTCAGGAGGTTTATGCGGCGCATGGAAGTTGTATGCGACGCACAGATAATGAGATTTCGAGGCAGTAGCTCTGGTCATGTTTTATGTGGTGTATTGGAAAGGTATGCGGCGAATATCGGGCACCCAAAGTTCAGGATTTTCATTCCATGCGGCGCATAAGTTAAGTCGGCAGAATGGAGACTTTCCTAAACCCTATAAATAGAAGACCAAAACCCTACCATTCGAGATCTTATCACTTATTTACGAAATTAGGGGTATTTTTAAAGGGTTTTGCAGCAGCTCTTACGTTCTCAAAGGCTACGGTGTTCGTGAGATCCAAGGCTTTCGATTACGTTTTCTTTGCTTTCTAGTTAGATCAAACACATTGGTACACTATGTTTCTCTTTTCAATTACTCTTTGTGTTCTGTTTTTGACTATGAGTAGCTAAATACTTCATCATCTACTGAGATGAAGTGATATTATTGAATGATGGTTGCATGATTTATATTATTCAAGACGATTTGATTTAACGTTATGTCGTGATCTTAGCTTATTAATTCTTTGTCATTTATCTTCTGATTTCGGATAGATCTTGCTTAATCTCAGTGGTAACTAGGGTTGGGTAAGAGATATTTTGATTGCTTAGGTATAAGTAATTGCTTCTATGACGGGTACGGTAGAAGGGAATCAATCGGTAATAAGAATTAACGGGTTAATGGTTGGGTACAATCAATAGGCATAATTGTTACCTTAATAATCAAAACAATTAGTTAATTAGTGAAGTTATAAGAGGCGTCTCGGGGTACCGGTCTTGAGTAATGGATCTAGTTGATTAAGGGGATTAAATAAAGTAACGAACTTGACGGGTACGGAGTGAGTCTTTGTTTGGTTCTCGATTATAAGTCATCATATTTGAATTGGTCTTTCATTTAAAGTGCAACCTGAATTTGATATATCATGGAGTCGAAGTAGATGACCTTTTAATATTATTGTTTTCGATAAATCCTTTCAAGTCTATTTAGTTTTCATTTTAGTTTTAATTTAATTTTCAAATCAACTGACGAGGGTCATAAAACCTAAAAGCTCTTTGAACTACTTAAAACTCGCTATTTCTTATACATTCCCTGTGGATTCGACCTGGACTTACCTTTAAACTATATTACAAACGAACGGGTACACTGCCCGAGAGTGTGTAGTAATCAGTTAATCGGTATTTCTTGTTTATAAATTTTAAAACTAGATTTCGCACATCAAAGTTTTTGGCGCCGCTGCCGGGGAATGTTTTTAGGATTTTAGTTTGAGATTTCGTAGTTCGATCCTTTCTTGTATTCATTTGCAAGAAAGTTACTTGTTTTCTAGATTAGTTTTTCATTTTTAGTCTTTAATTTTCTGTTTTTAGTCGTTTGTGTATATTGGTGCGTTTTACGGTTTTCTTTGTTTTGTTTCCAGGTTTAGGTAGTTCATGAACAGGAGGTCTTCTGGTTTACCACTAGTGAGCCCTCAGTCTAATCCAGGAAAATCTAAGAAACGCGGAAAGAAACCAAATCAAGTCGTACCCATTACACCAATAAAAATAGGTTCACCGTCGAATAGCGGTGATTTAGAAGTGAAAATAGGGGATAAACAACCAACTCCGCCTAACTCACCGTTTAATTTACAACCGAACTCACCCATGGGAGACGAAATTCACCGTTTCGATAGGACCATAGGAGAGAGTGCTCGAGTCATTGCACCTAATAGGGGCTCGGCCATTCGACCTCCACCCACCGCAGCAAATTTCAACGTCAAAGGAAATCATTTGGAACGAGTTGAAACAAATCAGTTTGACGGGGTTTTGAAATGGGATCCGTATGATCATATCGAGAAGTTCGAGAAGGTGTGTAGGTTGTACAAGTATGGAGAAGAGCAGGAGCCATATGTCAAGCTTGAGTTGTTTCCGTTGTCTTTAAAAGAAGAAGCAGCCGATTGGTATGAAGATCTCGAGGAGAACATTTTCGAGACGTGGGATGAGTTAAGAGAAGCTTTCATTGAGCGGTTCGCAATTAGTGGAGACGTTGAAGCTTGAGATTAGGGCGTTTAAGCAAGAGAAGGACGAGGATATGGTTGATGCTTGGAAGAGATTGAAGGAGTTGCTAAGGAAATGCCCCGGGCATGGAATTCAGTTGGATGAGCACATTCTTATTTTCTTTAGGGGTTTAGATCGCCGAACTCAGAAGGAATTAGATTGGGCGTGTGGAGGTAATATCAATAATGTTACTTTCAACGAGGCCTATAAGATTATGGAGGACATGGTTAAGACTAGTGTAACTCGAGAGGCAGGGAGGACTAAACCAGAACCTAGTAAGACATTTAGGAAGAATGTGGCTCGGGTTGAAAGTAGTGGAAATGAAGAAGTAGTGAAGGTAATTAAGGAACTATCGGATAGGATTGATAATAGGTTTTCTATGGTGGAAAGAGACTTGAAGACTGCAGTGGAAGGATGTGATCATTGTGGAGGCAGGCACTATACAGAGGATTGCGAGTGTGCACCTAAGGAGGACGCTAATTATGTTCAAAATCAGTACCAACCTCCTTATGCATCTCGGGGGCTGTTTCAACGTGGTAACGACTACCCACGCCGGTTCCAAGGTAACTCTAACTTCAATTCTAAGTTTAATAATGCAGGAAGTAGCCACAACACTTGGTTAGGAGCTGTTCAACCACCACCATTAGGGGCTGGTCATGCACCATCTAATCCTCCCGTTGAAGATCCGAATGCTGAGCTTAGGGATTTAATGAAGAAGTTCATGGGCGAGCAAGAGAAGAAGAATGATCAGTACCGAATCGACATTACAACCTTGAACGAGAAAATGAATCTTAATATCAAGAATCAACAAGCAGCTGTAAAAGACTTAAGTGTTAGGATAGATAGGTTGAGCAATTCAAATCGACAGCAAGGAGCTTTGCCAAGCAACACTCAGCCTAATCCTAAGCCTTCAGGTTCGAATGATCAAGGCCAAAAGTACCAACCACCAATTGGTAGAAGTGAACACGTTAATGTGATTGTCACTCGATCCGGTAAGGCCTATGACTCTCCTGAACCTAGTTCTAGTACTCCTAATGTTTCTGTGCAGGTCGATGATGAGGAAGAAGAGAAACAAGTCGATGAGGAGATAGAAGTGGAGCCAAATCCAGCCGTGAAGCATCCGACCGATCCAACTCCACCAGTGGCTATACCGATAGTTGTGAAGCCTATCGTGAAAGCTTACCAACCAAAGATTCCTTTCCCTCAGCGATTGAGAAAGGAGAAGCTTCAAGAGCAATATGGTAAGTTCTTAGATATGATTAAATCCGTTCATATTAATGTTCCTTTGGTTGATCTCATTTCAGGTATGCCGAATTATGCAAAGTTCATCAAGGAGCTCGTGACGGATAAGAAGAAGCTAGAGGAAGCCAAGGCGACTTTCCTCAATGCGGAGTGTTCAGCAGTAGTGAAGAATCAGCTTCCTCCTAAGCTTGAAGACCCAGGGAGTTTTCTAATTAAATGTTCTTTTGATAAGTCTTTTAGTTGTGATGCATTAGCCGATCTAGGGGCTAGCATAAATTTAATGCCTTATTCTGTTTATCGTAAGTTATCTTTAGAGGCATTAAAACCGACTCAAATGAGCATTAGGCTCGCCGACCATTCATTTCAATATCCCATGGGGATTGCTGAAAATATGTGTGTTAAAGTAGGTCATATAGTTTTTCCGGCTGATTTTGTGATCTTGGAAATGGAAGAGGACACCAAGGTGCCTCTAATTTTAGGCCGACCATTCTTGTACACGGCCGATGCTATCATCCGTGTTAAGGATAAGATCATTTCGTTAGGAATAGGAGATGATAGAGTTACTTTTGCCATTGATAAAGCATTGAAGCACCCTTACTCTTATGACGATTCTTGTTTCAGGATTGATGTGATTAAAGATGCTTTGGAGATGGAATTTCTGGAAATTTTAGGGATGGAAATGGATGAAGCTTTAGTGGCAAGTAGTGAAGAAGTTCATGAAATGGAAGAAGAGGAGATGCAAGAGATTATGGCACTGAGCATGGATGAAACACCACCGGAAGATGAGACTTTTGAAGGAGATCGATAGGGATGGCTTGAAGATGGAGACCTCGGTGGAGAATCCACCAACTGATTTGGAGCTTAAGCCTCTTCCCGAGCACTTGGAATATGCATTCCTCGAAGGTAAGTGTTTTCTTCCAGTTGTCATTTCGTCATCACTTTCGGATGATGAAAAATTTAGGTTAATGACTGTCCTTAGGTCTCATAAAAAGGCCTTTGCTTGGCGTACAACTGACATACCCGGAATAAGCCCCGAATTTTGCAAGCATAAAATCAATTTAAATGAAAATTTTAAACCGGTTGTTCAAAGACAACGGAGGCTTAATCCGAATATGAAAGATGTAGTCAAGAAAGAGATAATTAAGCTTTTAGATGCAGGAATAATTTACCCTATCTCTGACAGTCCATGGGTTAGTCCGGTACATTGTGTACCAAAGAAAGGGGGGATGACGGTAGTGACCAATGACCGAAATGAATTTGTTCCAACTAGAACGGTTACCGGGTGGAGAGTTTGTATTGACTATAGGAAGTTAAATGATGCAACCCGTAAGGACCATTTCCCTTTACCTTTCATTGACCAAATGCTCAAACGGTTAGCCGGTAACGAGTATTTTTGTTTTCTTGATGGTTTCTCCGGGTACTTTCAAATACCCATTGACACCAATGATCAAGAAAAGACCACTTTTACATGTCCCTTTGGTACCTATGCCTATAGTAGAATGCCTTTTGGATTATGTAATGCACGCCACCTTCCAAGTGTATGATTGTAACATCCGTGAATTTTGACCCGTTGACTTTACGTGTAATATGACTAACAATTTAAGTTAATGAATTATTTGGGTCGTTTTATGAATTAAATGACAATGTGTTATATTCGGGTCGATATTATGTCTTGATCGGTGTTTAAATGTGTAACGATTGTAATTTGGCTTGAGAAGAGAAATAGGTTGGCCTGTGGGTCACCCATGACCCATCAGCCCCTTTGACCCATTTCTTCCCCCCTTATCCTTCCCTTTACCCTTCATTTGTTTTCTATCTCTTTTCTCTCTTTTCTCTCAAGTAAAAAGGGCAAGACAAAAACCATTTCATCCCTTCATCTCTCTAGCATCGATTGGTGTTTTGAAACTGATATAACACTAGAATCATAGTCATCTATACCACATTATCGTCTATACGAAGAATCAAGGTTGTAGTGCAAGCATTTTAACCCATTTTGACCTAAATTGGGTTCTAGCTCGAAAAGGAAGTTTTGGTAAGTCTAATTCATCCCATTTACTTCTATTTATGTTAGTTTACTCGTTTCTAGTCATCTCGTACATTTACAAGTTCTAAATCGCCTTAAAATGAGTTTTGGGTCGAATTAGGGTTTTATTAGGGTTGGATCGATTTGGTGAATTTGATGATGTTATGGATGGAAATATGGGTTTGGGTAAGTGTATTTATGCATTAGAATGTCAAATGTATAGCTTTAAAATGAGTCCTTTATTCTTGCAATGCGATTTAGGGTTTTGGTTCAAGTGATATAGGGTTTTGGTTCTTGATTTTCTGCATAAACTGCTGCTGGTCGTGTTGCTGCCCAGTAAGGGGCGTAACCTATGGCCCTATGGGGCGTAGGTTACGCTAGTTATATTTTGACTGGGCGTAGGTTACGGCCCTTTGGGGCGTAGCTTACGCCGAATGCTCCATCTTACGCCAAAACCTACTGTTTACGCCCCTCCAGACGCCAAAGAAATGCACTTTTGAGAGCACCGTACCTTACGCCCCCTTTACCCTAAAACTTTATAAGGGGCGTAACCTACGCCAGGGTGGGGCGTAGGTTACGCCAGTTGTACTTTCCAGAATTTCTTGTTTGACCTAAATTGACTTTCTGGACCTTTTTACGCGTCGAGCATTGATCTAATTCACTTCTTATCTTATGTAACATGAATAAGAGTCTTAAAAGTCATTTAATGTCGAGAACCACTTTGAGAACCTAATTGGGGTTTTGTCGAGAAATTGTTAAGTTACGTATATGTGTTTATGTATGTTGATGTGAATGTATGTTATCGATGTTTAGGTGTTGGACGTGATATAGGGTTTTGGTTCAAGTGATATAGGGTTTTGGTTCAAGTGATATAGGGTTTTGGTTCAAGTGATATAGGGTTTTGGTTCAAGTGATATAGGGTTTTGGTTCAAGTGATATAGGGTTTTGGTTCAAGTGATATAGGGTTTTGGTTCAAGTGATATAGGGTTTTGGTTCAAGTGATATAGGGTTTTGGTTCAAGTGATATAGGGTTTTGGTTCAAGTGATATAGGGTTTTGGTTCAAGTGATATAGGGTTTTGGTTCAAGTGATATAGGGTTTTGGTTCAAGTGATATAGGGTTTTGGTTCAAGTGATATAGGGTTTTGGTTCAAGTGATATAGGGTTTTGGTTCAAGTGATATAGGGTTTTGGTTCAAGTGATATAGGGTTTTGGTTCAAGTGATATAGGGTTTTGGTTCAAGTGATATAGGGTTTTGGTTCAAGTGATATAGGGTTTTGGTTCAAGTGATATAGGGTTTTGGTTCAAGTGATATAGGGTTTTGGTTCAAGTGATATAGGGTTTTGGTTCAAGTGATATAGGGTTTTGGTTCAAGTGATATAGGGTTTTGGTTCAAGTGATATAGGGTTTTGGTTCAAGTGATATAGGGTTTTGGTTCAAGTGATATAGGGTTTTGGTTCAAGTGATATAGGGTTTTGGTTCAAGTGATATAGGGTTTTGGTTCAAGTGATATAGGGTTTTGGTTCAAGTGATATAGGGTTTTGGTTCAAGTGATATAGGGTTTTGGTTCAAGTGATATAGGGTTTTGGTTCAAGTGATATAGGGTTTTGGTTCAAGTGATATAGGGTTTTGGTTCAAGTGATATAGGGTTTTGGTTCAAGTGATATAGGGTTTTGGTTCAAGTGATATAGGGTTTTGGTTCAAGTGATATAGGGTTTTGGTTCAAGTGATATAGGGTTTTGGTTCAAGTGATATAGGGTTTTGGTTCAAGTGATATAGGGTTTTGGTTCAAGTGATATAGGGTTTTGGTTCAAGTGATATAGGGTTTTGGTTCAAGTGATATAGGGTTTTGGTTCAAGTGATATAGGGTTTTGGTTCAAGTGATATAGGGTTTTGGTTCAAGTGATATAGGGTTTTGGTTCAAGTGATATAGGGTTTTGGTTCAAGTGATATAGGGTTTTGGTTCAAGTGATATAGGGTTTTGGTTCAAGTGATATAGGGTTTTGGTTCAAGTGATATAGGGTTTTGGTTCAAGTGATATAGGGTTTTGGTTCAAGTGATATAGGGTTTTGGTTCAAGTGATATAGGGTTTTGGTTCAAGTGATATAGGGTTTTGGTTCAAGTGATATAGGGTTTTGGTTCAAGTGATATAGGGTTTGGGTAAGTGTATTTATGCATTAGAATGTCAAATGTAGCTTTAAAATGAGTCCTTTAATCTTGCAATGCGATTTAGGGTTTTGGTTCAAGTGATATAGGGTTTTGGTTCTTGATTTTCTGCATAAACTGCTGCTGGTCGTGTTGCTGCCCAGTAAGGGGCGTAACCTACGGCCCTATGGGGCGTAGGTTACGCTGGGGCATAGTTACGGCCCTTTGGGGCGTAGGTTACGGCCCTTTGGGGCGTAGGTTACGGCCCTTTGGGGCGTAGGTTACGGCCCTTTGGGGCGTAGGTTACGGCCCTTTGGGGCGTAGGTTACGGCCCTTTGGGGCGTAGTTACGGCCCTTTGGGGCGTAGGTTACGCCCTTTGGGGCGTAGGTTACGGCCCTTTGGGGCGTAGTTACGGTTTGGGCGTAGATTATTGGTTTATGATTGACGAATATTGATTGTTGGTTCATGACAGACGATTTGTGATTGATGCATATACATTTGATTGTAAGCATGCATACGTTGTACATAATCCCTCGGTTGAGGACTCAAACATCCTAGTGTATAGATGTTGTTAGGACCAGTTCACCTGGTAAACTAGCCAGTCTCCAGTTGCACCTGGAGACCCAGTGAAACTGTCCAGTGAACTGTCCAGTCTCCAGTTGTATCTGGAGACCTTAATGATTTGTCGAGAAATATATTGAAGTCCAGTTGCACCGTACAGTTAACGCAACTGAAGACTTCCTCTAGTTGAGAACTGACCAAGTTGAAGAAGCATTCCAGTTGAAGTCGAAGACAACAAATGGAAGATAGAGAATGGCAATGGCAGCGAAGCCCAGTTGGCATTCTAGTCAGTTACAAACTGGAGACCATAAGTGGAAAGCCCTTACAAAGCTTTACACTGATTACCAGGAATTGACTTGTATGCTTTATGTACCTTTACCCGGATAATAAGCCTTATCTTATTATTTAAGTATTAAAAGGTACATAAAGGTGGTTATGTAAAGTCACTTTAACATGCGACTTTACACTGCCTTTTAAGGAATTAAATGCTATTCCTTAAATGCTCCCAACCATATTTGTACGGCTAAAGTTAACATCCCAATGTTAACTTTGCCTATAAATACAAGTCATTGCACCACCAAGAATATCAAGTTATTTCACAAAGACGAATAACTTCACACTTTGCAAACCTACAATATTCTTGGTGAACTTGTGCAATATTCTCTCAATCGCTAAAAGGAACATTTCACAACTTTAAGTGTTTTGATTGTCTTGAGAAATTCCGAGTGTAGATCAATTGTATTTCATAGGTTGTTAGGATATTTACATTCTTGTATTATCTTGGTTCCGCATCAACCTTGTAATTTATTTAACATCAATAAATAAATTACACATTGAAAAATACATATTGTCTCATCAAGTTATCTTACAAGTAATTTGTATTATTGCATTGTTCTTTACTTATTGTCATTTATATAAGTAATCTATCTAGAGCTTGGTATATACACACTGCAACTGGTCGTCTCCAGTTCAGTGCATATATTGCAAAGTAACTCCACCATCGACATAGAGGTGTCTTCAGTAGTACCATCTAACGAGTTGGGACTTACAAGTGGTATCAGAGCAGAAGGCTAATAAACTTGCCTAGATCTGCTAAGATGAACACTACTGAAGTTGGAGATGGTTCTGGTTCAGGTGAAAACCCCTCGAATACTAATGCACAACCTTTTCAAAATGTTAACACCAACCCTCCTCCTCCTACTGCCCCAACCATGTCCATGTACACTACTCTAACACTCCTGTTCCAAAATTTGATGGAAACAGTGAGACATTCGGTACATGGAAGGCTAGAATGCTTTTGCATTTTGGTGGGATTGAAGGTATATGTTGAAAATCCTTAAGGATGGACCATATATACCCATGTCCCTTGGGGTCAGTCCTCTTCTTGATCCAACTGGAAGAAGAGGTTCAAGGGAAAAGCCAGAAGACCATTGGTCTGATGAGGATCGTAGACTTGTTGATCTGGAAACCAGACTCAAGAACATGATCCTTGGGGCTATTCCTGAAGACCTAATTCCTACACTTGTGTTGTTCCCCAGTGCAAAATCAATGTGGGATGAATTAGTGATTCAATTTGAAGGAGGTGATGACACAATTGTCACCGGAAAAGTTGCTTTGAACAAGAAGTATGAATCCTTCTTTGCCTTGCCCAATGAAAGTCTAACTGGTACGTACACCAGATTTTCTAGCCTCATCAATCAGTTGAGAGGATTGGGTGTAGAGAAGGATAAAGATATTCTTCTTGAGAAGTTTTGTGATATTCTTCCTTCCAAATGGGAAAACATGGTTCTTGTCTTGAGACAAGGTAAAACCTTGCACACTCATACTCTTGCATCGCTCTATGGAGCCTTCAGATTCACTGAAGATAATAATGCTGCAAGACTTGTGGCTGAGCAAGATGCCATGAACCATGCCCAGAGTCCCAAGGTTGCTAGTGTAACTGAGTGACCTTGTGCTGCTTTAATGTCTGCTGAGAGTGTCCAGGTACACTCGATGAAGGAGATGTTGAACAGTTTCTTAAACTCTGGACTGACCACTAAAAACAGTGATGGTTGTAATGAAACTGACGATGATGATCTGGTCGCCATGATTGCTAAAACCTTTAATAGGTTTAAGCATAAATCCAAAAGATTTAATGGCCCCAACAATGCTTCCAGCTCCAGCTCTCTGGATTAGACCAATCTTACATGCTATAAGTGTGGCAAGAAAGGTCATTTTATGAAGGAATGCAGATCTAGTAAGTTGAACAACCAAACTGGCCCCTCTGTCCCTAATTTCAATCGGCCTGATGATAGCTACAAAGCTAAATACAAGAAGCTTAAGGCCTAGATTGCCCTCCTGTCCATGCAAAAGGAAAAGGATCAGTGCTTAATGGCACAAACTGAGGGAAAATGGGAGTACTCTGATGACTCATCTGATGATGAAGAAGAGGAAAAGGGACATGTGTTTCATGGCCTTGGAAGATCAACAGCAGCAACACGTGGTGAAAGAAGATGTCATCTCTGGAAGATGGATGGACATCATACTGAAGAAGGTATGTGACTATGATAACCAGGTTGACCCTGAACTAAAAGTGGTGATTTGGCATTTGTGGAAACTGTAAGAGCTGATAGTGAAAGATATCTTGACACTATCCTAATTGAACTGAACAATGTTAAACCACAACTAAATGATTTACAAAGTGTCCAGTTGGCTCTCAAGGAGTCAGTTTTAAAGATTGAGGCTTTAGAACTTGATAATCAAAAACTATTTTCTGATCTTGAAAAAGAACAAAAGATTATCAAGTCATGGGTAAAAGCATCTGGCAAAAACTATGATGCTTTTTCAAGAACTATCGATGCCCAAAAGAATGCATGGAAATCTGGAGATCTGGAGATGGCAGCTCTCATACCAGATCTTCATGCATTGCCTCCAGCTCTCAAGGTTGAAACACCTTATGATCAACCTGAAGCTGTTGAAACTGAACCTTTGAGACCACCCCCTTTGAGGTTAAAACTGGAGCCGAACAGGCTAAAGCTCCAGTCAAAAGGCCACTGGTAACAAGCCTTTACCTCAAAAGTCTAAGGTGCCCAAGACCCGACAGACTAAAGCTCCAGTTGAACCAAGGTCCAAGGTTCAACTGCCTGAAGAAAATAATATTTTAGTTAATCTGGAAAGTCAACTCCAACTTTTGTCTCGGCAGGTTCAGAGTTGTACTGCCCGGATTAACAATCTGGAAGGAGGTTTATTACCTCCAGTTTTCAAACAAAATATTAAACCACTCCCTTCAATACCTAAACTAAAGAATGTTCCATCTGGAACAAAATATGGTAAAAATAAGGGGAGTAAGTATCAAATACCAATCGTTTTTACTCCTGCACCTGGAGCTGGTGAAAAAGCTCTAGATGCAGCCTCCAGTTCAACACCACAACAATCTACTGTGACTTCTGTAGAGAAGTCCAGCGAACCCATCAAGAAAAGATGGGTTCACAAAAAGAACTAACGATTTTTGTGTGTGGGATACCTCAGATTTCTTTCAATAAAGAAAAGCCATGTCCAGGGTGTGAGATAGGCAAGCAGAAAAGAGCCAGTTTCAAAACTAGGCAAAATTTTAGCATCACTGAACCTCTTCACATGCTACATATGGATCTCTTTGGTCCAGTGAATGTTCAAACTAGAGCTGGAAAGAAGTACACTCTAGTTGTGGTTGATGAATTCACCAGATACTGCTGGGTGGTATTCATCAGATCCAAAAGTGATGCATCTGCTGAAATCATCTCTCTCATTAAAAGAATTGAGCTCAAGTATACTCGAAAAGTTTGTCAGTTGCGAAGTGATAATGGTACTGAATTCCAAAATAAGGTACTTGAAACATTTTGCAATGACACTGGCATCTCTCAAAACTTCTCATCAGTTCACTCTCCAGAGCAAAATGGAGTTGTTGAAAGAAAGAATCGTACACTGATAGAAGCAGCCAGAAGTATGCTATCTGAATCTGGTCTTCCCACCAGTTTTTGGCTGAGGCAGTTGCAACTGCTTGTCACACCCAAAACCGGTCTGTCTACATCAAGAGACATAAGAAGACTGCCTACGAAGTACTCAGGAATCGTAAACCAAATATTGGATACTTCCATGTATTTGGTTGTCCAGTTTATATACTAAACGATTCCAGTCAGCTTGGAAAGTTTGATGCAAAAGCTGATGAAGGGGTATTTTTAGGCTATTCAGATATTCGTAAGGCCTTTAGAGTTTATAATTATAGACTCCAAAAGGTTCATGAGACAATTCATGTCACATTAGATGAGTCAACTGAAGCAATCAACAAGAGACCAAGCCTTGATATTACTCCAGTCGTTCCAATCAACTTTGGTGAAACTGACCAAGTTCATCGGTCAGTTGTTTCACCAGAAGATGTTTCCAGTTACAACAAATTGGAACCAGTTAAGAAGAAGAACACCTCCAGTGACACATCATTCTATCCCTCCATCAATTTCAACTTACCACAAGAATTGGTGATTGGATCTGATGTACGTGCCACTCCAATATCAGCACCAGTTCAAACATCTACTTCTCCAGTTCTTCATGAAATGCCTTCTAATGAGGAATTTCATGATGCTAACTGAGACCTCATTGACTCTGATGAGGATGTAGAAGTTGTTTGGACTGATCCTTCTCCAGATGCTGCTGCAACTGAAGAAGATCTCCAGGTGACTTGCACTGATATTGTAGTTCACCAGCCTAGTCAATACACTAGATGGACTCGAGCCCATCCAATTAAACAGATTGTGGGTGATCCAACTAGTGGGGTTCAGACTAGAAGAGCCACCAGTGAGCAATGCTTAAACGTCACCTTCTTATCTTTAATTGAACCAAAGAAGATTGACGAGGCTATGGCAGACCCAAACTGGGTGGAAGCTATGCAAGAAGAGCTCCTCCAGTTTGAAAGGAACAATGTTTGGGAGCTTGTTCCTTGTCCACCAGGGGTAAAGAAAGAACCTATTGGTACCAGATGGGTCTACCGAAACAAAATGGATGAAGATGGCCATGTTGTAAGAAACAAGGCCAGACTAGTTGCCCAGGGTTATTGTCAAGCAGAGGGCGTTGACTTTGATGAAACTTTTGCTCCAGTTGCAAGACTTGAAGCCATAAGAATATTTTTGGCTTATGCAGCCCATCTGCAGTTCAAGGTCTTCCAGATGGATGTCAAAAGTATGTTCCTTAATGGAACATTGGAAAAAGAAGTTTATGTTAAGCAGACTCCAGGTTTCATCGATGAAAAGCATCCACATTGGGTCTATAGACTGAACAAAGCTTTATATGGTCTAAGACAAGCCCCAAGAGCCTGGTATGATACTTTAACTAAACATCTTCTTAAAAATGGCTTTCAAAGAGGTGCAATAGATAATACCTTGTTTATCTTGAAAGAAAGAGGTAATATCTTATTGGTACAAATTTATGTTGATGACATTATTTTTGGTTCAACTGATGATGCAATGTGTAAAAAGTTTTCTAAAATCATGTCATCTGAGTATGAGATGAGCTTGATAGGTGAATTAACATTTTTCTTAGGTCTTCAGATTAAACAAACTGGAAATGGAATTTTCATAAACCAAGGAAAATATGTCAGAGATTTGTTAAGAAAATACAAATATGATTCAATCCCATCGAAAAACACACCTATTGCAGCACCATTGAATTTGGACTCTGACCCAACTGGCAAACCAGTTAACATAACTGACTATAGAGGTATGGTTGGTTCACTGATGTACTTGACTGCCAGTCGACCAGATATAATGTTTGCAACATGTTTATGTGCCAGATTTCAGGCTAACCCTAAAGAATCACATTTGCACGCTGTAAAGCGTATCTTTAGATACCTGAAAGGGTGTCCTAATCTTGGTCTTTGGTACCCCAAAGGCTCAGGATTAGATCTAATGGGTTATTCAGATTCTGATCATGCAGGTTGTAAGATAGATAGAAAATCAACAACTGGTGGTTGTCATTTCCTTGGAGGAAAACTGGTAAGTTGGACCAGCAAGAAGCAGACTTCAGTCTCTATGTCCACTGCTGAGGCAGAGTACATTTCTACGGCCAGTTGCTGTGCCCAGATTCTCTGATCAAGAACCAGTTACTAGATTATGGTCAAAAGTATACAAGGACCCCAATCTTTTGTGACAACACCAGTGCAATTGCTATATCTCACAACCCAGTGATGCACTCCAAAATAAAGCATATTAACATCAGGTATCATTTCATTCGAGATCATATTATGAAAGGAGATATTGAAATTCATTTCATCCCCACTGACAAACAGTTAGCTGATGTTTTTACAAAACCTCTCGATGAGAAAACTTTTAAACATCTCATCAGCGAACTGGGAATGTTAAATCCTTAACTGGAGCTTTCTTTGTTATTGAACGCGTCAGTGACACTGATGAAGTTCTCCAGTTGAGGAGGTCCAGATTATCTTTGCTCGCCAGGCTATCGAACGCCTTCGTGATACTATCTTGGCACTAATTGATATCTGGATCATCATTTTAGGGGGAAAGACTCAAAATAATTTTCTGACTAAAATTCGTTTTTGTTTGAAAATGCAACTGGAGATCTCTTCAGTTGGAAACTGGTACTGGACTGATCCTCCAGTGACCAGGTTCAGTCTTTGTCTTTTTTTTTTTTATATAATGTTACAAATACTTGGTCAATATGTGTGACACGTAATGATACTCGAGTGTTTTAAACCACTTGATATCATGATCTGACGTGTTTGAAACCAATTTTAGTACTTGACAACTGTTTGTATTGGGAAAACAAAAAGTGAGTGGGCTCATGGGTAAGATAAGCCGTCGTAGCATTTAATGCTGACATGGAAGCATTTAATGTTTACATGGCAAATTATTATTTTATTTCAAAATTCAAACCAACCTTGTTGAAAATATCTACAAAAAGGATTTTGTTTATTAAAATATAATTTTGGTGTTTCATTGGGATCCTGAATCCCTTTATAAATACCCTTATTTACTCCGAACTCATTTACTTCCAATCATCAAAATTGCTTCATTTTTCTCTTTGCTTCACAAATCAAAAAACCCTAAATTCCAAATTTCATTTTCATTCTTCTATGGCTCCTAGATCATCTCGTTCAAGAGATGTAAATCTCTTGACTGTTCCATATAATCCCTCACCAGATGTCAAAGCGGCACCTGGTGCCCCTAGTAGTGCTTCGGTCATCAAACTAAATCCTAATAATCCGATGGCCAGCCTACGAGGATCTCAAGGGTCCGATACCCTTATTGGTAGAATTCAAAGGTTTTTGAAGAATTCTCCAATAGGACCCTCATTCTCTCTAAACCCACGTAAGTTGTTTCACAACTACTTATGTGAGTTTTGGTACACTGCCGTTCTTTCTTCCGATTGTTCCTCCATCAGTTTCACATTAAAGGATGGAACAATCCAGTGTACCTTGTCAGCCGATGTATTGAGGGATGCCTTACGCCTCAATTACTGGAGAGAGGGTGAATCTCCAGTCGTCTTGCCCCCAAATATAAACTTTCGCCAAGTACTTCTTGAAATGGGACACAGGGAGTGTTTGGAGAATGGGGTGTTGAAGACAAAAGGTGCGATGACCATGAAGGGCCTTACACCTTCATGGAGGTATTTTTTCATCCACCTGGTGGAGAGCATGGGTGGGAGTTCTGGTGGACTGGACCAGATCAACTCCTCGCAAGCAGAAATGGCTTACTGCTTGTGGAACGGATTGAGAGTGGACTTTGCAGACATTCTGTATAGAAGCCTGGTTCAAAAGCTGAAGGGCACAAGGGGTGTTTGTATTCCCTTTTCAAGGTTCCTCTCTCTTTGTTTTAAGCATATTCTGGGCAGAGAAGCATATAATAGTACAAATTCACCGTACACTGCTCCAGATATGCTAAGGAATCTAGACTCACTGGTATCTGAAGCTGGTGAGGTTGAAATTCCTAAATGAATGCAACTGGCATTCGCTTCAACTGATGCACCTGTGGAAGGTGAGTCAGAAAGGCAACTGGGCGGGCCTCAAAATAATGAGGGACCCTCCAGTTCGCCTAATGTTATGATTGAGGATAGAGCAATCATAACTGAAGCAACACCAATCACATCTATCCCTGGTGAAGATACTTCGGTATCTGATCCACCACTCCAATTATATCTTCAACTGCTGGTTTGACAACTGGGGAGACTTCCTTAAGTTTGCCTCCTCCAGTTGCTCCAGTAGTAACTGCTAGTGGTCCAGTGACACCTTCTCCTTTGTCACTGGACAGTCAAGTTGTCTCCATTCAAGCCGATCTCCAAAACCTTCTAACCAGGGTGGAGGAGATTCAGAAGACACTTGACAAAAACACCAAGTCTTTCTCCAGGTACCACAAGGACTCTTTGACAAACATCAAAGTGGTTGATCTGGGGATTAACAAGTTTTCATCGAATGAAGACTTGGTGTTCCACAAATTAAATGAGTTGGTCACTGGCTGTAACAATCTGGCTGGTACTCTAAAAGAAGCCTTTGACCTAACTCACTCCAAGGTCACCAGTTCAATCTCCAACTTGCTAGGAAATACTGTCAGAACTTCAGAAGTTGATTTGCAAGAGATTGAAAGGCAGGTAAAGGAACTTATTGAAAGACCTGGCCTAGATATAACTGGACTTAGAGAGCAGTTGATGACTTCGGTTGGTCAGAAAATAGAGGATACTCTGGGTGCTAGAGAAGAGCATTTGATTGAAAGGGTGATGTCTGAGATCACCAAGCTGGCCACTCCTCAGGTTGATCTGGCCCTACTTACCAGTGAGATCAACCAGTTGAGAGGCAACATAGAGAGTTTGAACACCCAGGTATCTCTACATGCTCAATCTATAGAGAAACTGACAAGGTGGTTTCTGGTTTGGACGAAGACTCCAAGCTTTTAAATGAACTAAAAACTGATCAAGAACAAGTTAGTGCAAATGTCTTGACCCAGTCTAAAGAAACCAACCACCTTTGGAGGTCCTTCAGGATGATGTGTGGCATCTTTAAAGAGTGTAAGGACATGCAGTCATGGCAGCCTCTTGACCGGTTGCCATCTCACCCCTCTGAATGGGAAGCAATTAGGGCAGGTCTAGATGCTGCCAAGGGGGAAAGAAGTTCAGTCCTTACACCAGTTGCACCTAGAAGGACTTCATCTGGAAGAAAATTGGTTGTGGATACCAGTACTGAAGCTGGTGAGCAAAGAGTGGGTGGATCTGGTGATGTGGGTGTTAGGGGGAATGTGATGGACAAAGGTAAAGGTTTAGCTGGTGATGCATCTGCCCAGCCGGCCACTGATGTAATGTTGGAAACTGGCAATGCTGATATACTCCCTCCAGTTTCAGATAGTGATAGTAGAAGACTGGCCAGACTTGGTGATGACATTAAAGAAAGAAAGAAAATGAAACAAAGAAACCAAGCTGAAGCCAGGGCACATCTTGCTCAGATTAAGTTGCTTGAAATGAGTGATGCCAATCTTTTGGGTATCACTAAGGAGGAGTATGTTAGAATCAAGAATGATCCCAGGATAGTTGACCAGTTGAAAGAAATACTGGATGTAGAACTGGATAGACACTATGCTGAGGATGAGGCTGAATTTGATGCCAGAAGTTTAAACATTTCAGTGGAGAAGGCTAAGGAGATAAGGGCCAGTGGGATTCTTAAACGAATTGAAAATGTTAAGAAGGTTGTGAAGAAGGTTTTGAATCCACCAAGAAGGATTCCACAACCAAGAAGACCACTGTCAAGAGATGCTGACTTTAGCACATTCGTTGAACCAACTGGCGAGGTATCCAATGAAGACATCAAGTCCTGTAAAGTCCCTCACACGATGGTTTAACCCACGAGTGTAAAATAACAAGACAAGTATGAACTAGAATTGGACTAGTATTACTTCAATATAAATATGCAAGAATATAAACAAAGTAATAAATGACTTAAGCAATATTTAAACAAGTAAATAAATGGTGGAACACAAATGTAGTTTTCAAGTGTATTTTCTTTATTGATGTATAAACAAAATACAAGATCATTGCGTAACCTAGATATTACACGTATGTAAGTATCTAAACAATCTTTGAATTACAAGTGATCTATACTTGCTAAATAAACTCCTTTGATCGATATACTTAGAGTTGTGAAGTATAACTGTTTAGATCGAGAGTATTTAAGCAAGTTCACCAATTTGCTAAAAAGTAATTTTCTCAAAGAAATGACTTTGTATTTATAGGCAACAAAATTCTCCAGTGAATTTTGTTCTGTACAAATATGGTTGCATACATTTAATGATCCGACAAGAACATTAAATGTATTGGATAAGGAATAAGGATAAAGTCACATCAAGTGCAAGTGTATCCTTTTATCCAACCACCTTAACACACGTATACTTTGGTAAAGAACAAGTGGGTTGTTCTTTGGAAAGTGTGTAAAGGCTTAAAGTCAAATCCTTGATATCAGTGTTCAGACTTGTAAGGTCTAGAACACTGACAATCCTCCAGTGTGCAGATCTGGTAAGACTTCCAGTGGACTCCGCCATTTGTCAGTCTTCTTTATTCTTACTTCAGTCTTTGACTTCAGTGAGAACGTCTTCAGTAGTGTAGATCTGGACTGGGGTGAAGTCCAGTGAGATAATCTGGAGAATACTCCAGATTCCTATACAAGTATTTGCTCACTGGTCTTCCATTATTTCTGGACAAATCTTCAGAGGGACTCCAGATTCCATGTCTGGAGTAGGTCCAGTAGAACATGTTTCTGGACAGATCTTCAGTAAGGCTCCAGTAGTCGAGTCTGGAGCGAGTCCAGTAAATCTGGACCTAACAAATTCCTCCTATTTGTTTAGAAATAATGCAAGTGTTTTCAGGCTTATAGATATACAAATTTGTATGCCTGGAAAACACTTAGTCGATTTAAGTCTAAAAAATCTAAGTTACTGGAAAACACTTTATAGATCATGAGTGTTTTCAGTTTCATCTTTTAAGTTCTAACTTAGACTTAATCTGATCATTTACTTATATGAAATTAAAAATTGCAACTAATTATTACTATCATCAACTGGAAAATAGTTACAACTTTCATCAAACAATTAATTACAATAAGTACATGATAAAAGATTCAGGCCCTTCTTTTTGATGACTGCCCTGGTGCATCTTCAGTAGCCTTCCTCTTTGGTGATGGAGATGATGGAACAGACACTGGTGGTCTCAAACCCAACACAGCTTCCATTTGTTGTATTCTTCTCCAGACCTTCTCAATTCTCTTCATAAACGCCTTAACATCTGGAGATAAATCAGTTTTACCTTTAAATGTCAATCCTATCTCCTTCAGTTCAGTCCATCCAAAAGCTTGGACTGTTGTATCTTTCCTTTCATCTGTAAAGTTACCCTCCCTGGTCAACTTTATATTAAATCTGGTCATTCCTTGATTATTTTCAGCCAACTTGATTTCAGCATCAACAATTTTTCTAGCATTAGCCCTAAAATTTATCATTTGATCATAAGATGCCTTCTGCTTCGCCATCTGGACCATATATTCAGTTTCCTTGGATACACCACTCTGTTGTCCTCAGTGGACTGGAGTTGTTGGCGATTAATTCTCAGAGAAGTATCCAGGGGAATGAAAGTGCTCACATCAGCATCCTTTATTGCCTTGATTTGTTTGGCAGTATGCTTCGGCAAACCAGTCAATCTTTTTCTGTACTCTAATTCCAGAGCACCAGCGTTCTTTCTAATCTTTCTCTGGAGGTTCACCAGTTCCTCCCTTCTTTGTCTTATCAATTCTGGAATGGTAACACCATAAATTAATGAATCATATACTTGTTCTTCTTCAGCGTAGAACGAGCGTATATGAACATCATTCAATGCATCTAGACATTGATGAACTCTGGGATCATCCTTCATCTTCTTGAACACTTCAATGTTAATGCCTAACCTTCCAGCATTGTAAGAGTCCAGAGTTCCCATGGTTGCCATCACCCTTTGGTGGGCCAGCAGTTCATTTTTTTGGGTTGTCTTGAAAATTTCAATCATGATGCATTGTTGTTGCAGTTTCTTCGAGGTGTCATCATCAACACTTGGAAAATCTGATGACCCTTCAACATTTTGTTCTTCTTCTTCAATACCTGTTCTTTTCCTTTTCTCTTAACAGATTTCAAAGTTGTTGGTATATCTGGAAAAGATTCAAACCTGGGCTCACTGGCATCAGTGCCAGTAGCTTCTTCAGTTAGCCCGACTTCAGTGCCATATGCTCTTTGTGCTAATTCTTTCAATGTCATTTGATCTATTTGGTCACCAGATGATGGAACAGTTGATTTTTCCCCCTTGGAATGATCACCAGTCCTGGACTTGAGATCATTCCATAATTCTTCCATCATATGCCTGTCCAGAGAACCAAAAGTTCTTCCAGTTACTGGATTTGCATCAGTCATAATTTTCTTGAGTGCCTGGACTTCCTTTTTCATATTTTCAACTTCTTTTGGCAAGTCCTTTGGCAACTCAACTTCTATCATTTTCACAACTTCTGGCAACAAACCTTCTTGAATAGATCGAAGGACAGATCCAGAAATCTCTTCAGTGATTTCTTTAAGCATACTGGATCTGAACTTCCTTGTGCATTCATCACTTATTGTGCTTGCAACAGCAGTCTGATCAAGAGTGGGTCTGCCTTCCAGTGAACTGACCCTTGTAACCAGCTTCTCAATCTCTTCTTTCAGACCTGCCAGTGGTTGTACAACCTTACTTTCCACCGTAGTCTGAACAGAACTAACAACCCTTGTTTCCAAACCCTGGACTGCCACTTTGATATTTTCAGAATTTCGATTGGTGGCCAGTACCAGCTCATCCAGTTTCTCAAAAACTAACTTCTCATTCCCAGCAAACAAGTTTATTTCTGATGCTAAATTATTTGACAATAAGGATTTGAAATCAGAAATAACCTAGGAAGAGCTCTGGAGTGATCTCTCCAGGTCCGCCACCTTACTAAGAAGGCCTTGGACCTCGGTTGAAGATGAAGTGGAGAGACCACTGGGCGGTTCAAGATGAGATGTCATTCTTTCCATTACTGGTACTTGTGCCCAGACCTCTTCAGTTTCAATAGTTTCAGCATTTATAACTGTAGAGTCTGGCACACCTTGTTCAGAAGGGTTGACTGGGGTTTCGATAGGTGGTGGTTGAGATTGTGAAGTTTGAATGAATGGGGTGAAGTATGGAGTTGATTGTGGAATTGAAGGTGGTGGAGGTGGTGGTGGTGGTGTGCTTGATTCTGGTGGGGGTGGAGGCATTTCTGTTTCTGGAGGGGTAATATTTGTTTCTGGTGGAGGTGGTGGCATTTCTGGAAGACTTTCAACTTGCACATTATCTTCACCCAGAAAATTCATATCTACATCAAGATTTTGACCTTCAGAAATGGGAGAATCAGCCCCATCCCAAAACATATCACCAGTAACATCACCAGCCGATGTACCAGCCTGAACATTCAAATCAATCTGAGCCTCTTGCTCATCAGTCTGGACAACCTGTTCTACCTGCTCAACCTGCTCAACAACTTCTACATTCTCAACCTGTTCAATATTTTCAACATTCTCCTCTTCAAAAATGGGAGACCCATCCAGATCCATTACATCACCAGCCTGTCTTGCTGGGTTTACCTGGACTCCACCTCTCATCAGACGCCTACTAGATCTAGGTCGTCTGGAACGATCAACATTTTCTAGTTGCACACCTTCTTCTGGAGCAACTTGCCTTATTGGTTGTACCATCTCTACAACCTGAACATCTTGGTCATCACCAGGTCTTTCAACAACTTGTACTTCACCTGGTGCCTCTGTTTGTTCCCTTTGAAAAGTTAACATGGCTGGAGGAATATCTACCTCACCAGCCCTTGATTGAAGGTTGGTTAGATCCCGTATAAACTCACTCACAGAAAAGTGAGTAGTATCATAATCATACTGATCTCCTAGAGCACTTCTAAACATAAGGGAAAGAAAACGGATAAATGGAACATGGGGTTTTCTCCCTTTTGCTTTCAGTCGATCTACCAAGTCATTGAACAAGATCTGAGCAAAATCTACTCTTATTCCAAACCACAAACAATAGGCAATCTGGAGCTGGGTTTGATTTATCTGATCAAGACCCCAGAACTACCTCCCAGACATTCAACCAAATGTGTGAAGAAAAATCTCCACGAGTCTGTCAGCCTACTCATATAAATTGTGACTTTTCTCAACAACTGGCCATGGTCATCAAGAATTTCTGTGTGCCCCATCAACCTGCACACTTCCCTGTAATTAATGCCAGAGGGAAGTTCGATGGGCATCTCATTCTGGTCAAGATAGTTCAACTGTAAAATAGACCTGAGTAAACTTACTGAGAAACTTAAGGATCTGGTACCACCCCTAAGAGTATAAGAAATTGATGAGGTTTCTTCATTATAAAATGCGGAGTACCAGAATTCACACAAATAGTCATGGTACATTCTCCCTGGATTTAGGGTTAATGCACCATACAGAGGGCATGAGAGAAAGAAAGTATTCAATCTCCCAATGATAGATTGAGCAGGATGATGAACTGGAAAGTTTGGCCATCCAGTTATTCATATTTATTCGAATAGCTTTGGCCTCAAGAGTAATGTGTCTGGGCTTAGCAACATTATCAACCGGAGCATATTCGGCAGATAAAAGGTTTTTGGGTGCCATTTATGATTGAAAGATGAAGATGAAATTGAATAAATTTAGGGTTTATGATGAAGAAATTAATGAATTTGCAGTTAATATGAGAGATTTAATGATTGGAAAAAAATGAAGGAATGAAGAATTGAATGAAGGAATTTTAAGATTTGGGAGTAAATGTTCGAAGTAAATGTAAAGTGAAAGTGAAAATGGGTATATATAAGAGAGATAATGTGGAACTCAAACGGGTTAATTTGAAATTATCAAATATAATTTTGATCGGGTTTTGAGATCCGCATTAAGTACATCACATCACACATTAATGTGTGATGGTTCACCGCCCACAAAAACTAACAACTTGTTCTTTTTGTCTTCCCAAGGTAAAAATTACCATCATTACGTTTGAAAAATTACATGCCACGTAGGATTATGAGATAAATATCTTTGAAAAGGTTTGCTTACGTGGCACGCATACTGACCAAGTATAAAAAAAATTATTGTGACTCAATTCAGTCCATCTGGAGGTTGACTAGACACTCTAGTATCACTGGTGGATTAGTCCAGTGAAGCATGTACTGATGGTACACTGGAGGGACACTCCAGTAAAGTACCAGTGAAAAACCATTTTTGAAAGACTGGTAACCTCAAACTTGCACGTCAACTAATACAGACAAATGAGAGGGACACATTTACAAGGAGACAAAGTCACCTCAAACACGCACTTCAACCTGTCCAATTACCAGTGAGAGGGACACATTTACAAAGCACCAGTAATATTTTCTGGACAATTCGTCCAGTAAGAAAATTATGTCCAGTGAGAAAATAACTTAATAAATTCCCCTTGAACTTTAAACATTTTTAAGAAAAATATATCTTTCAAAGTCTTCCCCCTGGAATGTTGATCCAGAAATCTATTAATGCAAAGATAGTACACAAAGGCATTCGATATCTGGGCATTCATAAATTTATAAATCTTTAAATCAAAGATCCTTGATAGTACACAAAGGCGTTCAATA
>CM067169.1:111435640-111535952 GCA_034093135.1 Erigeron breviscapus | reverse complement strand
TCATAATATATGTTAGGTTCTTGTACATAAAGTACTAGGAAAATAACTAAGCATAAGATGTTGATGGTTTTAGTACTAACGAAGATGATCTTCGTTAGGAACGAACGAAGATTATCTTCGTTCTAAGGGCTGGGCTGCTAAGTTCGTAAGAACAAAGCCCAGCAGGCCCAATATCGATTATAAACGTATATAAACGATTGGAAACCCTAAATGAGGTATCCAGTCGATTAATCACACACAATTACAGCCTCTAAGTTCGTTGGCAATCAGTAGCAAACGAATATAGAGTAATTAAGGCTGATTACAATCTTGTTAATTAGCAATATAGATAACTAATCAAACTAGTTATCTCGTGAGGATTCCGCACTCACGACATAAAAATAGACGATCTCGAGAGCGATCTGTAGCTATCGAGGGACTCAACAAGTGGTATCAGAGCAGAAGGCTAATAAACTTTCCTACTGAAGGTGGAGATGGTTCTGGTTCAGGTGAAAACCCTATGAATAATAATGCACAACCTTTTCAAAATGTTAATACAAACCCTCCTCCTCCTACTGCCCCAAACCATGTCCATGTACACTATTCTAACACTCCTGTTCCCAAATTCGATGGAAACAGTGAGACTTTTGGTACATGGAAGGCTAGAATGCTTTTTCATTTTGGTGGGATTGAAAGGTATATGTTGAAAATCCTTAAGGATGGACCATATATACCCATGTCTCTTGGGGTGAGTCCTCTTCTAGATCCAACTGGAAGAAGAGGTTCAAAAGAAAAGCCCGAAGACCATTGGTCTGATGAGGATCGTAGACTTGTTGATCTGGACACCAGACTCAAGAACATGATCCTTGGTGTTCCTGAAGATCTAATTCCAACACTTGTGTTGTTTCCCAGTGCCAAGTCAATGTGGGATGAATTAGTTATTCAGTTTGAAGGAGGTGATGACACTATTGTCACTAGAAAAGTTGCCTTGAACAAGAAGTATGAATCATTCTTTGCCTTGCCCAATGAAAGTCTAACTGGTACATACACCAGATTTTCTAGCCTCATTAATCAGTTGAGAGGCTTGGGTGTAGAGAAGGATAAGGATAAGGATATTCTTCTTGAGAAGTTTTGTGATATTCTTCCTTCCAAATGGGAAAACATGGTTCTTGTCTTGAGACAAGGTAAAACCTTGCACAGCCATACTCTTGCATCGCTCTATGGAGCCTTCAGATTCACTGAAGATAATAATGCTGCAAGACTGGTGGCTGAGCAAGATGCCATGAACCATGCCCAGAGTCCCAAGGTTGCTAGTGTAACTGAGCGACCTTGTGCTGCTTTAATGTCTGCAGAGAGTATCCAGGTACACTCAATGAAGGAGATGTTAAACAGTTTCTTGAATTCTGGTCTGACCACTGAAATCAGTGATGGTTGTGAGGAAACTGACGATGATGATCTGGTAGCCATGATTGCTAAAACCTTTAACAGGTTTAAGCATAAATCTAAAAGATTTAATGGCCCAAACAATGCTTCAGCTTCAGCTCTCTGGATAAAACCAATCTTACCTGCTATAAGTGTGGTAAGAAAGGTCACTTTATGAAGGAATGCAGATCTAGTCAGTTGAACAACCAAACTGGCCCCTTGTCCCTAATTTCAATCGGTCTGATGATAGCTACAAAGCTAAATACAAGAAGCTTAAGGCCCAGATTACCCTCTTGTCCATGGAAAAGGAAAAGGATCAGTGCTTAATGGCACAAACTGAGGGAAAATGGGAGTACTCTGATGACTCATCAGCTGATGAAGAAGAGGAAAGGGACATGTGTTTCATGGCCTTGGAAGAGCAACAGCATCACGTGGCAAAAGAAGATGTCATCACAGGAAGATGGGTGGACATCATCTTGAAGAAGGTATGTGACTATGATAATCAGGTTGACCCTGAACTGAAACTGGACCTGGCTAAATCATTAAGTGGTGATTTAGCTTTTGTGGAAATTGTAAGATCTGATAGTGAAAGATATCTTGACACTATCTTAATTGAACTGAATAATGTTAAACCACAACTGAATGATTTACAAAGTGTCCAGTTGGCTCTCAAGGAGTCAGTTTTAAAGATTGAGGCTTTAGAACTCGATAATCAAAAATTATTTTCTGATCTTGAAAAAGAACAAAAGATTATCAAGTCATGGGTAAACACATCTGGCAAAAACTATGATGCATTTTCAAGAACTATCGATGCCCAGAAGAATGCATGGAAATCTGGAGATCTGGAGATGGCAGCTCTCATACCAGATCTTCATGCATTGCCTCCAGCTCTTCAGGTTGAAACACCTTATGATCAACCTGAAGCTGTTGAAACTGAATCCATTGAGACCACCCCCATTGAGGTTAAAACTGGAGCCAAACAGGCTAAAGCTCCAGTCAAAAAGGCCACTGGTAACAAGGTCCAAGGTTCAGCTGCCTGAAGAAAATAATATTTTGGTTAAACTGGAAAGTCAACTCTAACTTTTGTCTCGACAGGTTCAGAGTTGTACTGCCCGGATTAAACAATCTGGAAGGAGGTTCATTACCTCCAGTTTTCAAACAAAATATTAAACCACTCTCTTTAAAACCAAATCAAAAGAATGTTCCATCTGGAACAAAATCTGGTAAAAATAAGGGGAGTAAGTATCAAGTACCAATCGTTTTTACTCCTGCACCTGGAGCTGGTGAAAAGCTCCAGATGCAGCCTCTGGTTCAACACCACAACAATCTACTGTGACTTCTGTAGAGAAGTCCAGTGAACCCATCAAGAAAAGATGGGTTCACAAAAATAACTAATGATTTGTGGGTGTGCAGGGCGATCGAAAGAAGAATATCTGGTATCTGGACAGCGCTGCTGGCCGGACTATGACCGGATGTAAGCCTCTGCTTGAAGAGTTCACTGTCCAAGATGGACCGACAGTGACGTTTGGTAACGATCAATCTGGAAAGACTGAAGGATATGGTGTGCTCAATAAAGGACAAGTCGAATTCAAAAGAGTTGCATTTGTGAATGGTTTGAAATACAACCTGATCAGTGTCAGCCAACTTTGTGATGATGGCTTCAGAGTTTTGTTCGATATTGCACAAGGCACCATATTTAACAAGGATTGGAAAGTGGTGATGGTTGCACCAAGAAAAGGCAATGTGTACATCATGGATATGGAACCAGCTCTAAAAGAGCAGTGCTTCTATACCAAAGCTGATGAGGACACCAACTGGCTATGGCATAAAAGATTATCCCATCTTAATTTTAAAAACATTAACAAGTTGTCTCGCAAACAACTGGTTGATGGGATACCTCAAATTTCTTTTAACAAAGAAAAGCCATGTCCAGGGTGTGAGATGGGCAAGCAAAAGAGAGCCAGTTTCAAAACTAGGCAAAATTTTAGCATCACTGAACCTCTTCACATGCTACATATGGATCTCTTTGTTCCAATGAATGTTCAAACTAGAGCTGGAAAGAAGTACACTCTAGTTGTGGTTGATGAATTCACCAGATACTGCTGGGTGGTATTCATCAGATCCAAAAGTGATGCACCTGCTGAAATCATCTCACTCATCAAAAGAATTGAGCTCAAGTATACTCGAAAAGTTTGTCAGTTGCGAAGTGATAATGGTACTGAATTCCAAAATAAGGTACTGGAAACATTTTGCAATGACATTGGCATCTCTCAAAACTTCTCATTAGTACACTCTCCAGAGCAGAATGGAGTTGTGGAAAGAAAGAATCGTACACTGATAGAAGCCGCCAGAAGTATGCTATCTGAATCAGGTCTTCCCATCAGTTTTTGGGCTGAGGCAGTTGCAACTGCTTGTCACACCCAAAACCGGCCAGTCTACATCAAGAGACATAAGAAGACTGCCTATGAAGTACTCAGGAATCGTAAACCAAATATTGGATACTTTCATGTATTTGGTTGTCCAGTTTATATCTTAAACGATTCCAGTCAGCTTGGAAAGTTTGATGCAAAAGCTGATGAAGGGGTATTTTTAGGTTATTCAAATATTCGAAAGGCCTTTAGAGTTTATAATTATAGACTCCAAAAGGTTCTTGAGACAATTCATGTCACATTCGACGAATCAACTGAAGCAATCAACAAGAGACCAAGCCTTGATTTACTCCAGTCGTTCCAATCAATTTTGGTGAAACTGACCAAGTTCATCCGTCAGTTGTTTCACCAAAAGATGTTTCCAGTTACAACAAACTGGAACCAGTTAAGAAGAAGAACACCACCAGTGACACATCATTCTATCCCTCCATCAATTTCAACTTACCACAAGAATTGGTGATTGGATCTGATGTACGTGCCACTCCAATATCAGCACCAGTTCGAATTCCAACTTCTCCAGTTCTTCAAGAAATGCCTTCTAATGAAGAATTTCATGATGCAAAGCGTGACCTCATTGACTCTGATGAGGATGTAGAAGTAGTTTGGATCGATCCTTCTCCAGATGCTGCTGCAACTGAAGAAGATCGACAGGTGACTTGCACTGATATTGTAGTTCACCAGCCTAGTCAATACACTAGATGGACTCGAGCACATCCAATTGAACAGATTGTGGGAGATCCAACTAGTGGGGTTCAGACTAGAAGAGCCACCAGTGAGCAATGCTTAAACGTCACCTTCTTATCTTTAATTGAATCAAAGAAGATTGACGAGGCTTTGGCAAACCCAAGCTGGGTGGAAGCTATGCAAGAAGAGCTCATCCAGTTTGAAAGGAACAATGTTTGGGAGCTTGTTCCTTGTCCACCAGGGTTAAAGAAAGAACCCATTGGTACCAGATGGGTCTACCGAAACAAAATGGATGAAGATCCATGTTGTAAGAAACAAGGCCAGACTAGTTGCCCAGGGTTATTGTCAAGCAGAGGGTGTTGACTTTGATGAAACTTTTGCTCCAGTTGCAAGACTTGAAGCCATCAGAATATTTCTGGCTTATGCAGCCCATCTGCAGTTCAAGGTCTTCCAGATGGATGTCAAAAGTGCGTTCCTAAATGGAACATTGGAAGAAGAAGTTTATGTTAAGCAGACTCCAGGTTTAATCGATGAGAAGCATCCTCATTGGGTTTATAGACTGAACAAAGCTTTGTATGGTCTAAGACAAGCCCCAAGAGCCTGGTATGATACTCTAACTAAACATCTTTCTTAAAAATGGCTTTCAAAGAGGTGCAATAGATAATACCTTGTTTATCTTGAAAGAAAGAGGTAATATCTTATTGGTACAAATTTATGTTGATGACATTATGTTCGGTTCAACTGATGATGCAATGTGTAAAAAGTTTTCTAAAATCATGTCATCTGAGTATGAGATGAGTTTAATGGGTGAATTAACATTTTTCTTAGGTCTTCAGATTAAGCAAACTGAAAATGGAATTTTCATAAACCAAGGAAAATATGTCAGAGATTTGTTAAGAAAATACAAATATGATTCAATCCCATCGAAAAACACACCTATTGCAGCACCATTAAATTTGGACTCTAACCCAACTGGCAAACCAGTTAACATAACTGACTATCGTGGTATGGTTGGTTCACTGATGTACTTAACTGCCAGTCGACCAGATATAATGTTTGCAACATGTTTATGTGCCAGGTTTCAGGCTAACTCTAAAGAATCACATTTGCACGCTGTAAAGCGTATCCTTAGATACCTGAAAGGGTGTCCTAATCTTGGTCTTTGGTACCCCAAAGGCTCAGGATTAGATCTAATGGGTTATTCAGATTCTGATCATGCAGGTTGTAAGATAGATAGAAAATCAACAACTGGTGGTTGTCATTTCCTTGGAGGAAAACTGGTAAGTTGGACCAGCATGAAGCAGACTTCAGTCTCTATGTCCACTGCTGAGGCAGAGTACATTTCTGCGGCCAGTTGTTGTGCCCAGATTCTCTGGATCAAGAACCAGTTACTAGATTATGGTCAAAAGTATACAAGGACCCCAATCTTTTGTGACAACACCAGTGCAATTGCTATATCTCACAACCCAGTGATGCACTCCAAAACAAAGCATATTGACATCAGGTATCATTTCATTCCGATCATGTTATGAAAGGAGACATTGAAATTCATTTCATCCCCACTGACAAACAGTTAGCTAATGTTTTTACAAAACCTCTCGATGAGAAAACCTTTAAACATCTCATCAGCGAACTGGAATGCTAAATCCTTAAAACTGGAGCTTTCTTTGTTATTGAACGCGTCAGTGACACTGATGAAGTTCTCCAGTTGAGGAGGTCCAAATAATCTTTGCTCGCCAGGCTATCGAACGCCTTTGTGATACTATCTTGGCACTAATTGATTACTGGATCATCATTTTCTGACTAAAATTCTTTTTTGTTTGAAAATGGCAACTGGAGAACTCTTCAGTTGGAAACTGGCACTAGACTGATCCTCCAGTGACCAGGTTCAGTCTTGTCTTATTTTTATAACGTTAGAAATACTTGGTCAATATTTGTGATACGTGATGGTACTCGAGTGTTTTAAACCACTTGGTATTGTGATCTGACGTGTTTAAAGCTATTTTAGTACTTGACAACTGTTTGTATTGGGAAAATAAAAAGTGAGTGGGCGCGTGGGTAAGATAAGCCGTCATAGCATTTAATGCTGACATGGTAACATTTAATGCTTACATGGAAAATTATGATTTTAATTCAAAATTCAAACTTACTTTGTCAAAATATCTACAAAATGGATTTTGTTTAATAAAATATAATTTTTGGTATTTCATTGGGATCTTGAATCCTTATAAATACCCTTATTTACTCCGAACTCATTTACTTTTCTTTCACATTCTTTCATTTACTTCCAATCATCATCAAAATTGCTTCATTTCTCTCTCTGCTTCATAAATCAAGAACCCTAATTCCCAAATTTCAGTTTCATTTTCCAATGGCTCCTAGATCATCCCGTTCAAGAGATGTAAATCTCTTGACTGTTCCATATGCTCCTTCACCAGATGTCAAACCGGCACCTGGTGCTCCTGGTAATGCTTCGGTCATCAAACTAAATCCTAATAATCCGATGGCAAGCTTACAAGGATCTCAAGGGTCCAATACCCTTATTGGTAGAATCCAAAAGTTTTTGAAGGATTCTCCAATAGGACCCTCATTCTCTCTAAACCCACGCAAGTTGTTTCACAACTACTTGTGTGAGTTTTGGTACACTTCCACTCTTTCTTCTGATTGTTCCTTCATCAGTTTCACATTAAAGGATGGAACAATCCAGTGTACCTTGTCCGCTGACGTATTGAGGGATGCCTTACACCTCAATTACTGGAGAGAGGGTGAATCTCCAGTCGTCTTACCCCCAAACATAAATTTTTGTCAAGTCCTCCTTGAAATGGGACACAAGGAGTGCTTGGACAATCGGGTGTTGAAAACGAAGGGTGCGATGACCATGAAGGGTCTTACACCTTCATGGAGGTATTTTTTCATCCACCTGGTGGAGAGTATGGGTGGGAGTTCTGGTGGACTTGACCAGATTAACTCCTCACAAGCAGAGATGGCTTACTACTTGTGGAATGGATTGAGAGTAGACTTTGCAGATATTTTGTATAGAAGCCTAGTACAAAAGCTGAAGGGCACCAGGGGTGTTTGTATCCCCTTTTCAAGGTTTCTCTCTCTCTGTTTTCAACAAATTCTGGGCAATGAAGCGTATAAAAGTACAGATTCACCGTACACTAGGCCAGATTTGTTGAGGAATTTAGACTCTCTGGTATCTGAAGCTGGAGAGGTCGAAATTCTAGATCGAATGCAGGCATTCGCTTCAACTGATGCACCAATTGAAGGTGAGTCAGAAAGGCAACTGGGCGGGCCTCAAAATAATGAGGGACCCTCCAGTTCGTCTAATGTTATGATTGAGGATAGAGCAATCATAACTGAAGCAACTCCAATCACATCTATCCCTGGTAAAGATACTTCGGTATCTGATCCTCCAACAGATGTACCCATCCAGGAAACTGGGGAAGGTCATCTGGAGACTGTCCAGGAAACTGGTCAGCCCTCAGTTACATTCATGGATCTGGACATGAATGTTAATGACGAGGAAATCCTTATAGAATCTTCGGATTCTGAAGGTACTGAAACAGACTTGGAGATTTTTGATTCTGCTGTACCAGATCAAAACCCTTCATCTCCAGTCTCGCTTCCAGACGCATCAATTTCACTTTCACCCTCCCAACAAAATGTGCATACTGATATATCTTTCCAAACTTATACCGCTCCTTCACCAACTGGGCAATTCTCACTTGCTCGAGAAATGCCACCCCCACCACCGCCGTTGTTCACACCTGAGCATTCTTAGCATGAACAACACTTTGATTTTCCAGTCCTTTCTTCATCCACCACTCCTATTATATCTTCAACTGCTGGTTTGACAACTGGGGAGACTTCCTTAAGTTTGCCTCCTCCAGTTGCTCCAGTAGTAACTGTTACTGGTCCAGTGACACCTTCTCCTTCGTCACTGGACAGTCAAGTTGTCTCCATTCAAGCCGATCTCCAAAACCTTCTTACCAGGGTGGAGGAGATTCAGAAGACACTTGACAAAAACACCAAGTCTTTCTCCAGATACCACAAGGATCACTTGACAAATATAAGAGTGGTTGATCTGGGGATTAACAAGTTTTCATCTAATGAAGACTTGGTGTTTAACAAGCTTAATGAGTTGGTCACTGGCTGCAACAATCTGGCTGGTACTTTAAAGGAAGCCTTTGACCTTACTCAGTCCAAGGTCACATCTTCAATCTCCAACCTGCTCGGAAACACTGTTAGAACATCAGAGGTTGATTTGAAAGAGATTGGAAGGCAGGTAAAGGAACTAATTGAAAAACCTGGCCTAAATGTGACTGACCTTGGAGAGCAGTTGATGACTTCAGTTGGTCAGAAGATAGAGGATACGCTGGGTGCTAGAGAAGCACAATTGATTGAAGGGTGATGTCTGAGATCACCAAGCTGGCCACTCCTCAGGTTGATCTGGCCCCACTCACCAGTGAGATCAACCAGTTGAGAGGCAACATTGAGAATTTGAACACCCAGGTATCTCTACATGCTCAATCTTTAGATAAACTGACAACTGAAGTAGAGAATCTGAAGAAGAAGGATGATGAAGTAAAGGAGAAGGTTGTGTCTGGTTTGGACGAAGACTCCAAGATCTTAAATGAATTAAAAACTGGTCAAGAATGTAACATCCCAAAACTTAATCGTTCATGTTGACTAACGTCGTTAGGTCAAATTATAAGTCCGTGATACGTTTGTGTGGAAATATGTGTTTATATGTTTATGTGCCCTATATGTGAGATTTAATTATCTTTAATGAGTGACAATAAAGTGGATTAAATGATGTGTAAAAGGCCTTTGTAGTGTGTGAAAGTGCTTTAGTGTGTTATATGTATCCCCAATAAGTGTTTTTAAGCGAAATAAAGTCGATATGAAGTCCAGGGACCAATTTTGCCAATGTTGGAAAGTTAAAAACGGGTTAAGTGATTAGGGAAACCTAATCTCTCATTAGTTCAGCCATTAATCATAATTAAGTCAAGAAAACAAGTTCCTTCAATCCTTCTTGAATTTCTTAAGCAAATCTTCAAGTTTTGGGTCAATCGATCGTGTGTTTTGGTATTGGATTGGATCGGTCATTGTATTATCAGGTAACTAATGATTCATCGATGTATTTACGGATTTAAAGGTCATAAATTGATGTTTCAGATCTGATTTTAAAAGGGTTTTTGTTTAATTAGGGTTCATGTTGTGTCTTTGGCTAATTAATGATCTAAACGGTGTCAAACGAGTTTGTAATCGATATGAATGATCAAAATATGTTTAACAATGTCAAAATCATGTTTTGGGTGAAGCCCAAGTCGTTCGTTTCTGGAAAAATCGAAGAACAAGTCGTTTTATGATTTCTGGACGAAGTTAGGGTTTTTCTGAGCTTAAGTTCGTTCCTGATGATTCCAAACGAACTTCAAATTCGTTTTTAAGGTTCTAAGTTCGTTTTAGTATCCCTAAATTCGTTTTAAGTTGAAGCCTAAGTTCGTTTAGTATTCCTAAATTCGTTTGGAAACTAAGTGAAGTTTAACTGCATTTTGATGTCTAAATTCGTTTTGCCAATGATAAATTCGTTTCACCAAACGAAGTTAAACTTCGTTGGGCATGTCCTAAGTTCGTTTGAACATTCCTAAGTTCGTTTGGGCATTGCTAAGTTCGTTCAGTATGTCCTAAATTCGTTTGAAGGCAACTAAGTTCGTTCAGTGAGTATTTTTCTAAATCGTTTCCGCATGATTTAACGCCGTTAGGCGAAATTTTTGGAAATCCATATTTTTACGAAACGGGTGTTACAATTTGGTATCAGAGAAGTAGTTTAAGTGAACCAAGGCCTATTGACCATAGGATTTGGACTTAAACTTAGGATATGCATGCTAGGTACTCGTAGGATGCCTTAGCTAGTGATGACATGTGATGTAGGATGGGTTGGGATGAGTGCGAGTGTGATAAGGCTTACGAGATGTTTATGTTACGATGATATGATTTAGCCTTATCCCAACGAACTTTTGTTTTATTTCGCGCTTATCGACTCCACCATTTTATTGAAGGAAAATGGTTAACACTCGCAACCGCAACATCCAACGTGACGGAGCAACTGCCAGCGTTACTCCACCTGTCCATCCAGGTGCAGTTGCTACTAATGCTGCTGCTACTGCTGCTGCAGCTAACGTGAATAGAAATCGAGTGAATCCTCAGCAGGTCAATCGGCAAGGCTCGTTAGGCCCTATGCCTCCACCTCCTGGTAATCAACCCATAGTTAACGAAGCAGTGGTGGAGCAAATCCCAAATGCAGCTGAATTGTACAATCTTGTGCTGACTCTCCAGGCCCAGTTAACACAGACTCAGGAGCAACTGAACAACGCTCTTGCCGAAAATGCTGAAGGAACTGATGGCAATTTCTCAGTGCCTTCTCACCACACTGAGCTACCAGTTAATAATGTAGTCGTTCCCCCTGTTAATGTTGATGTGGCTCCTCCTAATGTAGTTCAAGCTCCTCGATTCAAGTTCGAAAGTTTTCAGAAGTGCGGAGCTCAGAAATTCTATGGAACACTTAATGCAGTGGGTTGCATGGAATGGCTGGATGATACTGAGATGGTCTTCCTAATTAAAATGACGTAATGCTTTAAAGTGACGATTTAAATGGATGAAATGTTTTGCTTAAACCTGGTGTTATCTTACTTAGCTTTATAGCTAACACTTGTTTCTTTTAATGTGTTGACACCCCTCAGGTTAGGCAGTGAGATGACGTGTGAAGCTTTGGCGAGAGATGGGTAGATGATCAAGCTGGCTTTAGTTTACCCAATAGCTTCGCATAGACCTTATGTTATTGATTTCCTTTATGGAACTTATGTAATGACTATGTTATGATTGCTTTATGTTGGGCAATCTTATGGATTTCTTTTATTACAGATTTGATGCTATTAGTAACACCACCAATGTTTTCTCAACTGTTTTCCTTAGTTGAGTATTTTCCTAAATCGTTTCCGCATGATTTAACGCCGTTAGGCGAAATTTTTGGAAATCCATATTTTTACGAAACGGGTGTTACAATTTGGTATCAGAGAAGTAGTTTAAGTGAACCAAGGCCTATTGACCATAGGATTTGGACTTAAACTTAGGATATGCATGCTAGGTACTCGTAGGATGCCTTAGCTAGTGATGACATGTGATGTAGGATGGGTTGGGATGAGTGCGAGTGTGATAAGGCTTACGAGATGTTTATGTTACGATGATATGATTTAGCCTTATCCCAACGAACTTTTGTTTTATTTCGCGCTTATCGACTCCACCATTTTATTGAAGGAAAATGGTTAACACTCGCAACCGCAACATCCAACGTGACGGAGCAACTGCCAGCGTTACTCCACCTGTCCATCCAGGTGCAGTTGCTACTAATGCTGCTGCTACTGCTGCTGCAGCTAACGTGAATAGAAATCGAGTGAATCCTCAGCAGGTCAATCGGCAAGGCTCGTTAGGCCCTATGCCTCCACCTCCTGGTAATCAACCCATAGTTAACGAAGCAGTGGTGGAGCAAATCCCAAATGCAGCTGAATTGTACAATCTTGTGCTGACTCTCCAGGCCCAGTTAGCACAGACTCAGGAGCAACTGAACAACGCTCTTGCCGAAAATGCTGAAGGAACTGATGGCAATTTCTCAGTGCCTTCTCACCACACTGAGCTACCAGTTAATAATGTAGTCGTTCCCCCTGTTAATGTTGATGTGGCTCCTCCTAATGTAGTTCAAGCTCCTCGATTCAAGTTCGAAAGTTTTCAGAAGTGCGGAGCTCAGAAATTCTATGGAACACTTAATGCAGTGGGTTGCATGGAATGGCTTGATGATACTGAGATGGTTTTTGAAGCTTGTGATTGTCCCGAGGATAAGAAAGTGTTGTGTGCTAGCAGGATGCTGAAAGAAGGTGCTCGGGACTGGTGGAAGAGCATTACCATTTCGATGACTCCAGCTATGGTATCTGCTATTACGTGGGCTAACTTCAGACAGAAATTTATTGAAGAGTATATTGGAGTTCATGAGCAGAGAAAAATGGAAAAAGAGTTTCGTGCCCTGAAGGCTGAAGTGGGAAAAATTAATGATTATGCTCGTTCCTTTATGGAAAAGATGAAATTTGTGGGTCATCTATTCAGAACTGATGCAGATCAAGTCGCCTGCTATGTCGATGGTTTACCTCCAAGTTATCGAGGTATTTGTAGGCAGCATAAGACTCTAACTGAAGCAATCAAAGAATCTAAAAAGCTTGATGATGATTTTGCTGCGGATAAGAAAGTTGAAAAGAAAGAGGATGAGAAGAAGTCTGGCAATAAGAGGAGGTTTGGTGGATCAAATCGTTTTGGAAAGAAATTTAAGGGATCTTCATCGTCCTCTGACAAGGGAAGGGCAGACAAGGATGGAAAATGGTGCCCAGGCTGCAAATCTATCCATTCTGGTCAGTGTTCTACAAAGACCCGCAGGTGCAATAGGTGTGGAACTCAGGGTCATACCATTGATCAATGCACTGACAAGGCAAGATGTTATAAATGTGGAGACACCAAGCACCGTATTGCAGACTGCCCGCAGATGAAGAAAGATGAGGGAAAGAAGGCAGAAGCTTCCCAGGCCAAAGCCCGTGCTTTTCAGATGACGGCTGAGGAGGCAAAAGACGATGATCAGGTAGTTACTGCTACCCTTATTGTTAACTCCAAACCTGCTAATGTGTTATTTGATTCTGGTGCGAACAAATCTTTTGTGTCTACTCTGTTTGCTCCTAAGTTAGACATGACTACTAGTTCTTTACGGTGCCCTATAGAAGTAGAAGTGGCTAATGGTGCAACGTCTATTATTCGGGAAGGTTACTCTGATTGTCCTTTAGAAATAGAGGGTCGTTTGTTTACTGCTAACCTGTTACCCGCTACCATTCCTAGTTTTGATGTTGTTCTCGGTATGGACTGGATGTCGAAAAATGATGCTGTCGTCTTATGTGCAAAGAAAATAGTTCGTATCGCTACCCCTGACGGAAAAGGTGTTTGTGTCTATGGTGACAAGAAGCCGGGAAATGTTAAGGTGATCTCGATGATGAAAGCACTTCGTTGTATACGGCAAACTAAGTCACATTTTCTAGCTTATGTCATCGATTCTCGTATCGCGAAGCCTACAGTCTCTGATGTCGAAGTTGTTTCCGAGTTTCCTGATGTTTTCCCTGAAGATCTTCCAGGTCTTCCTCCGGATCGTGAGGTTGAATTTTCTATTGACCTTATTCCTGGTGCTACTCCTGTAGCCAAAGCTCCGTATCGATTAGCTCCGACAGAGATGAAGGAGCTGATGACTCAAATTCAGGAACTTTTAGATAAAGGTTTCATTCGTCCGAGTTCCTCTCCATGGGGTGCTCCTATCCTTTTCGTAAAGAAGAAAGACGGATCCATGCGCATGTGTATCGATTATCGTGAGCTGAATAAAAGAACGGTGAAGAATAAGTATCCACTCCCTCGCATTGATGATTTGTTCGATCAACTTCAAGGTGCTTCCTATTTTTCGAAGATCGACTTACGATCTGGCTATCATCAACTGAAGGTTGAAGAGGAAAGTGTAGCCAAAACAGCGTTCCGAACTCGTTATGGTCATTACGAGTTCCTTGTCATGCCATTCGGTTTGACAAATGCTCCAGCGAAGTTTATGGATTTGATGAACCGTGTCTGTCGACCGTTTTTGGATCATTTCGTTATCGTTTTCATCGACGACATTCTTGTGTATTCAAAGTCGGAAGAGGAACATAGAGAGCATTTGAGGGCTGTCTTACAAGTCCTCAGAGAGAAAAAGCTATATGCTAAATTCTCCAAATGCGAGTTCTGGCTAAAGGAAGTTCATTTCCTCGGCCATGTCGTCTCCTCGGATGGTATAAAAGTGGATCCTGCAAAGATAGAAGCGGTGTCAAAGTGGGAGCAGCCTAAGTCTCCTACAGAAATAAAGAGTTTTCTCGGTTTGGCTGGTTATTATCGACGTTTCATTCAGGATTTCTCGCGCATTGCCAAACCAATGACTGAATTAACGAAGAAAGGTGTGAAATTTGTATGGACTGATGCTCAAGAGAAAGCCTTCACAACGTTGAAAAAGAAGTTGTGTGAAGCTCCAGTCTTAGCCTTACCCGAAGGAACAGATGATTTAGTGGTTTATAGTGACGCATCCATCACGGGGTTAGGGTGTGTACTAATGCAACGAGACAAAGTTATCGCTTACGCCTCTCGACAGCTGAAGCCTCATGAGCGGAACTATCCTACTCATGACCTTGAGCTGGCTGCGGTTGTTTTTGCTCTGAAGTTGTGGCGACATTATCTGTATGGTACAAAGTGTACCCTTTATACGGATCATAAGAGCTTACAGTACGTGTTTACTCAGAAGGACATGAATGTTAGACAACGGCGGTGGATGGAGTTATTAAAGGATTACGATTGTGAAATTAAATATCACCCAGGCAAAGCTAATGTGGTTGCTGATGCCTTAAGCCGCAAAGGATATGCGAAAAGTAGATTATGTGCGATGATTACAAAGATTGAGTCGAATTTACTGGAACCTATTCGATTAGCTCAAATTGAAGCGTTAAAGGATGATAATGTGAAAGCGGAGTCTATTGGGAAAAAGAAGAAGAACAGACTCCAAATGGAAGAAAATAGTCGTGGCCTTCGAACTTACAAAGGTAGAATATGGGTTCCTCTCTATGGAGGCAATCGTGAGTTAGTAATGGATGAAGCTCACAAAACTAAGTATTCTGTACACCCTGGTGCCACAAAGATGCATGCAGATTTGAAACCTATTTATTGGTGGCCCAGTATTAAGAACGATGTAATGATGTACGTACAGAAATGTTTGACGTGTGCGAAGGTGAAAGCTGAACATCAAAAGCCTTACGGGAAGTTTCAGCAACTCGAGATCCCTGAGTGGAAATGGGATCGAATTACGATGGATTTTATAACCAAGCTTCCAAGAACGCCTCGTGGTCATGATATGATATGGGTTATTGTCGACCAATTAACGAAGAGTGCTCACTTTCTCCCAGTTCGTGAGACTGCTCCTATGGAGAACTTCGCTACATTGTATATTGATGAAGTGGTTACTAAACATGGTGTTCCGATATCGATTGTGTCCGATCGTGATGCTCGATTCGTTTCCAACTTTTGGAAGAGTTTTCAACGGGAAGTTGGTACTCAAGTTCGTCTGAGCACAGCCTATCACCCGCAGACCGATGGGCAAAGTGAAAGGACTATTCAAACGCTCGAAGATATGCTCAGAGCTTGTGTAATGGATTATGGTGGTTCGTGGGATAAACACCTACCTCTTATTGAGTTTGCGTATAACAATAGTTATCATGCAAGCATTGGAATGCCACCTTTTGAGATGTTATATGGTAGAAAGTGTCGGACTCCTAGTTGTTGGTTGGAGCCCGGGGAAAAGCAACTTGCTGGACCCGAATTGGTACAACTTACGGCCGATAAAGTTAACATAGCAAAGAAAGCCTTACGTGTTGCTCGCGAAAGGCAAAAGTCATATGCTGATAAGAAAAGGAGGCCGTTCGATTTTAAAGAAGGCGAAATGGTTTTACTCAAGGTGTCGCCTTGGAAAGGTGTATTACGGTTTGGAAAACGTGGAAAGTTAAGCCCCAGATTCATTGGACCTTTCAAGATTATCAAGAAGGTTAATGAACAGGCATTTCAACTAGAATTACCTCCAGAACTACACGCAATTCATAACACATTTCATGTGTGTTACCTACGTAAGTGCTATGCGAATGAAACGGATGTCATTCCACTCGAGGACGTAAGTATTAATCCCAACAAGCAGATTGTCGATGAACCTGTTGCTATAATGGGAAGGAAACAAAAGAAGTTACGACGAAAGACTATCGATCTAGTTCTCATAAAGTGGAAACACAATCACGGCGAAAGTATGACTTGGGAGACCGAGTCCGTAATGCGGGAGACCTATCCCCACCTTTTTGATGCTGAAGTGATTCCAGGGACGGAATCCTCTTAAGGGGGAGGTAATTGTAACATCCCAAAACTTAATCGTTCATGTTGACTAACGTCGTTAGGTCAAATTATAAGTCCGTGATACGTTTGTGTGGAAATATGTGTTTATATGTTTATGTGCCCTATATGTGAGATTTAATTATCTTTAATGAGTGACAATAAAGTGGATTAAATGATGTGTAAAAGGCCTTTGTAGTGTGTGAAAGTGCTTTAGTGTGTTATATGTATCCCCAATAAGTGTTTTTAAGCGAAATAAAGTCGATATGAAGTCCAGGGACCAATTTTGCCAATGTTGGAAAGTTAAAAACGGGTTAAGTGATTAGGGAAACCTAATCTCTCATTAGTTGCAGCCATTAATCATAATTAAGTCAAGAAAACAAGTTCCTTCAATCCTTCTTGAATTTCTTAAGCAAATCTTCAAGTTTTGGGTCAATCGATCGTGTGTTTTGGTATTGGATTGGATCGGTCATTGTATTATCAGGTAACTAATGATTCATCGATGTATTTACGGATTTAAAGGTCATAAATTGATGTTTCAGATCTGATTTTAAAAGGGTTTTTGTTTAATTAGGGTTCATGTTGTGTCTTTGGCTAATTAATGATCTAAACGGTGTCAAACGAGTTTGTAATCGATATGAATGATCAAAATATGTTTAACAATGTCAAAATCATGTTTTGGGTGAAGCCCAAGTCGTTCGTTTCTGGAAAAATCGAAGAACAAGTCGTTTTATGATTTCTGGACGAAGTTAGGGTTTTTCTGAGCTTAAGTTCGTTCCTGATGATTCCAAACGAACTTCAAATTCGTTTTTAAGGTTCTAAGTTCGTTTGAACATTCCTAAGTTCGTTTGAACATTCCTAAGTTCGTTTGAACATTCCTAAGTTCGTTTGAACATTCCTAAGTTCGTTTGAACATTCCTAAGTTCGTTTGAACATTCCTAAGTTCGTTTGAACATTCCTAAGTTCGTTTGAACATTCCTAAGTTCGTTTGAACATTCCTAAGTTCGTTTGAACATTCCTAAGTTCGTTTGAACATTCCTAAGTTCGTTTGAACATTCCTAAGTTCGTTTGAACATTCCTAAGTTCGTTTGAACATTCCTAAGTTCGTTTGAACATTCCTAAGTTCGTTTGAACATTCCTAAGTTCGTTTGAACATTCCTAAGTTCGTTTGAACATTCCTAAGTTCGTTTGAACATTCCTAAGTTCGTTTGAACATTCCTAAGTTCGTTTGAACATTCCTAAGTTCGTTTGAACATTCCTAAGTTCGTTTGAACATTCCTAAGTTCGTTTGAACATTCCTAAGTTCGTTTGAACATTCCTAAGTTCGTTTGAACATTCCTAAGTTCGTTTGAACATTCCTAAGTTCGTTTGAACATTCCTAAGTTCGTTTGAACATTCCTAAGTTCGTTTGAACATTCCTAAGTTCGTTTGAACATTCCTAAGTTCGTTTGAACATTCCTAAGTTCGTTTGAACATTCCTAAGTTCGTTTGAACATTCCTAAGTTCGTTTGAACATTCCTAAGTTCGTTTGAACATTCCTAAGTTCGTTTGAACATTCCTAAGTTCGTTTGAACATTCCTAAGTTCGTTTGAACATTCCTAAGTTCGTTTGAACATTCCTAAGTTCGTTTGAACATTCCTAAGTTCGTTTGAACATTCCTAAGTTCGTTTGAACATTCCTAAGTTCGTTTGAACATTCCTAAGTTCGTTTGAACATTCCTAAGTTCGTTTGAACATTCCTAAGTTCGTTTGAACATTCCTAAGTTCGTTTGAACATTCCTAAGTTCGTTTGAACATTCCTAAGTTCGTTTGAACATTCCTAAGTTCGTTTGAACATTCCTAAGTTCGTTTGAACATTCCTAAGTTCGTTTGAACATTCCTAAGTTCGTTTGAACATTCCTAAGTTCGTTTGAACATTCCTAAGTTCGTTTGAACATTCCTAAGTTCGTTTGAACATTCCTAAGTTCGTTTGAACATTCCTAAGTTCGTTTGAACATTCCTAAGTTCGTTTGAACATTCCTAAGTTCGTTTGAACATTCCTAAGTTCGTTTGAACATTCCTAAGTTCGTTTGAACATTCCTAAGTTCGTTTGAACATTCCTAAGTTCGTTTGAACATTCCTAAGTTCGTTTGAACATTCCTAAGTTCGTTTGAACATTCCTAAGTTCGTTTGAACATTCCTAAGTTCGTTTGAACATTCCTAAGTTCGTTTGAACATTCCTAAGTTCGTTTGAACATTCCTAAGTTCGTTTGAACATTCCTAAGTTCGTTTGAACATTCCTAAGTTCGTTTGAACATTCCTAAGTTCGTTTGAACATTCCTAAGTTCGTTTGAACATTCCTAAGTTCGTTTGAACATTCCTAAGTTCGTTTGAACATTCCTAAGTTCGTTTGAACATTCCTAAGTTCGTTTGAACATTCCTAAGTTCGTTTGAACATTCCTAAGTTCGTTTGAACATTCCTAAGTTCGTTTGAACATTCCTAAGTTCGTTTGAACATTCCTAAGTTCGTTTGAACATTCCTAAGTTCGTTTGAACATTCCTAAGTTCGTTTGAACATTCCTAAGTTCGTTTGAACATTCCTAAGTTCGTTTGAACATTCCTAAGTTCGTTTGAACATTCCTAAGTTCGTTTGAACATTCCTAAGTTCGTTTGAACATTCCTAAGTTCGTTTGAACATTCCTAAGTTCGTTTGAACATTGCTAAGTTCGTAAGAACAAACCTAAGTTCGTATTAAAGTTCGTTTGGGTCCCAAATGACTTATATTTTGTATATTAATGTATCTTAGGTGTCGGGGATTATTGTTAAGCACTTTTAGCCTTTCATTACGCGCGCACACTCCCAACAGGTAAGATACACTACTTTTGTCACGCTGAGGGTGCAACGAAAATGGTTCGTAAACTATAACCTCCATAACAGTAATGTATAACTCATAGGTGGTTGGGTTGATATGGGAGGTACTCGGGGATTAATGATGACGATGTTATGCCTAAAATGCTTCCCCGTACATGTGGTTACGATATGATATGTTATGATGAACGGTGGTTAATGATATGTTTACGATATGATATGTTATGATGAACGGTGGTTAATGATATGTTGTAATGTTGTTATGTGCATGTATATGTGGCTTGTTCATCTAGAACACTAGACCTTTTAGGTTGCCATGACACGTGCACGTTTTAAGGGCCCTAACGTGAAAAGATGATAGTATGGATTAGTTTAGGTTAAAGGTGGAAATCTAAACTAAATATGATAAATGCTCGAGCTAATTAGATGTTAAGTGTTATGCATAACCTGTGCCTTACGGTGGTAATAGGTACATCGTGCCTTACGGTGGTAATAGGTACGTATAAATGGTGCCTGACGGTGGTAATAGGTACGTCATGCCTGACGGTGGTTATAGGTACGTTAAAATGGTTGCTCGGGTGGCTCTTTGCAACAAGTCATATGTGGCGAGTAGTTTCGGGTGGCCTGATGACCCACCTAATGTCATGAACATAGCGTGCTACTCATGGATCGACATTGTCTTTCCCTAAAAACGGTAACTTCGGTTACAACTTAACGAGGTGAATCAAAGTGATCAAATTGATTAGGCACGCTTAGGGTCATGAACTCTATGCTTATATGTGATGTGGATATGTTTATACGGTGGTATGAATGCCTAATTAAAATGACGTAATGCTTTAAAGTGACGATTTAAATGGATGAAATGTTTTGCTTAAACCTGGTGTTATCTTACTTAGCTTTATAGCTAACACTTGTTTCTTTAATGTGTTGACACCCCTCAGGTTAGGCAGTGAGATGACGTGTGAAGCTTTGGCGAGAGATGGGTAGATGATCAAGCTGGCTTTAGTTTACCCAATAGCTTTGCATAGACCTTATGTTATTGATTTCCTTTATGGAACTTATGTAATGACTATGTTATGATTGCTTTATGTTGGGCAATCTTATGGATTTCTTTTATTACAGATTTGATGCTATTAGTAACACCACCAATGTTTTCTCAACTGTTTTCCTTAGTTGAGTATTTTCCTAAATTGTTTCCGCATGATTTAACGCCGTTAGGCGAAATTTTTGGAAATCCATATTTTTACGAAACGGGTGTTACAAGAACAGGTTACTGCAAATGTTTTGACCCAGTCAAAGGAGACCAACAATTTGTGGAGGTCTTTCAGGATGATGTGTGGAATTTTTAAGGAGTGCAAGGACATGCAATCATGGTAGCCTCTTGACCGGTTGCCATCTCACCCCTCTGAATGGGAAGGTATTCGGGCAGGTCTAGATGCTGCCAAGGGGGAAAGAAGTACAGTCCTTGCACCAGTTGCACCTGGAAGAACTTCATCTGGAAGTCAAGTTGGAAGAGAAATGGTTGTAGCTACTAGTACGAAAGCTGGTGAGCAAACTGGTGATATGGATGTGAGGGGGAATGTTTTGGATAAGGGCAAAGGTTTAGCTGTTGATGCATCTGCCCAGCCGGCCACTGATATTCCAATGCTTGAAACTGGCAATGCTGATATACTTCCTCCAGTTTCAGATAGTGATAGCAGAAGACTGGCTAGACTTGGCAATGATATTAAAGAAAGAAAGAAGATGAAACAAAGAAACCAAGTCGAAGCCAGGGCACATCTTGCACAGATCCAGCTGCTTGATATGAGTGATGCTAATCTTTTGGGAATCACTAGAGAGGAGTATGCCAGAGTTAAAAATGATCCCAGGATAGTTGACCAGTTGAAAGAAATGCTAGATGTTGAACTGGACAGACACTATCCTGAGGATGAAGCTGAATTTGATGCCAGAAGTTTAAACATATCAGTGGAGAAGGCTAAGGAGAATAGGGCCAGTGGGATTCTGAAAAGAATTGCAAATGTTAAGAAGGTTGTGAAGAAAGTTTTGAATCCACCTAGAAGGATTCCACAACCAAGAAGACCACTGACAAGAGATGCTGACCTTAGCACATTTGTTGAACAAACTGGCGAGGTATCTAATGAAGACATCAAGTCCGCTGTACCTGCTGGTGCTGGGAGTATAAAAATTACAAATGAATCTGAAGCAAGAAGCTATTACTCCCAGATCATGTCAACCAGAAGACATAGTGGTACTATCAATGGTGTCAACGTAACAATCAAGCCAGGCACCAAAGTCTTTCATGTTGAAGTTAGTTATACCAGGGGGCCACTGGTTAAAACTGACAATCCTGGTGCGATGCAGTATGGGTTCAGTGAATGGGTTGAAATGGTGAATGTGTTGGATGCAAAGGCACAAAAGAATAGGTTTGAGAAAGCATGGGTGAATTTCCTAAGGGGCAAGATTCAACACAAAGAAAATCTGGAGCAAAAGTTGAATATTGACCCTGAAGACTCACAACCTATCTCTTCAGTGACCAAGAGAAGAAGAACTGGCGAAGGGCCATCTCATTAAGTTCTTTCTTCAGTTATCTACTTGTATTTTGTTTTACATTCTGTAACTTGTATAAATTTCATTTCCTTGTATAAATGAAGTTACCAGTTTGTAACCACAGGGTAGATAATAGATTAAAATCTAACAAACCTAAAAGAAAAACCCAAGGCATTTATTGATCTATAAAAATGCCTTGGAAACTTAGATAGATTTAATCGAACAAGTCTCTCCAGTTCATACTTGTACAGACACAAGAACTGAAAAAGACTTGGCAATATTTCTAGACAAATAGGGGGAATTTGTTAGGACCAGTTTCACCTGGAAACTGGCCAGTCACCAGTTTACACTTGCCAGTCACCAGTTGTATCTGGAGACCAGTGAAACTGGTGACCAAGAAGATTTGTCCAGAAATATATTGAAGTCCAGTTGCACCGTACAGTCAACGCAACTGAAGACTTCTTCCAGTTGAGAACTGACCAGTTGAAGAATCATTCCAGTTGAAGTCGAAGACAACAATTGGAAGATAGAGAATAGCAATAGCAGCAAAGCCCAGTTGACATTCTAGTCAGTTACAAACTGGAGACCATCAGTGGAAAGCACATACAAAGCTTTACACTGATTACGAGGAATTGACTTTTATGCTTTATGTACTTTTACCCAGATAATAAGACTCATCTTATTATTTAAGTAATAAAAGGTACATAAAGGTGGTTGATAAAGTTGCTTTATCCTGCAACTTTATCCTGCTTTTTAAGGAATTAAATGTTATTCCTTAAATGCTCTCAACCACATTTGTACGGCCAAAGTTAACATCCCAATGTTAACTTTGCCTATAAATACAAGTCATTGCACAACCAAGAATTTAAGTTGAATACTTCACACTTTGCATACCTGCAATATTCTTGGTGAACTTGTGCAATATTCTCTCAATCGCTAAAAGGAACATTTCACAACTTTAAGTGTTTCGATTGTCTTGAGAAATTCCGAGTGTAGATCAATTGTATTTCATAGGTTGTTAGGATATTTACATTATTGTATTATCTTGGTTCCGCAACAACCTTGTAATTTATTTAACATCAATAAATAAATTACACATTGAAAGTTACATATTGTCTCATCAAGTTATTTTACAAGTTACTTGTATTATTGCATTGTTCTTTACTTATTGTCATTTAAATAAGTAATCTATCTAGAACTTGGTATATACTCACTGCAACTGGTCGTCTCCAGTTCAGTGCATATATTGCAAAGTAACTCCACCATCGACATAGAGGTGTCTTCAGGTAGTGCCATTTATTGAGTTGGGACTTACACCTTTTAATATTATTGTTTTCGATAAATCCTTTCAAGTCTATTTAGTTTTCATTTTAGTTTTAATTTAATTTTCAAATCAACTGACGAGGGTCATAAAACCTAAAAGCTCTTTACAAAACTCGCTATTTCTTATACATTTCCTGTGGATTCGACCTGGACTTACCTTTAAACTATATTACAAACGAACGGGTACACTGCCCGAGAGTGTGTAGTAATCAGTTAATCGGTATTTCTTGTTTATAAATTTTAAAACTAGATTTCGCACATCAGGTATATATATCCTATAACTAACAATGCGAAATGATGTATTTCAAAAGTGGATAATTCATTCAGGGGGAGAGAAGAAGAAATTTAGAATGATAAATTGTGAGCTTACTAAATAAATGAACATAAGGTTCATATGGTGATCCACTAACTTGAGTTGACAATTGACTTACATGCTCACTAAATCAAATAAAGCCATATACATTAATTTTCAATGCTCCGATGGTGATCGTATCTCATAATGATGTGACTTATATAAATCCATGTCACACATGCAAAGTGGTATATATCGATTCCAAATAAAAAGCCTCGAAAATAAAAAGGAGCAATAAATGTGGTCATATCGAGGTAAAAAGACCTAGACATGTGTCTTAAAGAGATAATAGACATGATGGTTTGAATAATAGATAGATCTCTTACAAACATATATCATGTCAAGTATTGCATTGAATCAAAAGCATGGAATTGAAATAAGATTGATGTCGACAACAATTATGTATACTATATGGCTAAATACTATGCGTGCAAATTTTAAGAGCATATATGCTATGAGGTTCAAAAATTGAAATACGTTGGCTAAAAATAGCAAAACTAGTAATGTTACCGAATATTTAAAGCCTCTAATCGTGCACGAAGTTTTGGACATGACGTCCATGCATAAGAATGTGTAGCATACTCTATATAAGCCGGTCTTTGCTAAAGCGAAATGAGAAATTGATATATTGACGTATATGGCGCAATTGATGCTACAATAGATTTTCGTAGAGACCTAACATATAGGCTAACTTAATAATTAGTTAAATTGTACATATGGTCAAAGAGTCAAGAATCACGATTGTTACATTATTCCCCCGTTAAAGGAATTTCGTCCCGAAATTCAACAATCCTACTCACTAAACAAATGCGGGTACTTAGACCTCATATGGTCCTCTCGCTCCCAAGTGAACTCGGCTCCACGTCTAGCATTCCATCTAACTTTAACTATTGTGTAGCGTTTGTTCTTGAGCTTCTTGGTTTGACGGTCTAAGATCTCTACAGGCTCTTCAACAAAATTAAGCTTATTATCGACTCGTATCTCGTTCATAGGCACATGATGAGTAGGGTCCGCCAAACACTTACGTAAGTTACAAATATGGAACACATCATGCACACCACTAAGTTCTTGTGGGAGTTCTAGTCGATATGCAACTTTTCCAACCCGTTCAAGAATTTTAAAAGGCCCAATGAATCTTGGCCCGAGTTTGCCTCGTTTCACAAATCGTATAACACCTTTCCAAGGTGATACTTTCAAGAGTACATAATCACCAACTTCAAACTCTAATGGTCTCCGCCTCACATCGGCATACTTCTTCTGTCGTTCACGGGCCAATTTCAATCTCTCCTTGATTTGAGAAATTACTTTGGTTGTCTCAACTACATTCTCCGGTCTGATAAGTTGGCTTTCACCAATCTCCGCCCAAGCTAGGGGAGAACGATACTTCCTACCATAAAGTGCCATAAATGGTGCCATTTGTATGCTTGCGTGGTAGCTATTATTATATGAAAATTCAACTAATGGCAAGTGATCCTCCCAACTACCACCGAAATCGATAGCACAAGCCCTCAACATGTCTTCCAACGTTTGTATTGTTCTTTCGCTTTGTCCATCCGTTTGAGGATGAAATGCCGTGCTCATATTAAGTTGAGAACCCATTGCTTGTTGAAAGGCTTTCCAAAGATTTGAGTTACATCGGGTATCTCTATCTGTAAGTCCTAACTCAATAGATGGTACTACCTGAAGACACCTCAATGTCAATGGTGGAGTTACTTTGCAATATAAGCGCTGAACTGGAGACGACCAGTTGCAGTGGGTATATACCAAGTTCTAGATAGATTACTTATTTAAGTGACAATAAGTAAAGAACAATGCAATAATATAAAATACTTGTAAAGTAAATTGGTGAGACAATATGTAATTTTCAAGTGTAATTTATTTATTAACTTTAAATAAATTACAAGGTTGTTGCAGAACCAAGATAATACAAAGTATGTAAATATCCTAACAACCTATGAACTACAATTGATCTACACTTGGAAATTCTCTAAACAATCGAAACACTTAAAGTTGTGAAATGTTCCTTTTAGCGATTGAGAGAATATTGCACAAGTTCACCAAGAATATTGCAGGTTTGCAAAGTATGTGTGTTCTTATTCTTGTTGTGCAATGACTTGTATTTATAGGCAAAGTTGACATTGGGATGTCAACTTTGGCCGTACAAATATGGTTGAGAGCATTTAAGGAATAGCATTTAATTCCTTAAAATGCTGTGTAAAGTTGCAGTGTAAAGCAACTTTACTCAACCAGCTTTATGTACCTTTTTGTACTTTATACATAGATAAATCCTTTTATCCGTGTAATAGCACATAAAGCATAAAAGTCTTTTCCTCGTAATCAGTGTAAAGCTTTGTAAGAGCTTTCCACTGATGGTCTCCAGTTTGTAACTGACTAGAATGTCAACTGGGCTTCGCTGCCATTGTCATTCTCTATCTTCCACTTGTTGTCTTCGACTTCAACTGGAATGTTTCTTCAACTGGTCAGTTCTCAACTGGTCAGTTCTCAACTGGAGGAAGTCTTCAGTTGCGTTAACTATACGATGCAACTGGACTTCAATATATTTTTGGACAAATCTTCTTGGTCTCCAGTGCAACTGGAGACTGGCCAGTTTCGCTGAACTTGGTCCTAACAAATTCTCCCTATTTGTCCTGAAATATTGCCAAGTCTTTTTCAGTTCTTGTATCTGTACAAGTGTGAACTGGAGAGACTTGTTTGATTAAATCTATCTAAGTTTTCCAAGGCATTTTTATACATCAGTAAATGCCTTGGATTTTTCTTTTGAGTTTGTTAGATCTAATCTATTATCTATCTTGTGGTTACAAACTGGTAACTTCATTTATACAAGGAAATGAAATTTACACAAGTTACAGAATGTAAACAAAATTACAAGCAGATAAACTGAAAGGAAAATTTATTTAGATGGCCCTTCGCCAATTCTCCTTTTCTTTGTCACTGAAGAGATAGGCTGAGAGTCTTCAGGATCAATATTCAACTTCAGCTCTAGATTCTCTTTGTGTTGAATCTTGCCCTTCAAGAAGTTGACCCAAGCTTTCTCAAACCTATTCTTTTGTGCCTTTGCTTCCAAAAAGTTTACCATTTCCACCCATTCCGAGAACCCATATTGCATTGCACCAGGATTGTCAGTTCTAACTAGTGGCCCTCTAGCATAACTGACTTCAACATGAAAGTGCTTGGTGCCTGGCTTAATTGTAACAAAAACACCATTGATTGCCCCACTGTGTCTTCTGGTTGCCATGATCTGGGAATAATACTCTCTAGCAGCAGATTCATTTGAGATTTTAGTACTCCCAGCTCCAGCAGCCAGCACAGCAGCCTTGATGTCATCATTTGATACATCGCCAGTTGGTTCAAGGAAGGTTCTAAGATCAGCATCTCTATGCAGTGGTTTTCTTGGTTGAGGGTTCCTTCTTGGTGGATTCAAGACCCTTTTCACAACCATCTTTACATTTTCAATTCGTTTCAGAATCCCACTGGCCCTGTTCTCTTTTGCCTTCTCCACTGATATATTCAAGTTTCTGGCATCATGCTCAGCTTCATCATCAGGATAGTGCCTGTCCAGTTCAACGTCAAGCATTTCTTTTAACATATCCACTATCCTGGCATCATCTTTTACTCTGGCATATTCCTCCCTAGTGATTCCCAATAAGTGAGCATCACTAATATCAAGTAATTTTATCTTGGCCAGATGTTGTCTGGCTTCAACTTGGTTTGCTTGTTTCATTTTCTTTCTTTCTTTAATTTGATCACCAAGCCTTGCCAGACGTTTGCTATCACTTTCAGAAACTGAGGAAGCACATCAACATTGCCAGTTTCCAACATTGGTACATCAGTGGTCGGCTGGGCTTCATCAGATGCTATAGCTTTACCTTTATCCACATTCCCCCTATCCATCACATCCACATTCTCTTCAACCCTTTGCTCACCAGTTTCAGTACTGGCAGCCACAACTATTTCTCCACCAGATTGTCTTTCAGATGGAGCACTTCCAGATGCAATTGGTGCAAGGACTGCACTTCTTTCCCCCTTGGCAGCATCTAGACCTGCCCTTATAGCTTCCCATTCAGAAGGGTGAGATGGCAACCGGTCAAGAGGCTGCCATGATTGTATGTCCTTGCATTCTTTGAATATTCCGCACATCATCCTGAAAGACCTCCACAGATGGTTGGTCTCTTTAGACTGGGTCAGAACATTTGCAGCAACCTGTTGCTGACCAGTCTTTAGTTCATTTAAAGTTTTGGAATCTTCGTCCAGACCAGATACCACCTTATCCTTATCCTTAACTTCTTCATCCTTTTTCTTTAAAATATCCACTTCAGTTGTCAGTTTATCAATAGATTGTGTATGATTGGATACCTGGGTGTTCAAATTATCAATGCTGCCTCTCAACTGGTTGATCTCATTAGTGAGTGGGGCCAGATCAACCTGAGGAGTGGCCAGCTTGGTGATCTCAGCTATCACCTTTTCAATCAACTGTGTTTCTCTAGCACCCAGCGTATCATCAATTTTCTGACCAACCGAAGCCATCAACTGCTGCCCAAGCTCAGTCACATTCAACCCAGGCTTTTCAACTAACTCTTTTACCTGTTTTTCAATCTCCCTTAAATCCACTTCAGATCTTCTGACAGTGTTACCCAGCAAATTTGAGATTGAGGTTGTGACATTGGACTGAGTAAGGTCAAAGGCTTCTTTTAATGAAGAGGCCAAATTGTTGCAGCCATTGACCAACTCATTCAGCTTCTTTAACACCGAGTCTTCATTATTTGAAAACTTGTTAATCCCCAGATCAACCACTTTAATATTGGTCAGATGATCCTTGTGGTATCTGGAGAAGGACTTGGTGTTTTTGTCAAGTGTCTTTTGAATATCCTCCACCCTGGTAAGAAGGTTTTGGATATCGGCTTGAACAGACACAAATTGACTGTCCAGTGACGAAGGGGAAGGTGTCACTGGACCAGCAGCAGTTACCACTGGAGTAACTGGAGGAGGCAAATTTAGAGAAGCCTCCCCAGTTGACGTCACAGCAGTCGAGGAAGTAATAATAGGAGTGGTAGAAGAAGAAGGAACTGAAGTAACAATGTGTTGTTCATGCTGAGAATGCTCAGGTGTGAACAACGGTGGCGGTGGGGGTGGCATTTCTCGAAGGAGTGAGAACTGCCCAGATGGTGATGGTGCCATACGTCTGTTTCCAGACATATAGTTATAAGTGGGAAATGGAATTTCAGTAGGCTCATTTTCTTGGGATGGTAAAATTGAAATTGAAGCATCTGGAGGCGAGACTTGAGATGAAGGGTTTTGATCTTGTACAGAAGAATCAAAAATCTCCAAGTCTGATGCAGTACCTTCTGAATCCGAAGATTCAATAATGATTTCCTCGTCATTAACATTCATGTCCAGATCCATGAATGTAACTGAGGGCTGACCAGATGGGTCAGCCTCCAGATGACCTTCTCCAGTTTCCTGGAAGGTTGCATCTGTTGGAGGATCAATTACCGAGGTAACGTCACCAGGGATAGAGGTCACTGGGGTTGCCTCAGTTATAATTGCTCTATCCACAATCATAACATCATCAGCCATAGAGTTTGGAACCTCAGTCTCCAGCAGTGACTGGCCAGAGACTTCGTCAGTTCGTATAAGAGCAGTGTCAGAAGATAGGCCGTGGACACTTTGTGCAGACTCAAACTCTAATCTGGGTTGGGTTAGCCCAGTTGCATCTTCACCACCCTCTCCTACAGAAACTTCGAGGGTGGCTGCTTGCGGTTGTCCCATTTGACTTTCTCCAGGTTCCTGTTGGGAGGAAACTGGAGGGCTGGTTGGGTTACTACTGTCAGTGGCAAGTGCTGACTTAGTCCTAGGGCGACGTGTTCTTTTTGCCTTTGGAGCTCCTGAAAGACCTGTTGGGAGGTCTCCAGGGTAGATTGTAGAGGGGACAGACACGCTGGAGCTGGAGGGGTTAGACTGTTGCCCGGGTTCGGCAATGGTCACAATTCCAGCAGATGAACCGGTGGGTCCCTCATTATTTTGAGGCCCGCCCAGTTGTCTTTCCGGCTCACCTTGGACTGGTGCATCGGTTTTAGAGAATTCCAGCAACATTCTCTGAGGGATCTCAACCTCCCCATCGATAGATGTTAGGGAGTCAAGATTCCTCAACAACTCTGGGACAGTGTACAGTGAGTGATTGTTGTGATATTCCTCACTGCCCAGAAGTTGAAGGAAACAGAGTGACAAATACCTGGAGAAGGGAATGCATAATCCCCTGGAGCCCTTCAGTTTAATCACCAGGCTTCTGAACAAAATATCAGCGAAGTCCACTCTGAGTCCATTCCACAAGCAGTAAGCCATCTCTGCTTGTGTGGAGTTGATCTGGTCCAATCCACCAAAACACCCACCCATACTTTCAACTAGGTGAATGAAGAAGTACCTCCAGGATGGTGAGAGGCCCTTCATCGTCATTGCACCTTTAACCTTCAATACCCCATTCTCCAAGCACTCTTTATTCCCCATATGCAGGAGTACTTGGCGAAAATTGATGTTTTGGGATATTACAACTGGAGATTCACCCTCTCTCCAGTAGTTGAGGTGTAAAGCATCCCTCAATGTTTCTGCTGTAATGGCACACTGGACTGATCCATCTTTAAGGGTGAAAGAGATAGATGAACAGTCTTCTGATAATTCTGCTGTGTACCAAAACTCACACAAGTACTCATGGTACAACTTGCGTGGGTTTAGAGAAAAGGACTCGCCAAGGGGAGAATCACGAAGAAAAGCTTGGATTCTCCCGATTAAAGTATTGGGGGCTTGAGTCCCTGTCAAACTGGCCATTGGATTGTTCGGATTTAATTTTATTGCTGTGGGATTTGACGGGGCACCACTGGCTCGTTTGACATTATTCGATGGATTGTAGGGGACTGTAAGCAGATTTACATCCCTACTTCTAGATTTAGGTGCCATTTTCTAAAGATATGAATATGAAACTGAAGAATTTTAGAATTAGGGCTTTGATTGATGAAGCAGAAAGAGAAATGAAGAGTTTGATGATGATTGGAAGTAAATGAAAGAATGTAAAGGAAAGTAAATGTGATCGGAGTAAATAAGGGTATTTATAAGGAAATCAAGATCCCAATGAAATACCAAAAATTATATTTTATTAAAAAAATCAATTTTGTAGATATTTTTACAAAATAAATTTGAAATTTGAACCAAAAAAAATATAATTCACCTTGTCAGCATTAAATGCTACGATGGCTTAACTTACCCACGCGCCCACTAATTTTCATTTTCCCAATAAAAACAGTTGTCATTTACCAAAATAACTTTAAACACGTCAAATGACGATATCAAGTGTGTTAAAACACTCGAGTACAATCACGTGTCACAAGTATTGACCAAGCATTTCTAACGTTATGAAAAATTAAGATAAGACTGAACCTGGACACTGGAGGATTAGTCCAGTGCCAGTTTCCAACTGGAGAGTTCTCCAGTTGCCATTTTCAAACAAAACGAATTTTAGTCAGAAAATTATTTTGAGTGTTTCCCCCTAAAATGATGATCCAGAAATCAATTAGTGCCAGGATAGTATCACAAAGGCGTTCGATAGCCTGGCGAGCAAAGATTATCTGGACATCCTCAACTGGAGAACTTCATCAGTGTCACTGACGCGTTCATAACAAAAATCTCCAGTTTTAAGGATTTAACATTCCCAGTTCGCTGATGAGATTCTTAAAGGTTTTCTCATCAAGAGGTTTTGTAAAAACATCAGCGAGCTGTTTGTCAGTGGGGATTAAATGTAATTCAATGTCTCCTTTCATAACATGATCACGAATGAAATGATACCTGATGTCAATATGCTTTGTCTTGGAGTGCATCACTGGGTTGTGAGATATAGCAATTGCACTGGTGTTGTCACAAAAGATTGGGGTCCTTGTATATTTTTGACCATAATCTAGTAACTGGTTCTTGATCCAGAGAATCTGGGTACAGCAACTGGCCGCAGAAATGTACTTTGCCTCAGCAGTGGACATAGAGACTGACGTCTGCTTCTTGCTGGTCCAACTTATCAGTTTTCCTCCAAGGAAATGACAACCACCAGTTGTTGATTTTCTATCTATCTTACAACCTGCATGATCTGAATCTGAATAACCCATTAGATCTAACCCTGAGCTTTTGGGGTACCAAAGACCAAGGCTAGGACACCCTTTCAGGTATCTGAAGATACGTTTAACAGCGTGTAAATGTGATTCTTTAGGGTTAGCCTGAAATCTGGCACATAGACATGTTGCAAACATTATATCTGGTCGACTGGCAGTTAAATACATCAGTGAACCGACCATACCACGATATTCAGTGGTGTTCACTGGTTTGCCAGTTGGGTCAGAGTCCAAATTTAATGGTGCTGCAATAGGTGTGTTTTTCGATGGGATTGAATCATATTTGTATTTTCTTAACAAATCTCTGACATATTTTTCTTGGTTTATAAATATTCCATTTTCAGTTTGCTTAATCTGAAGACCTAAGAAAAATGTTAATTCTCCCATTAAACTCATTTCATACTCAGATGACATGATTTTAGAAAACCTTTTGCACATTGCATCATCAGTTGAACCAAATATAATATCATCAACATAAATTTGTACCAATAAGATTTTACCTTTTTCTTTCAAGATAAATAAGGTATTATCTATTGCACCTCTTTGAAAGCCATTTTTAAGAAGATGTTTAGTTAAAGTATCATACCAGGCTCTTGGGCTTGTCTTAGACCATACAAAGCTTTGTTCAGTCTATATACCCAGTGAGGATGCTTCTCATTGATGAAGCCTGGAGTTTGCTTAACATACACTTCTTCTTCCAATGTTCCATTAAGGAACGCACTTTTGACATCCATCTGGAAGACTTTAAACTGCAGATGGGCTGCATAAGCCAAAAATATTCTGATGGCTTCAAGTCTTGCAACTGGAGCAAAAGTTTCATCAAAATCAACGCCTTCTGCCTGACAATAACCCTGGGCAACTAATCTGGCCTTGTTTCTTACAACATTGCCATCTTCATCCATCTTGTTTTGGTAGACCCATCTTGTACCAATGGGTTCTTTCTTTAACCCTGGTGGACAAGGAACAAGTTCCCACACATTATTCCTTTCAAACTGGATAAGCTCTTCTTGCATAGCTTCAACCCAGCTTGGGTCTGCCACAGCCTCGTCAATCTTCTTTGGTTCAATAAGTGATAAGAAGGTGATGTTCAAGCATTGCTCACTGGTGGCTCTTCTAGTCTGAACCCCACTACTTGGATCTGCCACAATCTGTTCAATTGGATGTGCTCGAGTCCATCTAGTGTATTGACTAGGCTGGTGTAATACAATATCAGTGCAAGTCACCTGACGATCTTCTTCAGCAGCTTCTGGAGGAGGATCAGTCCAAACTACTTCTACATCCTCATCAGAGTCAATGAGGTCACGATTTGCATCATGAAATTCTTCATTAAAAGGCATTTCTTGAAGAACTGGAGAAGTTGGAGTGGCACGTACATCAGATCCAATCACCAATTCCTTTGGTAAGTTGAAATTGATGGAGGGATAGAATGAAGTGTCACTGGTGGTGCTCTTTTTCTTCTTAACTGGTTCCAGTTGAGTATAACTGGAAGCATCTTTTGGTGAGGCAACTGACTGATGAACTTGGTCAGTTTCACCAAAATTTATTGGAACGACTGGAGAAATATCAAGGCTTGGTCTCTTGTTGATTGCATCAGTTGCTTCGTCGAATGTGACATGAATTGTCTCATAAACCTTTTGGAGTCTATAATTGTAAACTCTAAAGGCCTTTCGAATATCTGAATAGCCTAAAAATACACCTTCATCAGCTTTTGCATCAAACTTTCCAAGCTGACTGGAATCGTTTAAAATATAAACTGGACAACCAAATACATGAAAATATCCAATATTTGGTTTACGATTCCTGAGTACTTCATAGGGAGTCTTCTTATGTCTCTTGATGTAGACTGACCGGTTTTGGGTGTGACAAGCAGTTGCAACTGCTTCAGCCCAGAAACTGGTGGGAAGACCTGATTCAGATAGCATACTTCTGGCTGCTTCTATTAGTGTGCGATTCTTTCTTTCCACAACTCCATTCTGCTCTGGAGAGTGTGCTTATGAGAAGTTTTGAGAGATGCCAGTGTCATTGCAAAATGTTTCAAGTACCTTATTTTGAAATTCAGTACCATTATCACTTCGCAACTGACAGACTTTTCGAGTATACTTGAGTTCAATTCTTTTGATGAGAGAGATGATTTCAGCAGGTGCATCACTTTTGGACCGAAGGAATACCACCCAACAATATCTGGTGAATTCATCGACCACAACTAGAGTGTACTTCTTTCCAGCTCTAGTTTGAACATTCACTGGACCAAAGAGATCCATATGAAGCATGTGAAGAGGTTCAGTGATGCTAAAATTCTGCCTTGTTTTGAAACTGGCTCTTTTCTGCTTGCCCATCTCACACCCTGGACATGGCTTTTCTTTATTGAAAGAAATCTGAGGTATCCCATCAACCAGTTGTTTGCGAGACAACTTGTTAATATTTTTGAAATTAAGATGGGATAATCTTTTATGCCACAGCCAGTTGGTGTCCTCATCAGCCTTGGTATAGAAGCACTGCTCTTTTGGAGCTGGTTCCATATCCATGATGTACACATTTCCTTTTCTTGGTGCAACCATCACCACTTTCCAATCCTTGTTAAATATGGTGCCTTGAGCAATATCGAACAAAACTCTGTAGCCATCATCACAGAGTTGGCTGACACTGATCAGGTTGTATTTCAAACCATTCACAAATGCAACTCTTTTGAATTCGACCTGTCCGTTATTGAGCACACCATATCCTTCAGTCTTTCCACTTTGATCATTACCAAACGTCACTGCCGGTCCATCTTGGACAGTGAACTCTTCAAGCAGGGGCTTACATCCGGTCATAGTCCGGCCAGCTGCGCTGTCCAGATACCAGGTGTTCTTATTTCGATCGCCCTGCACATCCACAAAAATCATCAGTTATTTTTGTGAACCCATCTTTTCTTGATGGGTTCACTGGACTTCTCTACAGAAGTCACAGTTGATTGTTGTGGTGGTAAACTGAAGACTACATCTGGATCTTTTTCACCAGATCCAGGTGCAGGAGTAAAAACGATTGGTATTTGATACCTGCTCCCCTTTTTCTTATTAGATTTAGTTCCAGATGGAACATTCTTTTGTTTTGGTTTTGAAGGGGGTTTAATATTTTGTTTTTCAACTGGAAGTGATGAACCTCCTTCCAGATTTTTAATCCGGGCAGTACAACTCTGAACCTGTCTAGACAAAAGTTGGAGTTGACTTTCCAGTTTAAACAAAATATTGTTTTCATCAGGCTGTTGAACCCTGGACCTTGGTTCAGCAGGAGTTTTAGTCTTTTGGGTCTTGGGCTCCTTAGACTTCTGAGGTAAAGGCTTGTTACCAGTGGCCTTTTTAACTGGAGCATTAGCCTGATTGGCTCCAGGTTTAACCTCAATAGGGGTGGTCTCAATGGTTTCAGTTTTGTCTGTCTCAGGTTGATCATATGGAGTATCAACCCTAAGAGCTGGAGACAATGCATGAAGATCTGGTATGAGAGCTGCCATTTCAAGATCTCCAGATTTCCATGCATTTTTCTGGGCATCAATTGTTCTAGAAAATGCATCATAATTCTTTCCAGATGCTTTCACCCATGACTTGATAATCAGTTGTTCTTTTTCAAGATCAGATGCTAATTTTTGATTATCAAATTCTAAAGCCTCAATTTTCAAAACTGACTCCTTGAGAGCCAACTGGACACTTTGTAAATCATTTAGTTGTGGTTTAACATTGTTTAATTCAATTAAGATAGTATCCAGATATCTTTCACTATCTGCTCTAACAGTTTCCACAAAAGCCAAATCACCACTTAATGATTCAGCAAGGTCCAGTTTCAGTTCTGGGTCAACTTGGTTGTCATAATCACATACCTTTTTCAAAATGATGTCCACCCATCTTCCAGTGATGACATCTTCCTTTGCCACATGCTGTTGTTGATCTTCCAAGGCCATGAAACACATGTCCCTTTCCTCTTCATCATCAACTGATGAGTCATCAGAGTACTCCCATTTTCCCTCAGTTTGTGCCATCAAGCACTGATCCTTTTCTTTTTCCATGGACAAGAGGGCAATCTGGGCCTTAAGCGTTTTATATTTAGCTTTGTAGCTATTATCAGGCCGATTGAAATTAGGGGCAGGGGGACCAGTTTGGTTGTTCATCTGACTAGATCTGCATTCCTTCATAAAATGACCTTTCTTACCGCATTTATAGCAGGTAAGATTGGTTTTATCCAGATAGCTGGAGCTGGAAGCATTGTTGGGGCCATTAAATCTTTTAGATTTATGCTTAAACCTGTTAAAGGTTTTAGCGATCATGGCTACCAGATCATCATCGTTAGTTTCATCACAACCATCACTGATTTCAGTGGTCAGGCCAGAGTTCAAGAAACTGTTTAACATCTCCTTCATTGAGTGTGCCTGGACACTCTCTGTAGACATTAAAGCAGTACAAGGTCGCTCAGTTACACTAGCAACCTTGGGACTCTGGGCATGGTTCATAGCATCCTGCTCAGCCACCAGTCTTGCTGCATTATTATCTTCAGTGAATCTGAAGGCTCCATAGAGCGATGCAAGAGTGTGACTGTGCAGGGTTTTACCTTGTCTTAAGACAAGAACCATATTTTCCCATTTGGAAGGAAGAATATCACAAAACTTCTCAAGAAGAATATCCTTATCTTTCTCTACACCCAAGCCTCTCAACTGATTAATGAGGCTAGAAAACCTGGTGTAAGTACCAGTTAGACTTTCATTGGGTAGAGCAAAGAAGGATTCATACTTCTTATTCAGGGCAACCTTTCTGGTGACAATGGTGTCATCACCTCCTTCAAACTGAATGACTAATTCATCCCACATTGACTTGGCACTGGGGAACAACACGAGTGTTGGAATTAAGTCTTCAGGAACAGCTCCAAGGATCATGTTCTTGAGTCTGGTGTCCAGATCTACAAGTCTACGATCCTCATCAGACCAGTGGTCTTCGAGCTTTTCTCTTGAACCTCTTCTTCCAGTTGGATCTAGAAGAGGACTTACCCCAAGAGACATGGGTATATACGGTCCATCTTTAAGGATTTTTAGCATATATCTCTCTATCCCACCAAAATGCAAGAGCATTCTGGCCTTCCATGTACCGAAGGTCTCAATGTTTCCATCAAATTTTGGAACAGGAGTGTTAGAATAATGTACATGGACATGGTTTGGGGCAGTAGGAGGAGGAGGGTTAGTATTAACATTTTGAAGAGGTGGTGTATTAGTATTCAGAGGGTTTTCACCTTGACCAGAACCATCTCCACCTTCAGTAGTAGTCATCTAAGCAGATCTAGGCAAGTATTTTAGCCTTCTGCTCTGATGCCACTTGTAAGTCCCAACTCAATAGATGGTACTACCTGAAGACACCTCAATGTCAATGGTGGAGTTACTTTGCAATATAAGCGCTGAACTGGAGACGACCAGTTGCAGTGGGTATATACCAAGTTCTAGATAAATTACTTATTTAAGTGACAATAAGTAAAGAACAATGCAATAATATAAAATACTTGTAAAGTAAATTGGTGAGACAATATGTAATTTTCAAGTGTAATTTATTTATTAACTTTAAATAAATTACAAGGTTGTTGCGGAACCAAGATAATACAAAGTATGTAAATATCCTAACAACCTATGAACTACAATTGATCTACACTTGGAAATTCTCTAAACAATCGAAACACTTAAAGTTGTGAAATGTTCCTTTTAGCGATTGAGAGAATATTGCACAAGTTCACCAAGAATATTGCAGGTTTGCAAATTATGTGTGTTCTTATTCTTGTTGTGCAATGACTTGTATTTATAGGCAAAGTTGACATTGGGATGTCAACTTTGGCCGTACAAATATGGTTGAGAGCATTTAAGGAATAACATTTAATTCCTTAAAATGCTGTGTAAAGTTGCAGTGTAAAACAACTTTACTCAACCAGCTTTATGTACCTTTTTGTACTTTATACATAGATAAATCCTTTTATCCGTGTAATAGCACATAAAGCATAAAAGTCTTTTCCTCGTAATCAGTGTAAAGCTTTGTAAGAGCTTTCCACTGATGGTCTCCAGTTTGTAACTGACTAGAATGTCAACTGGGCTTCGCTGCCATTGTCATTCTCTATCTTCCACTTGTTGTCTTCGACTTCAACTGGAATGTTTCTTCAACTGGTCAGTTCTCAACTGGAGGAAGTCTTCAGTTGCGTTAACTGTACGATGCAACTGGACTTTAATATATTTCTGGACAAATCTTCTTGGTCTCCAGGTGCAACTGGAGACTGGCCAGTTTCGCTGAACCTGGTCCTAACACTATCAGAGAGGATAGAAACCGGAACTCCATGTTTAGACACCACTTCCTTAATGTATAAACGAGCCATGGTGTCAAATTTATCGGTTTCACGAATGGCCAAGAAATGAGCCGACTTCGTTAACCGATCCACTATCACCCAAATCGTGTCATGACCACTCTTTGTCTTCGGTAACTTCGTGATGAAGTCCATTGCAATATGTTCCCATTTCCACTCGGGTGTCACCGGTTGCACCAACAATCCGGGTGGCTTCTTGTGATCGGCTTTCACTTGTAAGCAAGTAAGGCACTCACTCACATATCTAGCCACATCATGCTTCATGCCCGGCCACCAATAAAAATCTCTTAAATCAAAATACATCTTATCCGATCCAGGATGAACCGAATAAGGCGATCGATGGGCTTCATTCATGAGAAATGTCCTTAGATTACCGAAAATGGGAACCCAAAGCCTTTCAACCAGATATAGCCCATTGTCACTTTTCCTATCAAATTGTTGCTCCATACCATCCAAATTTTCATTACCAAAGTTCTCCGGTAGGGTAGCTTGAATTTGGGCTTCGATGATTCGGTCACGAATACTTGGTTCTATCGTGAGACTCATAACTCTAGCTCGTCTCGGCTTAACTCTCTCTTTTCTACTCAAGGCATCGGCCACCACATTGGCCTTACCCGGGTGATAACGAATATCACAATCATAGTCACTAAAGAGTTCCAACCATCGTCTTTGTCTCATATTTAAATCACTTTGATTGAAAATGTGTTGGAGACTTTTGTGATCAGTGTAAATCACACACTTTGTGCCATATAGGTAGTGTCTCCAACATTTCAAAGCAAATACAACCGCGCCCAATTCCAAATCATGTGTCGGGTAGTTTTTCTCATGCACTTTAAGTTGTCGGGAAGCATAAGCAATGACTTTGCCCTTTTGCATAAGAACACAGCCTAAACCTTGACCCGAAGCATCACAATATACTACAAAGTCTTCAATTCCATCCGGAAGTGTCAAGATAGGTGCATCACATAACATATCTTTAAGAGTTTGAAAGGCTTGTTCTTGTTTCTCGCCCCATTCGAATCTTCTCTCTTTTTGAGTCAAAAGAGTAAGCGGTTGTGCAATACGGGAGAAATTTTCAATGAATCTTAGATAATAACCCGCCAATCCAAGGAATTGACGGATCTCGGATGGCGTTTCAGGTCTTTTCCGGTTCTTGACCGCCTCAATTTTGCTTGGGTCCACATGAATACCATCCTTGCTCACCACGTGACCAAGAAAGTGGACCTTCTCCAACCAAAACTCACACTTGGAGAATTTGGCATACAACTTCTCCCTTCTCAATAGTTCAAGCACCTCACGCAAGTGCTTGACATGCTCTTCCTTTGTCTTAGAATAAACAAGTATGTCATCAATAAAGACAATCACAAACTTGTCCAAGAAAGGTCGACACACCCGGTCCATCAAATCCATGAACACCGCCGGTGCATTAGTCAACCCGAAAGGCATAACGGTGAATTCAAAATGGCCATACCTTGTACAAAAAGCCATTTTAGGAATGTCATCTTCATGTACCCAGAGTTGATGATAACCCGAGCGAAGATCGATTTTTGAAAAGTGCTTGGCACCTTCAAGTTGATCAAATAGATCATCGATTCGAGGAAGCGGATACCGGTTCTTTACCGTGAGCTTATTCAACTCCCGGTAGTCAATACACATTCTAAAGGACCCGTCTTTCTTCTTGAAAAAGAGAATAGGAGCACCCCAAGGAGATTGGCTAGGACGAATGAAACCTTTTTCTTGGAGTTCTCTAAGTTGAGTTTCCAATTCTTGTAGTTCAGATAGAGCAAGTCTGTAAGGTGCTTTAGCTACGGGTGCTGCTCCAGGGATTAGATTGATACGGAAATCAAGTTCACGAGATAGAGGTAATCCTGGTAAGTCATCCGGGAAAACATCAGGGAATTCACGAACGATAGGAACGGTCTTTAATTCCACTCTTGAGATGGTAGCACTAAAGACTTTGGAGTTAGAAAAATTGGATATTTCACCCTGAACCCTAAGAATCCTACCGTTAGACAAGGGTATCTTAACAACTCTCTCACCATAATCAATAACCGCGTTAACCGCCGTCATCCAATCCATACCTACAATCACATCAAAGCTACCAATATCAAGCGGCATGAGATTAATGAACAACTCGACGTCGTTTAGAGTCAAAATACAATCACAAAGTATTTGACTAAGTTTTGTTAGAGCACCATTTACCATTTCTATATCAAGCACATAATTTAGAGCACACAGATTCACATCAATCAAGGGAACAAAGCTAGAGGAAATAAGGCTAAAATCGGCTCCGGAATCAAATAGAACCGTTGCATAATGACCATTGAGAAGAAATGTACCTGCAACCACATTGGGATCATTACAAGCTTCATTGGCATTGCCCGCAAAGACTCGGCCACGGGGTTGCACTTGGTGGCCTTGTTGTCCTCGGTTTTGATTAGGCCCGACAATTTGAAGTTGGTTGGGGTGAACAGCCACTTGAACTTGTTGTCCAACCCATTGAGGACAATTGTTGCGGTAGTGATTAGGGCTTCCACATTCATAACAAGTACCCTTTGGAAAATTTCCGCGTGGAGGAATAGCTTGGAGAGGAGCCACATTCATTGGAGCCGCCCTCGGTGCTCTACAATCCTTTGACATATGCCCGAGTCGATTGCAATTAAAACAAGCCCCACATTGGTTGTTAGTAGGATGGTGCTTGTTACACTTATTACAAAGAGGATGGGGTCCTAAATAAGGCTTCCTAACCGGCTCCACCACTGCCATAATTCTTCCCCGATTTGCCTTCTTGGGATCAAACCTTCCCTTCTTTTTCCCACTAGAATCCGCCACTTCTTTTCTTTTTGATGATGATGACTTGCTCAACACTCCACTCCTTAAAAGATCCTCGGTAACACTACCGGCACGGTTAATAGCCTTGGACAAAGAAGTAGGCATGACTGGGTTTATAAGAGATCGGACTTGTGGAGTCAAGCCTAACACAAATTTTTCAATGGCCCGAGAATCGGGATCCACTAGATGAGGAATAAGGGTAGACAAGTCTTGGAACCGTCTAATATAGCCCTTATAATCGGCCCCGTCCATTTTAAGATGCACAAATTCGATGGTCAAATTTTGGAGTTCATAAGGGGGGCAAAACTTCTCCTTCACCATGTTCTTAAAATCAGCCCATAACAAATTATGGGTCTGGCCGAAGCCCACCTCTTTGATCCACCAACTTAAAGCATCATCTTTAAACATACCAGATGCGTAAGGAATCTGGTCATCATGTGTGCAATGACTTCTTTCAATCACCGCTTCAATCTTCTCAAACCATCTTATACAGTCTGTGGGACCACCCTTACCATCAAATTCCGGTGCCCCACAATTCTTGAAGTCTTTAAATTGACACCCTTGGCGGTAAACTCCATGTTGGTTATACATGGGAATATAATTATCCCTTCCCAACGGTTCCTCCTTTCCTCCTATCACATCATGAGGCTGAGCACCCTCATCATTCACATTCACCGGGACTTCAACATTTTGAGGCACATTAGGTGGTGCTCCATTGTTTCCACCAAGAGTTGCCGTGACTTGGGCAACTATAGTTGGCATGATATTGGTGACCGTTTGAGCGATCACTTCCGCCAAGTTTGGCCCAGGAGCCTCACCATGACCTCTACCACGGCCCCTACCTCGGCCTCCACCACGGCCTATACCACCTCGGCCTCTACCCCGACCTCCTTGTGCTTCCGGTTAAGCTTCCGGTTGAGGCTCATGAGAGTTAGCCCCATAGTTTGTTCCGGCTATCCTTGGTCTCTCCATCTCTATAAAATAAGTAACACGTTGACCCGATAGTTAGTCTCAAAATGCTCACATGTTAGTCACACAAGTAGTCAATGCTCTCATATCGATACAACATACATAATTCATATCATTGTGCTAAGGCAAAGTGCTAGAGTTCTAAGGGGAATTGTTACTTATCATGTCATCATGCCAAGTTCACTACGATCGTTTATCAACAATTTAAGTACTCATGCTCAACACATCATACAATCAAGCAACTAACACAAGTGGTTCAAAGTATAATCCGAATTCGATATGCCCTCTAGTTATTGACCGGGTTTGTATACAGGGTGTACCAGCGGCTAACCCTCCACCCAATCAACTTCCATTAAGCATATCGGTTCCTTATTATACCCTAAACCAAGCGTGTGCAATCCATGATGTCATTAACTTGTTATAATACCGGGTAACCATAAAATAGTTGATCAGGCTCTTTTAGGGTTGCCACAATGTTATATCAAGTTAACACCATAACTTCATTTTGCCCTAATTCATCAAAGTATTATCAATCAATAACAACAATCAATCTCAATCATAATCAAGTTCAATCAATGTACACATTATCCACATTGTACTCATCATACGTTCATCACATTGTACTCAAGTCATCACATAAATGGTCTTGTCTACGAACTTACAATGTACACCTTTTAGGGTTCACATAATTCACGTTGCACACAAAATTCCTAACCATGCATGCTATATGAAGAGTTTTAACTTAAGCCGTAGTCTAGGTCAAACCGCCTAATTCTATACGACTTGCATGGGCCACCATTCTGTAACACCCCGAGCTGGGCCCGGAATATTACGGAAATTATATAGCACACAGTGGAATTATCGTAGGACATAAACTATATGAACATATTGGACTCAGTGAATCCAACTTATTAAGTCGTGTACAAGCACACCTTACATAAAAAGCATATAACCATCACACGAACACAAAAGATAGTAATAGATCCTAAACTTGATGCAAAGGTTGGGCAAATGAATCCTTGATCCATCTAAGTCCAAGCCCTGATTCAGAAGCAACATCATTCAAGCATCACGTCCATGGTTCACCTGATTTCCTGAAAAGTGTGCTAAACAAGGTCAACACTAGGTTGGTGAGTTCGTAGTAATGGTTTACAAGAAACCATCATCAGTAACGTTATCATATGTAATAACACATCAAACAATGTACTTACAACTGACCCATGTACGTCACCTGTTAGACAATTGAGGTTAACATGTTGTTCAACCTTGTCAAATAAGTAACCAAACAATAAGTGATACAAAATAGTTCGTATACAATCAAGTACAAATGATGTCATTAACAATAAATGTATCGTATACATGTCAATGTCATGCAATGTATCAAATATGTATAAATGTCAATACATGCATCATATGTGTATCCGTGTTATGCAATGTACCTCAAAATCATCAAGTATCACAATACTTGGTCCACATCGTGGTGTAAATCATATCAGATCATCAAGTATGGCCAATACTTGGCATCAAGTACTTGAAAGTACTCGGTCCACATCGTGGTGTAAATCATATCAAATCATCAATAAACAAGTCCATATGTCCAACAAATCAACCAAATGCAGCAAGTATATACACTTCGTACGCCTTTACAATTAAAGAATCATAGATGCTTATATATAGGGTCACCCGCAGCCTTCCCACCACATCTATAATTCTTTAATGGTATCGTCGTCTTCCATGTATACACTACTATCCTAATTTATAACAATGTTTCATAATCATGTGCAAAATCAATCAAACATGTCAACCATACCATCAATCATTCAAACAAACAAACAAACAAGTAATTCACATAAGTGTACACTTTTCAGCCCGAATCTCAATTGAGTATGGAGCTATGAAACTCACCTTAAAGTAGAGCAATTCCAAGTACTAGTACGAGTACACGCACTAATAAGTTCACACGTGATTCAACGTTCAAACTTATTCCAACCTAAGATCATCAAATATATTTCAAAAATCTATGCTCTAATTGAGAGGGTTTTTAGTATAGATGCAAAGTGTCTCATGACATAAATCTTTTACAACATCTAGTACTATATCTTAAAAGTATTCATGAATGTTTACGGAATTTTTCAATATATCTAACTTGTCCAAATGGCCACGTAAATTCAGTTTATCGGTTTTCGTCCAGATTCTGACCCTTCCAGGAAAACATCATTTTAGGAAAAGAAGAAGACTAGATACAACATAACTTTGTTCTGATCGAATTTAGTACACTCATAGTCCTTTCTAAAAAGTGAAGATTCAATTGATTTAGACTTAACACGAATGAGATATGACATTTACAATATGACTGAAACAGTAATCATAAAAATCAGTTTTGACCACTTTTCTTAAAAAGTTCACAACTTGAGTTTTACTCGGTGTTTTTACTTGATTCCAGTGGAAGGATAAAATAGACACATAAAGCTAAAGATTTTGTTTAGAACTCAACAACCAGATCATTTACCATCTATGTGTTTTCTCCCTCCCAAGTTAGATTACAGATTCTGTTCAGAATCAGTTTTTTTAACAAAACTAGTTCATACGTAATCTTTTGTATTCAATAAGTTTAAGAACCATAAAAGAGGCTTACCAAAATGAGATTATAGAGAATAAAAGTTGTTGATATTGGTCTCCTTGAAGCTTTAAAACTCTTTTCCAATTGATTGAAGAACAAAGGATTAAACTTGCTAGCAAAATGACTTGATTTCCTTTCAAAACTTGAAGATTATTATTATGAAACTAGTATTGTTGTTCTTGGAACTTCAAGTCCGGTTTTGGTGATGAGAAATGAAATATTTTGCATGCTTTATCCTTTTATTAACACTAATTTAATGGTAGGAAAGTTGGGTGAGAAAATTAGTTGATAAAAAGACAATTTGTGAGTTGTTTAGTTAGGTTAGTGTGTTAGGTACTTGTCTCCCACTAAATTTCGTGGCTAGCTGATCTTTATCAGTAGGATTGATGTTTAACTTTATATTTATAGTTGTAGATATTTTCTCCTCTTTCCGTAGACAGCTTACTCGTCAAAAACGGATATCGGACGAAGAAGTTATAGTCAAAACATTACAGCAACGTTAATTCATCATTTTAGCTAGTTAAATCAAATGTCATTTTGTATCATATGATCTAATAACACAATCAAATGACCTCGACTAACACATAATTCTCAAATTAAACGGTAAATTGATCACATTGCACTTAATTGAACTCCAACTGGCACTTGAAACATATAGGCTAACTTAATAATTAGTTAAATTGTACATATGGTCAAAGAGTCAAGAATCACGATTGTTACAGGTAACTAGGGTTGGGTAAGAGATATTTTGATTGCTTAGGTATAAGTAATTGCTTTTATGACGGGTACGGTAGAAGGGAATCAATCGGTAATAAGAATTAACGGGTTAATGGTTGGGTACAATCAATAGGCATAATTGTTACCTTAATAATCAAAACAATTAGTTAATTAGTGAAGTTATAAGAGGCGTCTCGGGGTACCGGTCTTAAGTAATGGATCTAGTTGATTAAGGGGATTAAATAAAGTAACGAACTTGACGGGTACGGAGTGAGTCTTTGTTTGGTTCTCGATTATAAGTCGTCATATTTGAATTGGTCTTTCATTTAAAGTGCAACCTGAATTTGATATATCATGGAGTCGAAGTAGATGACCTTTTAATATTATTGTTTTCGATAAATCCTTTCAAGTCTATTTAGTTTTCATTTTAGTTTTAATTTAATTTTCAAATCAACTAACGAGGGTCATAAAACATAAAAGCACTTTGAACTACTTAAAACTCGCTATTTCTTATACATTCCCTGTGGATTCGACCTGGACTTACCTTTAAACTATATTACAAACGAACGGGTACACTGCCCGAGAGTGTGTAGTAATCAGTTAATCAGTATTTCTTGTTTATAAATTTTAAAACTAGATTTCGCACATCAGGTATATATATCCTATAACTAACAATGCGAAATGATGTATTTCAAAAGTGGATAATTCATTCAGGGGGAGAGAAGAAGAAATTTAGAATGATAAATTGTGAGCTTACTAAATAAATGAACATAAGGTTCATATGGTGATCCACTAACTTGAGTTGACAATTGACTTACATGCTCACTAAATCAAATAAAGCCATATACATTAATTTTCAATGCTCCGATGGTGATCGTATCTCATAATGATGTGACTTATATAAATCTATGTCACACATGCAAAGTGGTATATATCGATTCCAAATAAAAAGCCTCGAAAATAAAAAGGAGCAATAAATGTGATGGTCATATCGAGGTAAAAAGACCTAGACATGTGTCTTAAAGAGATAATAGACATGATGGTTTGAATAATAGAGAGATCTCTTACAAACATATATCATGTCAAGTATTACATTGAATCAAAAGCATGGAATTGAAATAAGATTGATGTCGACAACAATTATGTATACTATATGGCGCTAAATACTACGCGTGCAAATTTTAAGAGCATATATGCTATGAGGTTCAAAAATTGAAATACGTTGGCTAAAAATAGCAAAACTAGTAATGCTACCGAATATTTAAAGCCTCTAATCGTGCACGAAGTTTTGGACATGACGTCCATGCATAAGAATGTGTAGCATACTCTATATAAGCCGGTCTTTGCTAAAGCGAAATGAGAAATTGATATATTGACGTATATGGCGCAATTGATGCTACAATAGATTTTCGCAGAGACCTATTATATTTCTCCCATTGTTGATCATATTATTGGTAGATTTGAATACCGTGATATACAAATACTTATTTGTATCTCCTTGCTATCATTAAAGCCCGCAAATGGCTTAAATTTTCACATGGATATAAAATGCTTGGAGCATGTATCATATTTTTAATGATCAACATATATATGAATGGTTCTTATGAATGATATTGGTTTTGAGATTATTGTAACATCCCAAAACTTTTTGACGTTGACCGTTAACTTGTCGTTAGTGACCGTTAGTTAATATGTGTTTTATATGTAATTGTGTGATTTAAATGATTTACGTAAGATATGTGCTAAAGTGATTCTAGGTAATGAAATTAAAGTTGATAATGATTAATAAAGTCAATTAGTGTTCCGATAAGATATAAGAGTCGATAAGTGTTTCCGTATGCGTTAAACGAGCCGTTAAGTAATGAAACGAGTTGTAACGAAGTGCGAGGGCCTAGATGTAAAGTTTTGAAAGTTTCTCCAGTATATATAGGCATGATGCACGACCTAAACACCCTTTAATCAGATCCAAACCCTAGAAAACTCTTACACACAAAACCCTAGGTCAATTCTTCAAGTTATAGTCGATTTCGGGGGTTTTTGGAAGGGATTTCGCTTGCTTTTCGATCCATTAATCAACCCTACAGGTATAATATCATTAATTGAATGTTGATTAAGTTTTAAAGTAGGTTTTGTCCTTGTAGATTCGACCATGAGGGTTGGGGTGGTTTAAAGTTGATGTTTTAGGTTAAAAACGACGTTTTCGTGAGTAAAATCGTTAATTGAGTTGGTTAACTACATCAAGATGCAAACTTTAATGTTGAATTATGATGTTTATATATATATATAAGTAAATCTGATTAATTAGATCCATAAGTGTTAATATATATATATATATATATATATATATATATATATATATATATATAGAATGATATATATATATATATATATATATATATATATATATATATATATATATATATATATATATATATATATATATATATATATATATATATATATATATATATATATATATATATATATATATATATATATATATATATATATATATATATATATATATATATATATATATATATATATATATATATATATATATATATATATATATATATATATATATATATATATATATATATATATATATATATATATATATATATATATATATATATATATATATATATATATATATATATATATATATATATATATATATATATATATATATATATATATATATATATATATATATATATATATATATATATATATATATATATATATATATATATATATATATATATATATATATATATATATATATATATATATATATATATATATATATATATATATATATATATATATATATATATATATATATATATATATATATATATATATATATATATATATATATATATAATAATATTATATGTGTTTGAATGTAAAATAAATATTAACGTGGAATATGTGTTAAAGTGATTAAAATAATGAAATTAAAGTTGATAATGATTAATAAAGTCAATTAGTGTTCCGATAAGATATAAGAGTCGATAAGTGTTTCCGTATGCGTTAAACGAGCCGTTAAGTAACGAAACGAGTTGTAACGAAGTGCGAGGGCCTAGATGTAAAGTTTTGAAAGTTTCTCCAGTATATATAGGTCATGATGCACGACCTAAACACCCTTTAATCAGATCCAAACCCTATAAAACTCTTACATACAAAACCCTAGGTCAATTCTTCAAGTTATAGTCGATTTGGGGGTTTTTGGAAGGGATTTCGCTTGCTTTTCGATCCATTAATCAACCCTACAGGTATAATATCATTAATTGAATTGTTGATTAAGTTTTAAAGTAGGTTTTGTCCTTGTAGATTCGACCATGAGGGTTGGGGTGATTTAAGTTGATGTTTTAGGTTAAAAACGACGTTTTCGTGAGTAAAATCGTTAATTGAGTTGGTTAACTACATCAAGATGCAAACTTTAATGTTGAATTATGTTTTTATATATATATATATATATAAGTGAATCCCAGGTGTTTAATTAGATCTATATGTGTTCAATTGTGTTTTTGTACAAATCGTTGCGGTTTCGAGTCGTTTTGATGATCAAAAACAGGGATTCATGTATGCAATTGATTCAAGGATCAATTGATGTTTTCAAATGCTTAATTGTGACCTAATTAATGTAAATTTAATGGGTATAAGTCGTGGTGGAGGTTTGGGAACCGTTTGGAAGGAGATTAAGGAGAAACGAAGTGAACATTGCTGGTCGACACCCGAGGTGCGGCGCACGTAGGGCTTGGTGCGGCACACCTGAGCAGATCAGAAGTATCTGACTTGTTTTGTGCGGCGCATGGATGGGGGGTGCGGCGCACTTGCAGGTCTGATGGTCGTTTAGGCTTGTTTTAGTGCTCATTTGACCCATAGACCTTAGGTATAAGTTACCTTGATGTTTAGGGAGCTTGGAGATGTTCTTTAAGGTCCCGTGCTTATTGATCGGTGTACTCGTCATCAGGTAAGATACATGACTTTTCTCACGCTGGAGGCACAACAAAAAGTAGTTTTCAATTATAACCTCTTAATCGGATTATCTTATGTGTGTTTGTTTTCCGGGTTATGCGGGAGGTTATGTGTGTTAGGGTCAGTTCTACTGGACCCACTCCAGACAAAAAGTCTGGAGTCCTACTGAAGATTTGTTCAGAAATAATAGAAGACCAGTGAGCACCTTACTTGTATAGGAAATCTGGAGTCACCAGATTTCAGCTCGCTGGACTTCACTCCAGTCCAGATCCATTCTACTGAAGACATTCTCACTGAAGTCAAAGACTGAAGTTAGAAGAAAGAAGACTGACAAATGGCGGAGTCCACTGGAAGTCTTACCAGATCGACGACTGGAGCTCATCAGTGTTCTAGACCTTACAAGTCTGAACACTGATTACGAGGAATTGACTTTTTGCCTTTACACACTTTTACACGGACATTCCAATTGTCTATTGATAAAAGTACAACACGTGTGTAAAAGTGGTTGGTTAAAAGGATAACAAGTCACATCAACATGACTTTATTCTTGTACTTTAACCAATGCATTTAATGCTTCATTAAATGCATGCAACCATATTTGTACGGCACAATAAATTCACTGATGAATTTATTTGCCTATAAATACAAAGTCATTTCCTTCATAAAATTACTTCTTGCAAAATTGGTGAACTTGTCTAAATACTCTCGATCGCAAAAGGGAATACTTCACAATTCTAAGTATTTCGATCCAAAGAGAATATTTAACAAGTATAGATCATTTGTAATTCATAGGTTGTTAAGATAATTACATTTCTTGTAATATCTTGGTTCCGCAACAACCTTGTATTTTATTTAACATCATAAATAAAATACACTTGAAAATTACATTGTGTTCCACCTTTACTTTATTATTGCTTTAAGTCTTGTATTACTTTGTTTATATACTTGCATTTATATTTAAGTAATACTAGTCCAATCTAGTGCATTCTTGACTTGTTGTATTTTACACTAGTGGGTTAAACCATCAAGTGAGGGACTTACAATTGGTATCAGAGCAGAAGGCTAACAAACTTGCCTAGATCTGTATTCTTGATGGCCAACCCAGAAAATACACAAGGAGGTTTTAGTCTTGGTCCTGATCCTATTAATGAACAAAACAATGACCCACCACCCGGTTCTAATAACAATAATGACCCGCCCATTATTATCAATAATCCACCACCTCCTCCTCCTACTCCTGTCTCTCCACATATGCATGTGCATTATTCAAATACATTTGTTCCCAAATTCAGTGAGAATAGTGATGAGTTTGGAACGTGGAAAGCCTGGATGATACTTCATGTTACTGGTATTGAGAGGAATATGATAAAATTTTAAATGAAGGACCTTATATTCCTAGATCTCCTCTCAACCCACTTCTTGATCCAACTGGATCTAGATCTGGAAGGGAAAAGAGGGAGGAACATTGGTCTGAAGAGGATAGGAAATTGGTAAATCTTGACACCATTCTTAAAAACATGATCCTCGGGGCTGTTCCAAAAACCCTAATTCCCACACTAGTTCTCTATCCCAGTGCTAAAACCATGTGGGATGAACTGGTGAACCAGTATGAAGGAGGTGATGACACTGTTGTTACCAGAAAGGTCTCCCTAAACAAAAAGTATGAGTCATTTTTTGCTCTCCCCAATGAGTCTTTAACTGGTACTTACACCAGATTTATGAGCATTATAAACCAGTTAAGAGGATTGGGGGTAAATAAAGACAAGGATATACTTTTAGAGAAATTTTGTGATATATTTCCCACTAAATGGTCTCACATGATTCTGGTCTTAAGACAAGGCAAAACCTTGCATTCCCATACTCTGTCAACATTGTATGGAGCCTTCAGATACACTGAAGAAAATCAAGCCCAGAGGATTGAGGATGAAAAAGATGCTTTAAATCATGCTTCCAGTAGTTCACTGTGGTTAGTCATACTGAACCACCATGTGCGCATTAATGTCTTCCGAGAATGTATTTTCTATGAAGAAGATGATGTCTGAACTAATGGAATCTGGAGTCACTAACAATATCTCACCAGATTGTGATGAAGCTGACAGTGATGACCTTGTTGCAATGATTGCTAAAACGTTTAATCGTTTTAAAGCAAGAGCAAATAGGCCCACTGGACAACATGCACCCAGTTCCTCTATTGACAAGACCAATCTGACATGCTTTAAGTGTGGCAAAGAAAGGTCATTTCATGAAGGAGTGCAGGTCCAGTCAGTTCATTTCTCAGTCTGGTCCTTCTGTTTCTTATCAAAAGCCTGATGATAGCTACAAGTCCAAGTACAAAAAGCTTAAGGATCAAATTGCTCTCATGTCACAACAAATAGAAAATAATAATAAATGCATGATTGCAACCACTGAAGAAAAATGGGTTCCCTTTGATGATTCATCAGTTGATGAAGAAGAGGAAAGAGATTGTTGTTTTATGGCTCTGGCAGATCAAGAGCATCTGGTGAAGGAGGATGTCACATCTGAAAGATGGGTGGACATTGTAATTAAAAAGGTTAGTGAATACGATCTTGAGACTGACCAAGAATCAAAATTGGACATTGCTGAAGCTCTAAATGCTGATTTAATTTTTGTTGAAACTGTTAGATCTGACATGTCAAAAGGTTTTGAAACAGATTTCACTGAACTTTCAACTTTACAATCAAAATTAAAAGAGCTCCAGGATATTGAGCTAGCTTTTCAAGCACAGGTTTTGGTAACTGAACAACTGGTACAGGAAAAACATGACCTTGAAATGATTTTACAAAAAGAAAAACAGGTCATTAAATCATGGCTAGAAACTAGAAAGCCATATGATGCTGGAGTAAATCAATTTCCATCCCAAAAACGTGCATATTTAGATGGAAATACTCATGTTGCAGCATTAATACCAGTTATTGACCGATTACCAGAGGAGGTCAAACCAAACACTATTTATGATGAACCCTCTACCCCAAAAGCTTGTATTTTCCCAGCTCAATTATCAGAGGTTAAGACTAGAGCATCCCAGATGACTGCTCCAGGCAAAAAAGGTCAATCTGAAGAAACCTTTGCCTCAGTCTTCTTCTATAGAACCCCAGGTTCAAAAGAAAAAGAACAGTTCCCTACCTAAGCCTAAAGTCCAGTCAACTGGAAAGGCTCAGGTGTCATCTGATGAAAGTATTTTGTTAAGGTTAGAGAGCCAGTTTCAACTACTGGCTCGTCAAATTCAAAGTTGTAATGCAAGATTAAACAATTTTGAGGGTACTTCATCTGGCCCTAAACAAAATACAAAACCTTTTTCAAAGAAAGACAAAAATGTTTCTCCAGTTGAGAAGAACAAGAAAAAGGTTTCAAAACTATCAGTTCCAATTACATTTGCAGAGAAATCTGTTTTGGAAGAAAGTGAACTCAACCAGATACTTCCAGGGACCTATAAGGGAGGGTCCAGTGAACCCATCAGTCGATGGGTTCCCAAATCTAACTAATATATCTGGTGGATGTGCAGGGCGATCGAAAGAAATATATTTGGTATCTTGACAGTGCAGCTGGCAGGACGATGACCGGATGTAAGACCCTGCTGGAGGAGTTCATAATTTCTGATGGACCCTCCATTACTTTTGGAATGATGGTTGTGGAAAAACTGAGGGGTATGGTGTTCTGAACAATGGACAAGTCAAATTCAGACGGGTGGCTTATGTAAATGGTTTGAAATATAACCTGATCAGTGTAAGCTAACTGTGTGATGATGGCTATCAAGTTCTATTTAATATTGCTCAGGGCATCGTATTCAACAAGGACTGGAAGGTAGTGTTGATTGCTCCCAGAAGAGGGAATGTGTATGAAATGGATATGGAAAGCTCTCCTTCAGAGCAGTGTTTCTATACTCAAGCTGATGAAGACACAAACTGGTTATGGCATAAAAGGTTATCCCATTTAAATTTCAAAAATATTAATAAGTTGTCTAGAAAACAACTGGCAGATGGGATACCTTTAGTTTCCTTCAAAAAGGAAAGGCCATGTCCAGGATGTGAGATGGGAAAGCAGAAACGTGCCAGTTTCAAGACCAAGCATAATTTTAGCATATCTGAACCTCTTCATATGCTTCATATGGATCTCTTTGGTCCAGTGAATGTTCAGACTCGTGCTGGTAAAAGATACACTCTGGTGATAGTTGATGAATTCTCCAGATATTGTTGGGTTATCTTTCTCAGGTCTAAGAATGAAGCTGCTGCTGAAATCATTGCTCTTATCAAGCAAATTGAACTCAAATATAAGCGAAAAGTGTGTCAGTTAAGAAGTGACAATGGAACAGAATTCCAGAATGCAACTCTGGAGAAATTCTGTACTGACACTGGCATCTCTCAGAACTTCTCTTCAACACGCACTCTAGAGCAGAATGGAGTGGTAGAAAGGAAAAATCAAACGCTGATAGAAGCTGCCAGAAGTATGCTTGTTGAATCTGGTCTTCCTACCAGTTTCTGGGCTGAGGCAACTGCAACTGCTTGCCACACCCAGAATCGATCAGTGTATGTGAAGCGACACAAGAAGACATCCTATGAAATATTAAGAAATCAAAAACCAAATATTGGTTATTTTCACGTTTTTGGATGTCCAGTTTACATCCTGAATGACTCCAGTCAGCTAGGCAAATTTGATGCCAAAGCTGATGAAGGATATTTCTTAGGATATTCAGCCATTCGCAAAGCCTTCAGAGTCTACAACAAAAGACTGGAGAAGGTTCATGAGTCAATACACGTCACTTTTGATGAATCAAACAATGCAATCAATAAAAAGCCATCCCTTGATTCTCCCCAGTAAATCCAATTGTCTTCTGTGAATCTGATCCTATCAACTACAATAAAGATTCACCTGAAGAAGATTCCAGTCATCCTGACTTGGAACCAGTTCAAAAGAAGAAAACCCCCAGTAGTACTCCTTTTTCAATAAGTTTCAAACTACCCTCTGAACTTATTATTGGATCAGATGTTCGTACTACTCCTCCAGTATCAGTCTCAGTTGAAGATGAACCAGTAATTCAAGAAATGCCTTTAAATGAAGAATTTCATGATGCAAATCGTGATCTTACTGATTCAGATGAAGATGTTGAAATAGTCTGGCAAGATCCTCCTCCTGAAGCAACTCCAGAGGAGACTCAACTGAACTCTTGCACTGATATTGTTGTTAGTAATAATCCTGGTCAATACTCTAGGTGGACAAAATCTCATCCTATTGATCAAATCATAGGAGACTCCAATAGAGGGGTTCAGACCAGAAGAGCCTCCAGTGAACAATATTTATACGTCAGCTTCTTATCACTGGTAGAACCAAAGAAGATTGACGAGGCTATGGAAGATCCAAGCTGGGTGAATGGTATGCAAGAAGAGCTTCACCAGTTTGAAAGAAACAAGGTTTGGTACCTGGTTCCTTTCCCAGTTGGCAAGAAAGAACCAATTGGAACAAGATGGGTCTTCAGGAATAAGGTAGATGAAGATGGCCATGTCATCAGAAACAAGGCCAGATTGGTTGCACAAGGGTACTGCCAATCAGATGTTGATTTTGATGAATCATTTGCTCCAGTGGCTAGACTTAAAGCAATCAGAATATTCTTAGCATTTGCTGCTCATCATCAATTCAAGGTCTACCAGATGGATGTAAAGAGTGCATTTTTAAATGGAAAACTAGAAGAAGAAGTTTATGTCAGACAACCACCAGGCTTCATTGATAAAAAACATCCCCACTGGGTATATCGTCTGGACAAAGCACTTTATGGTCTCAGACAAGCTCCACGTGCCTGGTATGATACTCTGACTAAACATTTATTGAAAAATGGTTTTAAAAGAGGTGCAATTGAAAATACCTTATTTATTCTTTGTGAAAAAGGTAATCTTCTGCTGGTACAAATTTATGTTGATGATATAATTTTTGGGTCTACTGATGAAAACATGTGCAAGAAATTTTCTAAAATAATGTCTTCGGAATATGAGATGAGTTTAATGGGTGAATTAACATATTTTCTTGGACTCCAGATTAAACAAACCAGAGATGGTATTTTTATTAATCAAGAAAAATATGTTAGAGATCTCTTAAAGAAATATGATATGAACTCTTCACCATCTAAACCCACTCCAATTTCTGCACCACTGACATTGGACTCAGATCCTGATGGAAAACCAGTGAACATCACTGTCTATAGAGGCATGGTTGGTTCACTGATGTATTTAACTGCCAGTAGACCAGATATTATGTTTTCAACATGTTTATGTGCTAGATATCAGTCTAATCCAAAAGAATCTCATATGCTTGTTGTAAAGCGCATACTGAAGTACCTTAAAGGTGTCCCAGTTTGGGTCTTTGGTATCCCAAAGGCTCAGGCATGGATCTAATGGGTTATTCAGATTCAGATCATGCAGGTTGTAAGATAGACAGGAAATCCACTACTGGTGGATGTCATTTCCTTGGTGGCAAACTGGTCAGCTGGACCAGTAAGAAGCAAACTTCAGTTTCCTTATCCACTGCTGAAGCTGAATACGTGTATGCAGCCAGTTGTTGTGCTCAGATACTCTTGATGAAGAACCAGTTGCTTGATTATGGTATTAAATATTCAAAAACTCCCATATTTTGTGATAATACCAGTGCTATCGCTATCTCAAACAATCCAGTCATGCACTCCAAGACAAAGCACATTGATCTCAGGTATCATTTTATTCGTGATAATATTATGAAAGGTAACATTGAACTCCATTTTATTCCCACTGACAAACAACTCGCTGACATTTTTACAAAACCACTGGATGTTAAAACTTTTGAATATCTTGTTGGTGAGTTGGGAATGTTAAACCCTTAAATCTGAACCTTGGTATTGAACGCCTTTGTGTACTATCAGGGATCCTTGATTTAAAGATTTATAAATCTATGACTGCTTAGATATCGAACGCCTTTGTGTACTATCTTTGAATTAATAGATTTATGGATCTCCTTCCAATGGGAAGACTCGGACCATATATTTTTGTCCTTAAAATGTTTTTAATTTCAGGGGGAATTTATTTACACTGGAAGAATTTTCTGGAAAATATCACTGGTACCTTGTAAATGTGTCCCTCTCACTGGTACTTGGATTAGTTGACGTGCATGTTTGAGGTAACTTTGGTCTCCTTGTAAATGTGTCCCTCTCACTTATCTTCGTATTAGTTGAAGTGCATGTTTGAGGTTGTCTGGTACATTACTGGAGTGTCCCTCCAGTGTACCATCAGTGCATGCTTCACTGGTCTAATCCACCAGTGACACTGGAGTGTCCAGTCAACCTCCAGATGCACTGAAATGAGTCATGGTATGTCAGTCATAATATTTTAATACTTGGTCATTGTGTGTGCCACGTAAGCAAACCTTTTGAGTGGATATTTACTGTAATTATCCACGTGGCATGTCATTTTTCAAACTTAATGATGGATATTTTACCTTGGGAAGATAAAAAGTGCAAGTTGGTTATTTTTGTGGGCTGTCAACCTGTCATACATTTATGTGTGATGGGATGCATTAAATGCGGATGTCAAAACCGATCAAAATTGTTTTGAATAAATTCAAATTAACCGTTTTGAATTCCATTTTCTCTCTCCTATAAATACCCTTTTTCACTTTCTTTTACATTTACTTCGAACAACATTTACTCCCAAAATCTCAAAATTCCTTCATTTACTTCTCTTCTTCATTCAATTCCAATCATCACTCTCTTTCATCATAAATCATCTTCATAAACCCTAAATTCCTTCATTTCCAGATTCATATTTCATATTTCTACTAAATACAATGGCACCCAGACAATCAAATTCCAATAAAAATCTTCTTTCTGCTACATATGCTCCTGTCGCCGCCGTGAGAAGGGCGGAGCATATTTCTCTTGCAGCAGAAGCCATTCGTATTAATATGAACAACTGGATGGCCAAACTCTCTCTTTCCAGTGTTCATGAGGCCCAATCCATCATTGGAAGATTGAATACTTTCTTTCTTTCATGTCCTCTTTATGGTGCATTAACCCTAAATCCCGAAAAGATGTACCACGACTATCTCTGTGAATTTTGGTACACAGCAGAATATGTAGAAGCAACTTCCTCAAATTCTTATACACTTAAGCAAGGTACCAGACCCTTGCTTTAAATGTTGATACACTCAGATCTGCTCTCGAATTAAATTATTTTTCACAAAATTAGATGCCTGTTGAACTTCCCACTGGCATAAATACAAGGGAAGTGTGCAGATTGATGGGGCACACAGACATTCTGGATGAGCATGGCCAGCTATCCAGAAAAGGAACAATCTACATGAGCAGCTGTCAGACTCATGGAGATTTTTCTTCACTCATATTGTTGAATGTTTGGGAGGAAGCTCTGGAGGACTTGACCAGATAAATCAAACACAACTCCAGATTGCTTATTGTCTCTGGTTTGGATACAGAGTGGATTTTGCCCAGATTTTATTTGATGATCTGGTAGAGCGTCTTAAAGTGAAAGGTAGAAAAGCATTTGTACCTTATATTCGTTTTCTTTCACTTATTTTTAAAGAGCTCTGGGTAACCAGTACGATTTTGAAACCACTCACTTCTCTGTCTGTGAGTATATGCGTGATCTGACCAATCTTAAGTCGTCTGCAAATGAGGTAAATATTCCTCAGGTCATGATCACCAGTTTTCAAAGGGAAGAAACTGATGCATCATCATCAGAAGAATCAGGAAAGGATTCAGGCAGACCTACTGAAGTTCTCAATACTGAAATGGTTCCACCCATTACCCAGGTGGTTCCTGACATTCAGGAATGTTGAAAATATTCCAACAAACCCTCCCACCAGACCAAGAAACACCACCAGACGTCTTAGGAAAGGAGGAGTTCCAGTCACTCTCTCTAGTGCTGAAACTAGCCATCCAGATTCCTCTCAACCGTTTGCTGGGGATATTATGAATGCGGATGGTACCTTGATAGTAGATCAGGAAGAAAATGTTGGTGATCAGGGAAATCTGGAGCAGGATGCTCAGATTGATTTGAATAGAGAGGTTGGAGATCAGATGGTTAGTGATCAAAATGTTGGTGATCAAACTGAAGCTGAAAATATTGTATATGATGAAGCTGAATCACCCATGTCTGAAGGTAACAATTTTGACGTTGATATGAATTTTCTGGGTGATGAAGTAGAAAATGTTGTTGCTTCAGTTATTGCTTCAGTATCCCAACCTCTTATCTCTACAGAAATGCCACCACCACTAGAATCTTTGAATGCACCACCACCACCACCACCACTTTCAATTCCACAAACTACTCCATATTTCAACCCACTCCAAATTTCATCCATTCAACCATCACCACTTGAATCACCACTAAACTTTCCTGAACACCGTGTGCTGGACTCAACTGTTGTAACATCTGAAACATCTACTGAAAGAGTCCAGACACAAGTACCTTTGGTGAACAGGAGGGCTTCTGATCTTGCTCCTCCTGGTGGTCTCTCCACTTCTTCTTCCTCCGAGGTCCAAGGACTTTTAGATAAGGTGGCGGACCTGGAGAGATCACTTCAGTCTTCTTCTCAGGTAGTTTCTGATTTTAAATCAATTTTGTCAAATAATCTTGCATCAGAAATGAACCTATTTGCTGGAAATGAGAAGTTGGTCTTCGAGAAGTTGAATGAGCTGGTACTGGCCACAAACAAAAATTCAGAAAATATTAAAGTGGCAGTCCAAGGTTTGGAGACGAAGCTAGTGAAATCTGTCCAGACTACAGTAAAAGCAGAAATTGTTCAACCACTGGCAGGTCTGATAGAAGAAATTCAGAGGTTAACTACCAGAATTAGCAATGTGGAAAGTAGGCCAGCCTTAGACCAGAATTCTGTTGTCAGCAGCATTAGTGATGAAGTTGCTATAAAATTTAGAGCTGATACACTGAAAGAGATAACTGCAGAAATTTCTGGGTCTGTCCTTAGAATTATTCAAGATGGGTTGTTGCCTCAGGTGGTCAACATGATAAATACTGAAATGCCAAAGCACTTGCCTTCAGAACTTCAGATTATCAAGAAGGAAGTGATTGATCTTAGAAAAACTATGAATATCACCACTCCAGTAGCAGGCAGAACGTTTGATTACTCAGACAGACATATGCTTGAATAGTTGTGGAATGATCTCCAGTTAAGAACTGGTGGTCATTCCAAGGGGGAAAAGTCTGCTGCCACTGAGTCTATTCCAGTTGGGTTGATTGAGAAGAAGAAAGAAGTGATGGCTAGTGAAGTTGAAAAAGTGCCTGGTACTGATGCCAGTGCACAAGAAGCACTTGGCACTAAAGCCATTGTGCAAATAGAAGAAGAAGCTGCTGGTACTGATGCCAGTCAGCCCCAATTCGAAGCATTTCCAGATATGCCAACAGAATTAAAATCACTAAAAGGAAAGCAACATTTGGTATCTGGAAGTGAGATTGAAGAAGATGATGTGTTCCCAAGTGCTGATGAAGAAAGATCCAAGAGACTCTACAAAAGAAGTCAAATAAATGAACTCCTTGAACACAAAAATCAAATGGCAAAGATGGGAACACTGGATGCATATAATGCTGGACGACTGGGCATCCATGTTGATGTTTACAAAAGAATGAAGGATGATCCCAGAGTCCATCAATGCCTTGATGCCATGGATGATGTATATGTTCGTTCCAGGTACTCTGTGGAAGAATAGAAATTTGATTCTGAAACCTATGGGCAAACCATTGAAGAACTTATTGCTCAGAGAACACAAGCACTGGTGGAACTCCAGAAAAAGGTCAGAACGAATGCTACAGCCCTTGAAATTGAATATCGAAAGAAAATTAAGGGTTTACCCAAACTTACTGCCAGACAGATCAAAGAAGCCAGGGATTCAGATCTAAGCACCTTCATTCCACTTGACACAACCAGAAAGATTGATAGGGCTCAAGTTCAGAAAGCCATTGAACAAGAAAATGTATCAAGGGAAACTGAATACATGATCCAGATGGCAAGGCAAAAAGCCAAGTATGAAGAATTGATGCAGTTCAGGGCTGATGTCAGAAAAATCATTGATGCTGAGATCACGCTTGCTGAAAATCATGAGGGCATGTCCAGGTTTCAAGTGAAGTTGACCAGAGAAGGTAACTTCGTGGATGAAAGGAAGAATACATCAGTCCAAGCTTTTGGATGGACTGAACTGAAGGAGATTGGCTTGACATTCAGGGGGAAGACTGATGTGTCTCCAGATGTCAAAGCATTTTTGAAAAGAATAGAGAAGGTATGGAAAAGGAAGCAACAGATGGAGGTTGCTCTGGGTATTCGAACGGCAGAATCTTTACCATCCTCACCTTCAGGAAAGAGGAAGGCCACTGAAGAAACATCAGAACAAGCTTCAAAGAGAAGGGCCTGACTCTTTATCATTTACTTGTTTGTAAATTATTTTTCTATCAAAATTGTAACTTTTTATCAGTTGATGTCATGTAAATATAGTTGCAATTTTTGATTCACAAGTAAGTGATCAGATTAAGTCTAAATTAGAATTAAAAGATGAAACTGGAACACTGATGATCTATAAAGTGTTGTCCAGTAACTTAAATTTTTTAGACTAAGTCAAAACAGGTGTTTTTTCAAGCATACAAATTGTAAAGATATAGCTTGAAAAACCTTGTATTATTTCTAAACAAATAGGGGGAATTTGTTAAGGTCAGTTATACTGGACCCACTCCAGACGAAAAAGTCTGGAGTCCTACTGAAGATTTGTTCAGAAATAATAGAAAGACCAGTGAGCACCTTACTTGTATAGGAAATCTGGAGTCACCAGATTTCAGCTCGCTGGACTGCACTCCAGTCCAGATCCATTCTACTGAAGACATTCTCACTGAAGTCAAAGACTGAAGTTAGAAAAAAGAAGACTGACAAATGGCGGAGTCCACTGGAAGTCTTACCAGATCGACGACTGGAGCTCATCAGTGTTCTAGACCTTACAAGTCTGAACACTAATTACGAGGAATTGACTTTTTGCCTTTACACACTTTTACACGGACATTCCAATTGTCTATTGATAAAAGTACAACACGTGTGTAAAAGTGGTTGGTTAAAAGGATAACAAGTCACATCAACATGACTTTATTCTTATACTTTAACCAATGCATTTAATGTTTCATTAAATGCATGCAACCATATTTGTACGGCACAATAAATTTACTGATGAATTTATTTGCCTATAAATACAAAGTCATTTCCTTCGTAAAATTCACTTCTTGCAAAATTGGTGAACTTGTCTAAATACTCTCGATCGCAAAAGGGAATACTTCACAATTCTAAGTATTTCGATCCAAAGAGAATATTTAACAAGTATAGATCATTTGTAATTCATAGGTTGTTAAGATAATTACATTTCTTGTAATATCTTGGTTCCGCAACAACCTTGTATTTTATTTAACATCATAAATAAAATACACTTGAAAATTACATTATGTTCCACCTTTACTTTATTATTGCTTTAAGTCTTGTATTAGTTTGTTTATATACTTGCATTTATACTTAAGTAATACTAGTCCAATCTAGTGCATTCTTGACTTGTTGTATTTTACACTAGTGGGTTAAACCATCAAGTGAGGGACTAACAATGTGGGAATGTATTTATGTTGAAGTAGTTGATTATGCTATGATGACGTTTAAAGTAGAAGTAAATATGTGCATATGTAGTATGATGGTTATAATGATGTTGCCATGTTAACTTCAAGATATGTGATGTGATATTGATAATGTCATTGATTTGCTTTAATGATTGACGTGTGATGACTTATGTGTGGGACTTAAGTATGATATGTCTAGTTCACTAGATACATGTAGGAATTGCTATGAGTTGTGCACGTTAGTGGGATTAATTAGGTAAAGAATATACCTAAAAGTAATGTGAGATGTGGGAAACCGTTCTAGCCTTAGTGTTAGTGCGTAAAAAGTAAGGAAGATTAGCATTAGTTTCCCAAATGCTTAGACTTCACCTTTAGCCGTTGTTTGGCTACATTATTATTTTTACGTTGTATGTAATAAAGTGGGCATTTATGTTGGTGCCTTAACTTGGATTTTACTTTGACTATTACGATGATGCTATTAGTAACACCAAACTTTAATTAAACGTACCATCCGTTACGAATGGGGCAATTTTTAAATGTACGTTTCCGCAAGGTTTAAACGCCGTTAGGCAAAGTTTTTTGAAAATCCAGGTTTTAAAATGACAGGTGTTACATTATTATGTCATTATATGGAGAAACAAGATATGTGTATGGCACAATTGCCCGCATGCAATATCATCAATTACATATTGACATCATTATGTTTTAACGAGGCATAATTTTGCAAATTGGACATCCAAGGGGGAGATTAATAGATTATTAAAGAATGGATGATCCAAATTCGTATAAGTGAATCTCATGAAAAGATGGATATAATACAACTTAGTGTTGTATTATCTCGAAAATTGAGCATTTATTGAATGAGACTTTTGTCCACTTACGAAACTATATTGACTAAAGGTCAAAAAGATTCAATATTGACAAAGCTTACTCATTAAGCTTTTATCGGTCTTGAGCCGCAAATGGATTTTGATGTATCTTATTAGGTACTCATCAAGTACTAATCAATACAAGGCTTCGAATCTACACGTCATCATTGGAAGAAAATCACGACATAATTTGGTACATGATATCAAAAGAGTTCAATGTCAAAGATGGTTGAATATATTTTCTTGATCCGCTCAAAGGATAGTCACAAACAATTTAGTTATTTTCACAAATGGTGACACTACAAATTTCATGGAGATCAAGCACATCATCAAACTATGAAGATAGTCACGATCAAAGATCAATAATGAAGACGTCCAAGAAGAATGTGTTCACAAGACTAGCTCAATGGTATCATTTGAAGATAATGTGGTGTATATAGATCAAGCTCAAACAATGATAGAGTCAATCTCGACATATGATCAACAAGACGGTGACACAATTAGTCTTCATCATACCTGATCGAGCAATAATTGGGCAGATTATCGAATCATTTATATACAAGATCAACATTCGATATTTCGAAGACGATATTCAAATGAGGGGAGTATTATACGCGCTGCACTCTTTTTCCCTTCACCGAGTTTTTATCTCACTGAGTTTTTCTTGGTAAAGTTTTTAATGAGGAGCAGACACCATATTTGTGTATAATAAATTGTAAATAGCGAAGGGGGAGTATTATAAATATTTTATTATTATATGGATATTCACTTCCTTATTTATGTTTTGGCATATTCTCTAGAACATTCTATTTCCTAGCCTATATATACAAGGCTTTATTGTAACCCATCATTAATAAAATTATCTTTTATCCTCTCTCTCAATTCTTCTCTCAATATTGTCTATATATATCGTTGGCGGTGCTTATTGGTGAAACAAAAAGAGGACCACCCGATTAGATTTTATTTCCATCACAACCATTGAAATTCATCCTTTTAAAATGGAAATTATCTCATTGTTAGTTAGAAGTAAAATCCCATGTGCGTAAAAGTCATACACTAAACAAATCTGATAATATTCATGTGGATAAAAAAAACAAGATACATAACTAAAACTCCTTGATCTTCATCTTCTATAAATTGTGACAATAGTGGATTTTAACTCGTTGCGAAGTCTCATTCAATATTTTGAGTAAAACCAACAAACTACCGGTGGTGGTGGTTTCCGGGGGTTGTGGTCATAGGCAATGGTGGTCTTTGGTCACCGGAGACGGTGGTGGTTTTTGGTCACCGGAGACGATGGTGGTTGAAATAGAAAGCCATGGATTTAAGTGGATATCGATCATGTGTTACCACCGAAGATTTATGTGATAAAGGTTCGTCGCCGTCGCCAATGATTTATTCTTTTGTTCCTTAAAGATGGAGTGTGTGTTTAGAGGGAAGAAACTTTCATCTTCTTATGTTGGATCTTCTCTTCTTCATTTCCGCATGTCACTTACAAAAATCAATAGCCATATCAGTTTTCAAGGATGCTGCTTTCCATTCTCAAAAGAATTCATGCCGTGATATTAAAAATATATAAGAAAACAGAGAGAGTTAGACTGTTAATGTGTGTTTGTGTTTAGTGTTTTATTTTTTTTTTTTTAACATTCAAACGAATTTTTTATTAATATGGATACTAGCGGGATGTTACGATATACGGAATAAGAGTACGAGTTTAGAGAAGAACAGAGTTTTGTGTTTGGTATGTGTGGATCTTCATCAATATTCAATTCAGAGGCTTTTTATTTGCTACTCCCTCCGTCCTATTTTAAGTGTCATATTTTGACTTTCAAAGTCTTTTTCTTTTAACTTTGACAGTATATATCTTTGTATGTACTTTATAATAGTTGATGAAACTTATATCATTGAAAAGTACATCAAAAACTCAATCATTCATATATTTTATATCAAGTGTTGTATAACACAACAAAAGATAATTACGGTCAAAGTTCGAAGAAAAAAACTTTGAAATTCAAAATAGGACACTTAAAATGGGACGGAGAGAGATATGCCTATATGTGTGTGTTTGGACTTTAGGAGTACATGTTGCAATATGTTGAGCAGTGAGCAGTCCACCACATACTTCAATCGTTCAATTATTACAATTTACAATGAAATACAATATCGTTTACATATGAAATAAATATATACAAATAATAATTCTAGATGTATATTTTATAAAAATATGTATGGAACGTTATTATATATAATTTATAAATGAATTAAATAATAAGGTATATAAAATTAAATTTTAAGTGTGTTTAATTTAGTATTGATGTTATAACATAATATTATTGAATTATATACTAAAACGATACCCGCACAATGTCGTAGCGATGACGGCAGTATAATGTCGACAACGGATGGTGAATTGGTGATGGTAGTAGCAACGTCAAATGGTGTAGGTAATTGATGTAAAGAGCTTTGATTTAAAGGGGAGCAGTAGAGATGTTTTTATAATATAAGAGAGTGATGGTGTAATCTAATATTAAGATTTGGTGATGATTTAAAATTAAGGGTAGCTTGGTCAATTTGCGTGTCCCATTTTTCTTAACAATCAACATAGGGCTATAACTTTTATATAGTAGTATAGATAGATATAGTTGCATATAGGTATTGTGGAGTTTGGTAAATAAGATCAAATTACTAAGCTTTAGTGGGTTAAGATTATAAGATAGACTCAATCATTACCAAGATAAAACTATTTAGAGACAGATATTTATATCAAATGTACATGTTATAAACATTAATATCAAATTTTCTTTTTATACTATATAACTATTTGCATAAATCTTTTTAAATCATATAACTATTTGCATATAATGCATGGGCTAAAATAATTTTAATAAACTTTTATCTGGACAATGCTATTTAGCTATTTGTGTTAATATGTTTTTTTTGTTCAGTTCGTTAATCAAAATATGGATAATATAAAGTATAAGTTCAGTTGTGTGAGTTAAGAAAAATAGTTTATTTAGTGTAACCCGAATAACGTACGAGTATTGTGCTAGTTATAATAGTAAGGACATTTTTAATTTCAAGCCTCCTTAACTGAAGTTTACTTAAAGGGTTTTCAACTTTTGCCATATATTTTTAGTTTCTCAATTCTGACTATTAACTACTTCTCCGACTTCTTTTTTCCCCTTTAAATCTCCTTTTCAAATTTACCACATCTAAAACCACGTAAACTTCCTCCAATCTTTTGTTTTGTCCCTTAAATCTCCTTTTCAAGATTTACCACATCTACTAGCTCCACATGTGGGGAGTGGCGGCCAGATGTTGCCAGAAAAAGAGAGCATCACTGCCCAATTGGTGATGATGCTATGATGCGGGTATTGTCTGGTGAGAGGTGGGGGAGAATATTGAAATTGGATGATTTTGATGGTTTTAAATCCATTATGACTCAAAATATTTATCAACTACTAATCATATTTATATATTTTAAATTATATAAATTTTAAATATAAATATATTATATAAATATATAAATTTAGTTCTTTTAAAATTATTAATTTACACTTTTTGGTTTTCCATCACCAATTTACACTTTAACCCAATTTAAAAATAATATTAATTTACACTTTTTGGTTTTCCATCACCAATTTACACTTTCACCCAATTTAAAAATAATTAATATACATTATTTAGTTTTCCATCACCAATTTACACTTTCACCCAATTTAAAAATAATTAATATACATTATTTAGTTTTCCATCACCAATTTACACTTTAACCCAATTTAAAAACAATTAATACTTTATTGCATAATGTAGATATTATATACATAAACACAAGAAGGTACAAACTCTCTATGTCTTATCAAATTGTAATCAAACTAATTGTAATATCGTTGTTATTAGTAATTGTAATCGGACTATAATTAGGCTAATCGTTATCGTTATCAGAAATCGGAATCAAACTATATTTATGATAGAGATTTTTCTTATTTAAACCGAACCCTACAAATATAATTAAAACACGAAATCATTGAAAACCCACGAACTACTACTTTTATTGTTCTTAAGAACCATGACTAACGAAAATAAAATTACTTTTTTGCAAGACATCAATGAGAACTCGATCAATTGTGTAATCAAGGTTAAAATATTGCTTCTTTAGAAGAGTTTGTACAAAAAAAACTCTGCTACACCATCCAGCCTTTATATGATTTAACATTTAGTATTTACATTTGAATATCTCAATTCGTTTTTAAGTACATTTTTAGATTTTAACATATAAGTATTTTTTGTTCTATATATTAATTCTCATATTAATGATGTTGTAAAACCCGTGTATTTGACACGGGTCTAAAATCTAATATAGGAGAAGAGTAATGTGTGTTTCATATTAAGTTTATTTCAAAATAACTTTAAAATCATCCAATAAAACTATATAATTAATGTATTATTATTATTATTATTTCATATATATAACTAATTGTATATACCCGGCGTTACCTCGGGTAGTAATTATTATGTGTTTCTCGTAAGTTTATTATTTTCCAAAGATATATATGCACATATATGCAAAGATATATTTATCTTTGTTATTTTCCAAAGACATACATTATGCGAAGACATAAATATTGTTGCTAGCCGGTGACCCAACTACTTAAACTAGATTACACGCTACTTGCTGCACCATCGATCCTGAATATTGTACAAGCTAACGAGTCTTCCAACTTTTTTTTATTTTTTAAATTTTCTATATGTACATTGTGATATACATACGTTTTCTACTTGCTAGATTTTACTTGCATTTTTTAATAAAACTCTTTCAATGTAGTTCAAAAAAAAAAAATATGTACATTGTGATATCGTTGTTAGTGTTGTTGTCATTTCAGTGATATTCATATGCTTCGATATTGTAAATGATAATTTTTAATGACAATAATACTAATAGTCAGAATCTTTACATTTTACGTCCTTGTGGCTAATGGCGTTAATATATATCCGTTAAGTCGTGACACGTGCCCCACATGTGAGGGCAGTTTTGTAATCTCCTCATCCGAGCAGGGATATAAACCACAAAAATGAGTAAACCACAGGGACGAATCCTGCAATTAACTCTATGAAACTTTTTTAAAATTTTAGTAATTATCTAATATCTAAATATTCTAATCATTTTTTTCGTCAAAAATTTTTATAAATTATGAAAAGTAAAATTGACTCAAAAACGATTATGATTTTAATTCGGGTAAAGTTTATCCGAATTAAAATGATTAGAAGGGTTGACGATGACTGAGAGAGGGTTATAAGGAGACCAAGTCAACCCCAAAATGAGGCAGAATCTTTGCAACATGTCCTCCTCCACTTGTATATATATAGACATAAACATTGATTGGAAAGCACAAACATTTGACATTGATTTTTGTGGTTGGTGATGGAGAAGGAAGTTGGTATGCAGGATGGAAGAGGGAAAAGAGTGGTTGTTATTGGTGGCGGAATAGCTGGCTCTTTGATTGCTAAAACACTTCAATTTCATTCCAATCTTACTTTAATCGATCCGTATGTTCCTTTTGTTCTTTCTTTCTTTCTTATATACTGATACTTAATCTATGTCAGACCAACATTGCAAAATTATGTGTACCTTAACCTGTCCTGTACGTTTTGCTGTTGTATGTGTATGTGTATGAAACATTCAAACATGGCAATTCAATGTTATTTGTATTTGGTTACCACTTCATCACGTACAGAGCGATCATATAAGTTGTCTCGTCATCCTCCAAATCAGTCACATTTTTAAAACTGGTGTCACGGTGACGAAGTGTTGAACATATTTCATAACTAAATATGACAAGTTGAGACTCGTACATTTCCATTCTATATCGTTAATTATATAGTAAATTTGTTATAGCAAATGGAACCACTTTTAAGGTTCAAAACTTTCCTGGGTGACCTTGGGATGGCCCGGTAAGAGTCTGGAAATTGCCACGAGAATACTAGTTAGGCTGCATACATCCCGGGCAGCAAATATAGATAGAAAAAGTGATGCTTTAGCTTTGGTATATAGATAGAAAAAGGTGTAACCGAGTCTGTACACTTTTAAAGCTGGAGAGTAGTAAAAAGCACCAAACAGAAGAAGGCACAACATGTAACCTTTATTAGAACTAGGCAGTGTTTAATTTTCTATGTCAGGAATAAGTGGTTCGTAAAAATGTATGCTATTATTAGATAGTGATTATCTTGGCTTTCATTTGATACTAATACTATAAACAGGAAGGAATATTTAGAGATTCCATGGGCAAGCTTAAGAGGAATGGTGGAACCGACTTTTGCAGAGAGATCATTAATCCAGCATAAACACTACCTAACGGGCTCCCGTCTCATTGTGTCCCATGCTGTCGACGTAAGGCATCGTGAAGTCCTGACTTCTGAGGGTCGGTTGGTCCCTTATGACTATCTTGTTATTGCTACTGGTCATGGAGATCTAGTACCAAAGAATAGAGCTGAGAGACTTAAACAATACCAAGCAGGTAAATTCAATTAATTAATTTCAACCCTCAACAGCAGAGAGCAACTTGGGTGGGTCTCAGAGGTTGGCTAACAAGTTAAAACTTGTAACCTTTTGGTACATGTTGAAACGGGTTGACCCGAAATACTTTTTTTTTGTACAAAATACCTAACATTTTTCAATACACAATATGTCACTGATCTGTCCAGACATTTTCTTGTTTAGCAATATTTTTGTTTACCTGTTTGGTCCATTGGAGATAAATAAACATTGTGTCCTGTAAGGGATTTCCACTAACATAATCTTGAAACCAAACTTCTGTAAGATTGAATGTTTCAGGATAATAAATAATAAATGAATTCTGCATTTTAATGCCTGACTTATTTGCTTATCTATTCTAAAAGCGATATGATGTATGTCAAAAATGCAACAGCAGAATATTTCCTTGGTAGTAAATCCCTTTGTAAGCTTCATTAGGAATCAAAGGTTTCATGGAGATTGCAGTTGACACTTACTACTAGAGGTGGAATAACAAACAGTTGGGTAATGGGTCACTGTGTGTTCTGTTCAATAAGGGTTATGTATTAAATATGATGATATCGAAAGACCTTACTATTATATTATGATGTAATTCCCACCTATCCTGAAAATGGGGCACCTGCATGTAACAAACATATATGCCACTAACTTGGTTGAAAGTCATGTGTGTCTTGTTATCAATGCAGAAAACAAAAAAATTAAAGCGGCTGAATCAGTTTTGATCATTGGAGGTGGACCTACTGGAGTAGAACTTGCAGGAGAAATTGCAGTTGATTTTCCGGAAAAGAAGGTAACTTTAGTGCATAAAGGGTACCGGTTGCTGGAATTTCTTGGACCAAAAGCTTCTAAGAAGACGCTAGATTGGCTAATATCAAGGCATGTTGAAGTAAAACTGGAGCAAACTGTAAATTTGGAGGATATCGCAGACGGGGGCAAACTCTATAAAACTTCAGCTGGTGAAACTATCAAAGCAGATTGCCATTTCTTGTGCACAGGGAAGCCATTAGCCTCATCATGGCTCAAGGGTACTATTCTTAGGGATAGCTTGGATGATAACGGGAGTTTGGTTGTTGATGAAAATTTGAGAGTCAAGGGGCGCAAGAATATCTTTGCCGTTGGAGATATTACGAACATTAAGGTATGCTACTATACGTTGCGATATAGGTTACTGTTTTGATCCATTTTTGTGTAAAATAAATGGTTATATTTTATTTTATTTTTGTTAATGGGTCAAGTGGTTAGTTTAGAAGAGGAAAATTAAAAAGATAATCCGGAAAATGGGTTTAACAGGCCTGAGTTGCTCAAGGTGTATTCAAAATACATAAAACCTCATAAGTTAATAGAAACTCAGATTGTTATTGTAACACTCCCTTTGTCCTAAAATAATTGTCAACTCTAATATATTAGTTTGTTCCAAAATAATTTACACCTTCAAACTCTTGCTTCTAACTTTTAAGATTTTGGTTTTGAATAGATTTTTTTTTAATTACAACCATCTATATTCAGTTTATGTCTTGTGTTCACTGACTTGTGTTATTTTTAGATCTGTCTATGACAGCAACATGTCCACCCTAAACCCTATTCAGATATTTGTCTCATTTTCGCAATAGTATTTTTATAATCATTGAACACATTAATAATTATAAGTGTAAAAGAAAGACAATAAGAAGTTAGAGGGTCAACCCAACCCGCTGCACTTGACATGTTCTAAAAATATATCTCTTTGACCCGTTACTTATTTCTTAGTCCTTGTGTACAAAAGATACAAGAGCATGCCATCAATTTTCTAGGAAGTTGCTCTATCGGTTTTGAATGGTAAACTGGGCCCGTTCTTTTTTTTAGTCATTAAGTAATGAATGTATTAAGTGGCTGAATGTATAAATAATGTATGTATGTATTTAAGTAAAAAATAGGTAATTGACGGTTATTTTTGTTTATTAAGTCAAAAAAAGAACATGAAATTTGACTGAATGCATTAAGTTCTTAATATTAAGTATCTTAATCAAAAAAGAACAGGAACCATTAAAGGTTATAGTTTTCTATATGTTTTACTCGTTATACACATGATTTTGTCAATTGTATAGTAGTTTCTCTGTTTATTAGGTACGAGAAAATACAAAGTCAGATTATTTTGTAACATGGCATGTGAATGACAGGAAATTAAGCAAGGTTATTTGGCTAAAAAGCATGCTTCAGTTGCAACCAAAAACTTAAAACTGTTGTTGGGTGGAGGAGATGAAAGCAAGATGTCAACATACAAGTTGAGTTCATCTAAAGTAATTGTTTCACTGGGAAGACATGATGCAGTTGCTCAGCTACCTCTTACTACAATGATCGGACTAATCCCTGGATTAATTAAATCCAAAGACTTATATGTTGGGAAAACAAGAAAAGAATTGGATGTTGATTCTCATGTCGTTCACAAATGAGGATTCCGTCGCTACTATATTTTTTTGTCTATGAAGTTGCAAAAGTTGCAGATTGTGCACCACCAATTTGTTGTATTGTGTAATTATTAATGACTGGGTTTGCAATTTGCATTGCAAATTGAATATGAATATGACCAGTATTTTTTTAATTGTTTATTGCGGCCCAATGATATTTTCACTTGGTACAAATACAGTATGGGACACATGTCAAGTGTTTTTTTCTCTTGAACGGCTCGGCGTTACTTTACTCTTCCTGCATTGCCTTAAATATTACTGATCAGTGTCGGGTTTCTGGAACCTCTCACCAAAGACAAAGTGTCTTACTTCACCCTAACCAATTGGGCTAGGGATCATTGGCTACACTGTCATGCTTATGCAGTATATGTCCTACCAACCATTAAGATGGCACTGCGGGTTTATAAGCTTGATTGTTCTTTTACATGTTAATGGTATTGTATAAAAGATACAAAATACTTAAACAGGGGTTGATTGGTATCGGCGGAAATCATTGACAAGATGAACTCATTTAATCAAATCATGTGTACGGTTACACAACTCATGTGTGTAAGTCTTTAAGTCACATAGCAAACAACGGCAAACGGGTATACAAGTGACATTGATAGGCCTTAAGCTAACGTTTTTAAAGAACAGGAAGCAATATTAATAGATTCCATGGGATTTGTGACTTTTTCTAGGAGGAATGGTGAAGACAACTGTTGGAGAAGATATTTAATTTAGCATAAGGACTACCAAATGGATCCAGTCTTATTGGGAACGTTTAATCTAACACCACTCTATACCACCCGACTTTCTGAAAAATGATATTCTCGAAATTTTGAAAAAAAAAACTTACATGAGTTCTATTACTTAAGAAGAGACGATATGAAATTTTTTCCAAATTAGACGAGTAAGAAGGTGGATTACACTTTTATAAGATGCAGAAAGAACTCCATAAGTTGTCAAGACAACAGTAGGTTCAGCTATCACTCTTGGGTCATTGCTCCTATCACCACCATAATGAACAAAAACGGATATACTGTTTGCTGCCGAATTGGTTTAAGCTCATCCTACAAGGCAAAAAAGGTGACCAAATTAATAATCAAAAAAGAACATGGTCACCAGTATAAATCCTTTTAACTGATAATTTGTACTTATTTGATGAGATTTATAACATGTCCCTCATAATGGATAAAACCATCTCCAAATCCTCCATATGACCAAGAATGACTATAGACCAATATATCATCAAATAACACCAATGTGGATTTCCTTAACAAGGGCCTGAAGGTATCATTCATCAATGATTGAAATGTGGCTGGTGCATTGGTGAGTCCAAATGGTAACACTAAGAACTCAAAATGTCCAGCATGAGTCTTAAAGGCAGTTTTATAGATATCAGGCTCATGCATCCTTAACTTGTGATACCCTGACCTTAAGTCCAATTTTGAAAAAATAGCATCTCCCTTCTACTCATCTAAGAGCTCCTTTATCAACGGAATTGGATAAAAATCTTTGATGGTGGCTGCATTCAGTTGTCTGTAATCAATGCACATTCTCTAGGAACCATCTTTCATTCTTTCTTCTTAACCAAAACAACCGGAGCAGCAAATGGGCTATTGTTGTGTCTGATCACTCCAGAATCAAGTAGTTCTTGTGTTGAGCTCTCTATTACATTTTTTTGTGCCTTTGGATATCTATATGGTTTGAGGTTTAAATCAATTTCGTCATTTTTTAAAGGAATTTTGTGGTCACAATTCCTTTTTGGCGGTAAACCTCTTGGTAAATGAAAAATGTCATCGTATTTGAGCAACAACTACTCTAACTCCTTATCAGTCTGACATTCTCTTAATAAGGGTTGGCACATTGTATTTACCCCAATGGGTTCTGATAGAGCTAATAATTCAGCTTGGACTACCCTAGTGTGGTTTAACATGTTGTGCAGTTTTTCCATAGAACACAAACTGACTCCTTGCTTGCAGACCCCTTTCAATTCAAAAGTCTGATCTCCCAATGTGAATTTAATTGTCAGATTCTTAAAGTTCCACACTATATCATTGAGAGTGGCTAACCATTGCACACCTAAGACCACATCATAGTTCTTTAATTCCAACAACAACGTGTCTGCAGTGAACCAATTCCCCTGCATCATCCAAGTAAAATCTCTACACATATCCATACTGTCCATATCATTTCCATCTGCCATAGGGACCTTAATATGTGGAATTTGAGTGATAGCATACCTAATTTTCTCTGACAAGGATCTATTCATGAAATTATGGGTGTTGTCCACTAGAATGTGCAGATTCCTAGTTCCTATAGTCCCGACAACTTGCATTGTAGAGTAGGAAGGAACTCCTAAGAATGCATTTAGTGATATCTGAGGTTCTCCTTGTATTACAAGAGGCTGCTCTTGCCCAATCCCTTCAATTTCCTTAAATTCCTCACTTTCATGATCATATCCTCTTCCTCTATCCATCCTCTACTTCTATTAAGAAAAATTGCTTTTTTCCTTTGCAAACTTTAATATGTCCAGGCACAAATCTCTCATTGCAATAGAAGCTAGCATTCTCCCTTAGATTTTTTTGTCTTCTAAGAACTTATTAGTCATTTTAGCAGGAACTAAGGCATTAGAGGGCATAGAGTTTACTTGAGTTGCTAATAAAGGTTAATTTGAAGCATTAATCAACTGAGGCATTATTCTACTTCTCCTCCCTTGTAACCATAACTACTACTAATTCCAACAATCCTTCCTAATGATTTATTACTTTCATTTTGCAATTTTGCTAATTTATATGTCTCTCTAAGTGTCTTAGGTTTTAAACATTCAAATTGGACACTTAATCTCAGATTTTAGGCCTTCAATAAAACAACTGATAGTATGCTCTTTTGGAAGACTAACCATAGTAAGTAATAAATCAAATTCTTCACAGTAAGCTTCCAACTCTCCCTTCTGATGGAGAGTTTTCAGAGAAGCCATCGGATCCTCCATTTGTGTGGCCGAGAACAAAAAAAAAATAAAAAATTACTTATTACATGCCTAAAAACTAATCATATTACACCAAATATAAAGAACCAACCCCTTGAATTTCACAACAGCAAAATACAAATTTGAATACATCAAGTTAGTTTAGGGTGACAGCCCTATGAACCGAACTCGATCATTTAAATATAGGGAATGGATATGTGAAATGGCTTCCTTGAACCGGAATCGTTTAAGATCTTTGGACCTCAGGGTAACGATGTAATGGTAATACGGACACCAAGCTAATACTGTTCAATCTATTCATCATCAGCACCTTGAGATTCAGTATCTTTTCTTCTGTTTGAATCATTTATATCCGATTCTTCATACGGTACCTTTTGACCATGATGAAAACATATAGCTTCAATAAAATCAGTATCACATGCTATAGTTTCTACTTGTTTGTCCTTTAATGCTTTTACAGGAGTGGGAGAATTTCTGACAGTGCACTGTTCATAAACTCTTTTACGGTTCTTTGCCCACCACTGTTCTGCTTGGTTCTCACTGAATCGCCTCCGGCTGCATTTAAAGAATCAGGATTATATTGTTGCTAACAAAGTGAGGACAATGAACCAGATTTAACATTTGGTAGCATTTACTGTTATAAATGCAAATCTGACAAGTCTTAAGGAGAACCAGATTCAAGATTTGGTTCTCCTTGACCAACGCTACCAAATCTGACAAGTCTTAAGGAGAACCATTCCATCAATAGATTGAGTAGTACCCGTTACGAACGCGACTTAAGCTCACATGTGAAGTTGAAAGATGGGGGTTCGATCCTTAGGGATGCCTAAATCATATTGGTATTATATGTTGGTATTTCACTGGCATCAAAAACCTTACGGGTAGGTCATGATGGGGATCCAATGTGGTTTCGGGAACAAGGTACCCTCCTTTACCCTTTACAATGGTCAAGGAAGTTTCAGGTGTTAAAAATTTATTTTGATTCACTTTTAACCTGTTTGAACCCATCAACTCAGCTGATCCATTTCGTAAATGTAAATTTTTTGACTCAAGTATTGAACTAAACCCATATGAGACTTTAACAAAAAAGTATAACGCAGATCGACCATTTATCCTAAATGAGTATAAGATTAATTATAGGGAATGGAGAATGGCTTACCTGAAGCGAACTCGTTTAAGATCTTTGGCACCTCCGGGTAACGATGTGAGGGTAAGATAGACACCAGGCTCATCCTGTTCCACCCATTCATCATCAGCGCCCTGAGATTCGCTATCTTTGCTTCTGCTACTTTTTATTGCTACTGTTTCTGACATGGGAGGTTTCTTGTAACCCGAACTGCAGCTATTGATGGCGTTTGGTTTTAGCTGGCCGTTCGTATCCGGTTCTTCATGTGGTACCATTTGATCATCATGCCTGTCAAGTGGGCCATCTGGCAAAATTCTACTCACAGATGACTGTGATGAGATATCGGCATCTATAGATTTCTTCAATTTATTAGCACAGTTATCACAAACGCGATAAGGTTTGTTAGGGTTTAATGCCATAGAGGCCCTTAACAACTTCTTGCTACTACATGAATGACAGAAAACAAGTCCACAATTATAGCAATTGTGGCGTTTTCTTTTGAAATTGAATGGTAGGTGGCAGCCAGAACACATACTTTGATCGGTTCCCGAGACCCACTTATGAAGACATATAGCTGCAGTAAAATTAGTACCACATGCAATAGTTTTTACTTGTTTATCTTTTAATGTTTCTACAAGGGTGGGAGAATTTCTGTCATCTATGTCTCCATGACCAAGTCGACCATTACTACCCTTACCCCATGTATAAACTTCGGTGAAAACATGTATATTTGTAATTAACGGTTTGAAACGCTCGGATTTGTCCAAAAATACTCGGTCCAGTTTATTATATATTTTTTAAATAAATAAATAGTGCCTCATTTATTAACATAACAAATTTTTCAATGAAAACACCCCCTTAAAATGAGACAACATGAGAACACTCGAAAACTTCATTTTGATGCATTATAAGTTCATAAAACTAATAAAGTGTATGACTAATGATCATTATTTAAGTGTTCAATAATACATTGATCCGTCAAAACTGACACTATATATATATACTTTGCAGCAATAATATCATACAATGGTCAAGGAGGTTAAAAATTCATTTTGGTTCACTTTTAACCTGTTTGAAGCGTTCAAGTCAGTTGATCCATTTCTTAAATGCAAATTTTGTGACTCAAAGTATTGAGCAAAACCCATTTGAGACTTTAAAGAAAAAATATAAAGCAAATCGACCAATATTATAAACAAGTCTAAGATTAATTATAGGGAATGGTAATGGCTTACCTGAAGCGAACTCGTTTAAGATCTTTGGCACCTCCGGGTAACAATGTGAGGGTAAGATAGACACCAGGCTCATCCTGTTCCACCCATTCATCATCAGCGCCCTGAGATTCGCTATCTTTGCTTCTGCTACTTTTTATTGCTACTGTTTCTGACATGGGAGGTTTCTTGTAACCCGAACTGCAGCTATTGATGGCGTTTGGTTTTAGCTGGCCGTTCGTATCCGGTTCTTCATGTGGTACCATTTGATCATCATGCCTGTCAAGTGGGCCATCTGGCAAAATTCTACTCACAGATGACTGTGATGAGATATCGGCATCTATAGATTTCTTCAATTTATTAGCACAGTTATCACAAACGCGATAAGGTTTGTTAGGGTTTAATGCCATAGAGGCCCTTAACGACTTCTTGCTACTACATGAATGACAGAAAACAAGTCCACAATTATAGCAATTGTGGCGTTTTCTTTTGAAATTGAATGGTAGGTGGCAGCCAGAACACATACTTTGATCGGTTCCCGAGACCCACTTATGAAGACATATAGCTGCAGTAAAATTAGTACCACATGCAATAGTTTTTACTTGTTTATCTTTTAATGTTTCTACAAGGGTGGGAGAATTTCTGTCATCTATGTCTCCATGACCAAGTCGACCATTACTACCCTTACCCCATGTATAAACTTCGGCCCTAGAAGTCAAAACTGCAACATGGTAAGCCCCACAAGATATCCCCTCAACAAAACTCTTTGAAAGTTTGCCTTCAACACGAGTCGGGAGTTCTCCATCGGCTTGCGGGTTTCCTAGTTGACCAAGAACCGGACTTCCCATTGTGTAGACATGACCTGAGGTCGTAAGTGCAACAGTCAAGTCATATCCACATGTAACTTGACAAATATTAGAACCAACGAGTGCAGCAACACATATAGGTACTAATTTAGTTTCCTTATCACCATGGCCGAGTCGGTATTTATCGCCATCACCCCATGTAAATAATTTCCCCGAGATACAATTGCTAGAACTTGAATTCCCAACCATAACTTCTACAACTGCAGCAGTATGCCAAACACCACAAGCGGCTCTAACGGTTTGAAGTCCCTTGAGAGATTCAACTTCTCGAGGTTTTAGAATACTTTTTCGATCTCCATGTCCTAAAACACCAAAAGTCCCATCACCAAAAGTAAATAGCTGTCCAGCAGAAGTCACAACAGCCGTATGAAAGGATCCACATGAGATGAATGAAACATGGATACCCTCTAGTGGCCCATTGACCCGTTTTGGGACCCAATGGCTTACTTCATTCCCGTGTCCAAGAATTCCAAAATTTCCATCACCCCATGTATAGAGTTCTCCTGAGAATGTAACAGCACACATATGATACTCACCACATGCTACTAGCTCGATGTTTGTTTTGCTGAGGGATTCAATAATTTTCGGGCACAAAACATCTGAATCTACACCTTGCCCGAGTCTCCCTCCAGATTCATTGCCCCAAGAGAAGATCTCTCCTTGTTTGGTTACTAAGGCAGCATGTCTTCCACCACAAGCAATTTTCTGAACATCGAGCATAACTGCTGATTCTAAAGCTTTGGGTAATAAAGAATCAGTTTTAGCACCAACGGAATTTCCGACTCTGTGGGGTCCACAGTCTCCGGTGTTTTGCCCCCACAGAAAAACGTCTCCAAAGGCATCCCCGTCAGAACCTTGACTTGTGTGACCAAGGATCCTATCAAAACCTCCAGGTTGCAATGAATTGACAAAACGACTGGCATATTCCGAAGGGAATAAAGGACTTTCTAGGGGGAGCTGATCACCCATCTCCTGAATGCCAATACAATATGATATTTATACATTTACCAGACATTAATCTTGAATTTAATACACAAAATCTACAAATAATATTACAATTAGTTAGCGTGAATAAATTATCAAACTTTGTCACGCTTTTATGTGTGTAAACTAAGAGTGTGTAGAATATCAACACTAAAAAGTGTGAAGTTTTACAATACACAATTTTAGGTGAGTAATTTCATATTTAATTTATTACAACCCTTTTGTTCACATTAATTATAATAGTTAGTATGAACAAAAGTAGTGTGAAAATCCACATCTAAAATTGTGGATTTTTAAAACTTAACAATTTTTAGTGTTGATGAATTTCTACACAATTTTTGTTCAAAATAGATTTAGACACATAAAAACATGACAAATTTTTATAATTTATTCACGCTAATTAAAAGTGTAGATAATTGAAATATTATTTGTAGTAACACGCCACATGGAAATGAATGGATACATGAAAAAGGTGACAAAATGGGCGGTTTAGATAACGCGTGAAAAAGATATTTTGGGTGGATCAACACGGATCAAATTGACACTATTAGATTACACAAATTAAACTATTTCAATTTATTTTAACTAGTTGACTTGTCAAAGATAATGCATAACCCAACTTGACTCATTTAATAAAATGGAATTATATGTGTTGGGAAATGATTACCCACTCCTTTTATTCATATGCAAGTTATGTGGCACTACATCTTACATGGTTATTTGGTTTGATTTTATTTTAGTTTGATCGAGTCTTTAGCATGAATAATGGGATATATTCTCACGTAGTTTAGTTGATAGTGGATGCTATTTTTATGGTTAGTTGGTTTATGCTTTATGTTGCAACCTATATATATAGGCATGCTTTTTCCCTTTGTAAATCGATTCATGTTTATTAATAAATTTAACACAAAAGTGCCATTGTGATCCATCTTTTCCATTATATAAATTACAGTATCAGTATTGGTACGTTGCAAAACCCTCGTCACCATGGCAGATACAATCAACACCTCTTACTCAATCAACACCCATACCAATATGGAAGGGACGTATGTGTGTAACATAGGTGAATGTTCACTAAAGAGTTGAGAAGATATCACGCGGCCACTCGAGGAAATGGACTGGTTGGAAGAGTGTGACCACGCCACGAATGCATTGTAGTAATCCCCGAATTGCATTATGGTTTATAACCACTTCAATTCCGTAGATCGAGAAAATATGCCGAACAACAAGATTATGCATCAAAATCCGGGTCTCTTGGTTCGGTGTAATATCGGAAACATATCGGGACATTCAGACATTATCCGGAGCATTAAAAGAGTTTAATGTACAACATCTTTAAGTGGTGTCGGATTTTCAACCATGAGAAATATACTCATACATATCTGGGGGCATTGTCGTGTTGCTAGACGAACGTTCGGGGTTAGTATACTTGATATATATTGGAAATATCCTCAAGTGGGAGTGTTGTAATTATAAGAATATTCCAATCTATTTATACGACCATTTATCTATGAAGTTTTAGGCTCGCACACATAGAACGGGGAAGACTTGATTTAACTTTAGATAAATAACAACAAACCCATTAGAAATGAAAATAACTAAAAGTTTTCAAAAATAGATTTGGAAATAACGAGCGGGTCGGAACCGCGAATCGGGTCGAAAACGGATCAGACTTCAAGCACCATGAGTCGACCCATGGTGGTGCCACTAGGTCGGCGGCCGAAAAAGGAAGGGAGGGGGAGGGGGAAGAGATTTTAGGAAACTTCTCTTTGTCCCACATTGCTTGGAGGAAGAATTCTTAAGGTTTTCTATGCCTATATAAAGAACCTTTATTCTTCTTTTAAGCCTTGCACCAAATTCTCTTCTTTCTTCTTTCTTTCGAAGTTCGACACCTATACCTTAGGTGGAGAGCGAACCAACTAGTTATTTTTCGGTGGGTTTATTGTTATAACGTAAAGTTATAGCTAGCACTTAATTAAGTGCCGAAGACCCGTTCGCGTGTACAGAACTACCGAGGGGGCTACTTTGGGCTCTTTCTCGTGGCAAGTTTAGCTTCGTTATTCTTGGCTAAGAATAACATCGTTAGAGGTCTTCTAAAAGATTAGTATTTCTTTCTTTATTTTATTTGTTTAGTTATTATATGCATGCGCGATAGAACTTGACTAGGGAATTATAGTGTTTTAATTGTTTTATTACATGTTTCCTCATTAGTAATTAACTAGGTTAATTACTTGTTCATTAGTTGTTACTTAGATAAAATTAATATGTTTTAAATAATTAAACGGTTTTAATTATTTACAAGTTAAAACCCCATGTTTTATAAAAGTTAAAATACAACCATTGATTAATGAACAATGTTTATTCATGGAATAAAAGTCTTTTTAATTAATAAAATCCCAACCAATTTGATATATCCTTTGAACTTAGCTTGTAAGTTTCTGCTTAAATATACAGCCCTTTTCTACAACATTATGTAAGTAATTATGTTATATTTGGAATTAAATATAACCGATATTGTATGGTAAACTGTTTATATTAGGATTTGAATATATCCCTTGTACTTAGCTCGTAAGTTTCTATATATAAAAGCCATTTTTGGTTTTGTATAACAGCCCCTTTTTACGTTTTAAACATAAAATCTAACAGCCCTTTTGGTTTTGTAACTTGATAGGAAAAGATGAAAAATTTGCTCAAGAGGGTATGGAGAAAACGATGACTAGGGAAGCTATCCTTTAGGAGGTTTTGGATAAAAGACGGGGTTTCAAGCGTGGACGTGTTTACACTCAAGCCGAAGTTGATGCATTGTTGAAACAACTTTTAAAGCAGTTGTTTGATCAAATAATCGCACTACGACTCAACCGAGGGGTGTGAGTGTGTTTGTGGGTGTTTTGTAGGCGATTCCCTTCCGGTCAGAGGGCTGTTTGGGCCGTTTTATGCCTTTGTGATAAGTTCTTAGACCAAGTTCTAGACTTGGGGTTTTTGGGTGAGATTGGAGATAATGTATGCCGTATGACATCTCCTCTTTATATAGAGGGTAAAATCTTGGAGAGGAAGATATAGAGTTAGGGTAAATCTTTTCTCCTTTAGAAGATATCCTTTAAGTATAGAAAGGATATGGATCCGAGCGCTACACCGTGTCCTAGGTTTTAGGGGATCTCGATTATCATTCCTTATAAGGAGGTTAGATAAGTATGGAAAATATTTATGTATATCCGACCTTTAGTATATCTCTACGGAGCTGGGGTAATAATTCCAGGGGCTCCGGAATTAGTCTGCTTACGGAGGCCGTGCTTCGTAGCTTTGGCTATAGAACCAGATCTTCGTATTGCGGGTGGGTAATTTTACTAGTACGAAGGGTTCTTCGTATCCAGCTTAGGTACGGAGATAGAACTCCGTATATGGTATATCATCAAGCCCCCTAGTCTAATGGAAGAGACTTGCAAAAGGCTGTCAAATTAGACTCTAATAAATAAAATAATATAAATAAAATAAATAGGTTTAGAACATACCTATTTTCTAAGAGTCCGAAGAAGCTCAGTTAATCTTCCATTTTTTACGAAGCTCCCAAGGGGTAAACTTGTAATTCTTTCATGCCGTGTATGCATTGATTACAAAATCCCATCAGAAGTTAAATGAAGCGTGCGTATCCCGAAAAGAAAACGGATCGAAGGCTGGGAAGTATCTGCAGCGGTTTTCAAATCATCCTTTTTGTCTGCTATTTAATCGACATGAAGACTGCCAAAAAACTTTCCTTCTTTTCTTTTTTCTATCGTCATTTTCATATCTTTCTTTTCTCAAAAATATTTCCAGCCCTAACTCTATTCCTTCGTAATCGGCAATGAGGACTCACTTTCAAGTTATTAGCACTACCTATTTTGAGATGAATGCGGAGGACGTTGCATGGTTTCGCCGGTGCTTTTGCCGTCCCGAAGATCCTGAGATTAGGGTTCCAGGACCGTCGAAATCTATCTTCGACGCGCCGACTGGATTCATAGGTATGTATACCGTTGCTTTTTCTAGTGGTAACCTTAGATTTCCTTTAACCCCTTTTTTATTAGGGTTGCTTGATCAGTATGATTTATATCTATATGTGGTCCACCCGCTAAAGATTACTATGATAATGTCGTTCATCATTATTTGTCATGCTTATGAAGTGGAAATGTCTATACGATTGTTCTGGTATTTCTTTAGATTCGGTATCCGTGAGGGTTGGGTTATTGTTGAAGAGAGGCCGGGAAGGTTGTTTTTTGATATTGGTGATTATGATATGCTGAATTGGAGACCAGGCTTTTGGTTTTTTAGTGAGGAATATATACCACAGGTTTTCAGGGGTTTAGTTAAGAGAGACATATTGGTGTTTGGCATGTCTTTTCAAGACAATGTGCATGATTATGCAGTTATTGCATATCCTTCTGTCATCTTATATTTGAGTGGCGTAATTTCATCCTAGTATGGTTCTCCTGATGAACCAGTCTTGTTGTGGTGTTGCGAAGGTATCTTCGTCTTTTTTATAGGTTTTAGCAGTCCCCATTCTTTTATTCCTTTTGACTTCTTTTTGTGATATATGCAGAGTTGTCTCTTAGGGAGGTTGTTACTCTGAATCCTCGGGAAATGGTCATTGGGAGTAGGCCTCTGCCCGATTAAACTAGCCAAGGGCGTATTCTTGATCCCATCATTGTCGCTGATGTTGAGCCTCCTCCGAATAGGCAAAGGGTGTTTGGAGAGTCTTCTGGGCCAGCGAATCCTTTGGCTGCAGGGCATTCTGTCATTGTTATTGATTCTTCTCATGTGAGAACCGAGGTACCTGATCATCTGAGGACCATGCTTGATACTATGCCTGCATAGAGGCTTGCTGAAGTTTCTAACTAGGCCTTGTTTGCTACTGGTATGATTAGTTCTGCTACTAGTGTTAGGGTACATTATCTGGAGGAGGACTTGTAGAGGTATAGGGCGGAGGTGGCTGCATTGAGGGCTGCTCAGTCTAGTGAAGGTGATGGTCATCTTGTGAGTTTTTTGCGAAGGGAGCTTGCCAATACACAGAAAGGTCTTTCGTTGGCTACACAGAGTTTTAGATGTTGCTAATGAGCAGAATTTCCACCATTACTGCTGCTGGGCCATCGGTGTTGGTCAGGAACTTACTAGAGAGGCTGGCTTTGTAGGAGTTGGAGCTAGAGAACAGGACGAAAACTATTCGTCAGCTAATTTCTGGTGTTATTCCTCATGTTTTTAGAATGTTGATGGCTAGCCCTGAATTTGATCAGAGTCTTGACGAGCTTATCGAAGCTAACGGGGCTAATGCAAGGGCTTTATTGCTTTTTTGATTGGAAGCTCGTGGGGATAGTGTCTTGAGAGGTAGGGATAGACTTACTGGTACTGAACAGAGAATTGAAGCTGCTGAGGAGGCTTTGAGAAATTCTTCCTTTTCTTTTATTCAACAAAGAATTGAAGCTGTTGAGGAGGCTGATTTGTATAATATTAGACCTTAGGGGATGTAAACTTTGATGTCTCTGTGCTGTGTACATATTTTTTGGTGCTTCGCACACTTGGCTCTGTCTTCAATCTTCTCTATGTCAATTGTATTTCTGCATGTTGTTCTGATATGCGACTTTTGCTTTTATTTTACCGTCTTTGTAAGCTTCTGCTCTTCCTTTGTATACGGCCTCATGCTTCCTTTATGTTTATACACTTCAATCATAAGGAAGGAGTGTTTATGTGTACATGGGCTTATAGCGCCTCATGCTATCTTTTATGCTTATACACTTCCATCATAAGGAAGGAGTGTTTATTACATTTTTTGTATTGTTCCTAGCTTCTACTTTTGGCTATCTTATTTTTATTTGCTCCGTCAGGTTGGCTTATTTCGGAGTCTAATTGTGCTTCATACGGTTATAATGTATGTTCCTCTCTTTTTTGGAGTCTCTTGTATAGGGTTTCTTCCATCTTTTGAAGGTCCGGGCATTTCTGCCTTTCCTTCTGCGAGCTCCGGGCGTCCTCTTGGTCCTTTTGGATGATCCTCCTGTTGCGTTTGTACCACATTATGGAGCTCTTTCCCTTCTTTTCTTCAATAATGAAGAGGGTATAGTTTTCATTCCTCCGTGAGATTTGTACTGTACGCAACCATGTATTGTTGATGCTATCATTTGGAATTTCTTCATTCCCTCTCTCCCCAAGAGCATGTCATATGGCGAGCTTGCTGTGATCACGATTGCCAATATTCTTGCTGTTTTTCGCCAGGGATATCTTCCGATGGTGACGTCTATCCATACTTCACCCACTGGTTGAATGCGTTCATTAGCAAATCCTACCACTTCTGTTTCTAATGGGTTAATTGTCTCTTGGATCTTCTTTGGTAGTCTAAGGAAGTTTCGCCCATAGATTATGTCTCTGCCACTTCCCGTGTCTACCTGAGTGTTCTTTAGGTATGTTTCGCCTATATTCACGCTTATTAGCACTGGGTCTGCTGACGTTTCCTCCTTTACTTCATTGAAGAGGTATTGGTTTGGTCCTTTCACCGGGGTTATGGTGTTTGACAATACCTTGTTGTGATGTTCTGTGAGCTCTACTTCTTCGTCATACATTCTTCTTTTCTTCATCAGATGTGCCAACTTATTTTCTCGAGCTGCACTATCTATTTGCTTTAGCAGTTCTCTGCAGTAATTTGTGCTGTGTCCATATCCGTTATGAAAGCAACAGAATTTGTCTGTGTTTCTGGCTCCTCTTCCCGTTAACTGTAGTGGTCGGATAAACGTGCTTGCTACTTCTTTGGTGGATAGGATTTCTGATGGGCTTTTCTAGAAGGTTGCTTATTGTCGTTTTGTAACTGTTGTTTGACCTATTTTCCGCAGGGAATAATTCGCAAATGCTATTTGTCTTCTTCCCTGTCGATCTGGCACATCCATCATGTTTTGTCGTTGTCGACTTCCATGTGGCCATGGCGTTCTCAGCTATTTCCTCTGCATCTTTCCATTCGTGGAATATTTCCATCAGGTCGGCATAGCTCTTTGATTTGCTAAGGCATAGGTATCGTATCAGGTTTCCTGATCGGAGGCCATGAATGGCTCCGGATATCTTTTGTTCCTCCGATATAATGACCATATACTGTGTGCTTTCCCCGTATCTTCGTAGGAAGTCTGCGAGTTCTTCTCCCTCTCTTTGTTTGATATTATGAGCTTGTAAATGTGAGCCAAACTCTGTTCTCAGTTTTGATTTGAACTCGTCCTTATTGTGTATGCATTTTTCAGGTAGATCCCTGAGCCACACCATTGTCCTTCCATGTAGAAGGTAGAGGGTAGCGTGACATGTCACTGAATCGCTCCATCCCTTTGTCGTAGCCGCTTCCTCGATGCTCTGTAGGATTCTTCAATATCAGAGATGCGGTCGTACTAGCTTAGTTCTTGGATTTCCAACATCTTTACCAGAGGTACATGTTGGCTCAGCTCCTTGCTAAATTATGCGCATGACCCTTTATATTATGGCTATGAATCCAGTCGTTCTACCCTATCTTGTTAGTCTCTATGGTCTGGCCCGCCTTGTATGTTGGGTACTGGGGGTTGTTATGCCATATGGATAATACCATGGAGCTTGCACAAAGCCTGCGAAGCTGTTTCCGGGGTACGCTTTCTCTGCTTGTTGTATCAAGGGTCCTCCATAAAAGTATCCTCCATAGGGGTACGATGGGTACACGTACGGAACCTGATACGTACTCGTCATCCCATGTTCAGGAACCATTATCATGGTGTTTGCAGGGGGTGCAAACACCATGATAACGGTGCCTGAACATGGGTTGTGGTGATTCCTACATTTTTGTGGTGGGTTGTGGTGATTCCTACATTTTTTCTCTATTTCTTGCGAGTATGCTGGTATCAGATTTCTCATTGTAACACCCCGACTATAGCGGAAACACGAGATGCCACAGAACGACATGGTACAAAAGATTTAAGTAATAAACATCAACATAAAGTTTCAAATGCCATTCAAATTCAAAAGGTAACAAGTTCAAGTTGACGTTTAATAATCATTACATAACCAAATTCATAATCAAAAGATCAAATGTTTGCGTTACTAGTCCATCATGCAACAATTAAACACATCATCCATGAGGCGGTCCAATTGCTAACTTACTGCCCTAGACCTGAAAAGCATGAAGAAAAAGTGTCAACTACGAGAGTTGAGTGAGTTCATAGGTTTATGCTAACAACACATATAGATTTAGTCCAATTCAAGAGATAATACGTCATAGAATTTCCAAGAATTTCCATCTCGCTGACCATACCCAAACCGTATGTTCAATCAATAATAACCAACCACGAATAACAATGATTCCCATTCAGCCAAAGGCACAATTCGATGAGTATATGCTTGAGCCACTACTACGACCATTTTACATGTCCCAAACAACATAATATTTCAATTCAGAGCACAAGCTGTCAATCAAGTGCTTTAATCACAATTGGGGTCGTGCCATGGAAACGACCAATAATATAATAAGATAGTTAGAGCACCGCTCGGGTCGGACTGGCAATGAAGGTGGCCACCAAGGCAGACCAAACATTCCACCGTTACCTATTTAGTGGGTGAGTGGACGACTCTAGTTGCGCAACCCTCTAACTACAGGCCTCCACTATCGGAGTTAATAGTAGTGTACTGAAGTATCTCAGTTTGACAGAACTCAAGCTCATCGTATAACATATAACACATTGAACATACAATATCCCATTTCATAATCATTCTTTCAAGAATCATTTCATATATATAAAGCCATTTTATTTATCATGCTTTTCACCCCGAATGTAAAACATATAAAGAGTTTGAAAGGGGGCTATGACTCACTTGATTAGAGAGTGAAAGGGGCTAATCAAACGCGATTCTTTCGCTTAGATTTGTTGCGCCTCAAGCAAGCCTAAACCATAACGTATATATTCACGACGTAAGTTCGCGCGACATGAACTAGTGAGCTAGATCATGAGATGTATACTAGTAGACTTGCCCATCTTTGGTTGTTATTAGATTGTGGAATTTAAGTGCATTATGATGTTCTCATTGTTTGGGTATAAGAGATTTGGTGGTAAGAGTCGTTTTCTCATTATACGTTTTTGTACGTTTATTGGAATTTCGGTAATTTGGCTTTGGTTTATATGATTTCCATTGTATACTTTGCTTAGTAATAATATTTAACATCAGTGGTCTTATAATATTAATATTTATGTATATTCTCTGATTTGTAATTATTTATTTAATTTAATAATATTTAATTACTTATTTATTCACTTTATTGATTTATTTACTAAATAATTCCTTAAAAATACTTTTAAGTGTCATAATTGCCTTTATAAATTATGAATAATTTCATTTGAATTATCTCCTGATATATATGCTCCTTAATTTATAATTTCATGATTTATACTTTTATTTGTGTATTTTCCATTTATTTTAATGATAATATTTAATTAATTATTTTTACTTAATTATTTATCTTAAAATTATGTAACACATGTCTCTTGTCTTTTGACTATTTTTCTCCAGTAGGTTTTAGTTATTTTTATCAATGGTTAAGATGATTTAACTTCATTCTTGATTTACATAATTTATTTATGGATTTTTATGTCTTTTAATTACTATTTAAATTCAATAATTCATGGAAATTCTTAGAAATCATCACTAAACATTTTGGTCAAAAATCTCAGGCCTTTTAGGCAACTTTTATCCATACAAAATCATATCAATTCAACCTCTCTTGTGTCTTGCTTATTTTGAGGGTTTTATGATTAAAAATCGTTTACCGAAATAGTGATTTTAGCCTCATTTCTTAAGCAATTAAAGTGCTTCAAAGTGGATTTTCATTCTTGTTTCATTATTTCCAGAAAGTTCATCATATTTTGGTGTCCAAAATCGTGATAGTGGTGGTGGTGTGATATGTGCAATTTAGTGCTTTCGGTTAGTGATTATTTGACCCGAAAAGGTGATTTTTGAGCTTATTGTTGTCATGAACCAATAGATCTGAGTTTTATACTTTTATTTCAACTTATTTCCAGTAGGTTTATCATATTTTCTTGGTCATAATATTATGGTGCATGTGTGTGCTCAAAATGCATTTTTGCGTGTTTTCGGTTTATGATTTCTAGCCTATTTTAACATGTTTTGATTCAAGCTTTATACCCTTGATATTTTATCAATTTTTCCAGAATATTAACATTAATATTAACATATTTTTCACTTATAACAAGTCCATATCCATCTCATAATCCAACAAAAGATCCAACTTTCTTAAATCTAGCATACATGCATTCAAACCAACACTTTTTACTATCAACTTTTATAGATCTAACTTTCAACAACATAAAACATCTTTTATATGAAAAATCTCAGAATATACTCTTCAAAAATATACAAAAACATATAGATCTATCAAAAGGAAAATCAATTTAAAAGCTACTAATCTATAACCACACTTTTGGGTCTTAAACTTGTTGAATCCTTGGATCTTTCTTCTTATATTCGACATGCATGAGCATGGAAAGAAAGATCCTATCAACTTTGCCCTCATTAAGTGTATATTATAAAGAAAACAAGAAGAAAGTATGAGTTTTTGATAAAACCTTTGAATATAAACAAAAACAAGATTAGATCTAGTAAAAAGGATGAAGATTATACCCTCTTGAACTTGGTTTTGGATGATGAAATAGGGCAGATTTTCGTGGCCTCCAAACCCTTATAATACCTTCAATCTAAGCCTAGAACAACCCTTAAACCTTGCTTGGATTAACCCTTTATTAATCTACTTAAAACCCTTATTATTTATATAAGTTTAGATGAGATTTAGCCTTGTTCTTGCCTTATTTTCTTGCTTGGCCGATTTGAAGAAGAGAAAAAGGGAGAGAGGGAGAGTTTTTCTTGAGAGAAAAGAAGTGTGTGAAGAGTGTGAAAGGGTTGGGAGTTTCAAGAATGAATGTGGAGTGTAAGGTTTGAAAAGGGTGGATGTGTGTGTGTGTCTTGATGGGGGACGGCCAAAAGGAGGGTGGGGAGGGGATATTGAAGAGTTTTTCTTTTTATTTTGTTGTAATAAGGTGTATAATATGTGTATGTATGTTAGATGTAGGTGTATGTATATATTTTGTAAGGTTAATGGTATTTATTTGTAGTATAAGTTGATTTTTATTCTAGCATGTGTATGTATATATGTATTCATATATGTCGTGTATATGTATATGTATGGATATATTTTTGTATTCTTGATTTGTTACATAAGCCTTTATTTATAAACTCGTATTTATTTTAAGCATATATATATATAATTATGATTTAAACGCTTTTATGCGCATAAGAACCTATAACATATTTTGAAATAGAAATTTTATCTTCGTGACCAAATTTACTTTAATTAGCTAAATGATTAAATTGTTGGACCTTCGTAAGGATTTTTGATGGTTATCTCAACTTGTGAGACTTACATTATTATTTAGATAATTTGATTGATCATAAATAAAATTTTGTTCAATGGTACATTATAATTCACATTTAGAATTGAACAATAGCTTTGGATTGCTAATTTTGGGGCATCATCTACTAGCTTTAAGTATAACTATGGCTTGCGAGATCGACGGCAACATAACTAGCACATATATAATATTTAAAAAGTAGGGTTGTTACATCCTTACCCCCTTAGAAGAATTCCGTCTCGGAATTTGAATTTGCTTAGGGAGTAAGTGCGGATATTTCTCGCTTATAAAGTCCTCGCGCTCCCATGTAAACTCTGGTCCGCGTTTCGTATCCCATCTAACTTTAACAATGGGGATCTTGCTCCTCTTTAGGCGTTTCTCATCGCGATCAAGAACTTCTATTGGCTCCTCACGAAATTGGAGCTTATCTTCCACACGTAGTTCTTCAAGTGGGACTACCTTCGAATCATCCGCCACACATTTCTTCAAGTTTGACACATGGAATGTGTCATGAACATCTCCCAATTCTTGGGGTAATTTCAACTTATAGGCTACGGGGCCTATTCTAGCAACAATTTCAAATGGCCCAATGTATCGGGGGCTCAACTTTCCTCTTTTGCCGAACCTTACGGTTCCCTTCCATGGCGACACCTTTAATAGTACTTTGTCGCCAACCTCAAATTCTAGGGGCTTCCTCCTCTGATCTGCATAACTCTTTTGCCGATCCCTTGCGGCCTTAAGCTTTTCTTTAATGATCGCCACCTTGTCCGTTGTCTCTTGGACAAAATCAACGGTAACTAGGCTTCTCTCGCCCGCCTCTATCCAACACATGGGGGATCTACATTTACGCCCGTAGAGAGCTTCAAACGGCGCGCATTGTATGCTAGAGTGATAACTATTGTTGTAAGTAAATTCCGCGTATGGCAAGTGTTCATCCCAACTTCCACTAAATTCTAATGCGCAAGCTCTTAGCATATCCTCCAGCGTTTGTATCGTACGCTCACTTTGCCCATCCATTTGTGGGTGGTAAGCCGTGCTTAATGCTAACGTAGTGCCCATTGCTTCTTGCACAAGACCCCAGAAACGTGAGGTAAACCTGCCATCCCTATCGGATATTATGGACAGAGGTACACCATGCAATGTCACGATCTTTTCAACGTACAGACGAGCTAAACGCTCAGTGTTCCAATCTTCCTTGATGGGGACGAAATGGGCTGATTTTGTAAGACGATCAACAATCACCCATATAGCATCATGGCCTTTCTTTGTCCGAGGCAATTTCGTCACTAGGTCCATTGCTATCTGCTCCCACTTCCACTCAGGAATCTCCGGCTGCTTTAAAAGTCCAGCTGGCTTTTGGTGCTCAGCTTTGACCATCGCACAAGTCATACATCGGCTCACATATAGAGCTACATCACCTTTCATTCCAGGCCACCAAAAGTCCCTTTTTAGACCTGGTACATCTTATCTGCTCCTGGATGAATCGAGTATTTTGAATTGTGAGCTTCATTCATTAACACCTCTCTCAGCCCGTTGATATTTGGGACCCAAGCTCTTCCCTTGAAATACAAGATGCCTTCATCATCCCTATCGAACCTTGTTTCTACTCCACTCAATGCTTCTTCTTCAATGTTCTTCCCTTCAAAAGCTTTTGCTTGATCTTCTAAGAATCTGTCCCTTAGAGACATTTTCACCTGTAAGTGATAAATTCTTGTCTTCGACACCCTAGTGCTCACCTTCCTACTAAGGGCGTCAGCAACAACATTTGCCTTTCCTGGGTGGTACTTAATTTCGCACTCGTAATCGTTAAGTAGCTCCATCCACCTTCTTTGCCTCATGTTCAACATCTTCTGATCAAAGATGTGTTGCAAGCTCTTGTGATCAGTAAATATGGTGCACTTGGTTCCATAAAGATAATGTCGCCATATCTTCAAGGCAAACACTACGGCTCCTAGCTCCAAATCGTGTGTTGAATAATTCTTCTCATGTGGCTTTAATTGCCTAGATGCGTACGCAATAACTTTGTCCCTTTGCATTAGTACGCACCCTAGCCCTTTATTTGACGCATCACAATATACCACAAATCCTTCCATTCCATCCGGCAACGCTAGTATTGGTGCTTCACACAACATATTCTTAAGCGTTTGAAACGCTTGCTCTTGTTCTTCACCCCATTCGAACTCTCTTGCCTTTTGGGTCAATTGGGTTAAAGGTACCGCAATCTTAGAGAATCCTGGATGAACCTTCTATAGTAACCCGCCAAGCCTAGGAAGCTACGCACTTCCGTTGGTGTCTTGGGTGTCTCCCATTTCTTGATTGCTTCTATCTTAGACGGATCTACGTGAATCCCTTCTTCGTTCACAACGTGTCCCAGAAATTGGACTTGACGGAGCCAAAATTCACACTTAGAAAACTTAGCATATAGCTTCTCGTCTCTAAGTAGTTGCAAGATTATCTTCAGGTGCTTCTCGTGCTCCTCCTTACTTCTAGAGTATATCAAAATGTCATCGATAAACACTATGACGAACTTATCCAAGTACGGCCTGCAGATCCTATTCATTAGGTCCATGAAAACGGCTGGCGCATTTGTGAGACCAAATGGCATCACTAGAAACTCATAATGCCCATAGCGAGTTCTAAAGGCCGTTTTAGGTACATCTTCTTCTCGTACCCTCAACTGATGATAGCCGGACCTAAGGTCAATTTTCGAGAAATGCGACACTCCTTGCAGTTGATCGAACAAATCGTCTATTCGCGGCAGCGGGTATCTATTCTTGATCGTCAATTTATTCAACTCTCTATAGTCGATGCACATTCTCAAAGATCCATCCTTCTTCTTGACAAAGAGAATTGGCGCACCCCAGGGCGAAGAACTAGGTTGGATTAAACCTTTATCAAGCAATTCTTGCAATTGCTCTGAGAGTTCTCGCATTTCGGAGGGCGCTAGTCTGTACGGTGCTTTTGCCACGGGGGCTGCCCCGGGAACTAAATCGATGGTAAACTCTACTTGTCTCGCTGGGGGAAGTCCAGGTAGTTCGTCCGGAAACACATCTAGGAAATCTCTAACCACTGCTACCTTGAGAGGATCCTTATCTTTCACTCGCTTATCCACTACTTGTGCCAAGTACGTGTGGTATTCCTTCCGTAGGTACTTCCTCACCTTCATGGACGACACCAACTTAGGTTGGACTCCCGCCTTATGGCCTTGAACTATTAGCACCTCGCCGTTATCTAAAGGAATCTTAATGATTCTTTCATGGCAAAGTATTTCAGCACGCATTTTCGACAACCAATCCATTCCTACTATCACATCAAAACTTCCTATTTCTATGGGAATCAAGTCTATACTATAGTCCTTCTCATCTAAAGTTATTTAGTGCATAGAGGGTTCGTTTGCACACATATGTATATGTATACCCCGATTCATATTCCTTTTTATAATCACGACGCACATGTCATTATGAGTAAATAAATGGTTAGGTAAATTCTAAAATTTATCAACCATGCTTTCTAGGTTAGCCAGGAGGATTACAGAATCTGAGTACGAACTTGGAGCACGTAAAAGTGGCTTAAGATGGACGATCTGGGAAAAACTCATAAAATATGAAACGTAGCCCTATGAGTTAAGTTTCACCTCCAATTGGAATCAGGTCAAAAGACGAAATAGAACTCCAGATATGGCCGTTCTACTAAAAGTGGTCAGAACTGATTTCCTGCTGTTACTATAACTTTTATAATAGAGATAACTTTATCACAACAAGGATAGCACAACGTGTAACCATAGAGAGGCATCAAGCTTACATATATATCATTCAATATGAGTTCACAAAATTGCTACATGCCAAATACTATGTGATCATCGTCACACAAAAGCTAGAAAGTTCAAGAAAGTGAAACAAAGTACAAACGTTCATACATCGAATAAGTTCATAAATAAAGTAGCTCTTAGGTTTACTTCCTAAGCATGAGAGCTATTACGAGAGTGCAAAGAGCCGTAAGCACACATCCCATAATGAATATCACCTCATTAACTCGTCGAACTTCTGATATCGCCAAACTCGCATAGTCTCTCGTTCGATCCATAACTCCTAAGGCCCTTTCCATCATCACCTCTTGAGTCCTTACCCTTACTCTAGCATCCCTTAATCCGTTAGCTATTCCCCACACCCTCTCCCTTTCTTCACGAGTCATACCAATGGGAGGTGGAGGGGGGTACTCCATAGACTGGGCGGTGTGGCTCCTCTCCTTGACGCCTATGTCCAAGATGGTACCAGGGATGATCACGAGGAAGACGCGGCTGAAAGTAGGGATCTTGGGCTGGAAATCGCCCATCGCTTAGGTTCATAGGTGCATCTTGCCTCGGCGGAGTAGGTGCTCTAGGGGCAGGTGGAAGCTCCACTTGCTTGTGACATGATGTTCCTACACAATTTTCACAACATGGTTAACACATCATGTAACCATAGAGAGGCATCAAGCTTACATATATATCATTCAATATGAGTTCACAAAATTGCTACATGCCAAATACTATGTGATCATCGTCACACAAAAGCTAGAAAGTTCAAGAAAGTGAAACAAAGTACAAACGTTCATACATCGAATAAGTTCATAAATAAAGTAGCTCTTAGGTTTACTTCCTAAGCATGAGAGCTATTACGAGAGTGCAAAGAGCCGTAAGCACACATCCCATAATGAATATCACCTCATTAACTCGTCGAACTTCTGATATCGCCAAACTCGCATAGTCTCTCGTTCGATCCATAACTCCTAAGGCCCTTTCCATCATCACCTCTTGAGTCCTTACCCTTACTCTAGCATCCCTTAATCCGTTAGCTATTCCCCACACCCTCTCCCTTTCTTCACGAGTCATACCAATGGGAGGTGGAGGGGGTACTCCATAGACTGGGCGGTGTGGCTCCTCTCCTTGACGCCTATGTCCGAGATGGTACCAGGGATGATCACGAGGAAGACGCGGCTGAAAGTAGGGATCTTGGGCTCCAATTCCATCCCTCTCATGGCGTGGTTCCAGAATTCCATCTCCAGTTTTTGTACCTCTTCTCGTGGGCAATACTCACGCTTCAACTCATCTTTAAACTGCTCCCAAGTCAAAGCATTGACCACTGCAGGACCTCTAGTAGTCGCTTGGAGATTCCACCAAGTAAGAGCTCTTCCTTGAAGCTTGCTAGCAGCAAACTTAACACGGTCCGCTGGCGCACAATCAATGATGTTCAAGTTGGCTTCCATGCTTTGGAACCAAGTAAGCAATCCAACAGGACCTTCTGTCCCATGAAACTCCTTGGGATTGCAAGACGTGAAAGCCTTGTAGGCATTCCTGTCAATAGCATTTTCTCCTCCATCTTGTCTTCTAGCCGTGTTGAGTGTAGCGGTCACATTCTCCGCAATTTGGGTGGCAATGTTTGGCATGGCGGCATTGATTTGCTGGGAGATGAGCTCGGCTAACTCGGCTCTTCGCTGGGCCTCATCACTTGTTTCTCCGCCGGTCCTTCGTGGTGCCATGTCTCTACAAAGGATAATATAGTTTAGTTATTCGTTTATTGAATCATATGACATAAGCTCGTCTCACGACTTCTTGATCTCACACGAGTACATCTAAAGTTATTTAGTGCATAGAGGGTTCGTTTGCACACATATGTATATGTATACCCCGATTCATATTCCTTTTTATAATCACGACGCACATGTCATTATGAGTAAATAAATGGTTAGGTAAATTCTAAAATTTATCAACCATGCTTTCTAGGTTAGCCAGGAGGATTACAGAATCTGAGTACGAACTTGGAGCACGTAAAAGTGGCTTAAGATGGACGATCTGGGAAAAACTCATAAAATATGAAACGTAGCCCTATGAGTTAAGTTTCACCTCCAATTGGAATCAGGTCAAAAGACGAAATAGAACTCCAGATATGGCCGTTCTACTAAAAGTGGTCAGAACTGATTTCCTGCTGTAACTATAACTTTTATAATAGAGATAACTTTATCACAACAAGGATAGCACATCATGTAACCATAGAGAGGCATCAAGCTTACATATATATCATTCAATATGAGTTCACAAAATTGCTACATGCCAAATACTATGTGATCATCGTCACACAAAAGCTAGAAAGTTCAAGAAAGTGAAACAAAGTACAAACGTTCATACATCGAATAAGTTCATAAATAAAGTAGCTCTTAGGTTTACTTCCTAAGCATGAGAGCTATTACGAGAGTGCAAAAAGCCGTAAGCACACATCCCATAATGAATATCACCTCATTAACTCGTCGAACTTCTGATATCGCCAAACTCGCATAGTCTCCCGTTCGATCCATAACTCCTAAGGCCCTTTCCATCATCACCTCTTGAGTCCTTACCCTTACTCTAGCATCCCTTAATCCGTTTGCTATTCCCCACACCCTCTCCCTTTCTTCACGAGTCATACCAATGGGAGGTGGAGGGGGTACCCCATAGACTGGGCGGTGTGGCTCCTCTCCTTGACGCCTATGTCCGAGATGGTACCAGGGATGATCACGAGGAAGACGCGGCTGAAAGTAGGGATCTTGGGCTGGAAATCGCCCATCGCTTAGGTTCATAGGTGCATCTTGCCTCGGCGGAGTAGGTGCTCTAGGGGCAGGTGGTGATGGTGGTGGCGAGGGTGAGCGGCGTTCAGGTTGGCTAGGGGCAACACTTCTAGCATTATCGTCTTCCGATGGGTCTTCCATTGGATCGGTCTCTTCTTCCTCTTCTTCTTGGAGTGGTTGGGGAGGTTGCTCTTGCTCTAGGCGTCTCCTTTCTTCCTCTTCCAAGTAGTCCACGAATCCGTACAAGTTCCTTGGTCTAGGGGCTGATCCGGAAGCTCCACTTGCTTGTGACATGATGTTCCTACACAAGTTTCACAAAGGCGTGAGATGACGACTTGACTCGACGCTTAGACGACCATGGACGACCGACTTGACCATTGACGACCCATATGGCAACTTACGGACAGCAAGACGACTCGACGGACCATGAGACGACCTTAACCATTTGACAAGCAACCAACCAACTCGACCAACGACTCACAAGCTTAACAACCGAACAACGACATGACCATTCACAACCGACGACCAACTCGACTCGCACGACCGACATAACCATTTATAATTAAAGTAATGACTAAGATTCAACTTGTGCATAGCTCTCATGTATTATATCTAAATGGACAAAGTAATGCTAGCCAAGTGGGGGTATTAACTAAGGGTTCTAATAGGTAATGCAAACATTAGATTTGGTTATGTACCTTTTGCACCAAGAATCGTTTTCAAAGCTTATTTTCAAAAGACTCATTTTGAATATCTCTTAGACAATCATTTCGATCATTCCATATTAAATTTTTAGTTAGGCATAGTTGATCAGGCTATGCATAAGTAAAACAAGAATACTTTATGATCGACTCAATTGTTTAAGAAATATTCGACTCGTTTTGAAAATACGTAGGTTATAGCAAAAATTCTCTATAACCTTGATCTCTGATACCATTTTTCTGTAACACCCCGACTATAGCGGAAACACGAGATGCCACAGAACGACATGGTACAAAAGATTTAAGTAATAAACATCAACATAAAGTTTCAAATGCCATTCAAATTCAAAAGGTAACAAGTTCAAGTTGACGTTTAATAATCATTACATAACCAAATTCATAATCAAAAGATCAAATGTTTGCGTTACTAGTCCATCATGCAACAATTAAACACATCATCCATGAGGCGGTCCAATTGCTAACTTACTGCCCTAGACCTGAAAAGCATGAAGAAAAAGTGTCAACTACGAGAGTTGAGTGAGTTCATAGGTTTATGCTAACAACACATATAGATTTAGTCCAATTCAAGAGATAATACGTCATAGAATTTCCAAGAATTTCCATCTCGCTGACCATACCCAAACCGTATGTTCAATCAATAATAACCAACCACGAATAACAATGATTCCCATTCAGCCAAAGGCACAATTCGATGAGTATATGCTTGAGCCACTACTACGACCATTTTACATGTCCCAAACAACATAATATTTCATTTCAGAGCACAAGCTGTCAATCAAGTGCTTTAATCACAATTGGGGTCGTGCCATGGAAACGACCAATAATATAATAAGATAGTTAGAGCACCGCTCGGGTCGGACTGGCAATGAAGGTGGCCACCAAGGCAGACCAAACATTCCACCGTTACCTATTTAGTGGGTGAGTGGACGACTCTAGTTGCGCAACCCTCTAACTACAGGCCTCCACTATCGGAGTTAATAGTAGTGTACTGAAGTATCTCAGTTTGACAGAACTCAAGCTCATCGTATAACATATAACACATTGAACATACAATATCCCATTTCATAATCATTCTTTCAAGAATCATTTCATATATATAAAGCCATTTTATTTATCATGCTTTTCACCCCGAATGTAAAACATATAAAAGAGTTTGAAAGGGGGCTATGACTCACTTGATTAGAGAGTGAAAGGGGCTGATCAAACGCGATTCCTTCGCTTAGATTTGTTGCGCCTCAAGCAAGCCTAAACCATAACGTATATATTCACGACGTAAGTTCGCGTGACATGAACTAGTGAGCTAGATCATGAGATGTATACTAGTAGACTTGCCCATCTTTGGTTGTTATTAGATTGTGGAATTTAAGTGCATTATGATGTTCTCATTGTTTGGGTATAAGAGATTTGGTGGTAAGAGTCGTTTTCTCATTATACGTTTTTGTACGTTTATTGGAATTTCGGTAATTTGGCTTTGGTTTATATGATTTCCATTGTATACTTTGCTTAGTAATAATATTTAACATCAGTGGTCTTATAATATTAATATTTATGTATATTCTCTGATTTGTAATTATTTATTTAATTTAATAATATTTAATTAATTATTTTTACTTAATTATTTATCTTAAAATTATGTAACACATGTCTCTTGTCTTTTGACTATTTTTCTCCAGTAGGTTTTAGTTATTTTTATCAATGGTTAAGATGATTTAACTTCATTCTTGATTTACATAATTTATTTATGGATTTTTATGTCTTTTAATTACTATTTAAATTCAATAATTTCATGATTTATACTTTTATTTGTGTATTTTCCATTTATTTTAATGATAATATTTAATTAATTATTTTTACTTAATTATTTATCTTAAAATTATGTAACACATGTCTCTTGTCTTTTGACTATTTTTCTCCAGTAGGTTTTAGTTATTTTTATCAATGGTTAAGATGATTTAACTTCATTCTTGATTTACATAATTTATTTATGGATTTTTATGTCTTTTAATTACTATTTAAATTCAATAATTCATGGAAATTCTTAGAAATCATCACTAAACATTTTGGTCAAAATCTCAGGCCTTTTAGGCAACTTTTATCCATACAAAATCATATCAATTCAACCTCTCTTGTGTCTTGCTTATTTTGAGGGTTTTATGATTAAAAATCGTTTACCGAAATAGTGATTTTAGCCTCATTTCTTAAGCAATTAAAGTGCTTCAAAGTGGATTTTCATTCTTGTTTCATTATTTCCAGAAAGTTCATCATATTTTGGTGTCCAAAATCTTGATAGTGGTGGTGGTGTGATATGTGCAATTTAGTGCTTTCGGTTAGTGATTATTTGACCCGAAAAGGTGATTTTTGAGCTTATTGTTGTCATGAACCAATAGATCTGAGTTTTATACTTTTATTTCAACTTATTTCCAGTAGGTTTATCATATTTTCTTGGTCATAAGATTATGGTGCATGTGTGTGCTCAAAATGCATTTTTGCGTGTTTTCGGTTTATGATTTCTAGCCTATTTTAACATGTTTTGATTCAAGCTTTATACCCTTGATATTTTATCAATTTTTCCAGAATATTAACATTAATATTAACATATTTTTCACTTATAACAAGTCCATATCCATCTCATAATCCAACAAAAGATCCAACTTTCTTAAATCTAGCATACAT
>CM067169.1:111370640-111430640 GCA_034093135.1 Erigeron breviscapus | reverse complement strand
GGGATCTCGACTGTCATTCCTTATAAGGAGGTGAGATAAGTATGGAAAGGATTTATGTATATCCGATCTTTAGTGTGTTTGATCAAATAATCGCACTATGGCACAACCGAGAGGGTGTGTGGGTTTTGGAGGTGGTTTGTAGGCGATTCCCTTCCGGTCAGAGTGCAAAGATGTCGCTTTAAGCCTTTTTTATAAGAGTTATTGTTCTAGCCGTGTGTAAGGCTTTAGGGTTTTTTCTGGGATAATCGGGGATTAGAGATCGTGTCGTCGTATGGCACCTCCTCTCTTTATATAAAGGGTAAAGTCTTGGAGGGGATAATCGAGGATTAGAGATCGTGTCGTCGTATGGCACCTCCTCTCTTTATATAAAGGGTAAAGTCTTGGAGGGGAAGATAGAGATTTAGGGTAAATCTCTTCCTCTTTTTATGATATCTTCTAAGTATGGAAGAGATATGTTTAGGACTCTTTAAACCGTGTCCTAGGTTTTAGGAGTTCTCCGATTGTCATTCCTTATTAGGAGGTCTGATAAGCATGAAAAGGATTCATATGTATCTGTTCCTCATTCTCTATAGTGATGGGGTAAATAATCCCAGGGGCTCCGGGGTTACGGAGGCATTTCATCATAGCTTCGGCTACGGATATATTTACTTGACACAATATATTGGTACCTTCGCTTCTTACGAAGGGTTCTTCGTATCCAGTCTTTTAAACGGAGATAGAGCTCCGTATATGGTATATCATCAAGCCCCCAGTCTAATGGGAGAGTCTATCTGTAGAGTATCGTATCAGACTTATTAAAATAATTCAAAGAAAAATGAAACTAATGGCGTACCTTTTTATTCGGAGCACTAAAGGAGCTTCGGTTTGTTTGCTCTACGCTATTTCAGAACTCATTTAAGGGTAAAACTGTAATGTTACTCTGTCACGTATGCATTAACCAAAAAATCCCATCGAGAGTTAATTCAGACGCACTCATCTCAATAAGAGAGGCTGATCGACGACTGGGGAGTTTCTGCGCCGTTTTCAACTATTTAATCTTTGTGACGTCTTGGAATAGTCTTTCTCTCTTCTTCCTTTTTCTTATTTTTCATCTTCAGAAAATATCTTCTCCCCCGTTGTATTTTCTTTCGTAGTCAATAATTAGGACTCATTTTCAAATTGTTAGCACTACATATTCAGAGATGACCACCGGAGATGTTGCATGGTTTCGCCGGTGTTTATGTTGTCCCGGTGATCCTGAATTTAGGGTTCCGGGATGATCGGAGTCGATCTTAGATGCGCCGACCGGGTTTATAGGTATGTACACGGCTGCTTTTTCTGGTGGCAACCTTAGATTTCCATTATCCCCTTTCCTATTAGGGTTACTTGATCATTTTGATTTGTATTTATATGTGGTGCACCCGCTAGCAATTACCATGATAATGTCATTTATCATTATTTGCCATGCTTATGAAATAGAGCCATCAGTAGGGTTGTTTCGATATTTCTTTAAGTTGGGTACTCGTGAGAGTTGGGTTATGGTTGAGGAGAGCCGGGTAGGCTGTTTTTTGATATTGGTGATTCTGACATGTTGATCTGGAAGCCGAGGTTTTTGTTTTTCAGTGAGGAATATATACCTTCAGCATTTAGGGGTTTGGTTGATAAGGACAGGTTGGTGTTTGGTATGTCTTTTCAGGACAATGTGCATGACTATGTAGCCATTGATAATCCGTTGGTCCATCAAGTGCGGAGGTCTCCTTTTGAGTTGGTTACTTATCCTCCTGTAATTTTGTATCCGAGTGGGGTTCTTCCATCTTGGTATGGTTCTCCTGACGAGCCGGTCTTGATATGATGCTATGAAGGTATCGCCCTTTTTCATAGCTTTTTTGTCAGTTCTCTTTTCTTTGCTCCTTCTTACTTTTCCTCTATATTGTATGCATTTAATTATCACTTAAGGAGGCTGTGACCATGAATCCTCGGCATATGGTCATTGGTAGCAGGCCTCTGCCTGGTTCGACTGATCAAGGGCGTGACCTTAACCTCACCCTTGTTGCTGGTTTTGAACCTCATCCAAAGAGGCAGAGAGTGATTGGTGAGTCATCTGGTACAGTGGACTCTATGGCTGCAGGGCCTTATGTTATTATTATCGATTCTTCTCCAGTGAGGGATGAGGTTGTTGCTGTTGCACCCATTCCTAAATCTGATGAGGGTATGTTTATTTTCTTTTAATTCTGCTACTTATGTCTTCCGTAAATCTGATGTATGTCTTCCTGTTTAGCCAGTACTTCTGACCCTGGACGGAGGCCTGGAAAAGAGCTTGTTGAGGAGACTGAGGCTGTTCATGGTACATGACTTTATATTTTTATTTTTATTTGTTGGTTTTTTTTTGTATGATGAAATTGCTTTCTCCTAGGGATTCCTCTTCATAATAAGCTTCCTGATCCCCATCATTGTCGAATGAGTTTGGATATGCTTGTTCCTGATCATCTGAGGACTATGCTTGATACAATGCCTACTCAAAGGCTTGCTGAAATTACTAACCAAGCTTTGTTTGCTGCTGGTATGATTGGTTATGCTACTAGTGTCAGGGTACACTTTCTGGAGGAAGATCTGCGAAGACATAGGGCAGAGGTGGCTTCTCTAAGGGCTGCTCAGTCTAGTGAAGGTGATAATCATCTTGTTATCACTTTGCGGAGATAGCTTGCTGATACTCAGGAAGCTCTGTCTCTGGCTACACAGAGTTTGGATGCTGCCAATGAGCAGATTGCCACTCTTACTGCTGTTGGGCCGTCTGTGGTGATTAGTAATTTGCAAGAGAGAATTGCTTTAAGGGATTTGGAGCTTGAGGACAGGACGAATGCCATGCGCCAACTTATTTCTGGTGTCATCCCCCATGTTTTCCGTATGTTGATGGCCAGTCCTGAGTTTGACCAGAGTCTTGGTGAGCTTATAGAAGCTAATCGAGCTGATGCTCGAGCTTTACTGCTTTTACGTATGGAGGGTCGTGGATAAGTTGTCTTGAGGGGGAGGGAAAGACTTGTTGGTACTGAGGAGAGGATCGTTGCTGCTGAGAATGCCCTGAGGAATGTTTCTTTTCCTTATATTCAGCAAGTTTCTTCGAATCCTGTTGCTTCGGTGGCTGATCTTTATAACATTAGGCCTCAAGGGATGTAGGCTTTAAATCCTCTGCACTTTTGTCTTTGTACATATGTTTTTGATGCCCTAGGCATGTGATTGTAAATTCTGACTAGTTTGCTTTCTCTTCGCACTCCGTTTTTCTGCTTTGCCATTTTCATTAGCTTCTGTTTTCTGTCTTCCTTTGCGTACTTCTACTATAGAGGAGTGACGTTATATCTTTTATATCATGCTTATACACTTCCATTATAAGGAAGGAGTGTCTTATGCATAGTTACATGGGGTTTTACCTCATGTTTTTGTTGAATGTCTTATGGGCGTCCCCTTGACTATTCAAATTAGAAATATTTTATGCGCATTTATAAAATTATTACGATCGTTTTATTTAATTTTGGGAGCTTATAAGTACATGGCATGAGGAAATTACATTGTCTTTGTATTGTTCCTAGCTGCTACTTTTTTGCTTCCCTATCTCATTTGCTCCGTTAGGTTGGCTTATCCCGAGGGCGAATTATGCTCCAACCGGTCTTAATGCATGTTGTTGATTGCTTCGGAGTTTTTGGTATGTGGGCTACTTCTTCTCTCGAAGATCCGGACGTTTCTCGATTCCCTTCTGTGATCTCCAGGCGCCATCTAGGCCCTTTCTGAATGATCCTCCTGTTGCGTTTGTACCACGGTACAGAGCTCTTTCCCTTTTCTTCTTCAGTGAATGAAGAGGGTATGGTTTGCATCCCTCCGCGAGATTTGTATTGTACGCAACTATGTATTGTTGATGCCACCATCTGGAATTTTTTCATTCCCTCTCTCCCAAAAGCATATCGTAGGGTGAGTTTGCTTTCATCACGATTGCCAGGATCCTTGTTGTCCTTCTCCAGGGATATCTCCCGATAGTGGCATCGAGCCATATCTCTCCTAATGGTCGGATGCGTTCACTGGCAAATCCTACTACCTCTGTGTCAAGTGGTGTGATTGTCTCTCGGACTTTCTTTGGTAGCCTAAAGAAGCTTTTCTCATAGATTATGTCTCTGCCGCTTCCCGTGTCCACCTGAGCATTTCTTAGGCACACACTGCCTATGTTCACGTTTATCAGCACCGGGTCTGCCGACACCTCTCCATCCAGCTCTTCGAATTGATAGTGGTTTAATCCCTTCTCCGGGATCATGGTGTTTGACAGTATCCTGCTGCGGTGCTCACTTGATTCTATTTCATCACTGTTTGGTTTTGTCCTCTTTACCAGGTGTTTTAGTTTGTTCTCCCTGGCTGCGTTGTCTATCTGTTTCAGTAGTTCTCTGCAGTAATCTGTGTTGTGTCCGTATCCATTATGGAAGCAGCAGAATTTGTCCAGGTTCCTGGTTCCTCGCCCGGATAACGGTGGTAGTCTGATAAACGTTTTTGCTATTTCTTCAGATGAAAAGATTTCCGATGGAGTTTTCCGGAGGTTGCCTACTGTTCTTTTATAGCTATTCATCTTGCTATCTGTCAAGGAAAATTCACTAGCCACCATATTTTCTGTCGGTTCTATGTTTTGCTTGATCATAGATTTCCATTTGGCCATAACTTTTTCTGCTATTTCTTCTGCGTTCCTCCACTCGTAGAATTTTTCCATTAGCTCTGCATAATTTCCCGGTTTGCTGAGACACAGGTGCCGTATCAAGTCTCCCGATCGGAGGCCATGGATGGCTCCGGATATCTTTTCTTCTTCCGATATGTTTACTAAGTTTCGAGTGCTATCTCCGTATCGCTTCAGGAAATCTTCGGGCTCCTCCTCCTCTCCTTGCTTGATATTGTGGACCCGTAAGTGAGACCCGAATCCCTTCTTCAATTTTGACTTAAAGTCTTCGACATCGTGAATACTTTCTTCAGGCAAGTCTTCTAGCCATGCCCTTGTCCTTTCATGTAAGAGGTAGAGGATGGCGTGGCAAATTGCTGGACCGCTCCATCCTTCTGCTTTAGCTACTTCGTCGACGTTTCTCAAGATTTAATCAACATCGGAAGTACCGTCATACCAATTTAACTCTTGGATTTCCAGTATCTTTACCAGAGGTACATGTTGGCGCAGATCCTTGGTAAATTGTGCACATGATCCCTTGTATTTAGGCTCCGATTCCTTTTGCTCCACCTTGTCTTTTCCGACTATGGTGGTTGGATTCGCCTTGATTGCATAAGTTGGGTATTATGGGGTCATGATACCATATGGGTAATACCATGGAGTCTGCATGAGCTCCGGAAAACCACTGCCAAGGTGTGGTGTCCCTATGTACTGGATAAATGATCCTCCGTAAGGATAAAAATATCCTCCGGGGTGGTACGATGGATATGCGTTCGACGCCTGGTATGTGCCGAGCCCGGGCGTTGTTTGCACGATGTTCACCGGTGGTACCCCGGTTGGGGTTCCCTGACAAAGTGGGTATGGTGGGTATACCGGCGTCGGGTTTCTTGTTACCCCCGATCTGTTGCAATTTTTATTTTCTACTTCCTTCATCTTGTTTGGATCTCTTTTAGTCAGCTGCTGACGGGTTCCTTCTGTTGCTGTTGGGCTGCTCTCCTCTTTCTGAGTTTGGCTTCTGTCTTTTTCTTCATGCTTCTGCGTTGTTGATGACAGGTTGATTTGTGCCCTGCACTTGAGGTGCGACATAGTGTCTACCTCTTGGGCCTGAACTCCATCTCTTTTCACGTTGTTCTCCTTTGTGTCGAGATCGTCGCCTGTTATCTCGCCTTGGGCCATTATCTGACAGATCTCTTGATCTGTCGTTTGGTCGCCTAACGACTGTTGGCCCCCTCCGGTTTTTTGATTCTCCGGGGGCTTACATTCTACGACAGGGAGCGTCTTGCCATCACATGCCTCCTCATTGTAGGTAGTGTCTGGCATGGGTCGTTCCGGAAAGGAATTAGGGTTTGACATAATGCTTTTTTATCGTGGCTGAATTCGAATTTAGGTACAAAGGTCCCACGGATGGCGCCAATTTGTTTGATCAAATAATCGCACTATGGCACAACCGAGGGGGTGTGTGGGTTTTGGAGGTGGTTTGTAGGCGATTCCCTTCCGGTCAGAGTGCAAAGATGTCGCTTTAAGCCTTTTTTATAAGAGTTATTGTTCTAGCCGTGTGTAAGGCTTTAGGGTTTTTTCTGGGATAATCGGGGATTAGAGATCGTGTCGTCGTATGGCACCTCCTCTCTTTATATAAAGGGTAAAGTCTTGGAGGGGAAGATAGAGATTTAGGGTAAATCTCTTCCTCTTTTTATGATATCTTCTAAGTATGGAAGAGATATGTTTAGGACTCTTTAAACCGTGTCCTAGGTTTTAGGAGTTCTCCGATTGTCATTCCTTATTAGGAGGTCTGATAAGCATGAAAAGGATTCATATGTATCTGTTCCTCATTCTCTATAGCGATGGGGTAAATAATCCCAGGGGCTCCGGGGTTACGGAGGCATTTCATCGTAGCTTCGGCTACGAATATATTTACTTGACACAATATATTGGTACCTTCGCATTTACGAAGGGTTCTTCGTATCCAGTCTTTTATACGGAGATATAGCTCCGTATATGGTATATCATCATAGTGTATCTCTACGGAGCCGGGGTAATAGTTCCAGGGGCTCCGGAATTAGTCTGCTTACGGAGGCCGTGCTTCGTAGCTTTGGCTATAGAACGAGATCTTCGTATTGCGGGTGGGTAATTTTACTAGTACGAAGGGTTCTTCATATCCAGCTTAGGTACAGAGGTAGAATTCCGTATAGGGTATATAATCAGCAGCCAAGATAGAAACAACGATTCTAACTAAAAAAGTGGACATAATGGCAAATGCTATGGCGGAGAAAGGATTTGATATTGTGTGGGAAGAGGTGGAGGAAGAAGAAGACTAGGTTTGTGGCTGAAATATTTTGAGTTGTGGTGGAAATATTTTGTACTTGAATATGTCTTAGTTGAATTTGTCGTTGAAACTTTATGTTCAACTATTGTTCGGATATGTTGTTAAGTAGACAATATTAATGGTATTTGTGGTAGTTTGATGGCATTGTTGTTGTTGATGTTGTTTGAAAATATGGTAAAATCTGGACAGGGAACAGGTTGACGACCCGGAAAAATTCTGGGCGGGAAGCTGCATTTGCAGGAGATTCATGCTAAAAAATTTTGTTCTTGCTAAAGTTTATTAAGCTCCTGTGAGAACAGTCCACACAACATTTAGTTACTTTTGAAATACAGAGAATATATATATTTTAACATCTTTAATAACTTTTCTAAAAATAATTTTATTTAATTTGTTGCAAGGACTGTTCTCACCAGTTACCTATTGTGACGGGGCTTTGGTGACGGACCTATTGTGAGAACATGTCCTCACTAAATACTTATTGTGACGACATTTGGACTTGTTGTGACGACATCTGTCCTCAGAAAAAAACTTTTTTTTTGTAGCGTAGAAGTTGGTCAACTTTAGGCATTTGATGGGAGTTATGGAGTATGAATCAAGAGAAGACATTGGGAAATAACTCTACTCCTTTTATTCATGTGCATGTTTATGTGGCACTTCATCCTGATCCTCCATGTGATTATTTGGTTTGATTTAGTCTAATTTGATCGAGTCTTTGTGAGTCATCAGTTCCATTAATATAGAAAACACAAAAGTGACTTTGTGATCCATCTTCTCCATTATATAAACTAACAATATGAGCTATCTATTTATATGCACTAGCCAAATGCATGAGCGGTGCGACAGAAAGATGGTGGGGTGATAAGTCATAAAGTGTGATAGATCATATGAGGTAATCGAGCATATGCGGTGATAGGTCATAGGGGTGGTCGATGATGGGGTGATCTACCTGACAGGCTCCGCCCTTACCCGTACGGGCTCCGCCCTCAGATTTAAAAACTCATCGAAAGTATATCAAATGACATCTTTAATGAAAGAGCATGAAATTTTAAGAACACTCATATAATTTTTATAAATTATCGATGTACGGTTTTTGAGATAAAAGATTTTGAATGAATTAGAGGAATAAAATGATAAATGGAGAAGACATAAAAAAATGAGTGGTTGAGATTTGAGGAGAGGGATGAAAATAAGTGGTTGAGATTTAAGGATATTATAGGTATATTAGGTGATGATATTCAAACTAATGGATAAAAGAGGGGGGTATTTTGGGTAGATCAAGTTTTTTTTTGAGAAAATGAGAGGGAGTAAATGCTTTATAAAGTAGTTTAGATTTAGATATATAAATTTAATAAAGTTTAAGACGAAATTTGCACCTTCTTGGAACCATGAGCTTCTCCGCGTATAGGTCCTGGGACTATTAGCTTCAGATGGGATTCCGTAACTCCTTGATTCTGTTCTCCATCTTCTCTGATGGCCACGTGATATTAATGCCTTAAGACCACTACACCACACCTTGGCTTCATCCTTATCCTTGCAAATCTACAAAGATAGATAGTTAAAGTATTCAACAACAAAGTCAAAATAGATATATAGAAATCACAAAATAAAATCTTTTAACTAGCAGATAACACTATAGCCAATATATATAAAAACTTAACTGAGTCAAAAAAGAAGGATGAAATTCTTACCAAATCTAGAGACCTGTCATTATATATTAGTGAAAATGATTGATACTCCTTCTCAGGCTGCGGGTACCGTTGAAATATTGGCTAGAGAAAAAAATATAGATGTTATAAGTTAATCCTTGAGAGCTTGAGGCTGGAAAACTATCAAGTATGTTTTATTAGATGTAACCACCTCCAAAGTATAATGACAACTTTGTGTCCTAAGTAAATACTCATTCGGTCCCAATAAATGTACTGCTTCGAAATTTGAATTTTTGATTTATTTTTTTATTTTTTTCAAATTCAATCTCACATAATTTTGTTTGTTTTATGTAATACTTACGAATATAAAAGACTTCAGGGAATCTTATCCGTAAATGTATGCATATCGTATATAAGATTATAAGGTATAATTGCTATCTTTCCAAAATTGCTAAACATACGTATCCGTTACCGTTACTAACTTATTCCTTTGAATACCATTACTTGTAAACAGAAAACAATTGCAAGGGTTTCAAGGTCAAGGGTTAAATTCATTTGAAAACAACAAAATTGGTGAAAACTAGAAAATTAATCTCAGCCATTTATTTTCAAAATCCAGATCTACTTTCTCTTTCTTCCCTCCCTCTCTAATCCCGTTTTCCAGAATCCTACGACGGCGGCGACATCTCCGGCGAGAATCAGTTTTGTTTTCCGGTGGATACGGTACGGGCGTTGCCCTTATCCGTTCTAAAGGGGTTGTCACCGGACGCATACGAGAATGATATGAATTTGATGGGCGGCAATCAAAAAGATGGTGACGGTTGGATACGGTACGGACTCCGCCCTTGCCGTTGTCGGCGCCGGCGCCGTGGATAGAAGAGAAGAGAGAGACAAATCTGGATCGGAGATGATGGTCGTGGTGGTGGTGGTCGCCATCGCCGGGGGATGATGGTGGTGGTCGCAGATGATGGTGGCGGTGGTGCTGGTCGGAGATGTTGATGGTGGTGGCCGGAGATGAGGGAGTAAGGAGGAGAGGGAGTAGTTAATCTTAGCCTTTAGATCAATAAAATGAATAGTTAGGATTTGTTTTCTAGTTTTCAAAAAAAATTAATTTGTAAATGAATATTTCACCTCAAGGTAATGCTAGAAAAGTATTGGTTTGTATACAAGTATAATCAATTTAAGTTTTAAACAAATTGTAAAATTTTAAGACTTATGTCATGATTAGTTTGTGTCGCAAGGAATATTATTGCATATTGAAATAAAGAGAGAGGATCAATAAAGGCATTGACTAGCCAATCGAGGATTCTAGGAAAGGGGTTACAAGTTAAAGTAGCTAAAGTGAAAGATGGACTATTTAGTGTCTTTATGTATATAGGTGTTGGTTATTGTAAAACAACTATTAATGTAAAACAAATAAAACAAGATCTTGACCCTTAGATCATGGTAAAATTGATGCACGAAGATTCACAAAGCACAAGTATATATATTGATGCACAATGATTTTCATGATGCACGGTGATTTTCAGTTAAGAGCAACCTATTATTTTATTTTTTTACTTTAATATTATATTATATATTATATAATTATATTATATTATATCTCTACTACATTATAAAGCATTTGTTCCCTCCATTTTTTCAACTTTAAGTAAGTGAAAACTCCAAAATACCCCTATCATTTATTCATAATACCCTTAGAAGAAATCTCAACCACTCATTTTTTTCTCTCTCCTCAAATCTCAACCACTTATTTTTCTCTCTCCTCCATAAATCATTTTATTCCTCTAATTCATTCAAAATCTTTTATCTCAAAAACTGTACATCGATAAATTATAAAAATTATATGGGTGTTCTTAAAATTTCATGCTCTTTCATTAGAGATGTCATTCGATATACTTTCGACGAATTTTTAAATCCGAGGGCGAAGCCCGTACGGCTAAGGCATTTGGCTATCACACTCTATGACTTATCACCTTCTATGACCTATCACCCCCACCATCTCACCGCCGCAACGCGCGGGTACTTTCTCTCGTATAAATATATATATATATATATATATATATAGGGAAAAGATAAAATGAGTCCAGCTTATTTTGAGTCCAATTTGAGTCCAGCTTATTTTGAGTCCAATTTGAGTCCATTGATTTTCTTCCATGTCCTCAAATTTCAACCACCTCCTACCACCACCACCATCATCTCCGACCACCACCATGATTTTCCGGCGACGACGACCACCGCCACCACGACTTACACATGTGTAAGTTACATGGACCCTTTTTGGACTCAAATTAAGCTGGACTTAATTTATCTCACCCCTATATATATATATATATATATATCTACTATATTATAAAGCATTTGTTCCCTCCAAATTTTTTCAACTTTTCAACTAAGTTTTACCTAAAATAACTATAATACCCTTATAGGAAATCTCAGTCACTCATTTTTTCTCTCTCATCAAATCTCAACCACTCATTTTTTTCTCTTTCCTCCATAAATCATTTTATTCATCTAATAATTAAAAATCTTTTAACTCAAAAACTGTACATCGATAAATTATAAAATTCATATGGGTGTTCTTAAAATTTTATACTCTTTTATTAGAGATGTCATTTGATATACTTTCGACGAATTTTTAAATCCGAGGACGGAGTCCGTACGGCTAAGGCATTTGGCTATCACACTCTATGACCTATCACTCCCACCATCTCACCGTCGCAACGCGCGGGTACTTTGTCTCTAGTATATATATATATAGGGAAAAGATAAAATGAGTCCAGCTTATTTTGAGTCCAATTTGAGTCCAGCTTATTTTGAGTCCAATTTGAGTCCATTGATTTTCTTCCATGTCCTCAAATTTCAACCACCTCCTACCACCACCACCATCATCTCCGACCACCACCATGATTTTCCGGCGACGGCGACCATCTCCGGCGAGACTTACACATGTGTAAGTTAACTTACACATGTGTAAGTTACATGGACCCTTTTTGGACTCAAATTAAGCTGGACTTAATTTATCCCACCCCTATATATATATATATAGATATATATATTAAGAATAGACATGTTTAATTTTATCTATATAGTTATATTGATTGAAATTAATCAATCAATCCATTCATTCTTTCTCTCTTACATTCAATCAGTCGCTGTTTTTTTTCCAATTAGGATTAATAATACTATATTAAATATCGTCTTCATATTTGGTTATTCGTATTGTTTAAGGCTTGATCATTTGATTTTATCTTGACAGAATATATTTTTCTAATATTAAAAAATTCAGTTGGTGGCTCTGATATTTATATAATAGGTTCTGATGTATAAATTATAATTTGAAAATCTCGATCTAGGGTTGGTAAAAATTAGGGTTTAAATTAATTTAGTGGAATTCTCTTGGGAAATCCAGACTTCTAGTTTGATCGTCCTTGATGAAGGTTTTTGAACACTAGTCCGTCTACTACAAATCCGATGCACCTCATGTTACATCTTTTCCTACATGATTTTGGTAAAATCAGGATGCAGGACAACCTACTTTATTATTGTTCTTGTACTCTTGATCTGCCATCAATCTTATTAATGGAATTCAATTACTGGTAGTATTATTTTGTCTTCTTGACTAGACCTTCGACTCTAGTGGAAAGGAAGTCTGGATATACTTGGTCTTGTTCAATTTGCTGTTTAATTGAATTATTTGTGTGATTGTTATAATGATTGGAGGTGGAGATGGTACTTGCTAGGGGTGAGCAAAAACCGAACCGGAAAACCGAAAACCGAAAAAAAACCGAGAAAACCGAACCGAAGAAACCGAAAACCGAATCAAACCGATTGGTTTGGTTTTGGTTTTCTAAAAACCGAACGGATTGGTTCGGGTTTCGGTTTTAGATGCAAAAACCGATAGTCAAAACCGAACCGAACCGAAATACATATATAATTATATTTATTTTATATTTATATGTTTTTACATTTATATTTATTGGTGTTAAGTGATTTATATCTACTTTTTGTTATTAGTTATATTATTATTATGATGATGCTATCTAACTTTACTTAGCAGCCAATTACAAACAAATATAATTTGTTTAAGAATCTTTATGACCATCTGTGTAATTATATATGATTCGTTAGGAGGTTACGAGCCATGATTTATTATAACTAAACGTGCATGTGATATATATACTTTTGCTTGTAAGTGTTAATTTGTTTATTATAACTGCTCCATGCCTCCATTAGAGCACCGAGACATAAAAAGAACGTAACAACAACGGTTATTACTTGATCACGATTAGTTGAAAAGTAAATAGATGTATATTAATATTGTGTAAAAAAACCGAAAACCGACCCAAACCGAACCGAAAAACCGAGAAACCGAACCGAAGCAAAACCGAGTCCAACGGTTTCTAATTTTCAAAAACCGAAACTTTCGGTTTGGGTTTCGGTTTTAGGTCAAAAACCGACCCAAACCGACCAAGCTCACCCCTAGTACTTGCACCAACAATAATGATGCTAGTATGATTGTATTTGAGGATGAATTGTTTTACACCCTACTGATTCTAATATAACTTCTTATATTCAACATAAACTGAAAGGAACTGAGAATTACAATGTGTGGTCTTGTGCATGACAATTCCTTTGCAAACTAAAAACAAACTAGGTTTTATTAATGTTATGTGTAAAACATCTACTAGTGATGAGTCTTTACCTAGGCAATGGGATATGTGTATGTAACATTTATGATTTTTGACTTGTTGACTTGTAAATTAAATGTAATTGAATTTAATGATTTAATGATCAATCCCGGGTGTTATTGTTAAGCCTTAGCGTATTTTAAGTTTGTTTATGTTTACGGCTTCGTTTTAGCGTTTAGTTGTATCAAGAATAACAATTGGTCGAATTTAGCGGCGCGGGAGCCCATTTTGGACTCCCCTAGGCCGGCCCCTAACCCCCACCACACACCTTCATTTTCTTTATTTCCCACTTCCCTACCTTATCTTCTCCCTATCTTTCTCTTCTCATTTACTTCTTTTCCTTTTTCTCCATCAACCACAAGAACCACCATAAATACCTTTCATCCTAATTTTTCTCTTTCCTCTAATTTCATAATAAATTCTTGTAAAGTTGTTGTTGGTGTTTACTTTAACTAGATCCTTATAACAATAATAACCATAACCATCAAAAGTGCCAGATTTCCTTTCAAACAAGTGTTCATCCACCTTTTGAAGCTCAAAAATCGGATTTGGTGTTTGGTGTCAAATTCGTAAGTGTTTCTTATCTCAAAACGTTCTTTTTACATTGTAGGTTACTTCCTTGTTATAGATCTAAATGTTTGGTGGTCGAATTTGGCGTAAAATGTGTGTTTTAGCTCAAAAACATGTTTTGAATCAAATCTTGAGAAATTGGAAGTGGCCGGGTTTGTGTAAATGTATGTTTTTATGACTTGATTATACTAGTATTTGGTTGTGTCAAAGTTTGGAAACCAGATTTGAAGTAAAATGGTTAAATCGGTACTTGGTTTTGGACTTGAAATCGTTTCCAGAAAATGGTCATTTCTAGGCCAGCGTAAATTACGCCAGAAATGGCGTAAGATACACCTCTTCCCATTGTTCATTTTCTTCTTTATGCCAAGATCCCCTGAGTTACACCAAGTCTTACTCCAAAACACCACTTTCCAGGCCAGCATAATTTACGCTAGTTCATTTTTGGCCCAGCGTATGATACGCCACTTCCTGGCATATGTTATGCCTGCCCCTAAACTAAGTTTTCTCCTTTTTCGTTTGTTCGCTTGCTTATCAATCGTGGGGTGGTCTTGGTTTGGCCTAGGGCGTCATGTAATGTAACCTCCGGAATAATATCGGATATTTTGGTCCCCGAAGCAACCGCCACCTCTACCAAACGCTTTCCAACTTTGGAGTCAGCAACGGTGGTCCAGTATATGTGAGAGATCACCTCCTTCTTCCATTTCTACAACTGCTCCTCCAAGCACTGAATCTTGGACAGGACTGCACTTCTTCGCATTTTTTTTCCAAACCCCTCTAACACCTTCAACATAAACATTATTCTCAGAAAGGCGTTTTTCGGCCACTGAAAGTTTATGACCCAAATTATCAAAAACCTCGTTAGCCTCTTTCAGCTTTTCTTGATAAAGTTTCACAGAGCCATGCAAACCAACAACAAAAAGGGATTTGTCCACATCATGAGATAAGCGACGTACCTCATCCCCTGCAATCTGCAACTCACCCTTTAGACGAGTCTCCCTACCTTTCACCCTAATCAATTCTTGGCGAAGACGGACCCACTCAGTTCTCAACTCTGAATCTGAATCGAAATCGGTAAACACAACAGGATGTCTGCTTTTTACGGCAACCCTCTTACGCGCGCCCCTGAAAATATGTGAAGGTCGGACTACCGCCAGCAGATGTGCCCGCCTGTGCAGGTCTTGATCGATCATCACCCATTGATTTCTTTGCTTTAGCACGAGCCATTTGTGATTTTCGAAAACAGAAGACGGAAGAAGCAAAAGTGAAAGAAGAAAAAAGAAAGATGAAGAAAGCAAGAACACTAGAAAGTAACGGTGGATAATTAAATACCCACCTACCGCTTCGGTTATCGCGCCAAAAAATCAAAAGATTCCCATTATCTTTTCCCGTTTGACAAAATTTACCCCTTGATAAGTAGTCACCTCTCTTTAACCCTTGGAACCAGTCAAGTTGTACCTTTTTCATCCTTCTAATAATATCTTCGTAATACAACAAAGTTTACTCGAACAAACAAATAATTCAATTCGTGTGAAATAAAACATGAGAGTATAGTCTAACATCACAGCCTTGACAGTCTATAAAATTAGACTGGGGGGCTTGATGATATACCCCTCCGAATGCTTATACGAATCATACTCTCTATGAAGGGCATAAGCCCAGAGGTATTTAATTAAAATGATAAAAGATATCCTTTCCAAAGATAAGAAGATATTCATATATCCGGCCTTAATTAGGATTATTATCTTAGGAAGAAAATCGGATAACCATAACAACTAAATCTAAGGAAAAAGATTAAATCCTAATCTTCCTTTCCAAGAAACACTCTCTTATAAAAGTAGAGGGATTCCCCTTTATAAGGCACGATCAATAATCGGCCGAAACACTAATAATCATCTCTTGGCGTCAAACTACCTTCGGGAAATCGCCAATAAACCTTAAACCTAAATCCTTCTTGATCTCACACTCATAACTCTTACGCGGTTCGGTGTACAATCACTTGGTAGCACTCTTGTAGCTTGGAAAAGTAAGAAGCAGAGTGTGGTCTCTGAATTGTCTGCAGAACTAGAATATAAAGCCCTGGATTCATTATCTCGTGAAAGAATGTAGGTTATTAACTTGTAAAGAAATATGCAGGTGAGGTTGAAAAACCTGTCGTTCTATATTTTGATAACAAATTTACACTTCAAATTACTTCTAATCTTGTCTTCTATGAGAAGACAAAAGATATTGAGATAGATCTTTATAGAAAAGATTTTAGATAGGTTAGTCACACTTGTTAAAATTGAATCTGCTAATTAAATTGCAGATGTTTTTACAAAAAGATTAGTTATTACTCAACATGATAAGTTGTTTCAAAGTTAAATTTATTTGATATGTTTAACCTTACATTGAGGGGGTGTATTGGTTTGTATACAATTGTATAGAAGTATAACCATTTAAATTTTAAACATATTGTTAACTTCTAGGATTAATGACATTATTAGTGTCGCAGGGACTATTCTTGCACATTGAAAGAAAGAAGAAAAGATCTAAAAAAGGTATTGACTAGTAAACCAAAGACTTTAGGATAAGATGGTTACAAGTTGAAGGGGCTAAAGTGTAAGATAAAATATTTACAGTCTTATATATATACACATAGTTATATTAGTTGAAATAAATCAATCAATCCATTCATATTGTCTCTCGCACATTCGATTATTCTCTCTACTTTTCTCCCGATTAGGGTTTTAATTATAGATCAAATATTGCCTTGATATTTGCTTATTCATATTCTTTTATGTAAACAATCATTAATAAATAGAATATTAATAATAAGGTTTTTGTTATGTTAGATATATGGGTTGTCTAACATAAATTAGTTGTATTATTATCATAAAATCCAAATGGTGGGTTTTTGATATGTAAGGTACAAGTTTTTTACGTAGCTTAAAATATATAGTTATTAGAAAAATCCTAATAATAATAATTTGTTTGTGTTCTTCCTTGATTTAAGGTTTCATCATTTATTTCTATCTTGATAGAATATATTCTGTCAATAATAAAAATTTGAGAGAAATGGTAACTAAAACGATTTACTATCTTCAAAGGGAACAACTTACGGTTCGCTGCCCTGAAACTATTTTGGAGATATGACATAGTTTAAGCTTTTTTTCTTCTTTCCTGGAAAGCCATATAAGAACTGATTCTTCCTGAAACATGAGATGAATTCGATACTTATTTGCATAGTGAACTAACAAACAATTGATTATATTGAAACACTAGCTTATAACCAGTTAGTACATATAAAAAGTTGGCGCAAAAAAACATTAAAAGGTATTAAGAATTGAGAGAAAGAAGCAATAAGATAAAAACAATCATAAAAGTTAGCAAATGGGGAAAATGTTTCTCTGTGATTACCTTCTTAATTATATCTTGTATTTTAGATTTATCTTATAATTTAAATATTTTGTATTTTAAAATTACAAAGTAAAGATATATTAGAGTAAATGATAGAGCAAATTACACAATAACATTTACGAATTTCTCTACAACTTTCATAACCATATCCATCCATATACACAAAAAATATATTAGAGTATCTATCCAAATAAATGAAAATCTTCATTTATGAAAGTGTAAACTTGTTAACATGATTACAATATGGATCGAAGTTTAAAAAAGTTGCTTTGCTATAATACAAATCAAGATATTATGATTAAAAAATTTGTTTTTAGAATGAATTCATATGCTTTTGTAAATGACTATATACATGTGAAAAAAACCCAATTAGATGATGGATCGAACCTAAAAATTTGTTTGATTAAAAAATTCTACTTAAAACAATTTTTTGTAAATCAGTAATACAAATCAAGACCTTAGAATTTTGTAAGAAGTCATTTGTCAGATTGCTGGCAATATATACATTTATATTAGCAAACAATTTTCAATTGAAAAATAGTAGAAAGTGTAATTTTGAACTTGATGGATCCAATATTATTAGAGATTGAATTTGTAGATGAGATTGAAAAGACGTAAAGGAAAGAAGAGCTATCAAATTGTTAGATAAGAGTGTGTAATTAATATTGTGAGAAAGTTAAATGATTAAAATTATCTTTGACTAAAAGTCCAATCAAAGTTGATGCATTCTGATCTAAGGGTATAAGATATTCAATAAAAGGTTCAGATTTGTTTTTTATCTTTTTATTAAAAAAATTAATATATATATATAGGGGTTGAGTATTGTAAAACAAGTATTAAAGTAAAACAAATAAAACAAGATCTTGACCCTTAGATCATGGTTAAATTGATGCACGAAGATTCACGAAACAATTGATATACGATGATTTTCATGATGCAAGGTGATTTTCAGTGAAGAAAAACCTATTGTGTTATTTGTTTTACTCTAATACTTGTTTTACTTTACCTAAATATATATATATACGACTGGATGATTAAGTTCTTAACTATTAAGTTTATTAAGTAAAAAAAAAACAAAACCTTACTTTAATGTTGATAAAATTTTGGGTTTTTAGATTTAGTTTAACTAATTTGGTTTAAAGTTAATTATTAAAAGCTAAGGACCAAAACTGAAAGTGGTGGTTCACGATAGGGACAAATTCTGTAATTAACTCTAAGCCAAATTACAAGATTACCCATCACGTGCCAGACACGTGACCTCCTTTTTAACGGACGTTTATGGTCAGGACCAAAAGTGTTGACGGAGCAAAAATTTTAGACTAAAACTGTAATTTATTAAACTTAGGGACGAAAACTGCAAGTAGAGGTCCACGACAGGGACGGTTTCTGTAATTAACTCTTATTAAAAAGAGCAGAAAACACCTAGTGTGCATGTTGTAATAAAATAATGACTAATTTGAGGCTTTAATATAAATAGCTAATACTACATGAAGAACATATAAACCAGAATGAAGGATATTAAACTTACATTAGATAGCCTGAAGGGACAAAACTTAGGTTTCCCTCTTCTCCCATATTTGAGAAGATAAGCCCCCTTCTTTAGAGCACTAATTTCCTGTAGTATAATTCAGCCAAAACATATGTTAAAAAAAATTCCGCACATTACTGGTATAAAAAGAGAGACTATAACATCATTATAACAAGTACAGAAGTAATATAAAAAACCATTAATCAAAAATTAGCAGAATTTACATTAGTACTACATGTAGCCAGATACAGAGGCGGTATCAAAAAAAAAAATCTCAATGCACGCAAATTAAAAATTTCATAAGAAACAAATCCAAAAGGGGGCAAAATGAAAGTTGTAGAAATTTTTTAAAAATTCATGAAAAAATTTAAATTTCAAGGGGACATTGGCCCCTGGTCCCCCCCCCCCCTTGATACCGGCTTTGCCCAGATACATACAATGCACAAGATTAATAGGCAGATTAAAAATTTTTCCATATAATAGAAGAAAAAAAAGTTAAATTACATATATTCACTTTGAGATACTTAACCCTAAGTAAAAACAGAGAACTTACTTGAACATCCAACGCTTTCTTTAGTTGTGTTACTACATCGCCTGCCATTGGCCGTTCATCTCTCTTGTCATTTAAGCATTTATAAGTAATTTCTCCAAATATAGCCATTGATTCTGGAAAAAATTGTTCCTTTATACCATCAAACACCAACTCAATAATCTTTCCTTCTTGATATTTCCTTTTAGCTAAAGGGCCTAAAGATTGAGAATGATCCATGCAGTCCTCTACCCATGCCAATCTTCCGCACAAGATCTCAAATAAAACCACACCAAATGAATATATATCAGATTTTTCAGTTAAGAATCCTTGTTTGTACTCTGGGTCAAGATAGCCGAATGCAACACAGGCATTATTGCTGACATGTTCCATGTCCTGCGGTAATGAATCTAACGAAGACAACTCCAAATTTGAAATTTTCGCATTCCAATCATCATATAGTAGAATGGCATGGCTTTGGATGTTTCTGTGTATCAATTTCTTTAGCGTTACACCTCCATGGAGGAACTCCAATCCGTTTGCAATATCGATGCATATATTGAGCCTTTTCTTCCATGTTAGCCTAGCATCATCCAAATACATATCAAGACTTCCATAAGATGCATGCTCATTGTTAGTTGTAAATATAGAATAGTCCAGGGACCTAGTTTGCAATTATAGAGGTCCTTATTGTAATTATTTATTTCTGTTTAGTCCCTCGCTCTTCCTATATAAGGAAGGCTTCTCATTTGTAATAGATACACCTTCATTCTATACAATTCAGTTTACATGGTATCAGAGACACGGCTTAGGATTCTTATTATGCTCTGTGGTTGCAGCCTTGTCTGACCTTCCACATCAGAAAAAGAATCCTATCCATTCCGGTGACCATTTCCGGTTAAGTTCCGGTCACCACCAGTCCTGCCAGTAAAACCAATCAGATTTTCCGGCCATCTCTCCTTTTCCGGCCACTGTTCACGGCTGTTTTTTAAGTACGGCACCCTACACTTACAACCAGCCTCACCGGACCACCCACGCGCCACCACGCGCCACCTCAGTTCAAAAAAAGCTCACCGGAAAAAGTCCGATTACTCCTGATTTCCGGCGAGTGGGATCTCACCTCCGGTACCATCGTGATCATCATCAAATTCCGAACAAACCCATAAAATATCATCGCCGGAAACCACCGCACGCGCCACGCGCCACCGTAGCTCCGCCGCCTTATTCCGGCAACGGCGCGTGAGAGCGCGTGGGACCACCTCCGGCCACCGTTTTTTCGCAGTTTCATTGGAATTCCATTCCAGTCAAGTCTGTCCAGTTAATTTTCTGATCCGAGCACTTTTTATTTTCTGCCTTTGTCTCGTTGGTATATAGGCTAGTTGTTACAGTTTGGTTTGACTACATATCATATTTTCAATGGCCGATAAGAAAGAAATTATTGAAAATCAGATTGCTCCAGGTATTATTAATTATACCTCGATTTTGCGTATTCCCGTAAAACTGGACTCTAGTAATTGGAGTTCATGGAGCCTTTTTGTTCAAAAGGGTCTTGAAAGTGTTGACAAAGAAGATCATCTATCAAAACCACCACCTGAGCCGATCACCCGAGAATGGCGTATTAATGATAGTGGGATTCAAATGGCTCTGTGGAATTCTATGGAGCCACAAATTCTCACAATCGCTCAAAACTTCACTACAGTAAAGGCAATGTGGGATCATTTGTCTTCATCCTTCTCAGCCAAAGAATCTCTATCTCATGCTTATTCTGTTGTTCAAGCATTTACTAGGGGTGAACAAGGCGATTCCACTTTCACCGAGTACTTCACTCGCTTCTCTAAGCTTCAAGATGAGTTACGCACCCTTTTTCCACCAACTGCTGATTTAAAAGTCCAGGAGGAGCGTAACAACAAAATGGATGTCATGACATTTATTGCTGGATTATCACCAAAATATGCTAGTGCACGTCCTTTGTTGCTTAGTAACTCTAATGCAATTAAGTCTGTGGCATCCACATATCATCTCTTACGAGAAATGTATGGTTCAGATGCTTCTCCAACTCCTACTGATGCATCCGCCATGATTAGTAAAAGTACAGAGCGGGTCCCTTTCAAGAACAGTGCTGGACAAGGCAGTAATGTTGTCTGTCATTTGTGTCATGAACCTGGACATGTAAGGTACAGCTGCCCAAATAACTGTCACTATTGCAAAGGGAAAGGACACACAAAGTTCAATTGTCCGAACCGTCCAAAGGGTTCTCAACCACCTCCACGTCCTCGAGCCAGGATAGCTACTACTGATGAACCAAGTGACCAACAACCTAATGATCAGCCTATTTACACACTCAACCAGGAGGAGTATGACCGATTCCAGCGGCTGATATCCTCCAAGATCGGTCCTCAAGACAACTCTGCTCAGTCAGGTACATTTCCTAGTCCTGATCCAGATTGGGTTGCTGATTCCGGAGCAACTCATCATATGACCGGAAGGAAAGGTATTCTGTCTAACCTTCATTATATCTCTCACCCACCAGTTCGAGTAGCTAACGGATCCTCGTGCCCTGTTCTCGGCATTGGATCAGTTAATCACTCTAAACCATTGAAAATGTCCTCTGTATTGTACGTTCCAGGCTTTCCTGACAATCTGTGTTCCATAAGCCAACTCACTAAACAAAACAACTGTTCTGCTCACTTTTATCCTGAATATTGCTTCTTTCAGAAACTAGGAACGAACCAACTGATTGGCACCGGTTTTGAATCAAAAGGTCTCTATCGTCTATCCTTCTCATCACAACCTACAGCAAATAAGTGTGATTCCAGCATTAGGGAGGCTCATTACCGGCTAGGCCATCCCTCTGCAGCAGTTTTGAGGCAATTGAGACCTGATTTGTCATCCTCAACTGATTTTCATTGTGAGTCATGTCAGCTTGGTAAACATACCAGGCGACCATATCCTCCTAGAGTACCTAATCGAGTCAGTACTTTGTTTGAACTTGTGCATTCTGATGTATGGGGCCCTTGTCCTACCAAATCACCTCTTGGCTTTGAGTATTTTATTACCTTTATTGACGATTATTCTCGTGCTACTTGGGTTTATCTAATGAAATCTCGTTCTGAAGTATATTCAATCTTTTTCGAATTTCATGCTTATGTCAAAACTCAATTCCAAACCACGATTAAAACCCTTCGTACAGACAATGCAAAAGAATATTTGTCCACCGACTTTTCCACATACTTGAAATCAAATGGCATCATTCACGAGTCATCTTGCGTCTATACACCACAACAAAATGGTGTCGCTGAACGTAAGAACCGCCATTTATTGGACATCGCTCGCACACTCATGATTCATTCCCATGCCCCTCATCGTTTCTGGGCAGATGCTGTCCTCACTGCCACTTATCTGATTAACCGTATGCCATCACCAGTCATTCATGGTCAAACACCGTTTTCTGTTCTTTTTCCAAATGAAAATATGTTTCCACCGACTTTTCCACATACTTGAAATCAAATGGCATCATTCACGAGTCATCTTGCGTCTATACACCACAACAAAATGGTGTCGCTGAACGTAAGAACCGCCATTTATTGGACATCGCTCGCACACTCATGATTCATTCCCATGCCCCTCATCGTTTCTGGGCAGATGCTGTCCTCACTGCCACTTATCTGATTAACCGTATGCCATCACCAGTCATTCATGGTCAAACACCGTTTTCTGTTCTTTTTCCAAATGAAAATATGTTTCCACTTCCACCAAAAATATTTGGATGTGTTGCATATGTTCATGATCACCGACCAGGGATCACTAAACTTGATCCACGAGCTATTCGATGTATCTTTGTAGGTTACTCTAAAGTTCAAAAAGGATATCGGTGTTATAGCCCATCTCTTCGTCGATACTTTACTAGTGCCGATGTTACCTTTCACGAATCTTGTCCTTATTTCCCAGAATCTTCTGATTCAGTTCGTGATCTGTTTCCATCTTCTGATCCTGTCATACCTGAGTCCATAACTATCCCTACTGTTGTTCCTTCTGTTTCTGATCCTCCGGACTCAGATGCCACTGATTCTGCAACATCTGGCCCTAAGCTCGCGCCACCTCCAATTCTCACATATACTAGAAGACATAAGGATAAGACGACAGAGACACCTGATTCACAACCAGACCATGACCCTGGTACATCCTCAGTTCCCCATTTGATACCTGAACCTGATTCCCAATCATTACATAACACCCCTGATACACACGAGTATGATCCACCTGGTGCACCTTATCCTGATGTACCCATAGCCCTTCGTAAAGAACCCAGAAATTCTACTCGTTACCCAATTCAACATCATGTTAACTATGCTCACCTATCCACTGAAGCACGTGCCTTCACCACTGCTATTGACTCTTACCCAGTTCCCAAGAATGTAATGACAGCTCTTAGTCACCCAGGATGGCGAAAAGCCATGGAAGAAGAAATAGGGGCTCTTCAAGCCAATCATACATGGGATCTTGAGTCGCTTCCTCATGGGAAGCGTATTGTTGGTTGTCGTTGGGTATTCACTGTCAAACTCAATCCCGATGGCTCCCTACATCGATTGAAGGCCCGGTTAGTTGCTAAGGGTTATTCTCAGGCTTATGGCATTGATTACGATGAGACATTTTCTCCAGTGGCCAAAATGCCATCAGTTCGCATCTGTATCTCTCTAGCGGCTATTAATCATTGGCCACTCCATCAGCTTGATGTCAAGAACGCATTTCTTAATGGTGTTCTTGAGGAGGAGGTTTATATGGAGCAACCACCAGGTTTTATTGTTAAGGAGGAGGCTTCGAAAGTATGCAGATTACGTCGATCACTTTATGGTCTTAAGCAGTCTCCTAGAGCATGGTTTGGTCGATTCTCAAGTGCTATGACAGAATTTGGAATGGTTCGGAGTGCATATGATCATTCTGTATTCTTCAGACACCAGCAAGGTCGAAGGATTATTTTGGTTGTATATGTGGATGATATCATAATCACAGGGGATGACGACGTTGGTATCACTAAGCTCAAACAGTTTCTTCAGTCTCAGTTCCAGATCAGCGACTTAGGACGACTACGGTACTTCCTTGGCATTGAAGTATCACAGTCCCCGCAAGGAATTCTTCTCTCTCAACGAAAGTATGTCCTTGATATGTTATCCGAATGTGGCTTGTTGGGTTGTAAACCTGTTGACAGTCCAATGCTTCCTACAGGGAAGCTTCTTCCTGAAGATGGGAGTCCGATGAAGGACCCAGAACGATATAGACGATTGGTTGGGAAACTTAATTATTTGACTGTCACCCGTCCAGATATCTCATTTGTAGTAAGTGTCTTAAGCCAATTTATGGCCACGCCATATACTGGACATTGGGATGCTGTTCTTCGTGTATTAAGATATCTCAAGACTACACCAGGTCTTGGGATCCTTTATTCTGATCAGGGACATTGTCGTGTGGGTGCTTTCACAGAAGAGGGAGATGGACGGATATCAGGATTCTCTGATGCAGATTGGGCAGGATGTCCTATCTCTCGACGATCTACGACTGGCTATTGTGTGTTTGTCGGTGGAAACCTTGTGTCATGGAAAAGTAAGAAGCAACACACTGTATCAAGATCAAGTGCAGAATCGGAATATAGAGCCATGGCAGATGTCACATCCGAGATGATATGGATTCGTCGACTTCTTAGAGAACTCGGGGTTGTTTCTGATAACCTAATGCGACTATATTGTGATAATCAATCAGCTATTCATATAGCCAAGAATCAAGTATTTCATCAAAGAACGAAGCATATTGAGGTTGATTGTCATTTAATCAGAGATCGAGTAGTAGGGACGAAAGTTGATCCTCCATCAATTCAGCCAATACATGTCAAGACAGAGTTCCAACTTGCAGATATCCTTACCAAACCACTCCGGAAGACCCAAATAGATTTCATATGTAACAAGTTGGGCATGATTAATATCTATGCTCCAACTTGAGGAGGAGTGTTAGTTGTAAATATAGAATAGTCCAGGGACCTAGTTTGCAATTATAGAGGTCCTTATTGTAATTATTTATTTCTGTTTAGTCCCTCGCTCTTCCTATATAAGGAAGGCTTCTCATTTGTAATAGATACACCTCATTCTATACAATTCAGTTTACACTCATAAACAATGATCCTTTCATCCAATTCGTTACAATAGCCTACAAGACCAACGATATTCTCATGCTTATGCTTGAAAATGGTATTGAGTTCCGTCCGAAATTGATGACGTCCTTGGCTAGACACGCTATCCCACCGCTTTGCGAAAATTTTAGTACACCCATTGGAATTAGCATTAGTATTAGCAACATCATTAGCATCATCGGCATTAGCATGTGGAAATTCTCCTTTATACAATTTCCAATATCTTCCACTTCCAACACAATTTCTTTGACTAAAGTTTTCTGTAGCCACCTCCACGTCTTGAAGTGAAACTTGGAGGGTTTTCATGAGGTTTTCCTATGAATCATGAGACATTCGATCAACTTCATAATTCGAAGAAGAACTTGTAATTCATATATATAATCTTTATACTTTTTCGTGTTTTCAAAATCGGAATGTATATATATAATATATAATATATAATATATAATATATAATATAATATATGAGATAATTGATCACCTATATATAATATAATATAATATAATTAGAAGAATTAATATATAATATATAATATATAATATATAATATATAATATATAATATATAATATATAATATATAATATATAATATATAATATATAATATATAATATATAATATATAATATATAATATATAATATATAATATATAATATAGAATTGAATCATGTTATATATCCAACAGAACTTGTAATTCATATATATAATCTTTATACTTTTTCGTGTTTTCAAAATCGGAATGTATATATATAATATATAATATATAATATATAATATATAATATAATATATGAGATAATTGATCACCTATATATAATACATAAATAAATATATCTATTCAACCAAAATAACGGTATAAGTTGTTGGAAATACTGAAAAAGTACAAGTAATTCCTTGAACATATTACAATATAATTGATACGTATAAATCAAATAAAACAATAACAGAATGGAAATAGCAAACTGAAACGAAGCAGCGACACAAAGAGTTCCTGCAAAAAAAGGAATATAAAAAAGAACAATGAAAGATTCGGGCTTGTGTTTGACACAATTCCCTTAAACAGATTCGACGTATGTTCGAGGGTACACCGGTTTTTATATATACACAAAGCTAAAACTGATTTTGTAATAAAAATCATTTAACAGCAATTAAGTTGATCGAATTTATGATGTATCATAACTCAATCAGGTAGGAAAGCAAAGAGTTTCCCATGGCAAAAGTCTGTTTAGATGGTTCTAAAACCGGGGTCAGAAAACGGGTCAAGAATTTTTGAAGCTGCATTCGTGTCCGCAGGTCACGCGTACACGCATTGGTTCAGAGATTTTTGACCAAGAAATCCGTTTTATGTGCCGCCCACTGATAGAAATCCGTTTTATGCCCCCCACTGATAGAAAAGGATCTTAATACCGTCTTCTACCAAACATAGAAAAGGACCTCTAGCGTTGCTGAGCATTAAAATCGAACCATTAACCTCTGTCTCCAGAGGCAAGGTCTCTAACCACTGATCCAACCCAATTAGCTACGGATTCTTAGCTGTAATTTTTATGATAAAACGCTACTTAGGATGATGGCCCATGGGTTCAAATATTTGTGTTTAGTGTCGAGCTTAAAATTTTTGAAGGGGATTTATGCGTGTATTTTAATGGAAAACTTAGATTTCATTGTAAACATTCGAGTTAGTGTAGGCATGAGAGTTAGTGTAGGCATGAGGGTAATTACAAAAGGTACTTGAACTATCAACTATATTGCACAACTTCATACACAGGGTTTATTAATTATGTCCATCATACCCAAACTCACAGTTTTCCCGCTCAGACCATAAATGGACCAAATGTTGTTAAGTGCCCCACGTGTCGTGCACGTGAGGGGTATTTTATTTGATTACGCCCATAATACCCAAATATTTTTAAAAATTTGGGTACGTGTGAAAATGGTAAGTCTGGGTATGACGGACGTAATTAATAAATCTTGGGTATTATTTGTGCACTATGATGGATAGTTCAGATAACATTTTTGTAATTAAGCCTCAAATTTATTCTTAGTTTACTTAGCCAAGAAACATAAGAAAGACTACATTTATAATATCTATAATGATTTCATGATTTTTTTTATTTTTAAAAGTGTTGAAAAGATATAACATTTTTATTTAGTGCTCTCGAAAATATTTATACCTACACACTTCCCTTACTATTAATGACATGTATATCAATTAACTACATTACTTGCCGTCGTCATCGTCACCACCAGCCGCCACCACCGACCACTCACCAGCATCGTCAACACATCACAGTCTTCACTACCACCACCGATCACTGCCGCCATCATCACCACCGCTTCATTGCTTGGTACCGCTATAATTAATTGTTATTCATTTTTACAACTTAAACTCAACGTACCCAAGATATATCCTATAAATTTAAAGAGAATAGTTATACAGGTGACTAATAGTTACATTTAGATTTATAGAGTTAGTTGCAGAATTCATTCTTGTAGTTTGTTTATTTTTGTGGTTTACTTTTTTTTTTGAAATTAGTTTTATTGAAATAGGTCCAGTTTATTCAGTTTTGTTACGAATTACATCTCTGATGTCGTTAGTTTTGTTGCAAGTTATATCCCAGGATTCGTGGCTTACATCCTTTTTCAGGGATGTAATCTGCAACAAACCGAGTACTTTGGACCTTTTTTACTAGAAATTCTTGTGAATAAATGTAAAGCACGAAAATGAACAAATCATATTGATGAATCCTGCAATTATAATTACATATATATCCAATTTAAACATCCTTATTAAATATATAAATACCCAACCAAATTTTAAAACTATATATATGTATATATATACCCAGCCAGAGGTCAAAAATTATCATATATATCCAAATGACAAATTTATATACAATTTTAAAATTACATCTTCGAGGTGGAGCCCGTAGCGCTAAGGGTAGCACACTTATATCCAACCATCATCTTTTATGGATCGTTGTTCATCAGATCCAAATCTATTCCCAAATATGTTCAGCCTTTACCCCTCCATAAATACTCTCAAGGGCTACGCTCATTCGACTAATGGTTATGCTCATATCGTATCCATTTATTTTCAATACATAAGCCATATAAAAAATAAAAAAATATATAAATAAAAAGACAAAGAAATGGTGGTCTAATAGTTATTCATTGATCTATATATGATTCTACACAATTTAACTATAAAATGGATATCCATGATAGAATTTGAGATTATGTTAGGTATATATATATGTAATTTCATAAGTTGGTAAGGTATATATGTAATACGAGATGGGTATCCGCACAATGTGGCGGCGGTGGCGGCAACGGGTGGTGTGGTGGCGGTGGTGGTAACGATGTGGTTATTAATCTAAAAGTAATTGATGTAAATGGTAGTGTAGTTATTTTATGGTTAAGAGATGTATCTTTTGTAAATAATTTTATTAAGAGTATTATAGGGATATTAGGTGGAAATATTTAAATTAATGAATAAAGGAGAGAGATAGTTTGGATAAATATGGTTGGAAAATATTTTAGTGATATTTTGGGTAGATTTAGTGTGTGACATGAGAATGTGTTGAAAATTAAGGGTATTTTTGGTATTTTAAAGATAGAAAGTTGAAAAGAGTAGAGGGATAATTTGTTTTATAATGGAGTATAGATTAGTGTTAAGCGGTATATATGTAATTCTAATTTATATTAAGATCTTGTTATGGGGTCAATAATTCTAACAAATTATATTAAGCGCAAACTAGAACGTACAACGGATATATCGTAGTACGTATAATTATATATATATGGATAATCCTGTTAATGTAATGAACTATGCAGGAATGTTCATGTTGTAATGAACTATTTGTATGTTTATTGTATGTAATGAACTTTTAAATCCCGGTTATTGGATATACTCGGGTATATGTGGCAACTATATAAGCTGTCACTTGTAAGTTTTTGATTGGTCGGATACATCCAATAACCTAGATTTGAAAGTTCATTACATACAATAAACATCCAAGTAGTTCATTACACAACATAAACATTTGTGCATAGTTCATTACATTCTCAGGTCCTTATCCCTATATAGAATATTTATTAATTAATAATGTATACTTATATACTTTTAAATCTTTAAATATTTATTAATTAAAAATGTATCCTTTTAAATCTTTTAGAATTTATAAGAAAGAGAAGACAAAAATGTTGCACTTCGAAGATATTGACTTACTTGAAAGTCAAGTGCCGTCTCAAGTTCTTTGATGACCATTTTCATGGTTGGACGTTCTGCCCGAGTTTCTGCCAAACAATGATATGCGATTCTTAAAAATGTAACAAGCGAATCTTGAATAGGTACTCTATGTAAAGTTAATATGTCTTCATCAGATTTCCTTAAGCGCAGGATCTATTATTTGCTTTATTGTTCCATCATTACAGCATTGGCGAGCAATGGGTGCAAGCCCATTGTCATTTGCAACCATGTAAGCTGGATCGTATGCCAACCTCCCACAAACGATCTCAAATAGAACCACTCCAAAAGAGTAGATGTCCGATTCTTTTTTTAACTCACCTGTCTTTTCATATTCTGGGTCGCGATACACTTTTGTGCCTACGCTATTGGCAGAGATGTGGGTGCTTTCCTCTTGACTAGCTGGGAGTAATTTAGAGATCTCAAAATAAGCAATCTTTGCCTCCGAATATGTTCCTAGCAGAATGTTGGCACTCCTTATGTCAACGTTTATCATTCCTTGCCTGTGGTCCATCATAGTATGTAGGTGATCGAGTCCACGTGCAATCTCAAGGCACTTATGCAGACGTTGCGTCCACGTATACTTACCCATGTTATCATCAGAGCCTCTTAAACAGTCATCGAGGCTTCTGTTAGAAGCATGCTCGTAAACAAGGATCATAGCATTACCTTCATCACAAAATCCGAGAAGAGGAACTATGTTGGGATGCTTATAACTTGTATGCATTTCAATTTCTTCAAAAAACCTTTCTTCTTTGTGCCCGTATTCTATGCTAGAGATACGTTTTATAGCTACACTGAGGCATCTCTTATTGGTTGGTTCACCACTATTCTCCCCCTCTATCGCCAACAAACTTTTGTTGTCAAAATGATCGATTGTTGCTTGATACACCATACCATTTGAGTCTAACCCACTACAATATCTTTTCGAAAAATTCTCAGTTGCAAATGCTATATCACTAAATCGAAACCTTGAGAGTACCACGGTTTCCCCCTGCAACCATGATACATTTTTTTGAATTGATAACTAATTTTCAAACCTTGTATTCGAAAAGTGAAGCTAAAATTATTATTACAATCATAGGATTGTGATCATTTGAAACTAATTTTTTTGTGAAAACCAAAAAACTGGCAACCATGCATATTGTGATTTGAAACTTTACACAATGTGTTTATAGTTTATAGCTTATAGCTGCCCACCACCACCACTGAAAATTGTGATACGGTACGGACGAAACCCTTAATCGAACGGCTGGGCCGTTCAGGACAGGGGGCTTCGGCCTTCTCGCTAGCCTACCCCGAGGCATTTATAAAGGGGTTGGAAGCCGGACGCATATGGGAATGGTGTGGATTTGATGGGTGGCGATCCAAAAGATAGTGTGGTGGTTTGATACGGTGGGGGCGTTGCCTCTACTGCCATGGCTCCGCCATGGCGCCGCCAGTGGAGGAAAGAGAGAGAGGGAGGGGAGATGATGGCGACGCTTGTGGTGGTGGGCAGCTATAACACATTGTGTTATATTTCAAATGACACTGTATTTGGCTAGTTTCTAGTTTTCACACAAATTTTAGTTTTCAAATGAACATTTCATTATAATCATAACATGAGAATCAATTGAAATGAGTTTTATTTTAAAATGAAAGAGCACAATATTTACTAAAAAGGAACAACATGTTAGATTTAAAATATCTACTTACTTGCAATATTAATGCATGCTGTAGTCTCTTAATGACACCCTTCATTGTTGGACGTTTGGCTTGAGTTTCCGCCAAACATTGATATGCAATTTTTGAAAATGCATCAAATGATTCTTGATTCGGCCCTCTATTTAGAGTAAAAGTTTGTTCATCATCTTCTTCTCTGATGTGAGGATCTATCAATTCCTTTAACGTTCCTTCGTTAAATCGTCGCCGCACAATAGGGGCAAGCCCCTTGTCATTTTCCTTCATGTACATTGAATCATAGGCTAATCTTCCAGACAGGATCTCAAATAAAACTACTCCAAATGAATAAATATCTGATTCTTTTTTATACTTAAATGAAGTCAGATATTCGGGATCCATGTACACCTCCGTGCCAGCAATATTTTTGGTATAGATAGTGCTCACTTGTTGATTGGTAGGGTGGAATTTGGAGAGCCCAAAGTCAGCAACCTTTGCTTTCAATGTAACAACCGTGATTCTTGACCCCTTGACCATATGTACAATTTAACTAGTTATCGAGTTGACCAATATAGTTCAAGTGCAAGTTGGAGTTCATTAAGTGCAATGTATACATATAGATCAATTGTCGTGCAATTTGGGACTTATGGGCAAGTCGAGATCATTGGTTAGTGCTAGTCGATTCTTTACATTTGGATGACAATTAAGTTAACTAGTAAAACGAATGTGGATCCTATCCATGGGTTATACCCATCCAAGACAACCCAACCCTCCCCACCTTATCTTTTTCTCCCTTCCCTTTCTCTAGTTGATACACACTCTCTTTCTCTCCATCTCTAAATGTAATGCATCAAAGGGGTTGTTCCAAGTTAGATTTTGGGTTAAATTCATCACCTTCATCATCAATCTTACAACAAATCAAGAATTCAAAGTTCAAAGTGCAAGAAAAGTCTTCAACTAGCTTAAATTCGGATTCGACTATTTGTGGAAGTTTTGGTTGTGGGCACGTGACGGTTGTTGGACGTTTGTGGCTTGATATTAACTTGTAGCTTTGCTTGGAAATCAAGGTGAGTTTCGTAGCTCCCTACTCAATTGAGATTCGGGCTGAAAAGTGTACAACCTTGTGTGCTTACTTGCTTATGTGTGCATTTATATGTTTGCTTGGATTTGGGACATGGTTCAATTTGTGCATACATTCGATTTTCTTGGTTGATATCATTTTTTTCCATGCTCTTGCTTACTATGAGTATTCTATATACTTTGATGTTGTTTAAGTGTGAATCTACTCGTGAGGGTCATCGATGGACATTGATTGATTTATGGATTTACATGTTGTGTGACGTTTTGTAGATGTACAATTATGTGATTTGTTGATTGGTTATTGTATATGTATACTGAGTTGTTTTAGGTTAGTTGTGTATATATGGAGGACGGTAATGCCTTTGAAAGGTTGGAGATGTGGTGGGAAGGCTGCGGGTGACCCTATATATAAGCATCAAAGGCCTTTCAAAAGTAGTATCGTACGAAGTATATACACATGGTGTTGTGGGTGATTGGGTACAATGTAGTGCAAGTGCAATTGGGTACAATGTTGTGCAATGATGTGAAATTGAGTACAATGAAGTGCAAGTGCAATTGGGTACAATGTAGTGCAAGTGCAATTGGGTACAATGTTGTGCAATGATGTGCAATTGAGTACAATGTGGTACATGACGTGCAATTGAGTACAATGTGGCACATGACGTGCAATTGAGTACAATGTGGTACATGACGTGCAATTGAGTACAATGAGCTGCATGTTGACTATACGTTATTACGTGTTTGATACTTATTGTTATCGACGTTAATTGTCCTTGCTCCTTATACGCATTTCTAGCTATTGTATATTTTGTTCCATGGATACTTGTGTGAGTAGGTTGCGTGATGAGCCAAACTAATTTGAGTTTGTGCTTTTAAGGACTTACTGTAAGTGTGTTCCTTGTTCATTATCCTTGTTCTTATTGTGAATGGCTTGGGCATTAGATCCTTGTCATTTGCTCCTACGAACTCACCAACCTAGTGTTGACCTTGTTTAGTACACTTTTCAGGTATTCGGGTGAAATCAGAGACGTGATGGCTATCTTGTTGTTTTGCTAGAGCTTGGGCATGGACTTACATGGATCCGTGATTCATTTGCCCTCCTTTATGGTTTATGATTAGAACAGTTAGCTTTTCGTTGTATGGTTTTGTAACTGCTGGATGGTTCCATGTTTTGTATGTTCTTGATACTTTAAATGTTTAGCGTGGGTTCAACGAATCCTTTTATTCTCATATAGTTCATGTTCTACGGTAATTCCATGCATACGCTATATCTTTTCGGTAATATTTCGAGCCTAGCTCGGGGTGTTACATTCAAGTTCTCATCCAACAAAATATTCTCGCTCTTTATATCTCGATGTATTATCCTTGGTTTACCCTCCAAGTTGGTGTGAAGGTAATTAATTCCATTTGCAATATCAAGACATATTTGTATTCTTTGCGACCAAGTAAGATTAATCTTTTTACCCGTGCTTCCCAAATACTCACTAAGGCTTCCTTTAGAAGCATACTCATATACCAGAATCATTTCGCGAGCTTCTCTAGAAAAACCAAGAAGAGAGACTATGTTTGAATGCTTACAACTTGTAAGCAATTCAATCTCCCTTAAAAACCCTTCCTTACCTTGTTCGTCTGACCTACTGAAGATGCGTTTTATAGCTACAGTTTTCCTTTTCTTGGGCATTTCATCTTTACATTTCCCTTCCAGTGATGACAAACTTTGGATATCTAAAACGTCAAGTTTTGCTCTATACACGATACCATACCCTCCATACCCTACAACATTTTCTTCATCAAAATTATTTGTGGCCAACCTTATTTCGCTTAGCGGAATCTTCAAAAAGTCCATCTACAAAATTATATGTTACCTGAGGAGGTGAGTATTTGAGCTTGTAAGTGATAGCAGAATGATAATTAATTAAGAAAAAATGTGTGCTTTATATAGTTCATTCCTATCTAGAATCACAAGTAAATTATAGAGAACACCCCAAAATAACTATTAATTTGTTTTAGGTTAGGTAGAAATATTATAGAGACGAGAAACTCTCTATACTTTCAGCTAAGAAATTTGAAACAAAACTTTATTCCAAAATCATTACCAACAATCACAAAAATATAAACGAAATTACAAAATATTATGGCAAACACCTAACTTTTATAATCATCTAGTAACTATTTCAGATTTACTACCATCTTAGATTAAGAATTGATACAAGATTCAAATTTATAATATGAATCAAGTTGTCTGATATGAATCGGTTGAGAAAGTGGAGGGGTGTGAAGTGTCGTTATTTAATAGTTAATTTATTAATTATAGTAATTTCTTGTTCACCAAGTTTAGGGTTAGACAACTTGGTTAAATAAGGCCATTAGGCCACGGTTTTAGGTGTCGAGATTTTATTATTGTTCTTAAGAACGTTTAGGGCCGCTGGGGAATAAATCCAGACAAGGGGGGGCTACTGAAGCCTATCCAAATTATCTTTTAATTGTTATAGTCGACTTCTTATGGCTATCTTTGTGCCTGTTATTTTTTGTTATCTTCTGTTCTTCTATTATTCTTTGTTACTACTCTTCAATTGTTGTTTGTAAGCTGATATAACAGTTGAATACATATCAATTTATTCACGGTTTAACAACAATACCCAACCCTTAAGACATGTCGGGTATGGGGAGGTAAGATGTACACCGTCATACCCCTAACCAAAGGTAGAGAGACGGTTTAAAAAATACCCCCAACGTGTAAACCAAGCAAAGATGCCAACTTTAACCCAGTATAACAAGAGCACATTTTTCAAAGCTATACCTTTTTGGCTTACTTAGCCTTCTTATGTGTGGGTCTGTTTAATTATCTTGTTCCATGAATTTATTTTGTCAAAACAAATATAACTATCAAATTTTATTTTCAACAAATTTCAAACATGCCACGAGAAAATAACCTGGAAAATTAGATACCACAATCACCTCAAAACTAAGTAAAAAAGATATTTACCTTCAAGCGGTTGGATGATATCCCTTCCTCCGCATCTGCTAAATGTTCCTGTAAAACAAATTGCGATGGTAGAAATAAATATGTAGGCATAAAAATAATGCCATATTGATTAACACAAATCAAAAATAACATAATGATCTTACAAGATTTTCATGTTTCCATTGTAGTTCCAATGCTTCCTCAAGTTCTTTGACAATCTGATCCATAGTTGGACGCTCCACAAGTTGTTGATTCAGGCAACTGTTTGCTATTTTCAAGAACAATGTCAACGATTGTGCGTCCATTTGTTTCTTTAGATTAGGATCAATGATCTCCTCTAGTTCTTCCTTAACAACAATATCTTTAATCATTGATTTCTTCCCATAAAGGACTCCAAACAATAACACCCCGTAGGAATATACATCATATTTTGGTGTTAAATTGCTTGTGGAGTCAAAGTAGCGAGAAAACTGAAGGCGATGCTTCCAACTTTGAGGATATTTTGTGGAAAATTCAAAACCAAATATCTTGGGTTCCCAATCTTCATCTAAAAATACTTTAGAGGTATTAATATCACAATGTATAATATCATAATGGATGTAGTTCAATGCACGTGCAACGCCTAAACATATTTGCAATCTCCGGGACCATTTGAGAGTTGGATCACATAGATGTTGGTCAAGAATCCCATGAAATGCTTCCTTGTAAACGATGATCTTTTCATTATCCTCATCATAATACTCTAAGATAGAGCTGATATTTTTATGCTCGAGATTAGAAAGCATTGAAATCTCCGTCTTGAACTCAATGTATCCTTGCCCATACTCACTATCTAACCTCCATGCAGCAATATCCATTAACTTCCCATCCCGCAAGAGTCGTCCTTTGTACAACTTTCCTGATCCACTGTCCTTTATGAGATTTTCATCAGACAACTTGGATAATATCTCCTGAAGGCGTGTCTAAGTAACACAAAGAGCAAAAATGGTGGTAAACATGTTAGCTGCTTTTAGGTTTTTGTACAATCTCATATTAGCTGCTTCTGTTTCGTTAAGAATTACGTTTTCTCAAGGTGTAAACATGTTGCAAAGGTTTACCATAGGGGGATTTTGGTTTGGCAAAACCCCTATCCCCCCTGAGAACAACGCTGCTGATACCTTAACAACATATTTTACACTTTCACAAACCTTATATTAAATTCATACTACTTGATTTGGAAGTACGTTTCTCAACAAACAACAAAAAAGGATATGTATCCATACAAAAATGACATATACCTTTTCATTTAGATGTGAAATAAAATCGAATGCTGCCCTCGACACCATATCTGCTGTTCTAAATTTATCCTGCAAAAGCAGGTGTTGTTTAAATATACTTGTTATTCGATATGGTCTTCATAAATGGCATACACATTCAGAGTACTCATGATCACATAATTGTTGGCGTTTTTGACAACTAGACACTCAATTGCTTTCTAGATTATGAAGTTTGAGCCCTTAAAACTCAAAACAATATGAACCGCTTGAGATTGATCAAAGTAGTCGTAGGGCGCTTAATAATTCCGCACTTTAGCAAATGTCAGAAGAATTTGTATTTATTAACTTATATGGGTTGTAATCATGTGAAAACTGGAAAATGGTGAAAACCAAGAAATCAATCTCAACCATCCATTGTTATGGATCAAGAGGCTTGAAGGGGTTGTCGTGGCAGAGTTATTCTCGAAAGAAGAAAGACATCGGCTGAAGAGTAGGAGGGGGCTAAATTTCATTTTCCGATAGTTCATTAATTATAACTAGCAAGTCCTTGTTGGTGAAGTTATGGTATGTTTGGTTTGTTTTAATAAGGGTTATGTCCCCATTGTGTTTAGATTATTATTCGGGTAACTTGTAGAGTCTTAGGAACTCAAATCCTTGGAGCTATTGGAGCTCTAATCCAGCTTTATCATTAATTATTCAGTTAACATTTGTGTCAATTGTGTGGAATTCCTGTTCGTTAATTGCAAATTGTAGTTACGTCTTATCATCCATTTTCTAGATCTAGATCTGGTTTCTTTCCCATCCCTTCCCCCTCTCATTCTCCATCTCCACCACCACAACCATCCGCCACTGCCACCACCTTCGTCGTCGTCATCATCGTTGACTGCCATTGATGTCGAATCGTTAATATTCGTCATCAATCGTCCAATTTACTCCAACAAATTACTCTGCCACCATCCAAACACAAGGTAATTCAAACACATTGCGATTGTGATTGGAAACTACAATCGCAATGTGTTTAAATCACCTTGTGTTTGTAAATTCCACATTGTGATTGGTGGTTAGAACCGGGCTACGCCCTTAAAGGTATTATGAAGGGGTAGCCGGTGGGGGTGATATGTGATGGTGGTATCTACCTACCGGCGGCACCCTTAGCTGCCAGGCTCCGCCATCGGCGGGGATAACGATGGTGGTGGTAGTGGCAGCGGCGGATGGTGATGGTCGTAGCGACAAATGATGATGGTGGTGGAGAGAGAGAACACGATTGGAAGGATAGAGATTCATTTTCCTGGTTTTCAAAGAAATTATTGTTTTAAAGTGATAAAACCAATAACTTATACATCTAGGGCAAAATCTATAAAGTTATGGAGCCTATTTTTGTTTTGAACCAACTGGGGGTTGGATCAAGTTGGAGCCCTTGCCTCTAGAATCAGAGATCAAGGGTTCAATCCTTATGCCCACCAAGACTGGAGGACCTTTTCTACCTTTGGTAAAACATGGAAACAACCTCTCTACCTTAGGTGGGGTGGGGTTGTCTACATCTCAACCTCCCCATACACGTCGAAGACAGTATTGGGACCTAAAACATGTGGAATACGGCATTGAGTGTTACTCACATTTTTTTATTTAGCCTATTTTCGTTTTGATTATTAAAAGGATTAAAGTTATTGAAAAGCAAACAAAAAGAAAATTTGGTTAGTTTTATCCTTTAGGAGTACATATACATAAAAAATACAAACAGAGGTAAGTGGTTGAAATCCTTAGTGTTGAGCAAATGTTGGAAGTAGAACCAGTACAAAAAAATTTCAGTTCGGTTTGATAAAAAAAAAAAGAAAAAAAAGCATAATTAAATATGTAAAACCAAATTTATACATTTATATAAAATAAAATGAAAAAATGTATTACTTGGATTTGGTCATCAATAGAAATAGATTCCTGGCCGTCATGATTTTCAATAAAAGAAACATCGTCTCGCCATTTCCTCAAAGCCTCCTCAGATGAATCCTTTTCGGCCATTTCTGGTGAAAATCACTGAGATAGAAGTAGTAGTGCTCAACAGTGAAAATTTTCCCCAAATCGTTTGATACAATAGATTGTCGTTTTCCACTGTCCACAATAGTAGTAGTACCCTTGTAAATTTGTAATTACTATGAAACTTTTGAATATATACATAACATTATCTTATAAGATACCGTTCAAACGCCACTTTTGAGGAAATGAACTAGTAATTACCACAATGGCATATTGTTCTTTCCCAAAGTCAAAAAGTTTCTTTTTTTTCTTTTCTTTTCTTTTTCTCTCTTTAGTTTACACACTATAATATTTTGAGTTAATTACTTAAATGGTACCTAGCATTTGCGCGATATTGCTGGTTTGATATCTTTCCTTTCGATATTACGCGGATCATACCCAACGTTTCCAAAACTCCACTCGGACCATACTGGAACCAAACGCCGTTTGATGGCCGTTAAAACCCCCCACGTGACTTGCACGTGAGGGGTAAAAATGTATTTCGCGTTTCTAAATTACTTAAATGGTACCTAACGTTTGCACGATATTGCTGGTTTCATACCTAATGTTTAGTTATTAATTTTTTTTTTTTTTTTTTTTTTTTTTTTTTTTTTTAATTTTGAAAGGTGAATTTCGCTTTAAGCTTCGTGTCGCGATAAGTCTAACATATGTTGTCCTCTTTTTTTTCCAACGACATTACATATTAATTAAACAAATAAAATGTTAGTGAGAAACTAGCTTATACAAAAGATTACACAGTCCGATCCAAATTAAACCGATGGGGAGATATTCGCTCCACTTATGTAACTCAGTGAGTGAGAACGGCACATGACTTTTCCCAGTCGGGTCTCTATAGTACCAAATATTTTCAGCATTCAAATCCTCGTTTGTTGATGGACCAACATAGCATACGTTGTTTTAACCGGGTCCGCGCTAGAGAGCTCATTCGAAACAGAATTGCCTCCTCCAAGATTCGATACCGGTAGTCCAAGATTAGCATTTTATTTGTTTAATTATTAATTAATGTCGTTCAAAAAAAAGACAACGTATGCTAGACCTCCTGCTGTCGAATCGCGACACGAAGCTTAAAGCGAAATTCACCTTTCAAAATTAAAAAAATACAAAAAAAAAAAAAATTAATAACTAAACATTAGGTATGAAACCAGCAATATCGTGCAAACGTTAGGTACCATTTAAGTAATTTAGAAACGTGAAAATACATTTTTACCCCTCACGTGCAAGTCACGTGGGGGGTTTTTAACGGCCATCAAACGGCGTTTGGTTCCAGTATGGTCCGAGTGGAGTTTTGGAAACGTTGGGTATGATCCGCGTAATATCGAAAGGAAAAGTATCAAACCAGCAATATCGCGAAAACGTTAGGTACCATTTAAGTAATTAACTCTAATATTTTGAACTAGAAAATTTCGAACCCCGCGTTGAGGGGTCTCTGTCTTGTTGCAACGGCAACGTTATTTTAGAATATTTGGGTTAAACCTGTAACCGCCTAGTTAAAAATCATTATTAATATGTTTATTTGAAAATGTGTAAGAAACCAAAAAGTAAACCCGTAGTAGAACCTCGAACAGGATGTGATATGGCAAAAACATCAATATATAAGTCCATAATTCAAGCGGATGCAAATGTAGCAAAATGCAAGTAGCGGTACGGGGTCTGCCACAAAAAGACTCAAACGAAAAAAAGTATGAAAAAAAAACAAAAAAAACCCGTAATAAAAAATTCGAAAGGGATGCGATGGGGCAAAATCCGAATAGTGATAGGGGTGTGACATGAACGAATAGCAACTCGCCACGCATGCGAGTTTCTATTCACAAAAACTCTGTGCAAAAAACCAAGTAAAACCGAAAAAGAAATAACTCAAACGAAATTCGATATGGCAAAATCCAAATAGTGGTAAAGAGTATAAAATCATCCAATAGAACAGTGCCACGTGGCGGTGGCACTGTTCATAACGGTGACACTTAATGATATTACAATTACATGTAATACACGGAAGGGGATTCTCTCAAGTTAATTCCCCAACTTGAGTCAAGTTGAGAAATCTTGACCTTTGATAGTCATGTTAGGGTAACTTGAGGGTATCCCCTCCCGTAATACACATAGGGTTCGGTTATTTAGCACTTCCAATGCGATACATTCCAATACATTCTTAATTCAGTGTCATATCACCAAAACCCCTTTCACAATCATTGTTAATACGTTTCTATTCATTTACTGTCAATGTCAAATATATCCAATACATTAATTTTACACTTTAATTTAAATAATCTACAAACATATTTAATAAATAAGGATTTAATATTTATATTAAAACCTAAAAATATCATTTTATTTATAAAAAAACATTACAACACATATAAAAAACACGCTTCTAAAATAAAAATTAAACATTACAATCCTAAATATTTAAACATTAAACGTACATGATAAATATAAAAAAGACGTCATGCTCACGAAAGACGCCAGATATCTTCGACAAGATCATGACGTAAAGCATGATGGACATGTCGGTCTCGAAGTTCCTTGGTCGTCTGTTCATGAACCATTATCTTCTCCTTGAAGGTTCGTTGCTTTTGCTCGTGCCGGAAACATTTCGAAACGACCTTGAAGAACTCAGAATGCTTGTTCGACATCTTTTCGAGCACTTTCTTGTTACTTTTTAAACTTTTTCCTTTTCGGGTCTTGTGTACATGTGAACGACTTCACAAACGGAACACTCCGGATAATACAGCCAGGTAGAACGCTTTCTTGTATTCGGTTCCGTTAACGGTAAATGAAGTATCGGGAGCCGTATCCTCAATGATTTCCCTATATTTAAGAGTTATGTTAAAAAACAAAAAATTGCTTAATATTAACTAAAAATAATATCTAAAATACCTATATAGATTCGAATGATTCAAGACGTTTTTATCGTTCTTCGAACCGCGGTGCCAAAACATGCATGCCAAATCCATAAATCATAAGATACAACTGCTTCAAGCATGATGGTTGAAAGCCCTTTATCACCATGAGTGTATTGGCCTTGCCACGCCTTTGGGCAATTTTTCCATGGCCAATGCATACAATCGATGCTTCCAAGCATCCCCGTAAATCCATGAAGTTTCTCGTGTTTACTGAACAACCGTTGTATGTCATCTGGCGTGGGTCTTTGCAAATACTCACTTGCATACAACTCGAATACACACCTGAAAAAATCATCCTGACAAATTCTACCCGTTTCGTCCCCCATTTGAAAATATTCATCTAGTGAGCCGAGACATTTGTGGTACGCCAACTGTCGTACGACGGATACACACTTCTGTACGGTATTAAAACCAACCTTTTTTCTTCCATTGACATGCTCATTTCCATACGTTTAAAATGAGCTAGTTTAGGATGAGGAGAGTAGGATTCTATATCATTGATTATGCGCATAAACAACCCTTTGGACATTCAAAAACGACGCCTAAAATGATGTGGTGCATACTTCGAGTCTTCAATGAAATAATCTACCATGAGTCTCTCACCATAACCATAGGGATCTCGATATATCGGTTGGCGAGTGATATATGTTCTTTGAGAAGACTCGCCATCATCGCATTGTTCGATGCAATCTTTCATAATACCCGTGAGCTCATCGTCACTGGAGTACAATCAAGTTGTTCAATTGCAACTTCCGTCCTCTTGATCTCCTGCAAATAAGTAAAATATTGACCCTCAAGATCTAAACAATTCCTTCATGGCGTCTGTAAAGTACAAATTTGTTCTCGACACCATTTCTTCTTTGCAGTTAGTTTTTCGCATAACTGACACAAGTTCCTCTTTAAACAATTCGTGGTCGAGGATATCGACCATGATACTTGTTTTGGGCAAAAATTACTCAAGATAATTTTCTACAAAGACTCGAAATAATTTTGTGACCAAAGATATGTAAGTGAGGACCGGTGTTTGTGATCTTAAAATAAATAAAGATAAATGCTAATAAGAAATTACTCTAATGTAAGATTTTAAACAGAAAAGCTTTGTAAAGATCTTAGAAATAGATTTTAGAGAAAATTAAGTATGAACAATGAAGATAAAGATAATAAATAATCAAGATCAAGACTGTGATCGAGAATTAAGACGAAATAAAGAATATGCGAGAAAGTAAACGACACAAGAATTTTGTTGACGAGGAAAAACCCTTGATCCTATTATGGAATCTTAGGTAAAAAACCTCGGGAGGAAACAATCGTTCCTACCTGTGTTCTTTTATTATTATAGCTTATCGATTACAATACAATGAATGAATGAATGAATGATAAGTGTTTGATCGAATAGTTATTCTATAAATGAGAAATGTAAATGATGAATGAGTATAGCAGTGTTGATGAGTGAGTGTGTGTCCTCTCCTACTGACGTAGCATTTGTATTTATAGAGGTAGACGTTGAACTACTTGTGCGAAATATCTGGGATCTTCCTGGACTTGCTCCTTACGTTGAAAACTTGGTGAGGATGACCGTTGAGACCTTTTCCACACATGGTAAAACTCTTCTCAATCCCGGTTCTTACGGTTGAAGTGATATGGTAGCCGTTGTGAATTATTTTCACATGTTGTAAACCTGACTTGTTCCTTTGACGTGTTTCTTGTCATAAAAGTTTATCCTGCATATAACATCTCGATATACTAGATATACGTTTGTTAGTTTTTATGTTGATCTTGATTATTTAAAGACCCTGGTTTGTCAAGATTATACAATAACACAGTTAAGATCCTAAAGTTATGACAAGTATACAACAATCAAGATCCTTCAAGTAATACCGGAACAACAAATAAGGAGTATACAGTTCTAGCATATTAATGGTATAAGGATCCTAGTAGTGAAAATTATACCCCAAACAATACAGTCATTGTTGGTTTTGGGTTATTGATATTTGATGAAGAAGCCATTTCAATTGTAGAAATGTCTATTTTTGGGTCAGTAATAATTGATGAGGAAGCCATTATTTATAGGTAAAGTACAAGAGATACGGGCAATACCAAGGCACCAAAGCGCAAGGTTTTGAAGCAGGAAGACCACTATTCTTCTTTTCTACTGGAGGAGATCAACAGGGTCAAGGCGACAATCAAAGATGTTTTTGTAGTCGGTCACACCTTGGGTGACGAATGCACTTGGGCCGAATCGTACCATGATAATTGCAGGAAGACAAAACCGTAGACGAAGTTAAATGCCCGCAACACGACAAGTGGTGGCTCAATGAAAACGTTAACCGTGACATAGGAAGTATGTCACTAGAAGATCCTCAGTAATCGTATCATTATAGTGTATTGTGTTTTTTTTAAGTAATCTATTGCTTGTTTTTATTATGTATTATCCTTTTTAATTATGTGTTATCTTTTTTTTTTTTGTAATGTGTTTTTTTTTTTTTTTTTTTTTTTTTTTTTTTTTTTTTTTTTTTTTTTTTTTTTTTTTTTTTTTTTTTTTTTTTTTTTTTTTTTTTTTTTTTTTTTTTTTTTTTTTTTTTTTTTTTTTTTTTTTTTTTTTTTTTTTTTTTTTTTTTTTTTTTTTTTTTTTTTTTTTTTTTTTTTTTTTTTTTTTTTTTTTTTTTTTTTTTTTTTTTTTTTTTTTTTTTTTTTTTTTTTTTTTTTTTTTTTTTTTTTTTTTTTTTTTTTTTTTTTTTTTTTTTTTTTTTTTTTTTTTTTTTTTTTTTTTTTTTTTTTTTTTTTTTTTTTTTTTTTTTTTTTTTTTTTTTTTTTTTTTTTTTTTTTTTTTTTTTTTTTTTTTTTTTTTTTTTTTTTTTTTTTTTTTTTTTTTTTTTTTTTTTTTTTTTTTTTTTTTTTTTTTTTTTTTTTTTTTTTTTTTTTTTTTTTTTTTTTTTTTTTTTTTTTTTTTTTTTTTTTTTTTTTTTTTTTTTTTTTTTTTTTTTTTTTTTTTTTTTTTTTTTTTAATAAATTTGTTCTCGACACCATTTCTTCTTTGCAGTTAGTTTTTCGCATAACTGACACAAGTTCCTCTTTAAACAATTCGTGGTCGAGGATATCGACCATGATACTTGTTTTGGGCAAAAATTACTCAAGATAATTTTCTACAAAGACTCGAAATAATTTTGTGACCAAAGATATGTAAGTGAGGACCGGTGTTTGTGATCTTAAAATAAATAAAGATAAATGCTAATAAGAAATTACTCTAATGTAAGATTTTAAACAGAAAAGCTTTGTAAAGATCTTAGAAATAGATTTTAGAGAAAATTAAGTATGAACAATGAAGATAAAGATAATAAATAATCAAGATCAAGACTGTGATCGAGAATTAAGACGAAATAAAGAATATGCGAGAAAGTAAACGACACAAGAATTTTGTTGACGAGGAAAAACCCTTGATCCTATTATGGAATCTTAGGTAAAAAACCTCGGGAGGAAACAATCGTTCCTACCTGTGTTCTTTTATTATTATAGCTTATCGATTACAATACAATGAATGAATGAATGAATGATAATGAATGAATGAATGAATGAATGAATGAATGAATGAATGAATGAATGAATGAATGAATGAATGAATGAATGAATGAATGAATGAATGAATGAATGAATGAATGAATGAATGAATGAATGAATGAATGAATGAATGAATGAATGAATGAATGAATGAATGAATGAATGAATGAATGAATGAATGAATGAATGAATGAATGAATGAATGAATGAATGAATGAATGAATGAATGAATGAATGAATGAATGAATGAATGAATGAATGAATGAATGAATGAATGAATGAATGAATGAATGAATGAATGAATGAATGAATGAATGAATGAATGAATGAATGAATGAATGAATGAATGAATGAATGAATGAATGAATGAATGAATGAATGAATGAATGAATGAATGAATGAATGAATGAATGAATGAATGAATGAATGAATGAATGAATGAATGAATGAATGAATGAATGAATGAATGAATGAATGAATGAATGAATGAATGAATGAATGAATGAATGAATGAATGAATGAATGAATGAATGAATGAATGAATGAATGAATGAATGAATGAATGAATGAATGAATGAATGAATGAATGAATGAATGAATGAATGAATGAATGAATGAATGAATGAATGAATGAATGAATGAATGAATGAATGAATGAATGAATGAATGAATGAATGAATGAATGAATGAATGAATGAATGAATGAATGAATGAATGAATGAATGAATGAATGAATGAATGAATGAATGAATGAATGAATGAATGAATGAATGAATGAATGAATGAATGAATGAATGAATGAATGAATGAATGAATGAATGAATGAATGAATGAATGAATGAATGAATGAATGAATGAATGAATGAATGAATGAATGAATGAATGAATGAATGAATGAATGAATGAATGAATGAATGAATGAATGAATGAATGAATGAATGAATGAATGAATGAATGAATGAATGAATGAATGAATGAATGAATGAATGAATGAATGAATGAATGAATGAATGAATGAATGAATGAATGAATGAATGAATGAATGAATGAATGAATGAATGAATGAATGAATGAATGAATGAATGAATGAATGAATGAATGAATGAATGAATGAATGAATGAATGAATGAATGAATGAATGAATGAATGAATGAATGAATGAATGAATGAATGAATGAATGAATGAATGAATGAATGAATGAATGAATGAATGAATGAATGAATGAATGAATGAATGAATGAATGAATGAATGAATGAATGAATGAATGAATGAATGAATGAATGAATGAATGAATGAATGAATGAATGAATGAATGAATGAATGAATGAATGAATGAATGAATGAATGAATGAATGAATGAATGAATGAATGAATGAATGAATGAATGAATGAATGAATGAATGAATGAATGAATGAATGAATGAATGAATGAATGAATGAATGAATGAATGAATGAATGAATGAATGAATGAATGAATGAATGAATGAATGAATGAATGAATGAATGAATGAATGAATGAATGAATGAATGAATGAATGAATGAATGAATGAATGAATGAATGAATGAATGAATGAATGAATGAATGAATGAATGAATGAATGAATGAATGAATGAATGAATGAATGAATGAATGAATGAATGAATGAATGAATGAATGAATGAATGAATGAATGAATGAATGAATGAATGAATGAATGAATGAATGAATGAATGAATGAATGAATGAATGAATGAATGAATGAATGAATGAATGAATGAATGAATGAATGAATGAATGAATGAATGAATGAATGAATGAATGAATGAATGAATGAATGAATGAATGAATGAATGAATGAATGAATGAATGAATGAATGAATGAATGAATGAATGAATGAATGAATGAATGAATGAATGAATGAATGAATGAATGAATGAATGAATGAATGAATGAATGAATGAATGAATGAATGAATGAATGAATGAATGAATGAATGAATGAATGAATGAATGAATGAATGAATGAATGAATGAATGAATGAATGAATGAATGAATGAATGAATGAATGAATGAATGAATGAATGAATGAATGAATGAATGAATGAATGAATGAATGAATGAATGAATGAATGAATGAATGAATGAATGAATGAATGAATGAATGAATGAATGAATGAATGAATGAATGAATGAATGAATGAATGAATGAATGAATGAATGAATGAATGAATGAATGAATGAATGAATCAATGAATGAATGAATGATTTTTTTTTTTTTTTTTTTTTTTTTTTTTTTTTTTTTTTTTTTTTTTTTTTTTTTTTTTTTTTTTTTTTTTTTTTTTTTTTTTTTTTTTTTTTTTTTTTTTTTTTTTTTTTTTTTTTTTTTTTTTTTTTTTTTTTTTTTTTTTTTTTTTTTTTTTTTTTTTTTTTTTTTTTTTTTTTTTTTTTTTTTTTTTTTTTTTTTTTTTTTTTTTTTTTTTTTTTTTTTTTTTTTTTTTTTTTTTTTTTTTTTTTTTTTTTTTTTTTTTTTTTTTTTTTTTTTTTTTTTTTTTTTTTTTTTTTTTTTTTTTTTTTTTTTTTTTTTTTTTTTTTTTTTTTTTTTTTTTTTTTTTTTTTTTTTTTTTTTTTTTTTTTTTTTTTTTTTTTTTTTTTTTTTTTTTTTTTTTTTTTTTTTTTTTTTTTTTTTTTTTTTTTTTTTTTTTTTTTTTTTTTTTTTTTTTTTTTTTTTTTTTTTTTTTTTTTTTTTTTTTTTTTTTTTTTTTTTTTTTTTTTTTTTTTTTTTTTTTTTTTTTTTTTTTTTTTTTTTTTTTTTTTTTTTTTTTTTTTTTTTTTTTTTTTTTTTTTTTTTTTTTTTTTTTTTTTTTTTTTTTTTTTTTTTTTTTTTTTTTTTTTTTTTTTTTTTTTTTTTTTTTTTTTTTTTTTTTTTTTTTTTTTTTTTTTTTTTTTTTTTTTTTTTTTTTTTTTTTTTTTTTTTTTTTTTTTTTTTTTTTTTTTTTTTTTTTTTTTTTTTTTTTTTTTTTTTTTTTTTTTTTTTTTTTTTTTTTTTTTTTTTTTTTTTTTTTTTTTTTTTTTTTTTTTTTTTTTTTTTTTTTTTTTTTTTTTTTTTTTTTTTTTTTTTTTTTTTTTTTTTTTTTTTTTTTTTTTTTTTTTTTTTTTTTTTTTTTTTTTTTTTTTTTTTTTTTTTTTTTTTTTTTTTTTTTTTTTTTTTTTTTTTTTTTTTTTTTTTTTTTTTTTTTTTTTTTTTTTTTTTTTTTTTTTTTTTTTTTTTTTTTTTTTTTTTTTTTTTTTTTTTTTTTTTTTTTTTTTTTTTTTTTTTTTTTTTTTTTTTTTTTTTTTTTTTTTTTTTTTTTTTTTTTTTTTTTTTTTTTTTTTTTTTTTTTTTTTTTTTTTTTTTTTTTTTTTTTTTTTTTTTTTTTTTTTTTTTTTTTTTTTTTTTTTTTTTTTTTTTTTTTTTTTTTTTTTTTTTTTTTTTTTTTTTTTTTTTTTTTTTTTTTTTTTTTTTTTTTTTTTTTTTTTTTTTTTTTTTTTTTTTTTTTTTTTTTTTTTTTTTTTTTTTTTTTTTTTTTTTTTTTTTTTTTATTTAATTAATTAAACTACTTTTAATTAATAAGTTATTTATCCAATCAATTAAAACTAACTTTAATTGACTTTTATAAATAACGGTTTGTCTGTTTATCCATTTATGTCAATTAACTCCCGTTAATTTAATAAACGAATAATTTAATTAGAACTATTTAATTAAATGCGTAAATGATCAAGAATCATTCCGTATCTTTATGGTTAAACATTATACGTGTTCTATTATGTATGACCCTACGGGCTCAAAGATCCGAAGACATATGGTTAGTCGGGTTTACGAAAGTTCACACAATTTCAACACTCCCACTTGTGGACTCTTCGTAAATCCTAATAACCATAATGACATACCTTGTTGCTAGCAACCCAAAGTATGCCCCTAAAGAATCTTTGGGTTTGTTTTTCCATAAAACTTCCATCATCAACCCTGTGACGGTTTCTTTAACCACTTTAAAGAATTTGATTCTTTTATGCGCTCACATACGCATATACATCTGTGTCCCATTTACTCTTAATGATGCATTCCATTTTGGCACGAGGATTAAGTCAATTGCCAAATAGAATTTAAACCGTTTTATGACTTCATTGATAATAGTATACCGAACTAATTCGCAGTATGGCCATACATTCATTACTATATCAAGCTGTCATTGGCCCAGTTTACTATCAAACCAACTATTGGGAGCAAATTCCCTTTTTAAACACATACGCTCTTTTCATATCTCACATTTACCCAAAACAGCCCATACTACTATTGGTGAAGATCCAGGTTCGAGACTGAATCAAAGTAAATGATCAATATGATCCAAGCCTACGCCTATGTGTCTAACCAGTCGAAGGATACTCATAGATGGAGTCACTTCGAGATTCACTTAATGACTTAAAATCCAAGCAGTGATCTCGGTGACGGGTCAGCCAATATTCGTCTCATCGAATACATGTGAGTAAGGCTCGTAACTCTCTTACGATTACTCTCTATATCACCCAAAAGCGAGAATATCTCGGCTTCCAAGCTAATAGCAACCTTTCTCTCACAATTACCTTACTTCCGTACTTTCATTCCCATGTGTGCAACCGGTAATGGCATATTTAGAATGATCTTAAAACCATTCAGGGATAAAATATACTAAATTGGAACGTGGTGTGTATTGGACAATTTTACTCATCAAATACTCCCACAATATCTGTTCCGAATGGCCAGACGTTTAGTTGATATTTCTAAACTTCTTTCATATTTAGAAAAATAACGTTTTCGTTAATCACAAACTAATTTGTTTCCCTTTATAAATTATGATCTAGATTCCACAATGTGGGGATTCTTAGTGCTAGTACGAAAAAGAATCTTATATCATAATGGTGGGAATATTAAAATCTATCTTGTAGTAATAATAATATTTCAAGAAACTACTCTTTATTTACTTTTGAGCACATCACTTCCTAAATCTAATTAAGGATCTCTATTAGTCACAAGATTTTAAGAAAAATAAATTGTACACTTGCACAATCTTATCCTTTATCAAATCACAGATTCAATTTTAATGACTAAATGTATATTAAGACAATCATTAAAATTTGTCTCAAATAGATAGTTTAAGTGTATCTCAAATTTTCTTAATTAGAGTTCATTTACAACTTAAAATCCATGCTATTAATAACAAAATGTGTTTATTTATTTTTTGTATTAAAAAATGAAATAATAAAATAATAGAAGAATAAGTGAAAAATAGGGAGTTATAAGGAGGGGTGACAAAAAAAATAGTTAGAAGAATAAAAGGGTTATAAAGAGGAGCCTTAATCGATCACTTTTGTGGTTGGTTTATTGTAGGCCTCTATGTCTACTTTGTTACCTTGTTAAAACTGATTTTTATTTATTCAAGATGAGTGAATCATATGTGTTTAGAACTTTGTTATTTCTTCAATTATCCACCCAAAGTCGCCCCCTCCCGCTAGCATGATCTGGTACCATATTCAGCAACACATTTAAAAAAAACAATGAACTTGGTATGCTTACCACACACAAGATGCATACAAAGCTCAGTTGTCAGTCTGGGAAGGTCCAAATAAGTTTCCATCCTAAACTAAGTTTTGGCCCAATCAGTTCGTCATCTTTCATATAGATAGGAGAACTGTCCTTTGTAGGTTATCCCATTTTTTGTGTTCCAAGAAGGCTAGCAAGCTTTTTAAACTTTAAAACAGACAGTCACAAGTATAACGTATCCAAACTCTTATTTCTATGTCCAAAGCAACTGTAACTTATTTTTTCTTGCAACACATAATACAAATCTTCGAATATGTTAACTGGCCTAATTAGATAGAACCGTTATATTTTTCTCCACTGCAAAAATACAGTACAGAGTCACAGAAAGTACACAGAACGCTCTTCAATCGGACAGCCAAACATGATTTAGGCACCAACCCTATCACGAGGGATCAGACGTAGTTCTGAACCATGTTTAAGGAAGACATTACCTGGGAAAACCAAAATAAACCCTACAAAAAATAAGATTTGAAAAAAAAACAAAAGATAAAAGAAAGACTTGAATTGATTATGTGCACTGTTAATTAAAGGGCAACCATGCCTTTATTATAACAAAAGTTGTAATAGTTAAAAAATGAAGTGTCAGAAGTTGTAATAGTCAAAAAATGAAGTTGAATATTCTTACTGTGAAGCGGAGATGTTTCCTACACAAAACTGTTCAAATTTATATCTAATGTATTCTCATCTCAAAACAAGTGATTTCAAGCTGCATATTTTCCTGCTACTAAACATGTATCTCACATTAATGTCATATAATGAATCTTAATTAAACGAAATGTGAAAGTTTTATTATTGGAAGCTTAATCATTGCCCTTAGACCAACGATTAGCAAACTCTTTCTGAAAACATCGCTCTGGAATTTTTGGTAGCCATCTTTCTCATGAAGTAAGATGTCAGATTAATAGTAACATAATCAATAATCAAGATTATGTGAAGCATAGTCATACTTTAACTCATATAAATGATGCTACATATATACTAAAGTGCTATCCGTTTGGTACATAAACTAGTAATGGATATACAATCATAACACATCTTACTACTAGAGTAGATGCTAACATACCTGCACTTTGCTGAGGATTGATCCCAATACCATCTGTAGAACACAAAAACAAGAAAAAGAATTACTGTATTGCCAAAGACATTCATCGTTTTGGAATCAATAAATGACATGAAAACATCATACAACTACAACTCAAGATGATCTCACAGGATAACAAACACAAATTTCTAGTGAATCCGAGGTCCATAACTAACACCCTTAAATGTAATCTATATCAACTCAAACATTTTTGGCAGTACTCTACATATATTTCACTATATAACATTAAGGCCTATTTATCAAACACATTTCTATTTCAAATGACAGAATACAAACCAACCAACTCAATAAAATGAACAATATGAACAATACCAAGTCCCACATAATCGTGTGTAGACAGTCATACCCTACCCTGCGAACAAGAAATCTATTATTTGAACAAAAGAAAGAATACAACTCTCATAAGTGCACCACCAAAAGCAAAACATGAGAAAAAAATGTCATAATGTATTAAAAGTGATTTTCTAGAGTAAAGTCTTCTTACGGTAAAAAGTGTATGCAAGGATTTCAGAAGCGACACGGGTCATATGCACACATGCACCTTTTTTACACCTTGATTCACAAAGCAGTAAAACTCATACATCAAAGACGTGTTAGCACCAGATGCCTTCGTACACGTTCTACACTTCTACCATAATCATTCCCCATACACACACTTAAATTTCATAACATACATTCATTAAGAGGTAGCCTGCTATGTAACAAACATCAGCTTTAAAAAGCATATAACCACATTCAATATTTGATTTTGTTAACCTTGCGTATTACAAAAAAGTTTATTAGAATCACGGTAAAAGCCAACAGGCAAAAATCATAACACACATTACACGAAAACAAGAAATTAGCATAAAGAATTGTAATCGAAATAATGGAACTTCGTAACTATGAGATTAACAGAATCCAGGTGTGCTACAAAAATTTCAATCTCTTATGCAAGTGTTTAAATACATATATCGTAATGTCCAACAAAGATTAATGCCCGGTTATGCAGGGTTACCCAATGCCGAAAGGCACCCCATACGCCCACCAAAGCTACCAGTTCTGGTGGAGTCCACTAAGATAAAGCGCGTCTTGGATCGTATTTGAACTCATAACTTAAGGTCTCAAATCCATCTCTCCATTTCCCTGTGCCAATGAGCTTACATATATCTTTAAAACCCAATTCGCCTAAATATCCTTTTTTTAATAATAGGGTCTAGAATTGATATGTCTTCAATCAAATTTTATTCATAAACAAATGCAGATATAATTATAAATAAATATATAAAAAAAAATTTTAAAAAGAAAAAAAGAAGAGAGAAATACCATTGGTAATGATGGCACTAGTTTGAGGAGGGACTTTGAATTCTTCAGCAGCAAATTTAAGTACTGCCGTAAACGGTGCTCCTTCTGGTACGCTAAACCTATATACAAATCAAATCAATCAATAAAAATACAATTCAATAATTAATTACTCTCAATTATTTATATAATAAATAAATAAACCCTAAAAGAGTTAAATAAATAATAAAGAAGAGGAACTTACACTTTGAAAGGAAGCTTTGGATCGGAGGTGAGAGTGACCTTGAATGAAACCTTACCTCCTGCACCACTCGCCATTGAAACAATACAAACAGATCCTTCCTTTCTCTTCAACTGTTTCTCTTCTTTTTATTTTGTATTTCTTATATTTTAAAAATTTAGGAATTAATTATTAATTATTAATTCGATTATAAAATGTAAGCTTACGTTACAAGCCGGGTATATTTTGTAGACGCGTTGTTGGCGACTTGGCGTTTGTGGTGGGCTCCAAAATGGTTCAATAATTAACCTTTAGATATTCGATATTAAAGACACTTCATCATATAACAGTGGATCTTTGCAGATGATTCAGGGAAATTTTTTATGAATTTATCATTTCAAGGAGTCAAACCCAAAACTATAAGAAAATTATGATTGCATCAACCAGTTGAGTGTTCAAAAATGGTTGGAAACTGGTCTGAATGTTTGATAAGTTGTTTATCTATAGTCAAAAGGAATATCTGCATAAGTGAGACAACGGATGATAGTAATGGTGGCGACGACGTAATTGATGTAAAGGATTTAATGTAATAAAAGTTGTGTAAGTATTTTAAGAGTAAAGTAATTTATTAATGTTATGAGTAAAGAATAAATGTAACTAATGGGTCTAAGAGCAATATCGACAATTCTAATTTTGAAAAAAGTTGTAACTTTTAACAAAAGGCATCAAAGTTTTATATAGTTGTATAGAACTTTTTTTAGATTTATACTTGAGACTTGTTATGATGAAAATAGTTGTTTTGTTGGTAGACCAACTTGGTGATGAATTTTTTCATCGTAATGTTTCTAGTTATTTTTTATTTTAATTTTTTATTTACAAATGTTCGGTTATATGATTGTCGTCTATATGATAATTTAAATAAAAAAAAACATGAATAAAGTTACATTGGTTTTCATTTTGTTTTTATTCGTTTTCATTTGATTTCTACACAACCTCAATAACGGTCATGGTGATGGTTTGATCAAGATTCAAGACGTACAAGTCAAATACTTTTCCCCCCTACTAACTTAGAACAAGAAAAATCTTTCTTATGTTTGTTAAATAATATAAGAGCAATGTTAGGTTGATAGATATTTTACAAACATAGAATTACTAATAAAATAATGAGTAGTTTTTTACTATGGGGATAATTATTATATATACATTTCCCGTGGCCATTGACACTGTAGCTTTTACTGTAGCTCTACAGTACCGACATGCTGACGTCAGCTATTTTGTCCTTTTCCTTTTTTTTTTACGATAGTATACTTTTTGAGTTTCGTATTTTTACCACTAAACTTTTTGGTTTTTTGACTTTAGTCCAAAATTTTTATAGAAACTTAAATGTACTTTATTTACTTTTACAAAGTTGTAAGTATAATTTACTTCTACAAAAGTTTTTTAACTTTAATCATCAAATCTTTATTTTTTACTTATTATAAGGTTTTTAACTTTTGCCATCGAACTTTTGGTCTTTCCAACTTTGGCAGCCCAATATTTTAACTTTCTATCCCTTGTAGTAAACTTTAAGTGTCCAAACTTTTGGGTAATGCTATATGTATGTTTGCATAATGCGACGGCGATCCGGGGCAACGCCCGAGGTTAAAATTCTTGTTAAAAACATACTAGACTATTATACAGTATTAGACACACTTTGGACTATGGGCAAACTAGACTATGGGCCAGTTTACAAACACTTTCTATTGGACCACTAATCAATACCTAGTCCACTAAGTTAAACACACCTGATTACTGATTACGGTGTTGAACGAGTTCAATTATTTTTATTTTTTTCTATCAAAATTTTTAATGGATATAGCGTAAGCCTTTCGATTTTTTCGGTTTTAACCACAAAATTGGGCTTAAATCACATGAATCGCCCATTTGGTTTGTCTTCTTTTATAAACCATATACTAGTCTTAATACCAGTGGGTCACGTACGGACGGGTTAGATTTATTTTATATTATTACAAAAAGCTATTATTCATTTGTTTTTGGTTGCAAATAAACAACATGCGTTATGTACGTTTTTACATAACTTAATTATTTCATAGTGTATTAAACAAATAATAACTAATAATCAATATATTGGCAAAGAAAATAAATATAAACAAACCATTATCAGTGGAGAAGAATACACCAGCCGATTGATTGAAAGATATTTTATTTAACTGAACGATGAATACTTTTTAAGTTGATATCTATATCTATATCTATGTGGTTTGTTCATTTACATCCTTAATTTTCCATGGATCTTAAGGGCTTAATCTTAGTCTTTGGATCATTCTCATCAATGACTAGGATCAAAACTTATCATCTATATTAAAATTTGGGCGGAGGGACATTATGGTCATTTTGCCTCAAATAAAACCCGTTAATCATCTGCATCCCCTGTCTTCATTTCCCTCCCCCTGCAACACACACACACACACACACACTTACACTTCACTCTCATCTCCGTTCAACCAACCACCACCAATTTCCCCGACCACCGTTCGAAGATGAAGATATCGAAAATATAGATCGGAGACACCAATCAGGGATTAGATCGCTATCCACACACATGTATAAGTGTGTATCAAACTATATATCCGATATATATACATACATCGGCGCACGTACCGTTTTTGACCACCATCTCCGACAGCTATATAAAAAACTAAATATGATTGCGTATTGGAATGTATCGATTCTTTGACCAATCAACTTTGATTGGACATTTGATTCTCCGGAGTAGACGGCGACGGGATGACGGAGTAGCCAATCAAGTTTCATTGGATATTTTATCAAAATGGTGATGGTCGGATCTCCAACTAGATCACCGATCAAAACGGTGGTGTATCGATGCTTACACTTTAAAGTCTAGATCTATTTGTATTTATATCTTTATTATGTTCTAATATATGTATCAAATTCTCAATTACGTTATTTTTCGGGCATAACAGCTCATAGAAATTACCACATCATAAAAAACGGGTGTCAGTTTACAAGCTGTAGTAGTTATATACTTTTTTTAGTTTTACCAGAAGGTAAGTACATAGAACTGTAATATATGAATGAAACTTAGTAAACATTTGTGTTCATTTGGTGATATGAAGGTTGCCTAGTTGTTAATCGAATTCTAGTATCTTTTGTTTTAGATGGATCATAGTGATATCGATAATTAGATGGTTAGATAAGAATATAAGATTTGTTATTTTAGTTATCGTGGACCTTAATCTGCAAATGACCAATGTCAATGTCATGTCCAAATCCTTGCTTATATACTACATGGCCAATGTCAATGTCATTTACACAAACAAATGGCCGATTTGATGTAATATATAATGTTTCAAAGAAATGAGAGCGAACTATCTCAGAACCAGAGATTGTAGGCTTTATCGTGCTCATGGAAAGAGTTTGTGAAAATGAAGTTGGCTAATACTAGACTTATATGTAATATAGTTGACCAGTTTCCGCTAACTTAGATATATTTTGTTATGAAGCAAATATGTTTGTTTTATTAAAGCAACAAGTTACATCTTCAGTATATATTTCAAGTTTGAATAGGATGTTACATGTATGCAATTCAGGTTTACAGATTTTGATTTGTGCAAAATCAAATTTGATTTTATGTATATATTGTAAATGGTACACAAAATCAAATTTGATTTTCAGCATACATTTGATTTTATGCATATCAACAAACCTATACAAAATCAAATTTGATTTTATGCATATATTGTCAAAAGGGCTTACAAAATCAAATTTGATTTTCAACATACATTTGATTTTATGCATATCAACAAACCTACACAAAATCAATTTTGATTTTATAGATAGATTGTCAAAAGGGCACACAAAATCAAATTTGATTTTATGCAGACATTTACAAAAACAAGCGGAGTCCATATCAAGAAACATGTACAAAACTAAATTTGATTTTGTGCATAGATTGTCAATAAGGTACACAAAATCAAATTTGATTTTGTCCATATCAAATTTGATTTTAGGGTTAGCCGTAATCACACTTCCCCCTCCTTTAGACTTTAGCATTTTAGGGTTTAGATTTTAGGGTTTTTAGAATGTAGCTTTCCACTCGGATTAGCAATTAAGTTTTAGTTTAGGGTTTGAAGTCGTAGGGTTAACCGTTAGGGTTAGCCGTTAGGCTAACCCTACGACTTCAAACTAAACCCTAAACTAAAGCGCGGGCCGCAGGCCCCCGTAATCACACTTCCCCCTCGGATTGGCATTTAGCCACATAGGGTTTAGATTTTAGGGTATCCATGTGAAGAAACCTATACAAATCAAATTTGATTTTATGGATAGATTGTCAAAAGGGCACACAAAATCAAATTTGATTTTATGCAGACATTTAGAAAAACAAGCGGAGTCCATATCAAGAAACCTGTACAAAATCAAATTTGTATTTGTGCATAGATTGTCAATAAGGTACACAAAATCAAATTTGATTTTGTCCATATCAAATTTGATTTTAGGGTTAGCCGTAATCACACTTCCCCCTCCTTTAGACTTTAGCATTTTAGGGTTTAGATTTTAGGGTTTTTAGAATGTAGCTTTCCACTCGGATTAGCAATTAAGTTTTAGTTTAGGGTTTGAAGTCGTAGGGTTAACCGTTAGGGTTAGCCGTTAGGCTAACCCTACGACTTCAAACTAAACCCTAAACTAAAGCGCGGGCCGCAGGCCCCCGTAATCACACTTCCCCCTCGGATTGGCATTTAGCCACATAGGGTTTAGATTTTAGGGTATCCATGTGAAGAAACCTATACAAATCAAATTTGATTTTATGGATAGATTGTCAAAAGGGCACACAAAATCAAATTTGATTTTATGCAGACATTTAGAAAAACAAGCGGAGTCCATATCAAGAAACCTGTACAAAATCAAATTTGTATTTGTGCATAGATTGTCAATAAGGTACCCAAAATCAAATTTGATTTCATCCATACATTTAGACAAACAAACGAAGTCCATATTAAGAAAACCTATATAAAATCAAATTTGATTTTATGCCTAGATTGTCAAAAAGCTATGTGTATGATTTTTCTTCAATCATGTATGATTTTATAAAGAAAGACATACTACATAGATCTTGCAGAAATAAGTCACATTATTACAAAACACATTAAACCTAACACAAAGATCCTGAAACTGGTTCATTATTTCATACATAACTGACAACAAAGATCCTGAAACTGGCAACATTATTTCATACATAACTGACAACAAAGATCCTGAAACTGGTTCATTTCTTTCTCGATGTCTTTCTCTTCTTTCATGAATTTCTTCTGCAGTTTCTTCAATCTCATTTCATAGCCTTTTATTAGTGTACAAGTTACTTGTAATCCTGTAGTGTTTACGTCTTTAAATCTTTGTTGTTCTGTAGACGATCTGGAAAACATATAAATTAATTGTAATTCTTAATTAACATTAAATAAGGTAAGTAAAAAAATACTTACAATGATGTCTCAAGTTCTTCACGTTGTTTTTTGAATTCTTCAATTTTCTGCTGACATTCATCCATTTGATCTCTAGTTTCACTTATTTGCCTTTTTAATTTGTTTATGACTTGAGACGTAAACCAGCATTGCATGTCATTGACAACATCCTTGCAAGGAAAAATTTCGACGCAAAATACGGAAAGGTTATACATGCTGTGGTAAGTATTAATAAATATTAAATGTTTTCTACACAAGTAATTTTGGTTCTGATAATAAAAAATGTTATGCATAGCATAACCTTTTTTGTAGTTATTTGAGTCTCGTGGGGCATCCCGTTGTTGGTAAGATTAAATCTTTTGAAGCAAAGCCGCTGAGAGTTAAATGGAATACCAAGAAGAATTTTGTTGATTGTGGCGTGTTTCTAATGCGTCACGTGGAATGTTTCAATGGCCAAAATGCAAAGAATTGGGACTGTGACATCCCAAAAGAGTCCGCAGACCAAGATGAAGTTCTGTTCAATTTGAGGGTAAGATACAATGCCAAGATTCTACAACATGAAGCTAACAACTCTTGCTGCGGAAAATTTTAAAAAGGCTAAATTGTTTGGAAGTAAGCATGGTCGGCAATGTGTAGGAAAGCTTTATGATGAATTAAAAGTTACAAAGTCAAGCTGATAGAAATGAAGATTTGGTCTTATGTAGGAAGTTAATTCAACTTTGCTAACTTACTTAATGTAGTATGTGTTGTTAACAATGTATATAGTAGATTGTTTTATGAAATGTCTCCTTTTCTTCTTTATATTTAAATCAAATTTTATTTTATGCATACACTGAGACAAAACAAATGAATTACTCAGAAAGAAACCTGTTCAAAATCAAAATTGATTTTACGCATACACTGTGAGACAAAGCAATTGAGTACCGTATCATTAAGCCTATACAAAATCAAATATGATTTTACGCATACAGTGTGAAAAAGCTGTACAAAATCAAATATGATTTTGTTTAGAACATTGAGACATTGCAATTGAGTTCCATACAAAGAAACCTATTCAAAATCAAAATTGATTTTACGCATACAGTGTGAAAAAGCTGTACAAAATCAA
>CM067169.1:111158140-111368140 GCA_034093135.1 Erigeron breviscapus | reverse complement strand
TGTTAAAGTTTATGTGTAGAATCAAATTTGATTATGTATATCTATGTAAGTTATATGTTAATGTTTAAGTTTATGTCTAAAATCAAATATGATTTTATATTAATATTTTAGTGATTTCTGTTTTTGTAACTTTATGCATAGAATCAAATTTCAATATGTATAGAGATTGTAGAGATTTGTAACTGTATGTCTACAGTCAAATTTTATTATTCTGATTTTGATATGTTCAATATATGTTGTAGATGATGTAAATGTCACTTTGACAGAATTAAAAACGAAGAAGAAAGGTAATTCAACTAAGAATGTTGAATTGCCTGTTAAAAGGACAAGGGTTTCAAAGAAGAAACAGGTTGTATGTGCCGATAAAGAAAATGACAAGGATGTTGATGATCATGAGGGTAATGATCTTCAGGAATCTCCTGAAAAAGTTCCAAAGAAATCCAACCGTCTTGGTTCTCAATTTAAGTCGATTGTCATCAGGACTGCGCCAGCTCCTTTTGCTCAGATGATGTCGTCGCTTAGTCCCTAAAGCTCGTTATGGACTCTAGGGTTTTAGAATGCGTCCTTCCACGACGATAACGAGCTCTAGGGTTTAGGGTTTGAAGGTCGAGGGGTAGCCATGCTCCACATGGAGTTTATATCAACAAACCTATACACAATCAAATTTGATTGTATACATAGAATAAAAACTGTACAAAATCAAATTTGATTTTATTCATACATTTACACAAACAAATGGAGTTTATATCATCAAACCTATACACAATCAAATTTGATTGTATACATACAATGTCAAGAAGCTATGCAAAATCAAATTTGATTTTATTCACACATTTACACAAACAAATGTAGTTTATATCATCAAATCTATACACAATCAAATTTGATTGTATACATATAGTGTCAAGAAGCCACACAAAATAAAATTTGATTTATTCATAAATTTACACAAACGAATGGAGTTTATATCATCAAACCTATACACAATCAAATTTGATTGTATACATGTAGTTTCCAAAAGCCATACAAAATCAAATTTGATTTTATTCATGCCTTTACACAAACAAATGGAGTTTATATCATCAAACCTATAGACAATCAAATTTGATCGTATACATCCAGTTTCAGAAAGCCATACAAAATCAAATTTGATTTTATTCATACATTTACACAAACAAATGGAGTTATATCAACAAACCCATATACAATCAAATTTGATTGTACATACAACTTCAAAAAACTATACAAAATCAAATTTGATTTTATTCATACATTTTATTCAAAAAACTAGGTAGAAGCCGTGGTGAAACTGGTTAGATTGATGGAGCAGTTCACGTTATCAGCACCTGTAGTTATAGTACTCTGGTCGATATGGCAGCAAATCTAGCAAATGACAATGGTGGTTCTGATGGCATGGGAAGGTTCGCAAACCAATCAAATTGCAACACCCAAGGAGTCTTTAGCTGTGTACTTTGAATCTGGTTTTGATATTGCATAATCATAGTTAGATAGCAAGTTGTACTATAACATGTTGACATATATAGTATAGATGTACTAATGCTACTTAACGTTCTAATAACTAGATAACCAATTGTTTGAGGATGTAGGTCCCAACTCAATAGATGGTACTACCTGAAGACACCTCTATGTCGATGGTGAGGTTACTTTGCAATATAAACACTGAACTGGAGACGACCAGTTATAGTGAGTGTATACCAAGTTCTTGGATAGATTACTTATTACGGTGACAAGGTATAATAAGTAAAGACAATGCAATAAATAAATACTTGTAAAGTAAATCTGATGAGATCGATATGTAATTTTTCAAGTGTAATTTATTTATTATCGTTAAATAAATTATAAGGTTGTTGCGGAACCAAGATAATACAAATATGTAAATATCATAACAACCTATGAAATACAATGATCTAATACTTGGAAATTCTCTTCAACAATCGAAACACTTAAAGTTGTGAAATGTTCCTTTTTGCGATTGAGAGAATATTGCACAAGTTCACCAAGAAATAATGTCTGAATATGCAAAGTTATTTCTTGGTTGTGCAAAGACCTCTATTTATAGATCAAGTTGTCATTGGGATTCCAACTTTATCATACAAATATGGTTGAGAGCATTTAAGGAAGCAATACGACTTTTAATTAAATGTTGTATAAAGTATGACATAAAGTCACTTTATTCAACCTTCTTTATGTACTTTTGTACTTTAAACATATACAATTGCTATTGTCCGGTTAAAGGTACATAAAGCATAAAGGTCTTCCTCGTAATCAGTGTAAAGCTTTGTAAAGGCTTTAAACTGATATTCTTCAGGTCTCCAGATGCAACTGGAGACTGACCAGTTTATCAGTAAACTGGTCCTAACAAATTCCCCCTAATTGTCCTGAAATATTGCCAAGTCTTTTCAAGTTCTTGTATCTATACAAGTATGAACTGGAAAGACTTGTTTGACTAAATCTATCTAAATTTTTCAAGGCATTTTTATAGATCATTAAATGCATTGGGTATTTCTTTTAAGTTTGCTAGATTTAATCTGTTATCTACCTTGTGGTTACAAACTTGTAACTTCATTTATACAAGGAAATGAAATTTATACAAGTTACAAGAATGTAAATAAAATTACAAGATGATAACTGAAGGAAAACTTATGCAGATGGCCCTTCGCCAGTTTTCCTTCTCTTGGCAGCTGTAGAAATGGGTTGGTTGTCTTCAGGATCAAAGTTCAGTTTTTCTTCAACACTTTCCTTGAACTTGATAAGACTTTAAAGTACATGAATCCAACCTCTTTCCAACTTGTTCTTCTGCTGCCTTGCCTCCAACACATTCAGCATCTCCACATGCTCAGAATGGCCATACCTATGGATGTCAGGATTTTCAGTTGAGCACAATGGTCCATTGAAGTACTGAACCCCAACTGTAAAGTATTGAGTTCCAGGCTTGATCGACACTTTAACATCAATGATCTTGCCTGGTTTATATCGACGCTGCATTACTTCAATCAAGTATGTACGTGCTTCAAATTCATTAGCCAGTTGGATCTGGCTAGTGCTCAGTTTTTGCACTGCAGCTCGGATATCTTCAGTTGTGGGCTCATTTGGTTGCACCCAAGTCCTCAAATCTGCATCTATTGGCAGTGGTTTCAATTTGCCTTTGGACTTGGGTGGATCCAGTACACTTCTGACCACCTTCTTGACATTTTCCATTCTCCTTTGAATTCCACTAGCCCTAATCTCTCTGGCCTTCTTCACTGATACAACAATGTTCTTGGCATCATATTCAGCCTCATCATCAGGATAATGTTTGTCCAGCTCGATATCAAGCATTTCATACAACATACCAATTATCCTTTGATCAGTTTTGACTTTCAAATACTGCTCCAGTGGGATGCCTAACAGATTGGCATCACTAGCATCAAGTATCTTCATTCTTTCCAGTTGTCCTCTGGCAACCAATTGTTAGTGTAGGTCCCAACTCAATAGATGGTACTACCTGAAGACACCTCTATGTCGATGGTGAGGTTACTTTGCAATATAAACACTGAACTGGAGACGACCAGTTTATCAGTAAACTGGTCCTAACAAATTCCCCCTAATTGTCTTGAAATATTGCCAAGTCTTTTCAAGTTCTTGTATCTATACAAGTATGAACTGGAAAGACTTGTTTGACTAAATCTATCTAAATTTTTCAAGGCATTTTTATAGATCATTAAATGCATTGGGTATTTCTTTTAAGTTTGCTAGATTTAATCTGTTATCTACCTTGTGGTTACAAACTTGTAACTTCATTTATACAAGGAAATGAAATTTATACAAGTTACAAGAATGTAAATAAAATTACAAGATGATAACTGAAGGAAAACTTATGCAGATGGCCCTTCGCCAGTTTTCCTTCTCTTGGCAGCTGTAGAAATGGGTTGGTTGTCTTCAGGATCAAAGTTCAGTTTTTCTTCAACACTTTCCTTGAACTTGATAAGACTTTAAAGTACATGAATCCAACCTCTTTCCAACTTGTTCTTGACTAGTCTTCAGTTCTTCCAACAACTTGACATTATCTGGAGAGAGACCAGCCAGTGCAGTTTCTCTTTCTTCCTCTTTCTTTTTCAAATTCTCCACTTCAGTTGCCAGTTTATCAACACTGGTCGAATGTGCAGACAGTTGGGTGTTCAGAGCATTTACAGCACCTCTCAACTGATTGACCTCAGCAGTTAATGGGGCCAGATCAACCTGAGGAGCTGGTATCTTGGCGATCTTAGACATCACCTTTTTAACTAGTTCATCTTCTCTGGCAGCCAATGTCTCATCAATCTTTTGGCCAACTGAAGTGGCCACCTGTTGCCCAAGCTCAACCATATTAAGGCCAGGTCTATTGAACAGTTCCTTAACCTGCCTTTCTATCTCTTTCAAATCAACCTCTGATGATCGAACTTTAACATCAATGATCTTGCCTGGTTTATATCGACGCTGCATTACTTCAATCAAGTATGTACGTGCTTCAAATTCATTAGCCAGTTGGATCTGGCTAGTGCTCAGTTTTTGCACTGCAGCTCGGATATCTTCAGTTGTGGGCTCATTTGGTTGCACCCAAGTCCTCAAATCTGCATCTATTGGCAGTGGTTTCAATTTGCCTTTGGACTTGGGTGGATCCAGTACACTTCTGACCACTTTCTTGACATTTTCCATTCTCCTTTGAATTCCACTAGCCCTAATCTCTCTGGCCTTCTTCACTGATACAACAATGTTCTTGGCATCATATTCAGCCTCATCATCAGGATAATGTTTGTCCAGCTCGATATCAAGCATTTCATACAACATACCAATTATCCTTTGATCAGTTTTGACTTTCAAATACTGCTCCAGTGGGATGCCTAACAGATTGGCATCACTAGCATCAAGTATCTTCATTCTTTCCAGTTGTCCTCTGGCAACCAATTGGTTAGCTTGTTTTTGCTTCTTTCTTTCTTTTATACCATCACCAATTCTTGCCAGTCTTTTGCTATCACTATCAGACACTGGAGGAAGCCTATCAGGATTACCAGTTTCTAGCACACTGGCATCAGTACCAGTTGCTTCAGATTCATCAGTTGCAATCATTTTGCCCTTATCAACATTCCCCCTATCACCATCATCTTCAAACTCTTCAATAATGTGCTGGCTAGCATCAGTACTAGCACCAGCACCAGCAACAACAACTTGCCATTCCACCAGATTTCTCGTACTTGCACCTGGCAATCTTGGTGCAAGGACAGGTCTTTCCCCCTTGGCAGCATCTAGACCTGCCCGAATTGCTTCCCAGTCTGTGTTGCTGCTGGGCAATCGGTCAAGAGGCTGCTACGACTGCATGTCCTTGCACTCTCTAAAGATCGTGCAAACCATTCGGAATGACCTCCAAAGGTGGTTGGTCTCTCTAGACTGAGTCAAAACATTACCAGCAACTTGTTCTTGACTAGTCTTCAGTTCTTCCAACAACTTGACATTATCTGGAGAGAGACCAGCCAGTGCAGTTTCTCTTTCTTCCTCTTTCTTTTTCAAATTCTCCACTTCAGTTGCCAGTTTATCAACACTGGTCGAATGTGCAGACAGTTGGGTGTTCAGAGCATTTACAGCACCTCTCAACTGATTGACCCCAGCAGTTAATGGGGCCATATCAACCTGAGGAGCTGGTATCTTGGCGATCTTAGACATCACCTTTTTAACTAGTTCATCTTCTCTGGCAGCCAATGTCTCATCAATCTTTTGGCCAACTGAAGTGGCCACCTGTTGCCCAAGCTCAACCATATTAAGGCCAGGTCTATTGAACAGTTCCTTAACCTGCCTTTCTATCTCTTTCAAATCAACCTCTGATGATCGAACAGTAGTACCCAGCAGGTTGGAGATAGATGTGGAGACTTTCGTCTGAGTTAAGTCAAAAGCTTCTTTTAATGAAGCTGATAAGGTGTTGCAGCTTCTGACCAACTCGTTGAGCTTTTGGAATACCAAGTCCTCATTTGCAGCAAACTTATTGATCCCCAGATCCACAACCTTTTGATTTGTCAGTGTATCTTTGTTGAATCTGGAGAAGGACTTAGTATTTTTGTCAATTGTCTTCTGAATATCCTCCACCCTGGTAAGAAGGTTTCGGATATCGGCTTGAAATGAGACAAATTGACTGTCCAGTGACGGAGGAGAAAGTGTCACTGGACCAGCAACAGGTGCTATTGGAGCAACTGGAGGGGGAAAAGTAAAGGGTTCCTCATCAGTTGACTCCATAGTAGAAACAGAAATAGAACCAGGAGTGGGAAAAGAAGGACGTCTAGAGAGATCAATTTGTTGGACATGCTGAGAATGCTCAGGTGTGTCCAACGGCGGCGGTGGTGGCATGTGCCTATTTCTAGGCACAAAGAGTGAAGATATAAGCGATGGTTGTCTAGGTTGTGGTATTCTAGTGAGCATATCTGTAGAGGAAACTGAAAGTGTTTGTTCTGGGGGCGGATCAAGAGATGAAGGGAGTTGATCTTGTACAGAAGCATCAACTATCTCTTGATCAGAAGCTGTTCCTTCAGAATCCGGAGACTATAGCAGGAACTCATCAACATCCATGCCCAGATTCATGAATGATCGAGATGGCTGATCAGGTTGATCAGTCTCCTGATGACCTTCTCTAGTTTCCTGGAAGGTTTCATCAGTTGGTGGTGCAGTTGCCGTAGCAACTTCACATTGGATAGAGGTCACTGGGGTTGCCTCAGTTATAACTGCTATATCCACAGTCATAACATCACTGGCCGTAAAGTTTGGAGCTTCAGTCTCCAGTTGTGACTGGCCGAAGACTTCATCAGCTCGTGCAAGAAAAGCAGCGTCAGAAATTTGGTCAGACTCAAATTGTGCAGACACGGACTCTACTCTGGGTTGGGGTAGCCCAGTATTATCTTCACCACTCTCTCCTACAGAAATTTCGAGAGTGGTTGCTTGCGGTTCACCCATTTGACTATCTCCAGCAACCTGTTGGGAGGTTCCAGTGACAGTGGAGGGAACTGACAGGCTGGAGCTGGAAGGGTTAGACAGTTGTTCAGGCCCAACAACCGTCACTAATCCAGCAGACGAACTGGTGGGTCCCTCATTATTTTGAGGCCGCCCAGTTCCCTTTCTGACTCACCTTGGACTGGTGCATCAGTTTTAGCGAATGCCAGCCGCATTCTTTCAGGAATATCAACCTCCCCAGTTGTTGATGCTAGGGAGTCAAGATTCCTTAACATTTCTGGGCAGTGTAAAAAGATAGAGTGTTATGATATTCAACACTCCCCAGAATTTCATGGAAATAGAGGGATAAATACCTGAAGAAGGGGATGATGCACAGTCCCCTAGTTCCCTTCAGCTTTTGAACAAGGCCCCTGAACATGATATCGGAAAAATCCACTCTGAGTCCGTACCACAAGCAGTAGGCCATTTCTGCTTGTGTGGAGTTTATCTGGTCTAATCCACCAGAACTCCCACCCATGCTCTCCACCAGATGGATGAAGAAATACTTCCAAGATGGAGTGAGACCTTTCATGGTCATGGGTCCCTTTGTCTTCAACACCCCATTTTCCAAGCAATCCTTGTGTCCCATATCAAGGAGAACTTGTCTGAAATTTTTGTCGGGGGAGATGACAACTGGAGATTCTCCTTGTCTCCAGTAGTTGAGGTGTAAAGCATTCCTCAATGTTTCTACCGTTATTGGCCACACGACTGTTCCATTTTTAAGAGTGAAGGAGATGGATGAACATTCGTCTGAGAGTTGTGCAGTGTACCAAAACTCACACAATTAATCATGATATAACTTGAGTGAGTTAAGAAAGAAAGACTCGCCGATTGGAGAATCACAAAGAAAGTGTTGGATTCGTCCAATGAGAGTATCGGCGGTCTGAACCCCTTGCAAACTAGCCATCGGATTATTTGGGTTCAATTTGATGAGCGTAGTATTGCCAGGAGCACCAGGTGCCTGTCTGACACCTGGTGGGGGAACATATGGGACAGTGAGGAGATTTATATCTCTTGATCTGGATGATTTAGGTGCCATTGAAAGTGAAATTGAGAATTTTGGAATTAGGGTTCTTGATTTATTGAGCAGAGAGAGAAAAGAGGCAATTTTGATGATGATTGGGAAGTAAATGAAGGAATGTGAAAGGAAGTAAATGGTAACCGGAGTAAATGTGGGGTTATTTATAAGGGTATAAAATCCCAATATAAATAAGAAAATATTATTTTAATCCCCAAATTTTCTAAAACAAAAGATATTTTGATTTATGAAAAATTTGAATTTCAAAAATATTTAATACCATCAAGTCAGCATTAAATGCTACGACGGCTGGTAATCCCACGCGCCCACTAACTTTTACAATCCCCATAAACAGTTCATCTTTTTACAAGAAAGTCTTTCACACGTCATACGACGGTTGCAAGTGGGAAAATACACTTAAGTACCATCACGTGTCACAAAAATTGACCAAGTATTTTTCCAACGTTATGAAATCTGGTTGACCACCAGTTTTAAGATAAGACTGAACATGTACATTGGAGGATTAATCCAGTGCCAGTTTTCAACTGGAGAGTTCTCCAGTTGCCATTTTCAAACAAAAAGAATTTTAGTAAGAAAATTATTTTGAGTCTTTCCCCCTAAAATGATGATCCAAAAATCGATTAGTGCCAGGATAGTATCACAAAGGCGTTCGATAGCCTGGCGAGCAAAGATTATCTGGAGAACTTCATCAGTGTCATTGACGCGTTCATAACAAAATCTCCAGTTTTAAGGATTTAACATTCCCAATTCGCTGATGAGATGTTTAAAAGTTTTCTCATCAAGAGGTTTTGTAAAACCATCAGCGAGCTGTTTGTCAGTGGGGATGAAATGAATTTCAATGTCTCCTTTCATAACATGATCACGAATAAAATGATACCTGATATCAATATGCTTTGTCTTTGAGTGCATCACTGGGTTGTGAGATATGGCAATTGCACTGGTGTTGTCACAAAAGATTGGGGTCCTTGTATACTTCTGACCATAATCTAGTAACTGGTTCTTGATCCAGAGAATCTGGGCACAACAACTGGCCGCAGAAATGTACTCTGCCTCAGCAGTGGACATAGAGACTGACGTCTGCTTCTTGCTGGTCCAACTCACCAGTTTTCCTCCAAGGAAATGACAACCTCCCGTTGTTGACTTTCTATCTATCTTACAACCTGCATGATCTGAATCTGAATAACCCATTAGATCTAACCCTGAGCCTTTGGGATACCAAAGACCAAGGCTAGGATACCCTTTCAGGTATCTGAAGATGCGCTTAACAGCATGCAAATGTGATTCTTTTGGGTTAGCCTGAAATCTGGCACATAGACATGTTGCAAACATTATATCTGGTCGACTGGCAGTTAAATACATCAGTGAACCAACCATTCCACGATATTCAGTGGTGTTCACTGGTTTGCCAGTTGAGTCAGAGTCCAAATTTAAAGGTGCTGCAATAGGTGTGTTTTTCGATGGGATTGAATCATATTTGTATTTTCTTAACAAATCTCTGACATATTTTTCTTGGTTTATGAAAATTCCATTTTCAGTTTGCTTAATCTGAAGACCCAAGAAAAATATTAATTCACCCATTAAACTCATTTCATACTCAGATGACATGATTTTAGAAAACTTTTTACACATTGCATCATCAGTTGAACCAAATATAATATCATCAACATAAATCTGTACCAGTAAGATATTACCTTTTTCTTTCAAGATAAATAAGGTATTATCTATTGCACCTCTTTGAAAGCCATTTTTGATGTTTAGTTAAAGTGTCATACCAGGCTCTTGGGGCTTGTCTTAGACCATACAAAGCTTTGTTCAGTCTATATACCCAGTGAGGATGCTTCTCATTAATGAAGCCTGAAGTCTGTTTAACATACACTACTTCTTCCAGTGTTCCATTCAGGAACGTACTTTTGACATCCATCTGGAAGACTTTAAACTGCAGATGGGCTGCATAAGCCAAGAAAATTCTTATGGCTTCAAGTCTTGCAACTGGAGCAAAAGTCTCATCAAAATCAACGCCCTCTGCTTGACAATAACCCTGGGCAACTAATCTGGCCTTGTTTCTTACAACATTGCCATCTTCATCCATCTTGTTTCGGTAGACCCATCTTGTACTAATGGGTTCTTTCTTCAATCCAGGTGGACAAGGAACAAGTTTCCATACATTGTTCCTTTCGAACTGGATAAGCTCTTCTTGCATAGCTTCTACCCAACTTGGATCTGCCATAGCCTCGTCAATCTTCTTCGGTTCAATCAGTGATAAGAATGTGACGTGAATTGTCTCATGAACCTTTTGGAGTCTATAATTATAAACTCTAAAAGCTTTTCGAATATCTGAATAGCCTAAAAATACACCTTCGTCAGCTTTTGCATCAAACTTTCCAAGCTGACTGGAATCATTTAAGATATAAACTGGACAACCAAATACATGGAAATATCCAATATTTGGTTTTCGATTCCTGAGCACTTCATAGGTGGTCTTCTTGTGTCTCTTGATGTAAACAGACTGGTTTTGGGTGTGACAAGCTGTTGCCACTGCTTCTGCCCAAAAACTGGTGGGAAGACCTGATTCAGATAGCATACTTCTGGCAGCTTCTATCAGTGTGCGATTCTTTCTTTCCACAACTCCATTTTGCTCTAGAGAATGTGCTGATGAGAAGTTTTGAGATATGCCAGTGTCATTACAAAATGTTTCAAGTACTTTATTTTGAAATTCAGTACCATTATCACTTCGTAACTGACAAACTTTTCGAGTGTACTTGAGCTCAATTCTTTTGATGAGAGAGATTATTTCAGCAGGTGCATCACTTTTGGATCTGAGGAATACCACCCAGCAATATCTAGAGAATTCATCAACCACAACTAGAGTGTATTTCTTTCCAGCTCTAGTTTGAACATTCACTGGACCAAAGAGATCCATATGAAGCATGTGAAGAGGTTCAGTGATGCTAAAGTTTTGCCTTGTCTTGAAACTGGCCCTTTTCTGCTTGCCCATCTCACACCATGGACATGGCTTTTCTTTATTAAAAGAAATCTGAGGTATCCCATCTACCAATTATTTTCGAGACAATTTGTTAATATTATTGAAATTAAGATGGGATAATCTTTTATGCCATAGCCAGTTGGTGTCCTCATCAGCCTTGGTATAGAAGCACTGCTCTTTTGAGATGGTTCCAGTTGAGTGTCACTGGAAACATTATCTGGTGAAACAACTGACCTGAACTTGGTCAGTTTCACCAAAATTTATTGGAACGACTGGAGAGATATCAAGGTTAGGTCTCTTATTGATTGCATCATTTGATTCATCGAATGTGACGTGAATTGTCTCATGAACCTTTTGGAGTCTATAATTATAAACTCTAAAAGCTTTTCGAATATCTGAATAGCCTAAAAATACACCTTCGTCAGCTTTTGCATCAAACTTTCCAAGCTGACTGGAATCATTTAAGATATAAACTGGACAACCAAATACATGGAAATATCCAATATTTGGTTTTCGATTCCTGAGCACTTCATAGGTGGTCTTCTTGTGTCTCTTGATGTAAACAGACTGGTTTTGGGTGTGACAAGCTGTTGCCACTGCTTCTGCCCAAAAACTGGTGGGAAGACCTGATTCAGATAGCATACTTCTGGCAGCTTCTATCAGTGTGCGATTCTTTCTTTCCACAACTCCATTTTGCTCTAGAGAATGTGCTGATGAGAAGTTTTGAGATATGCCAGTGTCATTACAAAATGTTTCAAGTACTTTATTTTGAAATTCAGTACCATTATCACTTCGTAACTGACAAACTTTTCGAGTGTACTTGAGCTCAATTCTTTTGATGAGAGAGATTATTTCAGCAGGTGCATCACTTTTGGATCTGAGGAATACCACCCAGCAATATCTAGAGAATTCATCAACCACAACTAGAGTGTATTTCTTTCCAGCTCTAGTTTGAACATTCACTGGACCAAAGAGATCCATATGAAGCATGTGAAGAGGTTCAGTGATGCTAAAGTTTTGCCTTGTCTTGAAACTGGCCCTTTTCTGCTTGCCCATCTCACACCATGGACATGGCTTTTCTTTGTTAAAAGAAATCTGAGGTATCCCATCTACCAATTATTTTCGAGACAATTTGTTAATATTATTGAAATTAAGATGGGATAATCTTTTATGCCATAGCCAGTTGGTGTCCTCATCAGCCTTGGTATAGAAGCACTGCTCTTTTGGAGATGGTTCCATATCCATGATGTACACATTTCCCTTTCTTGGTGCAATCATCACCACTTTCCAATCCTTGTTAAATATGGTGCCCTGAGCAATATCGAACAAAACTTTGTAGCCATCATCACAAAGTTGGCTTACACTGATCAGGTTGTATTTCAAACCATTCACAAATGCAACTCTTTTGAATTCGACCTGTCCGTTATTGAGCACACCATATCCTTCAGTCTTTCCATTTTGATCATTACCAAACGTCACTGTCGGTCCATCTTGGACAGTGAACTCTTCCAGCAGGGGCTTACATCCGGTCATAGTCCGGCCAGCTGCGCTGTCCAGATACCAGGTGTTCTTTTTACGATCGCCCTGCATACCCACAAAAATCATTAGTTATTTTTGTGAACCCATCTTTTCTTGATGGGTTCACTGGACTTCACTTCAGAAGTCTCAGTTGATTGCTGTGGTGTTGAACTGGATGCTGCATCTGGATCTTGTTCAATAGCTCCAGGTGCAGGAGTAAAAACGATTGGTACTTGATATTTGTTCCCCTTTTTCTTTTCATTTTTAGCTCCAGATTGAGCAATTTTTTTTTTGTTTCAAAGGGGTTTTGATATTTTGTGTTTTAACTGGAGGAGATGAGGCTCCTTCCAGATTTTTAATTCTGGCAGTGCAACTCTGAACCTGCCTGGACAAAAGTTGGAGTTGACTTTCCAGTCTTGACAAAATATCATTTTCAGTAGGCTGCTGAACCTTGGACCTAGGTTCAGCTGGAGTTTTAGTCTTAGGATTCTTGGGCTCCTTTGACTTTTGAGGTAAAGGCTTATCACCAGCAGCCTTTTTAACTAGAGCTTTAGCTTGTTTAGCTCCAGGTTTAACCTCAGAGGAAGTGGTCTCAATGGGTTCAGTTTTGATATCTGTAAGCTGGTCATATGGGGTAACTGGCCTAAGAGCTGGAGGCATGGTATGGATATCTGGAATGATACTGGCCATGTGCACATCTCCAGATTTATAAGCATTATTCTGTGCATCAATGGTGTTTGTAAAAGCATCATAATTTAATCCAGATGCCCTTATCCAGGATTTGACAATCTTCTGTTCTTTTTCAAGATCAGATTTTAACTTTTGATTTTCAAAATCCAATGCCTCATATTTCAAAACTGACTCCTTGAGAGCCAACTGGACACTTTGCAAATTTGAAATTTGTGGTTTTAAATTATTTAATTCTGTCAGAACTGTTTCTAAATATCTTTCACTGTCAGTTCTAACAGTTTCCACAAAAATCAAATCACTGTTAAGTGATTCAGCAAGGTCCAGTTTCAGCTCAGGGTCAAGTTGAATGTCATATTCACAAACCTTTTTCAAAATGATGTCCACCCATCTACCAGAAATGACATCATCTTTCACCACATGTTGCTGGTCTTCCAAAGCCATGAAACACATGTCCATAATCTCTTCATCATCATCAGATGAGTCATCAGAGTATTCCCATTTTCCCTCAGTTTGTGCCATCATGCACTGGTTTTTCTCTTTTTCCATAGATAAAAGGGCAATCTGGGCTTTAAGCTTCTTGTATTTAGCTTTATAGCCATCATCAGCCCGATTGTTGTTAGGGACAGGGGGACCAGTTTGATTGTTCAACTGACTAGATCTGCATTCCTTCATGAAATGACCTTTCTTGCCACACTTATAACATGTAAGATTGGTCTTGTCCAGAGAGTTGGAGCTAGAAGCATTGTTGGAACCATTAAATCTATTAGATTTATGCTTAAACCTGTTAAAGGTTTTAGCAATCATGGTTACCAGATCATCATTGTCAGTTTCATCACAATCATCACTGATTTCAGTGGTTAGACCTGAGTTCAGAAAACTGTTCAACATCTCCTTCATAGAATGTGACTGGACATTCTCAGTAGATATTAAAGCAGCACAAGGTTTCTCAGTTATACTAGAAACCTTTGAACTCTGGGCATGATTTAAAGCATCCTGCTCAGCCACCAGTAGGGGTGTTCGCGGTTTAGATTTTAACCGGTTAAACTGTAAACCGAACCGTTTAAAAAACCGAAAAAAACCAAACCGTTTTTGAATTTGGTTTTGGGTTTGGTTTGTAACCGAAACCGAATTATATAATTGGTTTTTGGTTTGGTTATGGATACATGATAATGAATTTGGTTAAACCGAAAAAACCGAATAATTAATATTATTATTATGTATTTTTAAAAATATTTAATACATATCTTTTTTGTATGGATAATTATTAATGTATTTTTTACTTTTTAAGTCTATTTATTTATTATATTAACTTTTCCCGAAATTATAAAAATTCAATTGACAAATAATGAAGGACTTGATGGATAATTTTTAATAATGATGACAAACAAGAGTTTAGTTGTTTCATTACTTTCTAAAACTAGTTTCTTTGCCGATGACTATGTTAATTATTTATCCATATTGTGTTTGAAGTCTAAATTTACTACTTTGGTGAAAATTGAAATTGGGAACCTATTTTAGTTGAACACAACTTAGACAAAAAAAATGGTGAATTTGTGTTTTTCATATTTGGTTTTCTCGGTTTTAAACCGAAACCGAACCGAATTCTACTTTGGTTTTTGGTTTGGTTTTTTTTATTTTGAATTAGGTTTTGGTTCGGTTTCGGTTTTGAAAATTAAAAATAAAAAACGAAAAACCCGAACCAAATAGACCGAATAATCGAAAACCAAACCGATGAACACCCCTAGCCACCAGTCTCTGTGCATTGTTATTTTCAGTGAATCTGAAGGCTCCAATAAGAGATGCAAGAGTGTGGTTGTGCAGGGTCTTACCTTGTCTTAGGATAAGAATCATGTTTTCCCATTTGGAAGGAAGAATATCCCAAAACTTCTCAAGAAGAATATCCTTATCCTTTTCTACACCCAGCCCTCTCAGTTGATTAATCACACTGGTGAATCTGGTATAAGTACCAGTCAGGCTCTCATTGGGTAAGGCAAAGAAGGATTCATACTTCTTGTTTAAAGCAACTTTTCTGGTGACAATGGTGTCATCACCTCCTTCAAACTGAAGGACCAATTCATCCCACATTGCCTTGGCACTGGGGAACAACACAAGTGTTGGAATAAGGTCTTCAGGAACAGCCCCAAGGATCATGTTTTTTAGTCTGGTGTCCAAGTCCACCAGTCTGCGATCTTCATCAGACCAATGGTCTTCAGGCTTTTCTCTAGAGCCCCTTCTAGATCCAGTAGGATCAAGAAAAGGAGTCACCCCTTGAGACATGGGTACATGTGGGCCATCCTTAAGGATTCTCAACATGTATCTCTCTATCCCACCAAAATGCAAGAGCATTCTGGCCTTCCATGTACCAAAGGTCTCACTGTTTCCATCGAATTTGGGAACAAGAGTATTGGAATAATGTACATGGACATGGTTAGGGGGTGTAGGAGGAGGAGGAGGATTAGTATTAACATTTTGAACAGGTGGATTATTAACATTAGGATTTTCATCTTGACCAGAACCATCCCCACCTTCAGTAGTAGTCATCTAAGCAGATCTAGGCAAATATATTAGCCTTCTGCTCTGATACCACTTGTAGGTCCCAACTCAATAAATGGTACTACCTGAAGACACCACTATGTCGATGGTGAGGTTACTTTGCAATATAAACACTGAACTGGATACGACCAGCTACAGTGAGTGTATACCAAGTTCTTGGATAGATTACTTATTACGGTGACACGGTATTATAAGTAAAGACAATGCAATAAATAAATACTTGTAAAGTAAATCTGATGAGATCGATATGTAATTTTTCAAGTGTAATTTATTTATTATCGTTAAATAAATTATAAGGTTGTTGCGGAACCAAGATAATACAAATATGTAAATATCATAACAACCTATGAAATACAATGATCTAATACTTGGAAATTCTCTTCAACAATCGAAACACTTAAAGTTGTGAAATGTTCCTTTTTGCGATTGAGAGAATATTGCACAAGTTCACCAATAAATAATGTCTGAATATGCAAAGTTATTTCTTGGTTGTGCAAAGACCTCTATTTATAGATCAAGTTGTCATTGGGATTCCAACTTTATCGTACAAATATGGTTGAGAGCATTTAAGGAAGCAATACGACTTTCAATTAAATGCTGTATAAAGTATGACATAAAGTCACTTTATTCAACCTGCTTTATGTACTTTTGTACTTTAAACATATACAATTGCTATTGTCCGGTTAAAGGTACATAAAGCATAAAGGTCTTCCTCGTAATCAGTGTAAAGCTTTGTAAAGGCTTTAAACTGATATTCTTCAGTTTCTATCTGAATAGAATGTCAACTGGGCTTCGCTGCCATTGTCATACTCTATCTTCCATTTGTTGTCTTCGACTTCAATTGGAATGTCTTCACATCTGGTTAGATCTCAACTAGAGGAAGTCTTCAGTTGCATTAACTGTACGTTGCAACTGGACTTCATATATTCCTGGACAATTTCTTCAGGTCTCCAGATGCAACTGCAGACTGGCCAGTTTATCAGTAAATTGGTCCTAACAGAGGATTTGGCTACTTCTGATGTAAACTAACAGGTAATATACACAATCAAATTTGATTGTATACAAGTTTAGGTACAAACATGTCTGGCTCATAATTTTTGTGTTTTGAATAAAATTGCTATATTAGGTAAAGCTTTTGTCCTACTTGTATTTTGGGTTTTACGTAAATTGATTTGATATATTAGGATTTGTCTAAGTAGTAGATCGTAATGTACTAAGTGGAGAAAACATAAGTTGGAGATAAGACCTGTTAATGTTGACGTGTCTGACATGACGATCGATGACTAGTGTACGCAATATATGTGAAGTAGGAGCAGCTAGTCCATTCATCTAACAACGCGCATGAACGTTTTTTTATTAAATTGTTCCACAAAAAGCACCCCGTATCCAGAAAAGAGACAATATCATAGACCTGAAATCTTATTAGAACAGTGTAACTACACAAAACATTTACAAAAAAATATTATCTCTCTTATTGAAAAGCTCTAAAGCGGAGAAATTTATTAGCTACTTACCTTAATGCAAGCGAAATCAGAGGTGGGTGCAACCCGAACTGATCAGGAACCAAGGTAACGAAACACCAAAAGTAAAGAGGTAGCTGACCCAACCCATACAGCCGTCAACATTATCTTCTCCCACACAATGTTTGTTACTTTTACGAATATAACAACTCAACAAATAGCATAACAGGAAGAATCGATGAAAACATAAAACATTAGAGAAAGAATTATTGTACTTGTGAGTCCCAAATATAGATGGTTAACACCCGACTGGCAAGTAGTTCTAACTGGAAGTTGACCAGTGCAGAATACGATCCAGATATGGATAAACAATAAAATAAAGGTACTGAAAGTAAATACGAGAAACAACAAGTGCTGAAACTATATAAATAATATGTATATTTCAAGTATGTATCATTGAGACATGATGTGTAAAATCGAGTTTAAAATTTATAAACAAGAAATACCCTAAAACTGACTACTACACACTCTCGGGCAGTGGACCCGTTCGTATATAGTATAGCTAAAAGGTAAGTCCAGGATCGAACACAGGGACTAAAACTAAGTAATTGTTGACATTAAGTAATTCAAGTAAATAGGGGGGTTGTGACCGAATTGTCACGTTGCAAAAGTTAGTCAATAATTAGTAATCCCAAAGGATTAATCGAAAAGAGAATTTGTTTTAAACAATAATTTAAAAGGTCATCCATCTTGATTTCGCTTGACAACATGCTCAGATTGCACATAAATGAAGTTCTAACCCAAATTAGTTGATTAAATAACCGAGACTCAAACAAAGTACCAACCCCGTACCCGTCAAGTTGAAGACATCATTTGACTCTCTTGCTTAAACTAGTTTCGTTACAAAGACCGGTACCCCAAGACATCTTTTATAACTTCCCTAATAAAACAATTGGTTTGGTTATTGAAATAACAATTATACCTATCGATTGTACCCAACCGTTAACACATTTCTCCCTATTATCAAGAACGATTATCTACCGTACCCGTCATAGACCCAATCGTTTGTACCCAACAATCAAAATGAAATATATGTAATCAATAACTACCACTAAAGACACACATAAATCACCAATCAATTCAAGATAAATAATAAGGAAGAAATACGCTAAGATCTCGATATAACGTTAAATGAAATCAACATTGAATTAATAAAATTGTGCAATCTTTACATATTGTTTCACTCCATCAAGATGGATGATAAAGTGATTAGCCACTCATATTAAAAGAAGAATAACAATTAAAATAAGAAGAATTCATTGTTACCTAATGATAATAATCGAAAGCTACGAATGAAAATGATCAAATCGTGTTTGAAAACCTTGAAAATGATGAAGATCTGAAAATATCTCCAAATAGGGTTCCCAAAAACGGCTGCTAAAAGAGAAGAGGGGTTTTGGCATATTTTTCAAGCTATTTATACGATCCCCAAAAGCTGCCAGAAACGGGCCCAGTTGCGGCGCAACTGGGGTTGACTTTTGTGTTTTGACTTTGACTTTCGTTGACCAAGCTGGCTTGAACTTGAACCCATTGCGGCGCAACTGAAGGAGTTGCGGCGCAACTTATCCTTCTGCTTTTGGGTTGCGGCGCAACTCAATGTTGCGGCGCAATTCTCCGTTGACTCGCGTTGACTTTTGACTTATGTTGACTCGTGGCTGGACAGGAAGGAAGGGCGTTGCGGCGCAACTGGAAGAGCTGCGGTGCAACTTATTCTTCTGGAATTCGGTTGCGGCGCAATTGGGAGTTGCGGCGCAACTGGCCTTCTTCAGCTTTGACTTTTGTTGACTTTCTGCAATCTTCATCCGAATGCTTCCGAAATCCTCCGTTAGCACTTAATTCATCTCAACAATGTCGTTTTCTCCAGATTTGCGCTTAAATACTTGTCAGTAACCTGAAACACTAACAAATACCATAAACGCACTAATTGTATACAAAAACGACTCATAAACCATGCAGAATCAACTAATTACGTTGTGGGAAATGGGTATAAAATACGACATATCAAATCCACCCACACTTAAGCTTTGCTTGTCCTCAAGCAATTCCAAACTTCAAAACTCAATTTACCTTGGCACAAATGAGAATAACATTACCGTAATCAAAAAGAAGCTAAACCATCATTGAAAATGAAACGAGATGGTTAGGCGGTTTTAATCTTAAATGAAAACTGGAATGTTTGACAATACTTGACTGATATACAAGCCTTAATAACACGACTAAGCACAAAAGAATTGAATCAGCGATATCTCGTCTATCCTACTCCAACTAACTTACACTTGGGGTTGAATATTCGAATAATCACTCAATGCCAAGTCGTGATGCATAATCTTTTAACCATAGGCTTGTACTTGGTTCGTTCCTTCACCATCATAATGCAAGCACCACAACGTCTATCAAAAGAGGACTTTAAGGGTTTGAATGAACTTTAAGGCTAAACAAGGTATTTAAAAGGGTATGGAAATTTTGGATAACAAATGGTGTTAAAAGGAAATAACACAACATTTAACAAAGTTTTACATAATAGTCTAATCCATTAAATCCCATGTCACTAGTTGCCAACGGTCCAAAACCCGAGAAGTTGTCTAGACAATACCCCCAATAGACGATTAAAAACCGATACCATTGTGGTGTATGACACTAAACAACTCAATCAACCAATTCTAACCATGTTGGCTTAAACAAATGTGCCAACCCACAAATAACAACTTAAGATTATAGCATTAAAATCCGTTCGTTGGTGTAATTGATGTACCAACTTACAAAAATGATTTGACCAAAATTGAGAAATACCAACTGACAGCCCAAGCTCTTTTCTTTCTTTTTTTTTCTATTTTTTTTTCTTTTTCTGTTTTTCAATTCTTTTATTCTTTTTTTTTGTGAGCTACTTTTACTCTGACTAATTGGTATTCTCTTACATAACATTTGAAACAGTGACAAATCATAATACTCATATGCTGAAATGAACGATTCAGACTTTATCCAAGCAAACATGATGAAATCAATCTATTCTCAGTAACCGAGAATATCCCAACCCGACATACAGGACAACCCAAACCATCCACTAGCATAGGCAACCAATGACCCACAAGGACTTCGACTATCGGTATGGCTAGGAAAAGGTGTATATATAAAGGTGGATTAAATAACAAAGAACAGGCTAGTGACAACATGTTTTCTATTGTTTCTTGCACTAAAAATGAGTGCAACATAAGGGTTTAACAGGTGGTTCACTAACCAGTGTAGTTAGCTACTAAGCACATTAACAAAACATGCACAAAACAATTTTTTACGAAACAAGGGTAAATCAAACAAAGAACAAAGGTTTTATCCTAATTTTGCCTCTTCTGATAAATAACACGGAACGATCAACCAGGACAAGTTCTAGAATCAACGCAATCACCGGCACACTCATAGCAAATGAAATAATCCAGAAATGGAAAATCAACCTCAAACTTGCACATCATAGTTCAGAGCTCTAAGAGAGACCCTTACTCCTGGATAAATCCAAAAGCCTACGAGAGGGACAAATTAACAAGGCTAATAATTCCAAAACCGTAACACCTATCATAACTAGCAATGAATCAATAATCTCACAATTTGGGTGTTTTGGTGCTTTGAGCGTGCTAGTCATATTATTAATCCAGAAGGGATTGCCTAATTAATCAGTCAAAACACATTCCACATATTAAAATTTTGTACCCAAGGTGTAGTCAAATTCCTTATTAAGTTCTATAATTAAGTGACAAAAGCAATAAACTACAAGGACAAGCATGCAAAAGTTCAAAATTCCTCAAAAATACCCGACTTTTTCCTATTTACCCCCCCCCCCCACACACACACTTGAGTTGGACAATGCCCTCAATGTCCAAAGAACTAAGGCAAACTATGGGAAATAGGGGAAAGTAAACAAAAACAAAATCAAGAACAAGAAAAACTTGCCGGGTATGATGTATGTTCCATGCCTGAATATGATGCCAACAAAATATATCGCTGAACTTACTGCCAGCATATGCACATGACATTCAACTCGCTATTAACATGAACACACCATTAACGAGCAACATAATCAAATAAACCATGCAATCAACCTATCCCTAAATAACGGAAATGGAAAAGTAAAATACGATGTTCTATCACCCTTAAGGGTGATTACAAACCAACCAATGAAAATAAATAAAAGTACGGAAATAAAATTGTTCAAACAAATACAATTACAAGCCATCATCACCAACCGACGGCAGCAGCATCATCTCATCAAAAATCACTGAGGAGGGTAGGGGTAGCCAGGCATAGGTCCTGAACCAAAAATCAACCCAACCACCTGCTCAGCAAACGAAGGTTCCGCCGAACCTGATCCACCAGCATCTGCACCAGCCTGTGTACCTGCAAAAGATCCAAAGCTAACAGGGTTATCGGGCCCCGTCCCTCCAAGATCATGGGAAGGAGGCATCTCATACTGACGCTCTGGTGGATAGAAGAATCCACCTCCAGCTCTGTGCTCTGGAATGAAGATACTAGGAGGGCTATAGTCTGGAATCGGCTGAGGTGGATGAAACTGCTCACCCCTAAACTGGGCCTCGCATATGGGCTGATATCTATGCTGATCATGCATCAAATGACCCATACCTGAGCCCATCCACCTGAAATCACTGTCCACCCTCGATGAAACTGCTCACCCCTAAACTGGGCCTCGCATATGGGCTGATATCTATGCTGATCATGCATCAAATGACCCATACCTGAGCCCATCCACCTGAAATCACTGTCCACCCTCGACTAAAACTGCTCATGGGATTGCTGAAAGGTCTGCTGAGACTCCCACATGTTATTCATCATAGTCCCCAAAGAAGTAAAATCCCATGGACCTGAATGGGCGGCAGCAGAAGAAGATGGTCCCTCAGAAGGTGTAGTGGTGGCACGACGCTTAGTACGTCGTGCGGGCTCAAGTGGCTGCTCTGGTGCATCAGCCATCTCAGCATCATCATCATCATCATCTCCTCATCATCATCATCATCATCATCATCATCATCATCATCATCATCATCATCATCATCATCATCATCATCATCATCATCATCATCATCATCATCATCATCATCATCATCATCATCATCATCATCATCATCATCATCATCATCATCATCATCATCATCATCATCATCATCATCATCATCATCATCATCATCATCATCATCATCATCATCATCATCATCATCATCATCATCATCATCATCATCATCATCATCATCATCATCATCATCATCATCATCATCATCATCATCATCATCATCATCATCATCATCATCATCATCATCATCATCATCATCATCATCATCATCATCATCATCATCATCATCATCATCATCATCATCATCATCATCATCATCATCATCATCATCATCATCATCATCATCATCATCATCATCATCATCATCATCATCATCATCATCATCATCATCATCATCATCATCATCATCATCATCATCATCATCATCATCATCATCATCATCATCATCATCATCATCATCATCATCATCATCATCATCATCATCATCATCATCATCATCATCATCATCATCATCATCATCATCATCATCATCATCATCATCATCATCATCATCATCATCATCATCATCATCATCATCATCATCATCATCATCATCATCATCATCATCATCATCATCATCATCATCATCATCATCATCATCATCATCATCATCATCATCATCATCATCATCATCATCATCATCATCATCATCATCATCATCATCATCATCATCATCATCATCATCATCATCATCATCATGACATAATGAAATCGTACATCATCATCATCATCATCATCATCATCATCATCATCATCATCATCATCATCATCATCATCATCATCATTGAATCCTCCTCATCATCATCAGAATCGGCATCACCAAAATCAATCAACTCCGGAATATCATGCTTATGGGCTAAAGGCTTAATCAATTTCCACCTCTTCAAATCATTCCAAGTAAAGAGCTTCATAGGTTTGCAGTTCAAAGCGACTGCATTATCGGCACCTTCAAAATACCTCACCATTTTTGAAATGAAATGACCGCAGACTAACCCCCTATCCCGAACTCCTTTCGTCCCCATATGCTTTGCCAACACATAGGGGGCACATGCTTTCCTGTTTACTTCTCCCTCATCAAACAACCTCAACAACCACAAATCCTCCATATACAGCTTATCCGGGTGATTGGTCCTTTGGACAAAAGAATGGACCAACATCTTGTGGAACAATCGCAAGATAGGCGATTGGAGTGTATTTGCCCCACAAGCCGCTTTCCAACAGAAACCCGGTTATAGTAATCCCTGAAATCACCTGCTTCCCTCGTAAAACCAGAAGTAGCCCTAACAGACATGGCTAAAAGACGCTCAAAAGCAGGATCATCCAACTTCTCTTGGTTGTACATCCTAGTGCATAACCCAAACTCAGCAATAGTGAGGGTTCTGTTAACACCCCCACAACGAAAATATATAACCGGCTCAGCAAAAACATCCTTCACTTTCTCTATATTCTCAACCGAAATAGTTGAGTAGACCTCTAAACACCACTCTTTACACACTACCTCCCGGTTCCGAAAGATATCAAACCATAAACTGAATTCCTTAGCTACTGGATTTCCATCCATATCATTAGAACTACCCATCAGCTGCATATACCTACTAATGCCCCCACGAGCATTCAACGAATCCAACATACTCGATTCCATATACCGAGGCTCAACTATGTCTTTCTGTTCAATAGATGCTAACCTGGAGGTATATTCAATCTTTTTCTCGGGATGAGCTCTCGGGAATCGTAACCATGGGTGAGTAGGAGTTCCCATAGCAATGGCCTCGGGAGTAAGACAACTCTCAATCGGTGCAGCAGCCGACGAGGCTCTTCCCTTGCCTCGTCCTGCACGGCTAGATGAAGCTGGTTCCTACACATACAAAAAAAAACAATTAAACACTGAAACCCGACGTATAAGCATGTATATATAAGCATAAACGACACAGGTCTGGAAAAGGTCTAGTTGCGGCGCAACTTGGACAGTTGCGACGCAACTTATTTGTCTGGTTTGCAGTTGCGGCGCAACTTGGACAGTTGCGACGCAACTTATCTCTCTGGTTTGCAGTTGCGGCGCAACTTGGACAGTTGCGACGCAACTTATCTCTCTGTTTTGCAGTTGCGGTGCAACTTGGACAGTTGCGACGCAACTTATCTCTCTGGTTTGCAGTTGCGGCGCAACTTGGACAGTTGCGACGCAACTTATCTCTCTGTTTTGCAGTTGCGGTGCAACTTGGACAGTTGCGACGCAACTTATCTCTCTGGTTTGAGTTGCGGCGCAACTTGGACAGTTGCGACGCAACTTATCTCTCTGTTTTGTAGTTGCGGCGCAACTTGGACAGTTGCGACGCAACTTATTTGTCTGGTTTGCAGTTGCGGCGCAACACCTGTATTGTTTTGGGCAGATCGAGCAGCAGCAGGGTTTAACAAAAATAATTCCACAAACTCAAAATCAACTTAATTCTTAGGGTTTAGCATTTAATTAAGAAAAACAAGGCTTAATTAACCCTAAATTAATTTGAATGACCCAATCCACAAAAACAAATCATCAATCCTTCAATCAAAACAACCAACCCCTCATTGTTCTTGTAAATCCCTCACAAATTCGAACTTAAGAAGCATATTAAGCATAAAATCTATCTAAATTCGAATTATTCAAGAACACTATGAAATTAATGAATTAAAATCATGAATAGAGGGTAAAGTGACACATACCTTTCCGGATCTTGTCATTATGAAGATTGAAAGAAGATTAAAATTGAAAGAGAATAGAGAAGGGGAGTGTTTGGGTCGGTAGGAAAATTTTAGAGGAGAAGGAGTAGGAGCTCAATTATTTGAGAGAATAAGAGTATGTGAGTTATGAGACTACCGATCCCCTTTTGTTTAAAACCTGTTGACCCGGTTTGACCCGGGTTGCGGCGCAACCCCACCTGTTGCGGCGCAATGGGTTATTTTTGAACTTAATATATATATTTTTTTTATTTTATTTTTTTATTTTTTTTTGGATTTTCGATTTTTCTGAACATGACACGTGACAAGACACGTTGCGGCGCAACAAACAGACTGCGGCGCAACTGAAAAACAGTAGGATAAGTTGCGGCGCAACTAACCTAGTTGCGGCGCAATCTAGACAGTCTATTGCGGCGCAACTCGGCGCAACTCCCCCCCCCCCCCCCCACCCCCCCCCCCCCACCCCCCCCCCCCCCCCCCCCCCCCCCCCCCCCCCCCCCCCCCCACACACACTTACCTTTTGTTTTCTTCCTTGAAAACGACTTACCGGAAGGCATGAGAGCGGCTCCTACCTGAAATTCTTATTAAAACACATTACCAATGACAAATAACAAAATGAAAACAAGAAACACGGGTTGCCTCCCGCGAAGCGCTTAATTTATTTACGAGTCTTTAGCTCGACTCATGGTCCTTTCTTCATCAATTCCTTTCGAAAAATGGAAACTCGTCAACGACGGCTCCCACATTTTCCTCTTCTTCATGATAAAGCTTCAACCTGTGACCATTAACAATAAAAGTAGCTCCATCTGATTTAAACAATTCAACATAACCAGACGGATAAACATGTTTGATCACAAAAGGGTCGGTCCACCTAGAAGTCAACTTAGGTTGCTTGAACTTATACTTGGAAAGGAATAACAAGACTTTATCACCGACTTTCAAATCCTTCTCTCTAATCCTACGATCATGCCAAACCTTAGTTCTCTCTTTGTAGAGCATGGAATTCTCATAAGCATTCAACCTCAACTCATCTAACCAATGCAATTGCAACATTCTCAATTCACTACTTTCAACTAAGTCCATATTGCAATTCCTAAGAGCCCAATAAGCTTTATGCTCTATTTCTAACGGCAAATGACATGTCTTACCATAAAGCAACCTATAAGGTGTAGTCCCAATTGGAGTCTTAAATGCGGTTCTAAAAGCCCATAATGCATCATCCAACTTCTTAGACCAATTCTTAGGATTATCACCTATGATTTTCTCTAAGATTCGTTTTAAAGCCCTATTAGTGTTTTCTACTTGGCCACTCGTTTGAGGGTGATAAGAAGTAGAGAAACGATGATGAACACCATACCTCTTCAACACCTTAGCAAGTTGGTGATTCGCGAAATGAGTTCCACGATCACTGATTAAGGCCTTAGGACAACCAAAATGACAAAATAATTGCTTTAAGAAATCAATGACAACCCTTGCATCATTAGTTGGCAAGGCTTTAGCCTCGGCCCATTTCGACACATAATCAACCGCCACTAAAATATAAAGACACTTATTTGAAGGCGGAAAGGGTCCCATAAAATCAATTCCCCAAACATCAAATACCTCACAAACCTGAATGAAGTTTTGTGGCATCTCATCCTTCTTTGAAATGTTCCCTTGACGTTGACAAATTTCACACGTCTCCACTAAAGTTTGAGCTTCCTTAAAGATTGAAGGCCAATAAAATCCTGCATCAAAACCTTCTTACCGGTTACAGATGGTCCGTAATGACCACCGGTTGGTCCATAGTGGCATGCATCCAAAATCTATAGGGTTTCTGCACCGGCCACACATCTCCTGATCAAGCCATCTGCACACATTCGAAACAAATACGGTTCTTCCCAGAAATAATGCTTAATCTCAGAAAAAAACTTCTTTTTCTGTTGATAAGTCATTTCCTTAGGAAGAACACCTGCACATAAACAGTTAGCAATGTCTGCAAACCATGGATCTTCTTCCACATCCACCTGCATTAGAAACTCGTCAGGAAACGCATCATTAATATCATGCTCCTTTAACTCCTCAAGGTGAGGGTTTTCGAGCCTACTTAAGTGGTCGGCTGCCACATTTTCAGCCCCACTCTTATCTTTGATTTCAATATCAAATTCTTGTAAAAGTAAGACCCAATGAATTAAACGAGGCTTAGCATCTTGTTTCGAGAACAAGTACTTCAAAGCCGAGTGGTCGGTGAACACAATATTCTTATTCAAAACCAAATAGGGTCTAAACTTATCAAAGGTATAAACCACGGCTAATAACTCTTTCTCGATCACGGTATAGTTCTGTTGAGCCGGGTTTAAGGTCTTGCTAGCATAGGAAATAGGGCGGAAATGCTTATCCTTCCTTTGGCCTAGAACGGCCCCTAAGGCATAATCACTAGCATCACACATTAACTCAAACGGTAATGACCAATTGGGTGGAGACATAATGGGTGCATTGGTCAATTTAACTTTAAGTGAGTTAAAAGCATCAAGACATTCTTTATCAAAATTGAAAGGACATCCTTTTCTAACAACTTTGTCATCGGCCGGGTGATTTTTGAAAAATATTTTATAAATCGACGGTAAAACCCGGCGTGACCCAAAAAGCTTCGAATTGATTTGACATTAGTGGGTGGAGGCAATTTAGCTATAACGTCAATTCTTGCTTTATCTACCTCTAATCCCGCTTTCGAAACCTTGTGTCCCAAAACAATTCCCTCTTTCACCATAAAGTGACACTTTTCCTAATTCAAGACCAAGTGTGCCCTTTCACACCTATTGAGCATTCTATCAAGACTTTCAAGACAATTTTCAAAAGAACTATCAAAAACAGAAAAGTCATCCATAAAAACCTCCATGGATGTTTCGATCATGTCCTGAAATATGGCAATCATACATCTTTGAAAAGTACCTGGGCATTGCAAAGACCAAATGGCATCCTTCTATAGGCATAAGTGCCAAAAGGGCAAGTAAAAGTGGTCTTCTCTTGGTCCTTGGGGTCAATGGGTATTTGGAAGTACCCGGAGAACCCATCCAAAAAGCAAAAATACTCGTTACCGGCGAGCCGTTCGAGCATTTGATCAATAAAGGGCAAGGGAAAGTGCTCTTTTCGGGTAGCATCATTTAATCTCCGATAATCTATACATACCCTCCACCCCATGACAGTCCTAGTGGGAACCAATTCATTTTTGTCATTCAAAATTACGGTCATCCCACTCTTTTTCGGTACACAATGTACCGGACTCACCCATGAACTATCCGAGATGGGGAATATGATTCCCGCATCAAGCAACTTTATAATCTCCTTTTTAACCACATCTTTCATATTTGGATTTAACCTTCGTTGCCTTTGCACAACCGGTTTCACATTATCAACAAAGTTTATGGTATGTTTGCAAAATTCTGGACTTATACCCGGAATATCGGAAATTTTCCATGCAAAGGCCTTTTTATGGGCCTTTAGGACGGTCATAAGTCTAGATTTCCCATCCTCCATTAATGAGGATGAGATGACAACGGGTAAAAGAGATGTACCTTCCAAATATGCATACTCAAGATGGTCCGGAAGTGGCTTGAGCTCCAAGTCGGTAGGAGGGTTCTCTACCGAGGTTAGCACCCGTGTGCTATCACTACCCGTGATCTCTTCATAGGTCTCGTCTTCCGGTGGAGTTTCATCAACACTTAATGCCGTAATCTCTTGCATCATATCTCCAACCAACTCTTGCTCTTCTTCACTGCAAGCTAGCAATGCTTCACCTTCTTCCATGTCCAAGAAATCCATGAGCTCTTTCTCCAAAGCATCTTCTTCTTCAATCACATCTAACCTGAAACAAGTTTCATCACAAGAGTAAGGATGCTTTAGTGCTCTATCAACATTAAAAACAACTCGGTCATTACCGACCCCTAGGGAAATTTCCTTAGCCTTAACCCGGATGATAGCATCCGCAGTCATCAGAAATGGTCGGCCAAGAATGAGGGGAACTTTGGCATCCGCCTCCATCTCAATAATAACAAAATCAATCGGATATATCATATGCCCCACCTTAATTTGCAAATTTTCCGCTATCCCCATGGGATATTAGAAAGAACGATCCGCGAGCCTAATGCACATGCGGGTAGGGGTCAACTCTCCTAGAGACAACTTTCAATAAACGGAATAAGGCATCAAATTAATACTAGCCCCAAGATCGGCCAGTGCCTCACACAAATAAGTACCAAAAGAACAAGCAATTAGAAAACTCCCTAGATCTTCCAATTTGGGAGGAATCTGATTCTGAATGATTGCTGAACATTCGGCACTCATAACTGCAGTCTTAGCCTCTTCAAGCTTCTTCTTGTCACTTACAAGTTCCTTGAGGAACTTTGCATAATTAGGCATACCTGCAAGCAAATCAACTAAAGGAACAGTTATATTCACAGACTGAATAAGATCAACAAATTTCTTAAAATGTTCCTTGACTTTTTCTTTCCTCAACCGTTGAGGAAATGGAATCTTTGGTTGATACGGCTTCACCGTCGGTTTCTCAACGGGTTTGGATGGAACGGCCGGTTTCGGCACGGCTTGGTTCGGTTCCATCTCAACTTCTTCATCACCCGTCTCCTCTTCTTCATTAACCTGCACAAGTGGAGAAGAATCATTAGGTAAAGGGTTTGCAGAGTCATAAGTCTTACCCGTCCTTGTAGTGATGGCATTCACTTGCTCATTTCGAGCATTTGGAGGGGTATACTTCTGTCCCGATCCTTGACTGTTTTGCCCTTGATTATTGAATTGAGGCTTTGGATTCTGTTGAGTGTTGCTCGGTAGAGTACCGGGCTGCCTATTCGAGTTTCCTAGCCTCTCAATCCTTCCTTCTAAATCCTTAATGGTGGCTTGTTGATTCTTTGCTCCTTGATCCAACTTGTGCCCCAATCCATCTAAGCGAGTAGTCAAAGCGTCCAAAATAGAAATCACCTTCTTGGACTCTTCTGCAACTTGTTCATTAGTTTCCTTTTGGGCACCAATGAACTCCTTCACTATGTCTCTTAATTCTGGATCCGAGCCTCGTTGATTGGTGAACCTACTAAACCTGTTACCACCATAACCAGAACTGTTAGCATTAAAAGAAGAAGTAGGGTAAGAACTACCTGATGGCCGGTTTTGATAACCGGTATTTTGGTTGAAATTCCCTTGATTCTGAACATAACTAACATCTTTCACTGGTTTATCCGGGCAATCCTTCGTATAATGCAAGTCTCCACAATGCTCACACCCGTCGGCCATAACCTTAACATCTCTCTCAAGGCTCTTGAATCTAGTATCTTGACTATCAAATCTCTCATTCATTTGCTTCGAGAGAGCCTTGACTTCGGTAATAAGCTTAGAGTACTCACTACCTTCCACCTTAGCCACGGTGGTTCTACTAGATCTCTTGTCTCGGTCCTCATCCCTTGTAGAATACTCTCTAGCCATATCCTCAAGAATCTTATATCCTTCATTTGGGGAGATGTTGTTTAGACTACCCCCAAATGCATAACCGAGCTCCCTTTTTCGTTTTTCTATCCAAACCATCATAGAAAATCTCAAAGCTTTCTTCGGTACCCATACTATGTCCAGGGCAATTTCTGAGCATTTCCTTGAACCGTTTCCATGCATCAACAACATCTTCACCGGGTTCTTGAGAAAAACCTCTGATTTTATTTTCTAATTGTCTTTGAGTTCTCACAGAATAAAACTCATCAATAAATCCTTCTCGAAGTTCGGCCCAAGTGGTGAATGAGTTATCGGGTAACTCCTTAAACCATGAAGCTGCATCTCCTACGAGAGTTAAAGGAAATAGTTCCAACTTTACAGCTTCAACTTGTCCTGTTCCATACTGATATAGCCTATAGATTTTCTCAAACCTCTCAAGATGTGCATATGGGTCATTTATTCGAATCCCATCAAACAGCTAAGCTAATAAATGCTGCATAAGATAAGAGAGTGGGAGGCCGGCCCCCGCCCATCTGGAGGTGCACACCCATTTATGAACATATACAAAGGGCTAAAGAGAGAAGTCCATGGAGAACTACCAAATCCAATGACTTTTATTTGTTCGTACCATTCTGTCATCGATCACTGCTGGGTCGGTTGGTGAGTCACCCAAAAAAAGCATCGAGAAAGGTCAAGCATATATGTTTTATGAAATGATCATATCCTCTTCTACACTCTTGAGGTGATTCCCTTACAAAGAGAAATCCACTGAAATAGCCGGAGGGCGAATAGCTGTGCCCCGGTCCGCCGGTATATTTCTTCTTTTCTCCCCGTAAGGACGGGCATTCGGATCTACCGGTTGTTCATCACCCATTCTTCTACCCCTTGGTTGTTGGTTAATATTGAGGTTAACCCGAGGGAATACAAGTACACTCGGCTCAGGTGTTTGAACTTTCTCCTCAGTATCTGAATCTGAGTCTTCACCTGTTTCAAAGACTCTACCTGCTTCTTTCAACCTGTTAACCAACTGATCTTCTGAATACTGAACGGGTGGGACACTGGTTTCGGTTTCTAAATCTATTTTGACTGGTGTAGATGGTTCCCGGTTATCTCTTGACACAAGTCGACGTCTGACTTTCCCTGGATTAGACAATGGGCTAAGCAAAGGTCGGCCAGAAGCTCTTGTGTTCATCAACTAACAAGAACCTGCACACTCACCACAAACAAACCGTCAACCGCACATGTGGTATAATTGAAATAAAATAAAATACAAACTATCTAGTAAAGCAATAACTTTCTCACAAATGAATGTGAAAAAGGATCGAACTACAAAATAAACAACTACTTAAAATTAAGTCCCCGGTAGCGGCGCCAAAAACTTGATGTGTAAAATCGAGTTTAAAATTTATAAACAAGAAATACCCTAAAACTGACTACTACACACTCTCGGGCAGTGGACCCGTTCGTATATAGTATAGCTAAAAGGTAAGTCCAGGATCGAACACAGGGACTAAAACTAAGTAATTGTTGACATTAAGTAATTCAAGTAAATAGGGGTTGTGACCGAATTGTCACGTTGCAAAAGTTAGTCAATAATTAGTAATCCCAAAGGATTAATCGAAAAGAGAATTTGTTTTAAACAATAATTTAAAAGGTCATCCATCTTGATTTCGCTTGACAATATGCTCAGATTGCACATAAATGAAGTTCTAACCCAAATTAGTTGATTAAATAACCGAGACTCAAACAAAGTACCAACCCCGTACCCGTCAAGTTGAAGACATCATTTGACTCTCTTGCTTAAACTAGTTTCGTTACAAAGACCGGTACCCCAAGACATCTTTTATAACTTCCCTAATAAAACAATTGGTTTGGTTATTGAAATAACAATTATACCTATCGATTGTACCCAACCGTTAACACATTTCTCCCTATTATCAAGAACGATTATCTACCGTACCCGTCATAGACCCAATCGTTTGTACCCAACAATCAAAATGAAATATATGTAATCAATAACTACCATTAAAGACACACATAAATCACCAATCAATTCAAGATAAATAATAAGGAAGAAATACGCTAAGATCTCGATATAACGTTAAATGAAATCAACATTGAATTAATAAAATTGTGCAATCTTTACATATTGTTTCACTACATCAAGATGGATGATAAAGTGATTAGCCACTCATATTAAAAGAAGAATACAATTAAAATAAGAAGAATTCATTGTTACCTAATGATAATAATCGAAAGCTACGAATGAAAATGATCAAATCGTGTTTGAAAACCTAGAAAATGATGAAGATCTGAAAATATCTCCAAATAGGGTTCCCAAAAACGGCTGCTAAAAGAGAAGAGGGGTTTTGGCATATTTTTCAAGCTATTTATACGATCCCCAAAAGTTGCCAGAAACGGGCCCAGTTGCGGCGCAACTGGGGTTGACTTTTGTGTTTTGACTTTGACTTTCGTTGACCAAGCTGGCTTGAACTTGAACCCATTGCGGCGCAACTGAAGGAGTTGCGGCGCAACTTATCCTTCTGGTTTTGGGTTGCGGCGCAACTCAATGTTGCGGCGCAATTCTCTGTTGACTCGCGTTGACTTTTGACATATGTTGACTCGTGGCTGGCCAGGAAGGAAGGGCGTTGCGGCGCAACTGGAAGAGCTGCGGCGCAACTTATTCTTCTGGAATTCGGTTGCGGCGCAATTGGGAGTTGCGGCGCAACTGGCCTTCTTCAGCTTTGACTTTTGTTGACTTTCTGCAATCTTCATCCGAATGCTTCCGAAATCCTCCGTTAGCACTTAATTCATCTCAACAATGTCGTTTTCTCCAGATTTGTGTTTAAATACCTGTCAGTAACCTGAAACACTAACAAATACCATAAACGCACCAATTGTATACAAAAACGACTCATAAACCATGCAGAATCAACTAATTACGTTGTGGGAAATGGGTATAAAATACGACATATCAAGACACGATGTACTTTTCAATGTATTTGATTTATTGATATAAACAAATACAAAGGTTGTTGCGGAACAAAGATAAACACCCAAGTGTAAATATCTAAATAACCTAGAAATACAAGTGATCTAATAACTTGGAAATACTCTTAAGGATTACTTAGAGTATATCTCACAAGTTGCAATGCTAAGGTTTCAAGCTATTTGCAAGTTGTGAGAAGACTTATATTTATAGACCAAGTCCATGATGACGTGGACCAGATCGTACAAATATGGTTGGGAGCATTTAAGGAATTAAAGCTAATTCCTTACATGCGTACTTTTAAGGTTAAGTATATAAGTCAATTGATGTGACTTGTCATACTTTATTCCCAACCTTTACTTTTCCTTGTACTTTCATTAACAGTTAAATCTATTAACTGGGTAAAGGTATGTAAAGTAAAAAGTCTTCCTCGTAATCAGTGTAAAAGTGTGTAAGTACTTTTACACTGAGATGCTTCAGTCTTCGATCAGGTAGAATCAACTTTTGAGCTCCACATCTGAGCTTGATTCTCTTTCTTCAGACTTCAGTCTTTGACTTCATTCTGAACGGTATTCTGATACGTTGATCTGAACTGAAGTGAAGCTTCAGTGAACTAATTCTGAACGACTTCAGAATTCTGTACAAGTATTCTTCACTGAGCTTCAGCTATTTCTGAACAAATTATACTTGGTCTATTTTCGACCTAACAAATTCCCCCTATTTGTTCTGAAATAGTGCATGCATCTCAGACTTCTATCTATACATGTTTGTAAGTCTAAAATGCAAGTTTTGTTTAAGTTGTAAAAGTTTTCTAAGTACATCTTATAGATCATTAATGTCTCAGAATTTTACTTGTGATTTTTCTAACTTAAACCTATCATCTATTTGTTAGCTACAAAATGTAACATATATATACAAACTGAAGTGTTTGTTACATTTGCAAATATTTATACAAGTAAATGATAAACTGAAAAGAAAACTACTTCTTTGCAGGCCTCGAACCAGAAGGTGCTTCAGTGGAGAATGATCCTTCTTTCCAAACAATCTGCCTTCAATCTCTACCTTGGCTTGCATTTTTTGTTGTATTCTTGATAACCATGCACCAATCAGAGCAGATTTTGGCTTCCCCCTCAGAATCTGGATCATCTCTCTATGCTCAGAAATCCCAAATTCGTGCACTGAAACCTGATTGTATTCTTCACTGAGCTTCAGCTATTTCTGAACAAATTATACTTGGTCTATTTTCGACCTAACAAATTCCCCCTATTTGTTCTGAAATAGTGCATGCATCTCAGACTTCTATCTATACATGTTTGTAAGTCTAAAATGCAAGTTTTGTTTAAGTTGTAAAAGTTTTCTAAGTACATCTTATAGATCATTAATGTCTCAGAATTTTACTTGTGATTTTTCTAACTTAAACCTATCATCTATTTGTTAGCTACAAAATGTAACATATATATACAAACTGAAGTGTTTGTTACATTTGCAAATATTTATACAAGTAAATGATAAACTGAAAAGAAAACTACTTCTTTGCAGGCCTCAAACCAGAAGGTGCTTCAGTGGAGAATGATCCTTCTTTCCAAACAATCTGCCTTCAATCTCTACCTTGGCTTGCATTTTTTGTTGTATTCTTGATAACCATGCACCAATCAGAGCAGATTTTGGCTTCCCCCTCAGAATCTGGATCATCTCTCTATGCTCAGAAATCCCAAATTCGTGCACTGAAACCTGATTGTATTCTTCAGCTGCCCTTCCTTCTCTTTTAACAACCAAATCAAAGAGCTTCAATCCATCAACTTTTGTTACTTCTATGTCAGTTATTTTGGCTGGATGGGATCGGTGCTTCATATAATGCTCATACTGATCCTTTTCATGTTTCCTTTCGATCTCAGTGGCATCATCAGACATTGGCTTGAAGGTAGAAAGGTCAGCATCACGAATGTTCTTTCTTGAAGACCTTGGTCCAGTCACTTTGGGCTTTGTGGGTGGCCTTGACAATTCTTTTTCAACCTTCAGAACTCCAGCCAGAATTTCTTTCTTTTTGATTGCCATCTCCTTTTCTCTATTTTTCACCAAGTCTTCAATAGACAACTTGAAGGTGAGACTTTCCAGCTTTTGTTCCAGAGGTGAATACATCATCCCACACTCATATTCAACCATATCAACTACTGCTTTCTGCACTCTTGGATCATTTTTGATCTTCATATATCTTTCCAGAGAGAGAACAAGAGCTGCAGCATCAACATGATCAAGGGTCCCCATCTTCAGATGTTGTTCCCTTTCTCTTTCCTTGTTTTCCCTCCACATAATGAATTGATTAGAAACTTGCTTCTGCAAAGCCTCTAATTTCTTGCTATCAGCATTAAGGTCATGAAGGGGATAACCATGCTCATCTACATTTTCACCAACAACAATCCCAGAACCCTTAGAATTTTTCTTTGTAGGTTCATCCACCACTGGGGCCTTGCCCTTATCTTTCATAACTGGTTCAGCAATATGGACTTCAGATTTCTGAACTTGTTCCCCCTGAACTAAGGCACTACCAGATTGCACCTCAGCTTGATTCTTGGTTGCTTCTATCAATTCTTGAGTACTTGAAAGCAGACCAATAGGCACATTTCCCCCTTTGGGGATCCTAGAAGGCATTTTGGCATATAAATCAATAGCAGTCTGTATGGCTGATGTGTGAAATCGAGTTTAAAAATTAAAACAAGAAATACCCTAAAACTGACTACTACACACTTGCGGGCAGTGGACCCGTTCGTATATAGTATAGCTAGAAGGTAAGTCCAGGATCGAACACGGGGAATGGTTTTGAAATAGTTGTCAGCTAAAGTGGTTTTGGAATTAGGGTGGAACCGTAGCCTAATTGCTACCTCAACTTAACAATAATAAATTAAAGAAATTGAAAGAAAACATATTGTACCAATGATTGTTGAATATAAATTGCAAGACAGAAAATTAGATACGATCTAGATGGATGTTCTTGAATCTTCAATGAATCAAACGATGAAATCTGCGATGATCCGTCAAAGACCCTTGGTAGAACAGCTCCTAGAAAGAAAAACTTGGATAATATGAAATTAGGTTTTCTTTTCCTTTTATATCTCCCTCCCAATCTGGTGCAAAGGGGCTGTAGCCCTGGTCTCCCCGTGCACTCACTGCGCCGCAGTGGGCACAGTGCGCTCCTACTGCGGCGCAGTGTTAAACCACTGGAAATTATTTGCTTTTGATCGACCAAGGACTGCGGCGCAGTGGGGTAACATTCCTCCCACTGCGGCGCAGTGGGGAATGAGTCCTCCCACTGCGGCGCAGTGTTAAACCACTGGAAATTATTTGCTTTTGATCGACCAAGGACTGCGGCGCAGTGTTAAACCACTGTAAATTATTTGCTTTTGATCGACCAATGACTGCGGCGCAGTGGGGAATGAGTCCTCCCACTGCGGCGCAGTGTTAAACCACTGGAAATTATTTGCTTTTGATCGACCAAGGACTGCGGCGCAGTGGGGTAACATAATTGAAAAACTCTTGAATTAAAATATTGCAATCATATCATTCGTCAAGTTTCATCAAAGTGGATGATTAGAAATTTAGCCAATCATACTAAATTGAATTGCAACAAAGAAATTGAAATAACAAGACAATTTAAAAGTAAAGAAAGTTCAAACAATATGAATAAAGATCATCCACTTCGAATCCACTTGACTTCAGTTATGATTCCACACGATAAAGTTCAAATTATTCAGAATTGACAAGATAATCGTGAAAGGATAAAATGCTCGCGTGGTACCACCAACCGTTTCTAAACACGTTTACCAATTAACTCCTATTATAGATTTGACATTCACCGTCATACCATGAACCGGTGACAATCGACCATAGACAATCGAATTGAAACGATAAACGTATTCACCTAGTACCACTAACGATGAACACATAAACCATCAACATCAAAGAATAAATCGCAAGGAATTAATTGATAAAGATCACGACACAACGATAATTGAATCAACTCTTGAATTAAAATATTGCAATCATATCATTCGTCAAGTTTCATCAAAGTGGATGATTAGAAATTTAGCCAATCATACTAAATTGAATTGCAACAAAGAAATTGAAATAACAAGACAATTTAAAAGTAAAGAAAGTTCAAACAATATGAATAAAGATCATCCACTTCGAATCCACTTGACTTCAGTTATGATTCCACACGATAAAGTTCAAATTATTCAGAATTGACAAGATAATCGTGAAAGGATAAAATGCTCGCGTGGTACCACCAACCGTTTCTAAACACGTTTACCAATTAACTCCTATTATAGATTTGACATTCACCGTCATACCATGAACCGGTGACAATCGACCATAGACAATCGAATTGAAACGATAAACGTATTCACCTAGTACCACTAACGATGAACACATAAACCATCAACATCAAAGAATAAATCGCAAGGAATTAATTGATAAAGATCACGACACAACGATAATTGAATCAACTCTTGAATTAAAATATTGCAATCATATCATTCGTCAAGTTTCATCAAAGTGGATGATTAGAAATTTAGCCAATCATACTAAATTGAATTGCAACAAAGAAATTGAAAGAAAACATATTGTACCAATGATTGTTGAATATAAATTGCAAGACAGAAAATTAGATACGATCTAGATGGATGTTCTTGAATCTTCAATGAATCAAACGATGAAATCTGCGATGATCCGTCAAAGACCCTTGGTAGAACAGCTCCTAGAAAGAAAAACTTGGATAATATGAAATTAGGTTTTCTTTTCCTTTTATATCTCCCTCCCAATCTGGTGCAAAGGGGCTGTAGCCCTGGTCTCCCCGTGCACTCACTGCGCCGCAGTGGGCACAGTGCGCTCCTACTGCGGCGCAGTGGAAAACCACTGGCATTCTGAACTAGGGTGACTGCGGCGCAGTGGGGAATGAGTCCTCCCACTGCGGCGCAGTGGGGAATGAGTCCTCCCACTGCGGCGCAGTGTTAAACCACTGGAAATTATTTGCTTTTGATCGACCAAGGACTGCGGCGCAGTGGGGCATTCCTCCCACTGCGGCGCAGTGTAAACCCTCTGGACAGCCTTGGCTTTGGCACACCTTGACTGCGGCGCAGTGAGCATGGGAAGCTCCACTGCGGCGCATCCACTGCGGCGCAGTGCAAATATTCTGATCCAAAACCTTCTCTTCAACTCTTGAACACTTGCAACAAATCTCCAATCTCTTCACCTTAGCAACTCTCGATTGTACAAAACAACTTCTAGGCCGATAAATCATCCGAAAACGTGTCAGATGAACGCGTAACCTGTTTAGAGCCTGAAACCACTAACAAACACCATAAACGCGCCAAATGCAAACAAAATCGACTAAAAACACTTAATAAAAAGGCCAATAATGATGTGGGCGATTGATATAAATTGGTCATATCAAATCCCCCCACACTTAAGCGTTGCTTGTCCTCAAGCAAATCTAGAAATTAAGCAAAAAGCATTCCTTGGCAATGAAACTATAGCAACAAATTATGAGTATCAAAAAGAAGCCACACCAAGCACGTCAATGACAAAAGTTGGGTGAAGCGGTTTTAAGCTTAAATGAAAACCCGAAATGTTTGACAATATCTGAACAGTCCACAAGCCTCAATAACACGACAAAGCAAAAGTGAAACACCTGAGCCTATCAAAATCAGCCTACTCCAACAAACTTACAATTGGGGTTGAATATATATGAATAATCACTCATTGCGCGGACGTGATGCATATCTTACCATAGGCTTGAACAAGGATCATAACTCCACCGACGTGGCGTGAGCACCAAGTACATCATCAAAATAGGCATATAGGACGGTTGTAAAGTTAGGCTAAGGTGTATATGATGGAAATTTACAATGGAGTATGGGAAATTTAGGTTAGTGATAGGAAGTAACAAAAGTATAAGGTATGTATGAAATATGTAGAAAATAGTTTAATCAAAACCCGTACCATTGATTGCCAACAAACTACCAATCCCTAAGACGTTACCCCGCTAAGACACCTCAAAAACATCAAGCAAAAAACCGACACCATTGTGGTGTATCAACTTCAAACAACTTAGGAACAACCACATCTTCCATTCTATTCACCAATCCAAATGATACAACAATTCTTTAGACATATAAAAATGAGAAGTACCTACTAGTAGCCCAAGTTCTTTTTTTTTTTTTGAATCATTTTTCTGTTTTTCACTTTTTTCTCTTATTTTGAACCATTTTTACTCTACTAGTAGGCACCCTCTTACAATGATTAACGATGTCTAAAACAATATATTTCCTTTGAACAATACAAGACATTCCCCAATAACTTGACCAATCGACGTATTCCCGTATACCAAGAATATTCCAACTGACAATCCACTGAAGCTCTCCCAAACCATCCAAACAAACCAATGACAATCAATGGCTCCCCAGATTAGACTATCGGTATAGTAAGGTATAATTAGGTAACGTTTACATATATAAGTGATATATACAAAGGAAAAGGCTAAGTTAAAAGGGATGTAAAATGTACTTTGCACTAAGGATGAGTGCAACAAAGGTTTACAAAGGAAGGAAAGAAGGTGCATGTATAGTAACGGTAAAAATATACAAAAGCAAAGGTGAAGAGAAAGAAAGAAAAAAATGGGTCAAACCTAATATGCCAATTCGTCATCCAATGTACTTATATCACAAAAGTGATCTCACTGCGGACTCGTAACGATCACCAGGCCAAGTTCTAGCTCAACACATCACCGGCACACTCAAATAAAAGAAAGTAACCCGGAAATGGAATAAGTTAACCTCAAATTCGCACATCTTAGTTCAGAGTTCGAAATGGAACCCTTACTCCCGAATAACTCCAAGAGCCTAAGAGAGGGACAAATTACAAGGCAATCAAACCACAATCGTAAACACCTAGCACATCTATAAATGAAATGATGAAATCTCATATTTGGGTGTTTTGGATATATTTGAGTATGCAAGTAATGTTATCAATCCACAAGGATCAGCCCAATAACCATTCAGAACACATTTCGCCGATTAAAATTTGTGCCAAGGGAAAATTTTGTAGTGAAAATTGCTCATTAAATTATTATGAATTAAGTGACAAAAGCAATTTACCACAAGGACAAGCTCAACACAAGTTTCAAATCATATCATCTTCCGTCATCTTACCAAATTGAAACAACCAATCTCAAACATGCACATCATAGTTCAGAATTCAAGATAGAACCCTTACTCCCGAATAACTCCAAGAGCCTAAGAGAGGGACAAATTACAAGGCAATCAAACCACAATCGTAAACACCTAGCACATCTATAAATGAAATGATGAAATCTCATATTTGGGTGTTTTGGATATATTTGAGTATGCAAGTAATGTTATCAATCCACAAGGATCAGCCCAATAACCATTCAGAACACATTTCGCCGATTAAAATTTGTGCCAAGGGAAAATTTTGTAGTGAAAATTGCTCATTAAATTATTATGAATTAAGTGACAAAAGCAATTTACCACAAGGACAAGCTCAACACAAGTTTCAAATCATATCATCTTCCGTCATCTTACCAAATTGAAACAACCAATCTCAAACATGCACATCATAGTTCAGAATTCAAGATAGAACCCTTACTCTTGGATAAAACCCAAAAGCCTACGAGAGGGACACATCTACAAGAACGGCTAAATCTCAATGGCAAAACAACAAAAGAGATATATCCGGTAGCTTAAACCTATTTGCCACCCCCCACACTTAAGATGGACAATGCCCTCAATGTCCATATTCGGTCAAAACAAAGGTAAATAGGGGTAAGCAACATAGAAAGAAAAATAACAGAGTACAATAATCCAGGACCATCAAATCATCATAAATCAATCAGCAAATATGATTCCATCCCACGGGAACGGATGGGAATCATAATCATCATCACTCACTGGAGCTGGCCGTGATATCCGTGTGGGAGACCTGGTGGACCAAACAAACTGTCCAACACCCAGCTAGTCGTCTCCTCTGGTGCATCAAACAAACAAATCACAAATATGGTGCTGAACTTACTGCCAACATATGCACACCATCACACAATCAATCAATTGATGTCATAGAATAAAGATGAGAAGAAAATCCATGGGTCCTCCCCCACATTTGGGTTGTACAATGGACATCAATCAACCTGTTTCATTGCTTCACAAAACAAACCACAAATTCCCAAGCAGAAATTATCGTACCTAATTGTTCATGCAGAAAATAAAATAAACCAAAAGAAAAGAAAAATAACAGAGTACAATAATCCAGGACCATCAAATCATCATAAATCAATCAGCAAATATGATTCCATCCCACGGGAACGGATGGGAATCATAATCATCATCACTCACTGGAGCTGGCCGTGATATCCGTGTGGGAGACCTGGTGGACCAAACAAACTGTCCAACACCCAGCTAGTCGTCTCCTCTGGTGCATCACCTGAACCCGAAGCTCCAGCATCTCCAGCAAAACCCGAACTAGTACCTGCAAATAATCTAGGAGCAACAGAAGAAGATCCTCCAGCGACAGAACCACCAGCATAATGTCCAAACTGGACTGGACCACGAGGAGATCCACCCAAGTCAGGAGGGCGCGGGGTAGGCATAGGGAAGAAAGAATCGCCGCCCTGGCGATACTCAGGAACATGAATGGGTGGTGGCCGGAAATCAGAAATCGGCCTCACAGGAGTAAACGGCCGCCCGTGGTACTGGGCATCCCACATCGGCTGGTAATAATCAAGAGTATAATTAGTATACGCCTGCTGTGATCCTACCCATGAAATCTCCTGATCCATACGCCTCTGGTACTCATCAAAAGACCTACTACTAGCCTGCTGCCCATCCAAAATCTGCTGAAGCTGGGATCCTATCTCTGTCAAATCAATACCTGCACGGCCTCGCCTCCTCTGAGGCTCCTGAGGGGCATCCTCCATCTCCTCATCATCAGCAGCCTCCTCATCTGGAGGCGGTGCAGCAATAACACCTGTGTCTTCTAACAACCTTGCCTGCTCGTTCTTCTTCGGCTTCTTCACTATTTTGCCTATAATCAACTCCTTCTCAGTCAAACTCTCCTACGGCACCTGGAAAGACAAGTCCACCTGGCATTCATCAAGCTCAAAAACTCCCTGCCTCTTATATATTCTAGTGATGAAATGTCCCAGAACTAACTTAGAATCAGAGTGATTAACCATCCTATCCAAGACAACCATTGGGGCCAACGCAAACTTCCTCGGGGCCCCCTCAGAAAACAACTTAATTAACCACAAGTCCAACTGATATGCTTTGTCCCAATGGGTGGACCTCTGAACCAGAAATGTAACAATCATCCTATGTAACATCCTCAGTTTCACACTATGAATCTTGGACACGCTAACAGTGCCACCAGTCGGCCAAGCATGCCCCCCCGAAATCCGTCTCCAATACTGAATTATCGACTCTCCATCACCCAGATCCTGCTTCACATACAATCCCTTTCTTAAAAGCGCTCTAAAATCCTGATTATCCAACTGCTCCCGCGAATACATACCACAGTAATACCCAAACTCAGCAATAGATAACTTCCTCGGCTGACCCCCACAGAAAAATGTAACTATCCGCTCCTCAAAAATATCCTTAACTTTATTAAGCTCCTTAGTCAACTTCAATGTAGAATAAAACTCAAGACAAATCTCACGATAAACCGGTTCCCTATTGTTAAAAATCTCATGCCACATGTTACTGGTAACTACCCTACCACCAATCGGAACCTCAATACTAAACCATCTACGGATATCTGGCTGTATCCCATAAATCTGAGCAAAAGTAGGAGCAAGATACCTTGGAGGGCAAACTACCTGTCGATGAAGCGTGTAGAGTTTGTTTAAGAAGTAGTTCTTGTGGGGTTGCCTAGCCCCGTTGAACTCTAACCACGCGTGAACCTCACCCATCTCGTTCTCTCCAAAATTTAAATCAGGAATTTCAGGCTCTTTCCTAGCTCTCTTAGCTGGGGAACCTGCGGCCCCGCTGCTTTGTCCAAGCTCCATCTGCCTTCTCTGGTCAACTCCGCTAGCGGTCTGCAATCACAAACATTTAAACAAACAAACATGAGATATAAGGAATGCAAAACTGAACTAGACAGTGAGTTCCCACTGCGGCGCAGTGGGATTTGGCACCCCTCACTGCGGCGCAGTTAGGTTCGTAGCACGTGCAGGTCACATGGGCACCACTGCGGCGCAGTGGTCAAGAATCACCACCACTGCGGCGCAGTGGTATGAATTTCTGGGCAAGTTCAAACCTTTATCACGACTAGAAGCTAATAAATTAGGGGTAATTAAACATTACTACGGCCATCTTTCAACAATTAACATCACATAATCAAACATAAACCTCCCCCACACTTGTTCATCACAAAAAAAACTCCAATTTTTCAAAACCCTAACTTAAATTTCAAAATCAAATCCGGATAAACAAGTGTTCTAATTGAAAGATTAACCACCCCACCAGCCTCATTAGTCCATAATCAACAAAACCCACAATTAAATTCTGAAATTAAAACCCCTAAAAATTAAAAATAAAGAAAATACAAAGAAAATACTTACCGCTTTTCCCATGATGATAGTATAGAGATGGCAAACAAGAAGAATGGAGTAAAAACAAAGAAATTTATGTGAAGCAATGGGTGAATTTAGTGGAGGTTGGGGGTTTTGAAGATCTTGGTTCGGTTCAAGAAGAAGAAAGAAAGAAAGATATACTTTTTATGGTAAAAAAAATAAATTATTTCACCCCTCTTTGACTAACTTACAGCCCCGCTCCACATGCAGACTGGTCAACGGCCTCACTGTGGCGCAGTGATCTTCGACCTCCTCCACTGCGGCGCAGTGAGGCTTTTTGCACCCGAGGGACAGAGAATTTGGACTGCGGCGCAGTAAAGGTGTTCCCTCCCCACTGCGGCGCAGTGGGGATTCTCTGGTCCAGAATTCCCCTTTTTACTTAGAAAAATTTTGTAAGACAAATTTAAAACAACTTACCTCAATCCGCTTCACACCAAATTTGCACCTGCACTTTCTTGACAAAATAAAATCAAATCTATCTAAATAAAAAGAAAATAAATGTAATAAAATAACACGGGTTGCCTCCCGAGAAGCGCTTCATTTATTTACGAGTCGTTAGCTAGACTCGACCAATTTTTAAGCTTCATATTCAAAAATGGGGATCTCTTCAATCATCCCCTCCACTTGTTCTTCTTCCAAGTACAACTTAAGCCTATGACCATTTACAATGAAAGAACCGTTTCCATTTCTCTTAAACAATTCAACATAACCCGACGGATAAACATGCTTGATAACAAAAGGGCCAATCCACCTAGAAGTTAGCTTAGGTTGTTTAATTTTAAACTTAGACAAAAACAACAAAACCTTAGCTCCAACCTTAAATTTCTTTCTACGGATCCTTTTGTCATGCCAAACCTTGGTTCGCTCCTTGTAAAGCCGAGAATTCTCATATGCACCCAACCTAAACTCATCGAGCTCATGAAGTTGCAACATTCTAAGTTCACTAGCTTCCATCATATCCAAGTTCAAGTTCCTCAATGCCCAATATGCCTTATGCTCTATCTCAATAGGAAGATGACAAGTCTTACCATAGAGCAACCGGTATGGCGTGGTGCCAATCGGCGTCTTATAAGCCGTCCTAAACGCCCACAAGGCGTCATCTAACTTCTTTGACCAAACCTTGGGATTATCACCAACAGTCTTCTCTAAGATTCTTTTCAGGGCCCTATTGGTATTTTCCACTTGACCACTGGTCTGTGGATGATATGAGGTGGAAAAATGATGAACAACACCATACCTCTTCATGACCTTTGCTAGTTGATGATTTGCAAAATGGGTTCCTCGGTCACTAATCAAAGCTCTAGGGCAACCAAATCGACAAAATAACTGTTTAAGGAAATCAATGACTACCCTCGCATCATTCGTGGGTAAAGCCTTGGCTTCTGCCCATTTAGACACGTAGTCAACAGCGACAAGAATATATTGGAACTTATTAGACGGTGGGAATGGTCCCATGAAGTCTATACCCCAAATATCAAATACCTCACATACCTGAATGCTCTGTTGAGGCATCTCATCCCGCTTAGTTATGCTCCCTTGTCTTTGACAAATGTCACAAGTCTCTACCATAGTTTGAGCCTCCTTGAAAATTGTAGGCCAATAGAAACCTGCATCAAACACTTTTTTACCTGTAACCGAAGGACCGTAATGACCTCCAGTTGGACCATAATGACAAGCATCAAGAATCTCCCTCGTCTCAGCTCCAGCTACACATCTCCTTACCATACCATCTGCACAAACACGAAACAAGTATGGGCTATCCCAAAAATAGTGCTTAGCATCCGATATGAGCTTCTTCTTTTGCTGGGACGTGAAATCATTCTGTATCTCACCTGCAACCAAATAATTAGCAATATCCGCAAACCAAGGAGCATCATCAGAATTAGATATAAACATTAAAGATTCATCGGGGAAGTGATCATTGATCTCCCCTTCACGAAGTTCCTCCCGGTGAGGATCTTCCAAACGACTCAAATGGTCGGCAGCCAAATTTTCAGCCCCTTTCTTATCCTTGATTTCTATATCAAATTCTTGCAACAAAAGAATCCAATGGATAAGCCTGGGTTTAGCATCCTGTTTCGAGAACAGGTATTTCAGGGCTGAATGGTCAGTAAAAACTATGGTCTTACTCAAAACTAGATATGATCTAAACTTATCAAATGCAAAGACCACTGCAAGCAACTCCTTCTCTGTAGTTGTATAATTTTGCTGGGCGGGGTTCAAAGTTTTACTAGCAAAGTAAATGGGCTTGAAATGCTTTTCCACCCTTTGCCCAAGCACGGCTCCCACAGCATAATCACTTGCATCACACATCAACTCAAATGGCAATTCCCAATCCGGTCCAACCATGATAGGAGAATTAGTCAACTTTTCCTTTAAAACCTGAAAAGCACTCAAACAAGCATCATCAAACACAAAAGGGACGTCCTTCTCCAACAAGTGGGTCATAGGACGAGTAATCTTAGAAAAATCTTTGATAAAATGGCGGTAAAAACCGGCATGTCCAAGAAAACTCCTTACCCCTTTCACATTGGAAGGCGGGGGTAATTTGGCAATTACATCTATCTTAGCCCTATCAACTTCAATCCCTGCCTTAGACACTTTATGCCCTAACACAATACCCTCGGTCACCATGAAATGACACTTTTCCCAATTCAAAACAAGGTGTGCCCTCTCACACCGTTCTAACATCCTTTCTAAGTTATGCAAGCAAGTACGGAAAAAGTCCCCAAAAACTGAGAAATCATCCATGAAGACCTCCATGGAGGTTTCAAGCATGTCCTGGAAAATAGCGATCATGCACCTTTGAAAGGTGCCTGGGGCATTACACAAACCAAACGGCATTCGCCGGTAAGCAAAAGTACCAAATGGGCACGTGAAGGTGGTCTTTTCTTGATCCTTGGGATCAATGGGTATTTGGAAGTACCCGGAGAACCCATCTAAGAAACAAAAATACTCATTACCTGCAAGTCTTTCCAACATCTGATCAATGAAAGGAAGGGGGAAATGATCCTTACGGGTGGCATCATTAAGCTTACGGTAATCTATACAAACCCGCCAACCCGTGATAGTCCTAGTGGCCAAGAGTTCCTTATTCTCATTTTCAATAACTGTCATACCCCCCTTTTTGGGCACACAATGAACAGGACTAACCCAAGGACTATCAGCAATAGGAAAAATGATCCCGGCATCTAACAACTTAATAATCTCTTTCTTAACAACTTCTTTCATGTTCGGATTAAGCCTCCTTTGTCTCTGGACAACGGGCTTAACATCATCAACAAAATCTATTTTATGATGACAAAAATTAGGACTAATACCTGGAATATCGGTGGTCTTCCAAGCAAAAGCCCGCTTATGGGCTCGAAGCACAGAAAAAAGACTATCCTTCTCGTCACTCGAGAGTGAGGATGAGATAACCACGGGTAAAGAAGATTCACCTGACAAATAAGCATACTCCAAATGGGAAGGTAATGGCTTAAGCTCCAAATCAGTTGGTGGTACATCAACCGAATTCGGTACCCTCGAACTTCCATCAGCAACAACCTCCTCAAAACTCTCAACCTCGGGAGGTGTCTCATCCAAGCTAAGCGCCATAACCTCTGCAAACAAATCATCATCAGATATATCTCCCGATCCTAAATCAGCAATCTCCTCATCTCCAGTGTCGGTCTCCATTAGTTCCTGAAACTCTCGGTCTAAAGCATCATCAATAACATCAATCCTGAAACAAGACTCATCATTAGAATATGAATGCTTGATAGACTTTTCAACATTAAACATAATTCTATCCGTACCCACACCCAAAGAAATTTCCTTATCCTTCACACGGATGATAGCATCCGCGGTATTAAGGAATGGTCAGCTAGTCTAATACTCATGCGGGTAGGTCTAAGGACTCCCAAAGCCAACTTACTCCAAACCGAGTAAGGCATCAAATTAATGCTAGCACCTAAATCAGCAAGTGCCTTACAAGTAAGAGTACGAATAGAACAAGTAATAAGGAAACTCCCTGGATCTTCAAGCTTAGGTGGAATGTGGTTCTGCAAGATAGCAGAACACTCAGCATTAAGATAAGTAGCTTTCACCTCATCCATCTTTCCTTTATCAGTCACAAGCTCCTTAATGAACTTGGTATAATTCGGCATCCCCTGAATCAAATCAACTAAAGGAACATTAATGTGAACATTCTTGATCATGTCCACAAACTTGTCATACTGCTCCTTCAACTTTGCTTTCTTGAACCGCTGTGGAAATGGAATCTTTGGCTTGTATGGCTTAACTTCGGGTTCCACAACCGGTTTTGGAGGTGTAACCGGAGTCTTCACGGTCGGATTATCCTCCATTTCAATCTCCTCATCTCCAGTGTCGGTCTCCATTAGTTCCTGAAACTCTCGGTCTAAAGCATCATCAATAACATCAATCCTGAAACAAGACTCATCATTAGAATATGAATGCTTGATAGACTTTTCAACATTAAACATAATTCTATCCGTACCCACACCCAAAGAAATTTCCTTATCCTTCACACGGATGATAGCATCCGCGGTATTAAGGAATGGTCGTCCAAGAATAAGGGGTACCTTCGTATCTTCCTCCATTTCGAGGATAACGAAGTCAACTAGAAACACAATATGGCCTACCCGGACAGTCATGTTTTCAGCAATCCCAATGGAATACTGAAAGGAATGGTCAGCTAGTCTAATACTCATGCGGGTAGGTCTAAGGACTCCCAAAGCCAACTTACTCCAAACCGAGTAAGGCATCAAATTAATGCTAGCACCTAAATCAGCAAGTGCCTTACAAGTAAGAGTACGAATAGAACAAGTAATAAGGAAACTCCCTGGATCTTCAAGCTTAGGTGGAATGTGGTTCTGCAAGATAGCAGAACACTCAGCATTAAGATAAGTAGCTTTCACCTCATCCATCTTTCCTTTATCAGTCACAAGCTCCTTAATGAACTTGGTATAATTCGGCATCCCCTGAATCAAATCAACTAAAGGAACATTAATGTGAACATTCTTGATCATGTCCACAAACTTGTCATACTGCTCCTTCAACTTTGCTTTCTTGAACCGCTGTGGAAATGGAATCTTTGGCTTGTATGGCTTAACTTCGGGTTCCACAACCGGTTTTGGAGGTGTAACCGGAGTCTTCACGGTCGGATTATCCTCCATTTCAATCTCCTCATCAACATCAGCATCATCATTACCTGAATCCTGCACATCTGACACAACAACATTAGGCATAGGAGGTGGGTCATAAGACTTACCAGTGCGAGTGGTGATGGCTTTGGCTTGCTCATTTCGGACTGGTGGTGGAGTGTATTTCTGTCCTTGATTCTGTGGTTGATTCTGTCCTTGACTAAACTGAGGTCTAGGATTCTGCTGTGTGTTGCTAGGAAGAGTCCCCGTGGGCCTAGCAAGAGCAGCCATCCTACTTTCGAGATCCTTGAAATTAACTCCCTGATTTTTCATATTGATCTCCACCTTCCCACTTAACTGATCCAACCTCTCACTCAAAGTCTTAGTGTCTTCCCTGATCATTTGAATGCTAGTATTTGTTTCAACCTGATTACTAGCCAACTGCTTCATCATCTCTCTCAACTCGGCATTAGGATCGGCATTAGAAGAAGAAGAACCTGATCCTTGTCCTTGCTGAGTCTGCTGTTGTGGCTGATTCTGATAATTATCTCTTTGCCACCTATTTCCTGAAAAACGAGAATTATTAGATTGAAACGGAGAGCTATAAAAAGTAGTACCTGAAGGCCAGTTCTGCAAACCGGTGTTGCGGTAGAAATTCCCTTGGGGCTGATTTTGAACATAATTCACATCTTCTGGTGCCCGATTTGGACACTCATCAGAATAGTGCATATCACCACAATAATCACACCCATCGGCTACTACCTTAACATCCCTCTCAATTGCTCCAAACCTATTCTCTTGAGCAGCAAACCCCTTTTCCATGTGCTCAGATAGCACCCTAATCTCTCCAATAACCCCTGGGTCATTGCTAGCTTCAACCTTAGCAACTCTCCCTTGGTTAGTACCTCTCTTCATCTTTTTCTCATTCTTCAAAAACCTTTCATCATCCAAGGTTGAGCTATCCTTCGCCATGTCTTCTAAGATTCGATAACCTTCATTGGGTATAATATTATTGAAACTACCCCCGAAAGCATATCCCAATTTACGTTTGGACTTTTTATCCAACCCATCAAAGAAAAGCTCCACATATTTCTCCCTAGTCAAATCGTGCCCCGGATAATTTCTCAACATCTCCTTGAAACGAATCCAAGCCTCAACAACATCTTCTCCATCATCTTGTTCAAAAGATCTTATCATGTTCTCCAACCTTCTTTGAGTTCTAAGTGAATAAAACTCACCAATGAAAGCCTCCTTGAGTTGGTTCCAAGTAGTAATAGAATTTTCCGGAAGATCATTGAACCAATCAAGTGCTTCTCCTGTGATCGACATAGGAAATGTCTCAAGTTTCACGGCATTCATTTGGTTTTGCCCATATTGGTATAGCCGAGCCAACTTTTCGAACCTATCCAAGTGTTGGTAAGGATCCCATTTCCGTTTACCATCAAATTGATGCTCTTCTATGCTTTTTAGATGGTTTCCTTTTAAAGCGAAAGTGTGATCAATGGTTGGAGGTCTAATGGCGGAACCACGTCCCATTGGGATGGTACGGACCCTCTCGCCATAGCGAGTGTCATTCGGATCCCTTGGTTGTTCGTCCCCCATTTCCTCTTGCTTTACTTCAAAATTGAAAAACTCGTCCAAAAAGAACCCCTCCTCATCCGAATCAGGAGTGGGTTTGGCTATAGGTGAAAATGGTGTCGGTATTGGTGTTGTGGGTTCAGCGAAGTTAAAGCTACGCCCTCTTGGTCTTCTCGGAGTAGACAAAGGACTATTTAAAGGGAGACCCGAAGAACGCAAGTTCATCAACTAAAACAATACCTGCAAAAACAGAACTAACACAAATACGTCAAATGCACCTGTGATAAGAAAAGAAAACTAAACTAATAAACAAGTAACTTTCTCATGCGTGAGAAAGGATCAAACCACTTATTAACAACTAAATCGGCACACACTCCCCGGCAGCGGCGCCAAAAACTTGATGTATGAAATCGAGTTTAAAAATTAAAACAAAAATACCCTAAAACTGACTACTACACACTTGCGGGCAGTGGACCCGTTCGTATATAGTATAGCTAGAAGGTAAGTCCAGGATCGAACACGGGGAATGGTTTTGAAATAGTTGTCAGCTAAAGTGGTTTTGGAATTAGGGTGGAACCGTAGCCTAATTGCTACCTCAACTTAACAATAATAAATTAAAGAAATTGAAATAACAAGACAATTTAAAAGTAAAGAAAGTTCAAACAATATGAATAAAGATCATCCACTTCGAATCCACTTGACTTCAGTTATGATTCCACACGATAAAGTTCAAATTATTCAGAATTGACAAGATAATCGTGAAAGGATAAAATGCTCGCGTGGTACCACCAACCGCTCACAAATAACCCAAACACCTAAGTTGCTAGTTAAATTACCCAAGCCGGTACCACCAAAGCCTAGAAAATCTCCCCAACAATTAGTTTGCTTGATTATCCAATTACCAATTATGCCTATGTGAATGAAAACGTGGTACCACCAACCGTTTCTAAACACGTTTACCAATTAACTCCTATTATAGATTTGACATTCACCGTCATACCATGAACCGGTGACAATCGACCATAGACAATCGAATTGAAACGATAAACGTATTCACCTAGTACCACTAACGATGAACACATAAACCATCAACATCAAAAGAATAAATCGCAAGGAATTAATTGATAAAGATCACGACACAATGATAATTGAATCAACTCTTGAATTAAAATATTGCAATCATATCATTCGTCAAGTTTCATCAAAGTGGATGATTCAAAATTTAGCCAATCATACTAAATTGAATTGCAACAAAGAAATTGAAAGAAAACATATTGTACCAATGATTGTTGAATATAAATTGCAAGACAGAAAATTAGATACGATCTAGATGGATGTTCTTGAATCTTTAATGAATCAAACGATGAAATATGCAATGATCCGTCAAAGACCCTTGGTAGAACAGCTCCTAGAAAGAAAAACTTGGATAATATGAAATTAGGTTTTCTTTTCCTTTTATATCTCCCTCCCAATCTGGTGCAAAGGGGCTGTAGCCCTGGTCTCCCCGTGCACTCACTGCGCCGCAGTGGGCATAGTGCGCTCCTACTGCTGCGCAGTGGAAAACCACTGGCATTCTAAACTAGGGTGACTGCGGCGCAGTGAGGAATGAGTCCTCCCACTGCGGCGCAGTGGAAAACCACTGGCATTCTAAACTAGGGTGACTGCGGCGCAGTGAGGAATGAGTCCTCCCACTGCGGCGCAGTGTTAAACCACTGGAAATTATTTGCTTTTGATCGACCAAGGACTGCGGCGCAGTGAGCATGGGAAGCTCCACTGCGGCGCAGTGCAAATATTCTGATCCAAAACCTTCTCTTCAACTCTTGAACACTTGCAAAAATCTCCAATCTCTTCACCTTGGCAACTCTCGATCGTACAAAACAACTTCTAGGCCGATAAATCATCCGAAAATGTGTCAGATGAACGCGTAACCTGGTTAGAGCCTGAAACCACTAACAAACACCATAAACGCGCCAAATGCAAACAAAATCGACTAAAAACACTTAATAAAAAGGCCAATAATGATGTGGGCGATTGATATAAATTGGTCATATCAATGGCCTTCAGAGGTTCCCAACTCTGCTGCAGAAGGCAATCAGAAATGCCCTTTGCCATTGTAGAGAACTGAGCCCTTAACCTGAATGATGAGTTAAGGTTCAGAGTCTCTTTCTTAGTAAGATCTTTCAGCATTTTTCTATCTTCTTCGGAGAATGAGGGAGGAGGAGGAGGAGCAACAACACTTTCTTTCTTGAGCAAGGTCAGAATTTCATCTAACTGCTTGGACTGGCCCTTAACAACTTCATCAAGAGTAGATACAGGTTTTTGAACTTCTGCAACAACTTTATCTACCTTCTCGGAAGTGTCTGCAGTAAGTTCTAAGACCATCCTTCTGACCCCCTCTTCAACCTGTTCAGCCACAGAGGCTGAAATCTGAGCAACAAGATTCTGAGATATCTCAGACTTCAGCTTCTCAATCACATCACTACTAATCGAAGACCCAAGTTCTTTCTCATTAACACTTGGCCTTTTAACCAACTCATTCACCTCCTTCCCGACTGCCATAACTTCTTGTTTGAGCAGTTCAATACCAGATGTCAAGTTTGCAACAACTGAAGCTTGCACATCTCTTTTGGCCAGTCTGAAGGCTTCCCTGATAGCCGTACTTATTTTGTTACATGAATGCACCAGCTCATTTAGCTTCCCACTTACTAGTCCCTCATTTCCAGCAACCTTGGTGAACTCAGTGCCAAGGAACATCTGAGCACCCTTCATTTCAGCAATGGAACTAGTATTGGCAGTTAGAGATTTTGTTAAGTCCTCTACCTTGAGAAGGAGGCGTTGGACTTCGGTGTTTTACTTCTCTAACTGTGCTTCTACACTCAAAGGAGGAGGTGGTTGTGCAGAAACAAAAGCCACAAAGGGAATTCTACCAAGCCCATCTAATGCCTTCTCCAATTGCATTTCAGTTTGACTCTCAGATTCAGTAGCAGAGTCCAACTCTTTCTCAGTTTGATCATCATAATTTATGGGCCTTGGTACTTGGTGAATTTGTGGGTGTAAGTGTTGGAGTTGTGGTTGAAAGCGAGGTGAAGTGACATAGGCAGGTGTAGAGCCAGGTGGAAAATATGGATGTGCATGAGAAGTTTCAGGTTGGCGATATGGTTGTTCAACAAGTAAATTTTGGATTTCTGGGGGAGGTGGGACGTTTGTGAGGCTGAAGGTTGGCTCAGAATCAGAAGACTGGTTCTCCTCCAGTAAGCTCTCATCAAACTCAAAGTCAGCAAAGAAATCAAGATTCCCTTGAGGTGGCTCATCTTCATCCCAGAGGTCAGTAAAAACTGCAGTCTGATCAGATATGCCCTGGTTCAGATCACTGGTACCTGAACCAGCTTCTGGTTCAACAACTGCTGTTGCAGATGCATCGTCACCAGATTTATGGGTTGGCTCAGCCATAGCTTCATCGCCAGAGACAGTAGACACAGGGGTTGCCTTAATGACCCCCGTACCATCATCAAGAGTCACTTCATTGGCCCTAGAATCTGGAATCTCAGTCTCAGGTGGTGTCAAACCAAAGACTTCAACAATTCGTGCTGCAGTAGAGTGTAAGATTTGTGAAGTTACAGGGGCTGAGCGTGCAGACACGAACTCTATTGTGTGCTGGGCGGACACACTTATATTTTCTTCACCATCTCCTCCTAAAGAAGTTTTGGAGATGGCTGCTTGTGGGTTTCCCTTTGGACTCGATTCCTCTGGTTCTTGTTGGGAAGATCCAGAGGGGTTTACTTTGGTACTAATGTCCTTGGGCTATGCGGACTGCTTATATTTACGACGTTTTAGTAAGCCCTTTGGAGATCCTGAGGGATCTTTTGGGAGATCCTCAGGTTGTTCAGTGGAGGAGGGAATTGGTGGTTGGGTAGATGAAGTTGTTGGGGTTTTAAACAACTTCAACATTTGACCACCAGGTGCACCAATGGGTCTCGCATTCTTTTGCGACCCGCTTGGTGACCTTTCTGAGCCAGCCGGTCGTGCTGTTTCAGTTTTATTAATTACCTGAAGCATTGCAGCGGAGAGTTCTGGTTCTGGATCTGAAGTAGATAGCTTTGATAGATCCCTGCAGAACTCCGTCGATGAAGATTCAAGCCCCTCCATGTGATACCCATCTCCAAGCATATTCATGAAGCAAATGCTCAGAAATCTGGGAAATGAGATATGTAGACTTCTTTTCCCTTTTAATTTTGTTACCAGCTGAGAGAAAAGTATCTCAGCGAAGTCCACCTCAATCCCATGCCACAAGTAGTACCCAATTTCTACTTGTGTTAAGGAAATCTGGTCCAATCCACCCCAGTTTCCACCTAGGCACTCCACAATCTGAGTCCAGAAATAACGCCAACAATTTTTAAATCCAGACAGAAAGATATGTCCAGATGTTCTCAGATTGTGCTCAGCATCGACCATGTCATCATGACCCATGGCGTGCAGTACCTCCCTGAAATTAACTCCTTTTAGCCTTTTTGCATAGGCTGAAGAAGAGGGAAGGTAGTTCAAGTGAAGGGCCTCCCGAAACCTATCAAGTGAAAGGATATACTGCTTAGTGCCTTCTTTTAAAGAAAAAGCAATGGATTTTTCATCCTTGCTTAGAGTAGCAGTATACCAGAATTCAAGTAAGTATCTATGATACATTACTTGAGGATCTGCAGTCAAGGCATAATGGAGAGGGGATTGTTCAAGAAATTTATTAATCCTCCCCATTAAGGTTTTGCCTTTGGCGTTCAGTGCGGCCATGAAATTATTCATGTTGAATCTAAGGGTCAATGGATCGAACCCTTTTGGCCATTGAGCACTGGCCTTGACTACTTTGGATGGTTTGTATTCGAAAGCTATTAATGATTTGGCGTGAGAAGCAGATTTAGCCATTATTTCTACAAGGGAAAACTGAATATGAAAGATGAATTTAGGGTTTTGGAGTTATGAAGGAATGAGAGAATGAGAGAGAATGATGATTGAGAGTAAATGTAAAGAGAAGTAAATGAAGGAAATGTTTTGGAAAAGGTATTTATATTTATGATGGAATACAAAGGGTTTTTCCAAAATAAATAAAAGAAAAATTGATTTTGAAATTCAACCCACAAAAAAATATTATTTTAATGAAATCAATTTTGATCGGGTTTGAAGTCCGAAAAAAATTTTGGGTATGCGTCCGCATTTAATGCAATGACGGTTATGACCCCACATTTTCACAAAACTTTTCAACACTTTAAAGAAAAAGTGATCATTACTTTTTATTTACGGCGCAACTTGTGTGACACGTCAGCAAAAAGCATCATTATTCAAACGTTAAACAGTAATCGTCACGTGTTCACACAACGACCAAGTATCCAAAAGACATTATAAAGGACCAACTTATGTCAGAAATAACTTATTTAAATCTGAGCATGATCAGATTTTAAGGAATCTGAACCATCTCAGTTTTCACACTTATTCTGAAATCATTTCAGAAATTTTGAAGCATTTCAGTCAAAATACATTTCTGAAAGCAAAGTTCCCCCTTAGAGAGAAACTCTTTTAAACATAAAAATATTTGACACTTCCCCCTGAGGTGATGCTATACAGGATTTAGCATACCTAACTCACTGATGAGATGTTTAAATGTTTTGACATCCAAGGGTTTTGTAAAAACATCAGCGAGTTGTTTATCAGTGGGAACGAAATGAAGTTCAATGTCACCTTTAATAATGTGATCTCTAATAAAATGATACCTGAGGTCGATATGCTTGGTTTTGGAGTGCATAACAAGATTGTGAGAAATGGCAATGGCACTGGTGTTATCACAAAATATTGGAGTCTTTGTATACTTAACACCATAATCAGTTAGTTGGTTCTTCATCCACAAAATCTGAGCGCAGCAACTGGCTGCAGAAATGTATTCAACTTCAGCTGTGGAGAGTGATACTGCAGTCTGCTTCTTACTTGTCCAACTAACTAATTTGCCACCCAGGAAATGACAACCACCTGTGGTACTTTTCCTATCTATTTTACAACCTGCATGATCAGAATCTAAATAACCCATTAGATCTAGACTTTAGCCTTTGGGATACCAAAGACCAAGTCTGGGGACACCTTTAAGGTATCTGAAAATCCTTTTCACAGCATTTGCGTATGCTTCTCTGGGATCAGACTGAAATCTTGCACAAAGGCATGCTGCAAACATTATGTCAGGTCTACTAGCAGTTAAGTACATGAGGGATCCCACCATACCACGATATTTTGTGGGATCCACTTGTTTTCCATTAGGATCTGAGTCCAAAGTTAAAGGTGCAGAAATGGGAGTATCTTTTGATGAGACTGAATCAAATTGATATTTCTTTAATAAGTCTCTGACATATTTTTCTTGATTTATAAAAATACCATCACTGGTTTGTTTCACTTGAAGACCTAGAAAATATGTCAGTTCACCCATCATACTCATTTCATACTCAGATAACATTATTTCAGAAAACTGTTCACACATTTTGTTATTTGTAGACCCAAACAAAATATCATCGACATAAATTTGTACAAGTAAGATATCATTTTTATCATGCAATATGAATAAAGTATCTATTGTACCCCTTTTAAAACCATTTTTCAGAAGATGTTTAGTAAGAGTATCGTACCAGGCTCTAGGTGCTTGTCTCAGACCATATAATGCTTTGTTTAGTCTGTACACCCAATGAGGTCTTTCTTCATTTATGAACCCTGGTGGCTGATACACATACACAACTTCTTCCAATTCACCGTTCAAAAATGCACTTTTAACATCCATCTGATAGACTTTGAACTCATGATGAGCTGCAAAAGCTAAGAAAATTCTGATAGCTTCTAGTCTAGCAACTGGTGCAAAAGTTTCATCAAAGGCTACTCCTCCTTCTTGTGAGTAACCTTTTGCAACAAGTCTTGCCTTGTTTCGAATCACATGACCATCTTCATCCATCTTGTTTCTGAAGACCCATCTTGTCCCAATTGGTTCTTTCTTCAGATCACTGGGACAAGGAACGAGTTCCTAAACATCGTTCCTTTTAAACTGATTAAGCTCATCTTGCATGGCTTCAATCCAGCTAGGGTCTTTCATAGCCTCGCCAATCTTCTTCGGTTCAATCAGTGACAAGAAGCTGACATTTAAGCATTGATCGCTTGTGGCTCTTCTGGTTTGAACCCCACTAGTGGAATCTTCAATGATTTGATCGATTGGATGTGCTCGTGTCCACTTAGTGTAGTGATCAGGATGAACAATGATATCAGTGCAAGATCTCCTCTGATTTACTTCAGGAGGTGCTTCAAAAAAGACTACTTCAGTCTCATCATCTTCCTCCTGCAGATCATGATTTGCATCATGAAACTATTCAGATTGGGGTAATTCAGTGGAACCTGATATCTGAGGTGAAGCAGCATGTACATCTGATCCAATAGTCAGTTCAGAAGGTAGTTTAAAACTGACTGAAGGATAGAATGAAATGTTGCATGACTTGTTTATAATTGGTTCTGAACTGAGATGTTCAGAAGTAGGTTCAGGTGACTGATCAGATTGGACAATAGGATCAGAATCACCAAAACTTATTGGACTTTCTGAGGGTGGTACAGGAGTTGAATTCTTAAAGATTGTAGAATTAGATTCATCAAAGGTAACATGAATTGACTCATCAACCTTCTCAAGTCTCTTGTTAAAGACTCTAAAGGCTTTGCGATTTGTTGAATATCCTAGGAAGTACCCTTCATCAGCTTTTGCATCAAATTTTCCAAGCTGACTGGAATCATTCAGAATGTATACTTGACATCCAAATATATGGAAATATCCAATATTAGGCTTTCGATTTCTGAGTACTTCATAGGCTGTCTTCTTGTGTCTTTTGACATAGACAGATCTGTTCTGAGTGTAGCAAGCAGTTGCAACAGCTTCAGCCCAGAAATTCTTGGGAAGACCAGACTCATTCAGCATACTTCTGGCAGCTTCAATCAGCGTGCGATTCTTTCTTTCTACTACACCATTCTGCTCTGGTGTGTGGGCGGAGGAGAAGTTCTGAGATATGCCAGTTTCAGTGCAGAAGGACTCCAGAGTTGCATTTTTGAATTCAGTGCCATTGTCACTTCTGTGCTGACAGACTTTTCGCTTATGCTTGAGTTCAATTTGTTTGATAAGAGCAATGATTTCAGCAGCAACTTCACTCTTGGATCTGAGGAAAATTACCCAGCAATATCTTGAATATTCATCAACGACAACAAGGGTATATTTCTTTCCCGCTCTTGTCTGAACATTCACTGGTCCAAAGAGGTCCATGTGAAGCATGTGAAGAGGTTCAGTTATACTAAAGCTTTGCTTTGTCTTGAATGAAGCTCTTTTCTGCTTACCCATTTCACAACCTGGACATGGCTTGTCTTTATTGAAAGACATTGAGGGTATCCCATCAACAAGTTGTTTTCTTGACAACTTATTAATATTCTTGAAGTTCAGATGGAATAATCTCTTGTGCCACAACCAGTTTGTGTCTTCATCTGCCTTTGTGTAGAAACATTGTTCAGTGGGTGAACTATTCATATCAATGATATAAATGTTTCCTTTTCTTGGTGCAATCAATACTACCTTTCCATCTCTGTTGAATATGGTGCCTTGTGAAATATCAAATAAAACCTTGAAGCCATCATCACACAGTTGGCTGACACTGATCAGGTTATATTTCAAACCATTCACATATGCAACACGTGTGAATTTGACTTATCCATTATTCACAACACCATATCCCTCAGTTTGTCCATTTTCATTATTCCCAAATGTTATTGAGGGCCCCTCTTACACCCTATATACCTCCAGCAGGGTTTGATAACTAGTCATGGTTCTGCCAGCAGCGCTGTCAAGAAACCATATATTCTTCTTTCGGTCTCCCTGCATAAACACAAAGATTAGTTCTTTTTGGGAACCCATCTCTTGATGGGTTCGCTAGACTCTCCCTTAGCAGTCTCAGATTTCTTTGGTTTATATGGAACTGAAGGATCGAAGGGGATCTCAGTCATAATCTCAGATGACACAAAAACAGTTGGTTTGATGGGGGGTTCAACCTTTTTCTTCTCAGATTTTTGCTTGATTTGTTTGGAAAAAGGTTTTGCATTTTGCTTGGGTTGAAGAGGAGTGGTTTCAACATTTTTTAAACGTGCATTACAACTCTGCACTTGTCTAGCCAATGAATGAAATTGACTCTCTAACCTTAACAAAATTGATTTTTCATTAGACACTGAAGGCTCAGTGGGGGAGATATTTTTCTTCTTCTTTTGGCCTTTTGGAACCTTAGATGAAGTCTGAGGGGATGGCTTTTTGGTTTTATCCTTCTTTTCTGAAACAGTTGTCTGAGTTGTTTCAGATTTACCCTCAGATTGTTCCTGGGCCTTATCAGTCACAGTTTTCTGTTTGCCAACTTTAGGAAAAATAATTTCTGGTTTTATTTCCTTTGGAAGTGCATCTAAATCAGTGATTATAGGTGCCAAATGAAGATCACCAGATTCATATGCTGTTCTTTGAGTTGCAAAAGTATTTTTAATTGCAGCATCTGGTTTTGGTGCTTTCATCCAAGATTTAATTATTTTATGTTCCTTTTCAAGGATGGTTTTTAATTCTTCTTTCTCCAACTCTAAAGTGGCAACCATAGACTGATAACTTTTTAAAGCCAAATGAACATCTTTCAGCTCTTTTAGTCTGGCCTGACTAGCGTTCAGTTCAGAAGTATTACTTTCAAAACCAAAGTCACTAACCTTTTTCATGACTATATCCACCCATCGACCAGATTCAACATCAGATTTGACCAAATGACCTTGATCTTCACGTGCCATGAAACACATATCCCTAACTTCTTCCTCATCATCAGATTTCTAAAAAATAGAATGATTAGGGGCAGATTGTGATGATGAAGGTTAACTAGATCTGCATTCCTTCATGAAATGTCCTTTCTTGCCACACTTAAAGCATTCAAGATTAGACTTGTTAATAGAAGCGCTGGAAGCAAATGGTTTGCCAGATCGATTTGATTTGGCCTTAAAACGATTGAACGTTTTAGCCAGCATGGCAACCAGATCATCATCGTCATCCTCATCACAATTATGAGTTACATTACTAGAAATACCAGTTTTTAACATTTCAGAGACCATCTTCTTCATCGAGTCAGAAAGATCACTCTCAGAAGATAGTAGAGCAGTCCCATGTGGCTCAGAGTACTGAACCATGACTGAACTGGTAGAAGCATGGTTTTTGGCATCTTGCTCAGCCACAGCTCTCTCAGCTTTGTTCTCTTCAGTGTACTTGAAGGCTCCATATAGGGAAGCAAGAGTGTGACTGTGCAAGGTTTTTCCTTGTCTTAAAACCAAGATCAAGTTTTCCCATTTAGAAGGTAAGATGTCACAAAACTTTTCTACCAAAATTTCTTTGTCTTTAGTTACACCCAGGGCTTTCAATTGATTTACCAGATTAGTGAATCTGATGTATGTTTGAGTTAAAGTTTCACCAGGGATTGCAAAAAAAGACTCATATCTTTTATTTAAATCAACTTTTCTTGTGACTATAGTCTCAGAGGTGCCTTCAAACTGTGTCATAAGTTCCTCCCACATTAATTTTGAATTTTCAAGTAAAACAAGGGTGGGCATAAGGGTTTCAGGAACAACGTACAAGATCATATTTTGTAGCTTGGTATCAAGGTCTAGCAGCCTATGATCTTCTTCAGACCAATGATCCTTCTCCTTAGGTGATACCCTAGGAGTCCCATTGGCATTTCTGACAACAGTGGAGGCATTCATGGGGACAAAGGGTCCTTCTTTAAGAATATCGGTCAAATGTCTTTCAACACCAGCAATATATTTGAGCATGCATGCTTTCCATGTTTGAAAATTTTCACTGTTCCCATCAAACTTGGGAACAGGATTATTTGAAAGTGTACGTGTACATTATGCGATGGTATATTGTTGTTGATGATAGGGGGTGGAGTAGGTGGAGTGTTAGCATTAGCATTAGGGTCAGGGCCTGTATTGAATGCTTGGTCAACCATCTTTGCAGATCAAAGGTTAATGAATTAATATAATTCAACCTTGCTGCTCTGATACCAAATGTGAGTCCTAAATATAGATGGTTAACACCCGACTGGCAAGTAGTTCTAACTGGAAGTTGACCAGTTCAGAATACGATCCAGATATGGATAAACAATAAGATAAAGGTACTGAAAGTAAATGCGAGAAACAACAAGTGCTGAAACTATATAAATAATATGTATATTTCAAGTATGTAGCATTGAGAAACGATGTACTTTTCAATGTATTTGATTTATTGATATAAACAAAAACAAAGGTTGTTGCGGAACAAAGATAAACACCCAAGTGTAAATATCTAAACACCCTAGAAATACAAGTGATCTAATAACTTGGAAATACTCGTAAGGATTACTTAGAGTATATCTCACAAGTTGCAATGCTAAGGTTTCAAGCTATTTGCAAGTTGTGAGAAGACTTATATTTATAGACCAAGTCCATGATGACGTGGACCAGATCGTACAAATATGGTTGGGAGCATTTAAGGAATTAAAGCTAATTCCTTACATGCGTACTTTTAAGGTTAAGTATATAAGTCAATTGATGTGACTTGTCATACTTTATTCTCAACCTTTACTTTTCCTTGTACTTTCATTAACAGTTAAATCTATTAACTGGGTAAAGGTATGTAAAGTAAAAATTCTTCCTCGTAATCAGTGTAAAAGTGTGTAAGTACTTTTACACTGAGATGCTTCAGTCTTCGATCAGGTAGAATCAACTTCTGAGCTCCACATCTGAGCTTGATTCTCTTTCTTCAGACTTCAGTCTTTGACTTCATTCTGAACGGTATTCTGATACGTTGATCTGAACTGAAGTGAAGCTTCAGTGAACTAATTCTGAACGACTTCAGAATTCTGTACAAATATTCTTCACTGAGCTTCAGCTATTTCTGAACAAATTATACTTGGTCGATTTTCGACCTAACAGTACCTAATATCCTAGCATAATCGATTAATGAAAATATAAAACATCTAATAACACCATATGAGAACTAGGGCACCAATAAACAATTCACTGAAACACTTATACAATTATACAATTATAGATAAGAGATGAAATAACATTAATAACCGAACGTAGTCCGAAACAAATAATGAGTAACATACTAGGGCACCAATAAACAATTCACTGAAACACTTATACAATTATACAATTATAGATAAGAGATGAAATAACATTAATAACCGAACGTAGTCCGAAACAAATAATGAGTAACATACAGATCCAATCATATTTGATTGTTAACTAATCTTACTTAGAACACAAAATGTATATTGTACGAGTAATATACAATCATATTTAATTGGAAGTAATGATATTAACATCTAATTAAATGCAGAATCTAAGTTGATTGGAGTAGGAGTAATAGTCAGATTGGCATACACAAACACATTATATACATTGTCTAACAGAAAACATAAATTGCAAATTACAATCATAAATTGAGTAATTGACTTATTGAGATACCTGTATCTTGTTCTTTTTCGTAAATAACCTCTTCTTCTGGATCCATTGTTGATTTATTGAAGATGTTAAAATGCATTGTCGATCAAGGACGATAATGAATTTCAAGGTGGCGTTTTGCGACGGAGAACTTCTCAAAAAATAATTCTCCATTGCTTTTACTTGATGAAATCGTCAATGATTCGCCGGTACTGTTAACTCACCAGAAAGTTTTTGTAACTGCCTTCTTATAGTCGTTCTATCGCAGGAGGTATTCTCGATTTACTTTTTTCCGATTAGTGTTCCTAATTGAGTGATCGGGATGTTACATATTGAGGGAGGATATACCATGTAAAAAGACAGTAATAGCCCTCCGCGTGTTATTTAATGTTTTCATCTTGACCGCTTATTTTTATTGATCCAAAAGCTGAGATCAAGCCCTTGGATCTCACCAAGGATTCTCTTGATCACAACTCCTATATCTATATCTATTTATATAGATTGACTTATCTTTATATTGTTGTTGGTTTAGGATTCAAGTTTCCTTATCATATATGAAAACTGAAATTTTTAAATAGTTTAACTATTTTTAAAAATAATTCTCCATTGCTTTTACTTGATGAAATCGTCAATGATTCGCCGGTACTGTTAACTCACCAGAAAGTTTTTGTAACTGCCTTCTTATAGTCGTTCTATCGCAGGAGGTATTCTCGATTTACTTTTTTCCGATTAGTGTTCCTAATTGAGTGATCGGGATGTTACATATTGAGGGAGGATATACCATGTAAAAAGACAGTAATAGCCCTCCGCGTGTTATTTAATGTTTTCATCTTGACCGCTTATTTTTATTGATCCAAAAGCTGAGATCAAGCCCTTGGATCTCACCAAGGATTCTCTTGATCACAACTCCTATATCTATATCTATTTATATAGATTGACTTATCTTTATATTGTTGTTGGTTTAGGATTCAAGTTTCCTTATCATATATGAAAACTGAAATTTTTAAATAGTTTAACTATTTTTAAAAATATTTTTAAAAATTACATCCAGTTATCTATTATGATTTTGTTTAATATTTAATTAATTGATGTTTTAATTTATATATGTAAAACAAACCGTCAGAAAATAAAAAAAAAATAGAAAAAGATTGGTTATAATTATTTTTTTATTATATGGTGATTTGAAAGTTTTATAACGCCATGTATACCTACATAGGGGTGAGTTATTTTGAGAACCACTAAAAAAAAAACGCAAGAACCAATCTCAGCCCTCCATTCATCAAGATCAGGAAGGGCATGATTGTCATTATGAAAAATCAATATTTTGTCCAGCTCTCTCTCTCTCTTTCTCTCTCCTATTATTAAATTAATTAAAATATCTAATTCATTAAAAAACTTTTATTTCACAAACCGTACATCGTTAGACGGAAAAAAAAACATGGGTAGTCTTGAAATTTCGTCCTCTTTCATTAGAGATGCGATATGATATACTTTTGAAGACTTTTTAAATGTCGTTTTTTTTTCCATCACGTTCATCCTACACATGTGTAGGATAAGTAGAAACCACTAAAAGGTTCATCCTACACATGTGTAGGATAAGTAGAAACCACTAAAAGGTTCATCCTACACATGTGTAGGATAAGTAGAAACCACTAAAAGGTTCATCCTACACATGTGTAGGACAAGTGAAAACCACAAAAAGGTTCATCCTACAAATGTGTAGGACAAGTGGAAACCACTAAAAGGTTCATTTAATATTTTGTCCTCTTTCATTAGAGTGGTCATCATATATACTTTCGACGACTTTTTAATTCAGAGGGCGGATGGATACGGTACGGGCGGTAGCCCTTAGTCGAACGGGCGTTGCCCGTTCAAGGGGGCTTCGCCCTTCTCGGTAGGCTACCTCGAGGCATTTATAAAGGGGTTGGAAGCCGGACGCATTTAGGAATGGTTTGGATTTGATGGGCGGCGATCCATGAGATGGTGGTGGTTGGATACGGTACGGGCGGTAGCCCTTAGTCGAACGGGCGTTGCCCGTTCAAGGGGGCTTCGCCCTTCTCGGTAGGCTACCTCGAGGCATTTATAAAGGGGTTGGAAGCCGGACGCATTTAGGAATGGTTTGGATTTGATGGGCGGCGATCCATGAGATGGTGGTGGTTGGATACGGTACGGGCGAAGCCTTATACGTACGGGCTCCGCCCGTGTAAGACAAGTGGAAACCACTAAAAGGTTCATCCTACACATGTGTAGGACAAGTGAAAACCACTAAAAGGTTCATCCTACACATGTGTAGGACATCAAAGAATAATAACTTACACATGTGTAAGATGAACGTGATGAAAAAAAACGAAATTTAAAAAGTTGTCAAAAGTATATCGAATCGCATCTCTAATGAAAGAGGACGAAATTATAAGACTACCCATGCTTTTCTTTTCGTCTAACGATTTACGGTTTGTGAGATAAAAGATTTTTAATGATTTAGATATAATTCTATTAATTTAATAAAGTAAGAGAGAGAAAAAAAGAGGGAGCTGACGAAAATACTCCTCTAGTGTTGAGAGGGGTTTTTTATTTTTAATCTGATCCATCTAGTTTTTTGATCCAATGGTGGTGAGGAGTTCTTGAGTTTTGTTTTTTTATAGGTTCTCAAATAACCCCTCCTCATTAATTATATATTTATTTATTTATTTAACATCAATATTTGATAATCATAAGGTAACTTAAAATTAAGAATTCAAAGAGGACACGTGTCGTCCAAAGAATGATCATCCAAGTGTCCATCAATAAAAGCATCAATCCTGTTTTAGTATATTGGTAAATATCTCTGAAAATTTTATTACACTAAAAATCACCATAAATCACCTTTTTTCTTTTCAAAAACATCTGTGAAGCTAAATCTTCAACATGTGTCTAGCATGATAATCTCTGAAGATACCCCACACAACGGTGGAATCGTGGCGGTACTTTTTCGTTGTATGGATTTATGAACGAACTCATAAGTTGTATATATACATATACTGTACGAAATAGTTGATAATAAAAACATTTAAAGGTAATTAGCACTTAAGTTAGTTCCATATGGTACTTTTTTTTTTTGAAAAGTATATATCATACACATCTCTACTATTCCGCAATTACGGAATAGTCCAATTACAAGAGAAAACCAAGAGGATTAGATTACATTAAAACTATTTCAATCCTCCCAAGAAATAGATACTATTTTCAATCTACTTTTGTACCACAAGAAACCTTAGTGCTTTGATATCTAAAAACACTTTTTCACTACAAAAACTAGTCTTGTTAAAAACCTTGTCGTTCCTCGCCTTCCATATAGACCAACACGTGACGAAAACAATGCCTTTAAAAACCTTCCTTTCTTTCTTTCCCAATCCCACGTTCTTGTACAAGTCGATGGCTTCACGAAAAGAAGAGAAATTGAGTGATCCAAGTGTACACCAACCCGCGATCCTATCCAAACAGGTAAAGAGCACGAGCAGCAACACAACAAATGATCCATGGTTTCCTCATGAGCCTCGCATAGACCACAATCCGTAGTCCCAAAATTGCAATTACGAGCCTGGAGAGCCTTATATGTAGGCACTCGATCCATAGTCGCCCTCCAAACGAATATCTTACATTTTTTAGCAACTCCGGATGCCCATTTGAAAATAAATCTCCCGCTATAATCCATACTACTACGAAGAAAATCTTTGAAACTTTTGACCGAGAAACCATTACACGGGTCCCCCAACCATTCCCAGCTATCCTTCATGTCCCTAATTCTCTCATTATCTATTAGATCTCGAAAGTCATTCCATTCTTCAATAGTTTCATTGACAAAGGTGTCGAATACCAAGGACAACCCACAAACCGTTTAGTCTCCAAACAAAAACGATCTCGAACAAGACACTTCTCATCTTGTTCAAATTTAAAGATTAATGGAAACATATCTTTCAAACAAGAGCTACTGATCCAAGGGTCGAGCCAGTACCGAATACGTTCCCCATTTCCACAAACTCCTTTAAACATGTTGTTCAAATCGACTCCTGTCACTTTAACTCTATCCATATGGTACTTAACTAGGAAATTTTCGCCCCGCGTTGCGGGGCATCAATTGTCGTGTTGAAATAATTGTGTTATTTAGTATACTTGCGTTGAATTAACAAACATTCTGTCGTGGATAGGTTTGTTTAAAAGTTTATCATATCAAATATATATTTATTTAAGGCCAAAACCACAATAGTTTCCATCTGCGCGTTGCGCGGTTCAATTAGTTCGATTACTTTTTGTTATTGATGATTTATGTTTGCTAAAAACTTTGACATATAAAATATATACTTATTCAAAGACAATACCACAAAAAAAAAGTTTTTAATATATTGTTTGGAAACCTGGAAACGATTATGTTTTGTTATTGATGATGTGTCGCTATATATGTTTGTTAAAATCTTTGACATAGGAAATAGATATATATTCAAAGGCAATACCACAAAAAAATAGTTTTGATATACTATTTGAAAACCCAAAAGAAAAAAATATGTAAGAAACCAAGAAATAACCCGTAATTTTAAACTGAAAGGGATCCAATGTGGTAAAATATGAATATTGTTAAAAAAAAAGAAGAATAAACGTTTTCAATATAATTATTTAAAAACCCAAAAGGAAAAACATATGGAAAAAACCAAGAAGTAACTCGTATTAGAAAACCCGAACGGGATGCGATTTGCAAAATCCAAATAATGGTGCGGGTTATAGCATGGACGAATAGTAACTCGCCACGCAGGCGAGTTACTATTCACAACCAATTGAATTAGTATAGTATATAATATAATATTTGGTCAAGGTGGAAAGGTTGCCTCATATGGAATTCAGTAACATTAAGTAGTCAAAACTCAATTTTTATTAGTTAAACATTTCTTTATATATATATTTATAATAATATATATGATCATTTGATATTTAATATGACGACATGTTTAAGGGTAAAGTTACTCTTAAATTAAGGGGGTTTAATCTTGTATAAGAAAACGATAATGAGTGATTAATAGGGTGGAAATAGGTTATTTTATACTTGTTGGCGGTTCCCTAATGGTGTGAAGAACTAATTAGCTTCACGCCACCAAGTGTGATATTTAGGTGTTTGTGTGTGTTTTTCATTAGGGTTTTTTGGTAGATCCTTTGAGGGGTATTTATAGGCCCTCAAGGAAGGATCCAGAAGGTGGAGAGTTAACGGTAACATTAGACATGTAGCCGTTATCGTTAGACAGCTGTGACACGATCTTTGGCCTGAAGGTACAAGTACAAGTCGTACGTACTAGTGCACGTTCTACATTGTACTGTTTGTCTGCTGGCTAGCCGTAGCCTTCGTAGCTAGGTATCGGAGGCTACGCTTAGATTGTTATAACTTAGATTCTGGACCTCGTCTTAGCGAGAGCTTTAGTCCTCCATTAATGTACGTAATCCGGAGAGTCCGTAGAATTAAGGATGGTACATCGTCAAGCCCCCCAGCCTAGCATTATATCCTTTTATAATGGTGGGGTAAGGCTAAAAGCACTTTGAAAATTCGTGGTTGTTCTTACTTATCCTCCGGATGGCATTAGCAGATCCGGGGGCTATAGTCTGTAGCCTTTTTGTGAGTTATCCTATACTCTTTCCCCCCAAAATAAAAATGGGAAATAAAAAGATTTAAAAGTGAGCAGACGTGTCGCTTCGTTTTGTTTTTATTCCCATTATGACATTGTTAGTGGGGGCCACGTGTTACGCCCGGAGTCCTCGCAATAAATGTTACTCTTTGGAGAGTTAGTGGAGGACACGTGGTTGCTTCTGAAGCCACGCCGCTTTGATACGTCCCATCATGGGGCACTGTAGCATCTCTAGTTTCCCTATAAATATTCCTATTCTTCCCTTATTCCTCACTTTTTCCTTCTTGAAATTCTCTTTGCTCTCTTTTCTCTCAAATCCGTAGCTTCCGTAGCCTCTTGAGCATTTTCTCATTCTTCTTCTTTTTTGTTGGGATCCTCCGCAGGTGGGTGTTTTTAGCTTCCGCTTTACAGTTTTATTATGGGTAATAGGAAAGATCTATGTATTAGTTTTTGTAATGTTAAAAAGGATGAATTAGTGTAATTTTTGTCCGACTATAGATTTCCTATAGGGTATCATTACACCGTTCCGCGCCCCTCCGACAATGCGAGGATGGTTCCGGCTGGCAAAATAGTTTTATATATGGCCATGTTTGAGGTTGCTAATGTTCGTTTTGCCCTTTACCACCTTTTTCCTGGAGGTATTAAAACATTTTAAATGTCACATATCCCAATTGACCCCTTTCGGAGCCCTTAGGATAACCATGTTTGAGGCCGCTTGCCGTGCTTTGAATGCGGAGCCTTCGGTAGATAATTTTTGCAAATTTTATTGCTTGGGAGCTGACGGAGATTGGTATACTATTCAAAAAAGGCCTGGCTCGAAGTTTCCGGAATGTATATACGGCGTGATTGCTTCCATAAAGGGGTGGAAGAATAGGTTCTTTTACGTGGATTCTACCGTTGTGCCCTCCGCATATCCATCTTTATTAAACATGAAAGGCAACGCCCGCGGAACCCTAGCAGATACTGCAACAAAGATTGAATTTGATCAAGATGTGGTGGAAAGGCTGTGTAAGCCTCCGATATTGAGCCGGACTCTTCCGGAGGCTGTTTTGTACTTGGCCAAGTTGAGTTCGGTCTGGTCATACCATCCGGCTGTTCCCCGTCTTGTGAATAAAGAAGGGAAGGGTATGGAGCCTCCGACCCTTCTCCTTTGGCCTACAAGAATTTAAATATTATTTTCTTGTTTGTCGTAGTCTTCTTTTGTTTCCTCTTGTTCGTTTTACATCTTCATTCCCTAGTTGCATGAATTTTAATATTTTATTATTTTATTTTTCAGTTATGGACTTCTTGGCATACATGGGGAGTGACTTAGAGGATATTGATGCCGTTCCGGACCTCCCGGAGGGACAGGCTGCGCAAGAGGTTCCCCGCATCTCCCATGAGAAGGATGTTGTAGTTTTGAAAGATACTCCGGAGACTGTTGCACGCCGGAAAGAAATTGAGGAAGATTATGCCAGGCAGCTTGTGCGCAAGAAGAAAAACGAGAGAGAGAAGACTGCTACCAGCGAAGCCTCCGGAAAGAACACCAGACAAAAGAGGAAAACTGAGAAAAAATGTGTTCCCAAGTCTCGTAAGAAAGCTAAACTTCAAGATTATGTTATTTTGGAAGAAACTGAGGGTAACCAAAATGTTGAAGAAGGGGAGTTTCTTGCGGAACCTCCGAGGCATGGGGCCGGAAAAAGCCCCATGGTCGTAAGAAGAATGAAGAAAGATATCTCCCAAGACATTCATGAGGGTGGTGATTCAGACAACGGGGCCTCCAGCACTGGCGACCATGAGGCGGAAGCCTTTGGAAGTGGTGGGCTTTGCTCCCAGCGCATTCCGGAGATTCCGAAATCTAAAGCTGCATTCAAGGTTGTTTTTCCCAGAATTCCATGTGATAGTTACTTAGAAAAAGATGAGGAGAAAGAAGACTTCATTACCCGAATAGTGCCTCCGGCCTGCCTTCACGAAGTTGCCTTGCTTTCTATTGAAGAGTTCAGAAGTTCAACCAATGAGACATCCATTCGTCAACTGGCGGAGCAAGTATGCTTTCGTATCCCTTTGTTTTAATTTACATGTTATTACTATATATGTATATTTTTCACATTACATACTCAGAATAACTTATATTTTATCTCTTGTTTATTAGAATGATTTTTGGAGGCGTTGGGATTTGATGGAGGCGGAGATGGAGGAGTTGAAAGATAAGAACAAGGAGCTGCGTCGGAAGGTCCGAAAGCTTGAGTTTCAAGATCCAGAACTCCAGACCCAAAAGGTGGTAGACATGGAAGCAAACAATGTAATCTTGAAGCAACAAGCGGAGATGGCGGAGCAGGAGGTCTCCGCCCATCGGAAAAGGATTGAGGATCTTATGCAAGAGAGAAACAAGTTAGAAAATGATTTGCATGAGGAGAAGGGCAAGGTGGAGCGGTTGACATTGGAGGTAAGTGAGTGTAAGAGTGTTGAGAAGGACTTACGTGATAAACTCCAGGAAATGGATGAGGATATAGAGAAGGTGACGGCGGACAGGGCGGAGCTTATTAGAGGCATTCCCTCTATTTTTTATAAGCTCCGCTCGAGCGCGGAGTTTGCAAAGGAAATGGGAGCGGTGCAGGGTTGCGCGATGACGGTTGGTTTTAATAAGGGGTTGATGAAGGCTAAGGCGCAAGCTCCGGATCTGGATATCACACAGATTCCGGGATATCAAAAGGGGAGTGTCGCAGCGTTGAAGGAGGCGGCACAAAAGTTTGCTCAAAAAAGATTCGAGTATTTGAACGTGATTGCCTCCGACGCTGACTTGACTGCTCCAGAAATCCTTGCCATTCCCCCTACAAGCTCCGGTGCCTCCGCCTCTGTTCAGGCTACTGTATCTTCCGCGGCTCCCTCTGGCTCTATCGTCCAAAATCCTTGATCTGTTTGGCTTGTTTGTCCTTGTAAACAATTTATGATTGGGTTTGTAAAGCCTGTGTTGGCTATATACATTTTCTGTGTTTTCTGCATGCTTTAGTCTGTAAAGCCTTGATAGGCTTAGTACAATATTTCTTTTCTTTGTTTCTCTATCTGCTCCGTAGGTTACGCCCTTGATGGTAGTGGGTCGTAGCCAAGACAATATGCATGCTCATTTGCTTTTATTATTGCCTGTTGAATGTTTTCCATGTTTCTGTTGCCATACATGTGTTTATTTGTATGTTTTTAAGTAGTTTATCATGTTGGAAAACTTCCTAGTAATGTGGGCGTAGCCTGTCATTTATGGTCGTTGCGTGTCTTCGGAAGCTATTTACCATTATAGGCGTAGCCTTATTTTGTATGTTTTCTTTATGTCCTTATGAAAAAAGCTTTTGTTCGTCAAGTCTTGGGCTTAGGTGTTTGTCAAGGAACCTTGAGCTTTGTAAAGGCTATGCTTTTTTTATTACTTGCAAGACTATTGGGGTCTTGCGACGCAAGGTTGCGAGCCTGTACGTCTATTTGCGTAGGCTAGTAGTTAGCCGTAGCGTGCTTTATTTATGTCACTTAGATGAAATTTGCTGAGGTTTATAAGTTTTTTATAAGTATCGCGATGCGTAGGCTCCGATTAGCCGTAGTGTGTTTCGCTCATGTTACTTAGAAAAAAATTTCTAAGGTTTATTGTCACAATTTTTATAAGTCATTGCACTGCGTAGGCTCCGATTAGCCGTAGCGTATTTTGATTTGCAATGATTACTTAGAAAAATTTTCTAAGGTTTGTTTGCACAATTTTGTGCTCGTACATAATTGAGAATAGTTGTTCAAGAATGTTATGTTGCTTAGGCTCCGACTGGCCGTAAACTGTGGTTTGATTAATTTATCCTTGGTCGTAGCCTTTCTACATAAGTTGGCTGTAACCTTGCCAATAAGAAAGAAAAAATTACAAGTAACACTTTTTTTATTGCGATCCATTCCATGTTCGTGGAAGGTCTTCTCCTTGAAGCGTAGCCAACTTGTAGGATCCATTGCCGCAAGCCTCTGTCACTTGGTATGGGCCTTCCCATTGGGGTCCCAGCTTTCCAGTTTTTTCCGTCTTGCTTGCATCATTGTTTCTAAAAACATAATCTCCAGGCATGAAAGTTTCCTTCTTGACCCTCTGGTCATAATATTTCTTGATTTGTGCTTTGTAGGCTGCTTCTCTGATGGAGGCTACTTCCCTTCTCTCTTCAAGTATTTCCAGATTCTGTCGGAGCTGTTCTTCATTTTCCTCTTCTGTATTGAACCTGCGGGTAGTTGGGACAACAGCTTCGGCTGGAATCATGGCTTCGGAGCCATATACCAGACTGAATGGCGTTTCACCATTGCTTGTCTTTGGAGTGGTTCGTATGGCCCATAATACTTGGTGAAGTTCCTCTAGCCACCCATTTTGGCATCTTCCCAATCTTGTTTTAATTCCATGCACGATTTGCTTGTTCATTGCTTCAACTTGTCCGTTAGCCTGCGGATGAGCTACGGACGTGAATCTTTGTTGGATCTCTAAGTTGTTGCAAAACTGAGGAAAAATTCCTTGACTGAATTGTTTCCCATTATCGCTGACTATGATCTGCGGGATTCCAAATCTTGTTACTACTTGTTCCCACACAAAATTTTCCATTTGCTTGCCTGAGATTGTGGCTAAAGGCTTAGCTTCGACCCATTTTGTAAAATAATCAACAGCTACGACCAGAAATTTGACACGTCCCGGAGCCTGTGGAAAAGGTCCGACGATGTCAATGCCCCATTTAGAAAAGGGCCACGCTGCTGTTACTGGGATCAGCTCATTTTTCGGAGCCTTCGGAACCGTTGCATGGATTTGGCAAGAATCACAAGATTGAATTTCTTTCAATGTATCATTAATATGCATAGATGGCCAGTAGTATCCCATCTTGGTGATTTTAGCAACCACCATTCTAGGTCCAGCGTGAGCTCCGCAGCATCCTTGATGGATTTCTTGAATAACTGCCTTTGCTTGATTTGGGCCAACACATCTTAGTAATGGTCCCAAATAAGATTTTCTGTAGAGTCTTTCGGTTCAGAGAGTATATTGCGGAGCTTTGATTCTAATCTTCCTTGCTTCATCTTTGTTTGCAGGCAGCAGTCCGCTTGTCAGATATTCAATGATCGGTGTCATCCAAGTTTGTCCTTCTTCCTCTACGGGCGCCACAACAATTTCTTCTTCAATAGAACTTTTTTGTAAAGTTTCCACAAGAACCTCTTTAGTCAGATGGGCGAAGGAGGTTGAGGCCAATTTGCTCAAAGCATCTGCAATTTTGTTTTGGCTCCGGCTGACATTTTGAATCCTGAAGCTTTTGAAACCTTGCCTTATCTGCCTGACTTTTTCCAAATACTTCTTCATTGCTGGATCCTTAGCTTCATACGTTCCATCTACTTGAAAAGCCACTATTTGAGAGTCTACGCAAGCGTGAATATGCTCTACTTTCATCTGCTTTGCAATCCGTAGACCTGCCAGTAGTGCTTCATATTCTGCGGCATTGTTCGAAGCTTTGAAGTCGAAGCGGAGGGCGTAAGTGAACTCTTGGCCATCTGGACTTGTCAGAATAAGGCCTGCTCCGGAGCCATCTGCACTAGAGGCTCCGTCGGTGAAGAGTTTCCATACTTCTGGACTGGGCTCCTCCTCCGTCTTCTCCACCCTTGTTTCTTCTGTTGCCTTTCTTTTATTTTTTGATTTCACCAATGGTACTTCTGCGAGAAAATCTGTTAATACTTGCCCCTTGATTGCATTTCTAGGCTTGAACTCGATTTCATGCTCTCCTAGTTCCACTGCCCATTTTGCTAATCTCCCCGACACCTCCGGTCTTGTGAGAACGTGTTTGATAGGCTTGTCTGTTAAGACTTGGATGGGGTGCGCTTGGAAGTAGCGCCGGAGCCTCCGGGCTGCATGAACTAAAGCAAGGGTTAGTTTTTCAAACTCAGGGTACCTTGTTTCCGGAGCCTGCAAGACTCTGCTCACATAGTATATTGGCTGTTGAACTCCTTTTCTGTTTGTTATCAATACTGCACTTATAGTCTAGCCAGAGGCTGCTAAATACATCTGGAGAGTCTCACCAGGTGCCGGAGCTGTCATTGTTGGTAATTGACATAAGTAGTCTTTCAGCTCTACGAAAGCTTTTTGGGCTTCTTCTGTCCATCTGAAATTCTACTTCTCTAGACAACCTTTAAGTGTGTGAAAGAAAGGTAAGGATCTATCTGCTGACTTGGATAAAAAACGGTGGAGGGCTGCGAGCTTGCCATTGAGGCTTTGGACTTCCTTAAGAGCCTGCGGAGGCTTCATGCTTTGAATGTCTTTGATTTTTTCTGGATCCGCCCGAAATCCCTCCTTTGTGATTACGTGTCCCAAAAATTGACCTTCTTCTACCCCAAAAGAACATTTCTTGGGGTTCAACTTCATGTTAATGGATCGGAGGGTTTTGAACGTTTCTTCGATATCTAAGAACATATCTTCTTCACTTCTGCTTTTGATGACCATGTCATCCACGTAGGCTTCCAAATTCCTTCCAATCTGTCCTCCGAAAGCTTTATCCACCAACCTTTGATATGTTGCTCTGGGTACCTGTCGTTGATATATAACTTTTCTGTCTCCACTTCAAGATTTTGACTCTTCCTGGAACACTCTCCGGCTTCCGGAGCCCTTATCTGGGAGCATTGTACCTCCGGACGGGGCTCGGTTTTGACGAAACCTATTCCCCTTGGAGTTGGGAATTTCACAATTGCATGAATTGGAGATGGTACCATGCCTAACTTTCTCATTGCTGGTCGGCCAAGTATGATGTTATACGGTGACTCCGCTCGTACTATCACAAAGGTTAACATCTCAGACCTTATCTGCGGAGCCATTCCGACGGTGACACTTAGTGTGACTTCTCCCAGTGACCACGTTCTTTCATTCGAAAAACCTACCAAAGGGCTTATATTATCTTTCCTTTTCTTTCTTAATGCGGCTTTCAGCTTCAAAAAGCAATGCTCGTACATTTATCTTCAATTCTCTAGGGACACCTGTCATGTCCGCAGGCGTCCATGCGAAAACATCCTTGTTTTTGTCCAAGACTTCTTTTAATTTTCTCTTATATTCAGTCGGTAACTGCTTGCCAATCATGATATGTTGCTCTGGGTACCTGTCGTTGATATATAACTTTTCTGTCTCCACTTCAAGATTTTGACTCTTCCTGGAACACTCTCCGGCTTCCGGAGCCCTTATCTGGGAGCATTGTACCTCCGGACGGGGCTCGGTTTTGACGAAACCTATTCCCCTTGGAGTTGGGAATTTCACAATTGCATGAATTGGAGATGGTACCATGCCTAACTTTCTCATTGCTGGTCGGCCAAGTATGATGTTATACGGTGACTCCGCTCGTACTATCACAAAGGTTAACATCTCAGACCTTATCTGCGGAGCCATTCCGACGGTGACACTTAGTGTGACTTCTCCCAGTGACCACGTTCTTTCATTCGAAAAACCTACCAAAGGGCTTATATTATCTTTCCTTTTCTTTCTTAATGCGGCTTTCAGCTTCAAAAAGCAATGCTCGTACATTTATCTTCAATTCTCTAGGGACACCTGTCATGTCCGCAGGCGTCCATGCGAAAACATCCTTGTTTTTGTCCAAGACTTCTTTTAATTTTCTCTTATATTCAGTCGGTAACTGCTTGCCAATCATGATATGTTGCTCTGGGTACCTGTCGTTGATATATAACTTTTCTGTCTCCACTTCAAGATTTTGACTCTTCCTGGAACACTCTCCGGCTTCCGGAGCCCTTATCTGGGAGCATTGTACCTCCGGACGGGGCTCGGTTTTGACGAAACCTATTCCCCTTGGAGTTGGGAATTTCACAATTGCATGAATTGGAGATGGTACCATGCCTAACTTTCTCATTGCTGGTCGGCCAAGTATGATGTTATACGGTGACTCCGCTCGTACTATCACAAAGGTTAACATCTCAGACCTTATCTGCGGAGCCATTCCGACGGTGACACTTAGTGTGACTTCTCCCAGTGACCACGTTCTTTCATTCGAAAAACCTACCAAAGGGCTTATATTATCTTTCCTTTTCTTTCTTAATGCGGCTTTCAGCTTCAAAAAGCAATGCTCGTACATTATCTTCAATTCTCTAGGGACACCTGTCATGTCCGCAGGCGTCCATGCAAAACATCCTTGTTTTTGAAGACTTTGTATTCATTCGTCTCGTGACCATAACAGTTGTGAAATTCACAAAACTTAGACATATCTTTGTTTCGGAGGTTACCCCTCATCGGAGCCTTCTCTGCTGCTAAAATATCACGAGCATTTTTTGGGGGATGCTGGAAAGTAGGGTGGCTTCCGGAGGCTCCTCCTTGTGGCCTGTTGAATGGAGCAGTTCGGAACCTTTCATGTCAAGAATTCCTGTTTCTTCTATTTCTGTCAAGGTCTTTGTCGTAGCCTGGCCCTGTGACTCCGCCCGCTGTTTCTTTGCCTACTAGGAAAGTATAAGTCTTGTCCATCAACACCGTATACTCTTGTGGTAAGTCTGTGGAAAGGAACTCCACAAGGGGTTGGAAACGTAACCCATGAACGAAACCTGATATTTTTTTATTTTCACTGAGGCCCTTCATCAACGTCGTTTCGTCTATGTAGCGAGTTATGAATTGGCGGACGCTTTCATTTTCTCTTCTTTTGATGTTGTGGGCTTCCAAGTGCATTTTCTTGTATTTTCTCTGCTGACTAAAGTGAGAGCGGAACTTGGTTTTTAGATCTTCAAAACTTGTTATGCTTCCTTCTGGCTGCGCATCTAGCCAAACACGCGCCAAATCTTTTAGAGTGAGAGCAAACATATGGCAAGCTATTGGAACGTTCCACCTTTGCATCCGGATCATCCCATTGAAGTGTTTCAAATGGTTGTCCGGATCCTCATTCCCATCATACATCTCTATTCCCTTTGGCAACCCTCCCTCCGGCAGTGGGTAGTCTTCAATCCATTGCACGAAAGGTCCTGGTTCTGTTTTTGCTTCCGGAGCCTCAATCATTGAATTTTTACCATGGCTTTTCCTTGGCCCTAGTTCTTTGATGCCTTTCAGTAGCATTGAGTATTTTCCTGATTTCACCGCTTCTTCGACCTTGTTTTTGAAGACTTTGTATTCATTCGTCTCGTGACCATAACAGTTGTGAAATTCACAAAACTTAGACATATCTTTGTTTCGGAGGTTACCCCTCATCGGAGCCTTCTCTGCTGCTAAAATATCACGAGCATTTTTTGGGGGATGCTGGAAAGTAGGGTGGCTTCCGGAGGCTCCTCCTTGTGGCCTGTTGAATGGAGCAGTTCGGAACCTTTCATGTCAAGAATTCCTGTTTCTTCTATTTCTGTCAAGGTCTTTGTCGTAGCCTGGCCCTGTGACTCCGCCCGCTGTTTCTTTGCCTACTAGGAAAGTATAAGTCTTGTCCATCAACACCGTATACTCTTGTGGTAAGTCTGTGGAAAGGAACTCCACAAGGGGTTGGAAACGTAACCCATGAACGAAACCTGATATTTTTTTATTTTCACTGAGGCCCTTCATCAACGTCGTTTCGTCTATGTAGCGAGTTATGAATTGGCGGACGCTTTCATTTTCTCTTCTTTTGATGTTGTGGGCTTCCAAGTGCATTTTCTTGTATTTTCTCTGCTGACTAAAGTGAGAGCGGAACTTGGTTTTTAGATCTTCAAAACTTGTTATGCTTCCTTCTGGCTGCGCATCTAGCCAAACACGCGCCAAATCTTTTAGAGTGAGAGCAAACATATGGCAAGCTATTGGAACGTTCCACCTTTGCATCCGGATCATCCCATTGAAGTGTTTCAAATGGTTGTCCGGATCCTCCTTCCCATCATACATCTCTATTCCCTTTGGCAACCCTCCCTCCGGCAGTGGGTAGTCTTCAATCCATTGCACGAAAGGTCCTGGTTCTGTTTTTGCTTCCGGAGCCTCAATCATTGAATTTTTACCATGGCTTTTCCTTGGCCCTAGTTCTTTGATGCCTTTCAGTAGCATTGAGTATTTTCCTGATTTCACCGCTTCTTCGACCTTGTTTTTGAAGACTTTGTATTCATTCGTCTCGTGACCATAACAGTTGTGAAATTCACAAAACTTAGACATATCTTTGTTTCGGAGGTTACCCCTCATCGGAGCCTTCTCTGCTGCTAAAATATCACGAGCATTTTTTGGGGGATGCTGGAAAGTAGGGTGGCTTCCGGAGGCTCCTCCTTGTGGCCTGTTGAATGGAGCAGTTCGGAACCTTTCATGTCAAGAATTCCTGTTTCTTCTATTTCTGTCAAGGTCTTTGTCGTAGCCTGGCCCTGTGACTCCGCCCGCTGTTTCTTTGCCTACTAGGAAAGTATAAGTCTTGTCCATCAACACCGTATACTCTTGTGGTAAGTCTGTGGAAAGGAACTCCACAAGGGGTTGGAAACGTAACCCATGAACGAAACCTGATATTTTTTTATTTTCACTGAGGCCCTTCATCAACGTCGTTTCGTCTATGTAGCGAGTTATGAATTGGCGGACGCTTTCATTTTCTCTTCTTTTGATGTTGTGGGCTTCCAAGTGCATTTTCTTGTATTTTCTCTGCTGACTAAAGTGAGAGCGGAACTTGGTTTTTAGATCTTCAAAACTTGTTATGCTTCCTTCTGGCTGCGCATCTAGCCAAACACGCGCCAAATCTTTTAGAGTGAGAGCAAACATATGGCAAGCTATTGGAACGTTCCACCTTTGCATCCGGATCATCCCATTGAAGTGTTTCAAATGGTTGTCCGGATCCTCCTTCCCATCATACATCTCTATTCCCTTTGGCAACCCTCCCTCCGGCAGTGGGTAGTCTTCAATCCATTGCACGAAAGGTCCTGGTTCTGTTTGTACTATCATATCTTCTTCGCTTGGGAACCACCCCGGAGGGTGCGGAGCGTACCTGGTGGTGTTAGGAGGGTGCGATTGGTAGTAGTTTGCATTTTGATGGGGGATATTCTGTGTTTGTCTTCTACCAGGCTGCGGGGTGGAAAAGTGCATGCGCATGTTTCGTGACCCCCTGGTAGGCTGCGGTGTAAAGTATTGTTGAGAGTTTGTATTTGGACAATGATTATATTGTGGGGGTGGGCTATTGTAAGCGTGATAATTATGATTGTACGTTTGTCCCTTTGTACGGACATACTCTTCTGCCATGGGCGGAAGGTTCGGACCTCTCCGATAGTCTTCATTCTGGTAACCAAAATTTCTTCTTGGGGCTTCATCAAAATGGACTCTGGCTTCTGGCCTATTTCCGGAGGCTCTGTGGACGGGTGTTTCTGCTTCAAAATCTTCTTCCGTTGCTTCCGTCTCATCGGAGTACGTGAGTCTTGTCCGTACACTTTGCATATCGACTTGTCTGAGATATTCTCTTAAGAGCGGTGTGAGCTCCTCTAACTGTCTGGCAGTTGGAGGGGCCTGTGGTGCTGTTCTTGAGGTTTCGAAACCCGGAGGTGACCGTTGGTCACCATCCTCTACCATTTTCGTACAAGATTAAGGTGTTATGAGTGCGGATGGCGCCACTTGTTTAAGGGTAAAGTTACTCTTAAATTAAGGGGGTTTAATCTTGTATAAGAAAACGATAATGAGTGATTAATAGGGTGGAAATAGGTTATTTTATACTTGTTGGCGGTTCCCTAATGGTGTGAAGAACTAATTAGCTTCACGCCACCAAGTGTGATATTTAGGTGTTTGTGTGTGTTTTTCATTAGGGTTTTTTGGTAGATCCTTTGAGGAGTATTTATAGGCCCTCAGGGAAGGATCCAGAAGCTGGAGAGTTAACGGTAACATTAGACATGTAGCCGTTATCGTTAGACAGTTGTGGCACGATCTTTGGCCTGAAGGTACAAGTACAAGTCGTACGTACTAGTGCACGTTCTACATTGTACTGTTTGTCTGCTGGCTAGCCGTAGCCTTCGTAGCTAGGTATCGGAGGCTACGCTTAGATTGTTATAACTTAGATTCTGGACCTCGTCTTAGCGAGAGCTTTAGTCCTCCATTAATGTACGTAATCTGGAGAGTCCGTAGGATTAAGGATGGTACATCGTCAAGAACTAACAAATAAAAAAGAACGCGAGAACAATTCTGGACCACACATTTTCACCCATTTTCTCTCTCATCAATTAAAAATGAAAATTTATCCAAATCATTTAAAATGTTTTATCTCACAAACCGTAAATCGTTAGATGAACAAAAAAGTATGGGTAGTCTTAAAATTTCGTCATCTTTCATTAGAGATGCGACTCGATATATACTTTTGACGACTTTTTAAATTTCGTTTTCTTTTTGGTACTTACACATAACGTCATAACCTACACATGTGTAGGTTAAACGGAAATTGTGATTCGGAACGGGCTTCGCCCTTAAGGAAATTCATAAAGGGTAGCTGGTGGGGGTGATAGGTCATTGAGGGTGATAGGTCATAGTGGGTGATAGGCCATAGGGGGTGATCAGTGATGGGTGATCTATTTAACGGGCTCCGCCCTTAGCCGCTATGGCTCTGCCATGGACTGACGGGCTCCGCCCTTCGCCACCATGGCTCCGCCATGGATTGATGGGCTCCGCCCTTGACCTTCATTGTTGTGTACAGATGGTAATTTACTAATTTACATGTGAAAACAAATATCCTACACATGTGTAAGTACACAAGTACAAGGGGGAAAAAACGAAAATTAAAAAGTCGTCAAAAGTATATCGAGTTGCATCTCTAATGAAAGAGGACGAAATTTTAAGACTACCCATACTTTTTTTTCATCTAACGATTTACGGTTTGTGAGATAAAACATTTTGAATGATATGGATAAATTTTCATTTTTTATTGAAGTGAGAAAAAAAAGGAAGAGAATGTGTGGTCGAGAATGATTCTCGCGTTCTTTCTTACATAAGGGTTCTTAAATAACTCTCCCCCCTCTCTCTCTGTATATATATACATTATGTAAAGGCTTGTCAATCAAATGTTAATTTTCAACCAAATAAGTCAATGTATTTTAAATTTCTAATATAGTATAGATAGTATAGATATGGATACGATCTTATGGATGATGAGAAATAAATGGATGTGGATCCAATCCATTATCATTCTTGTATAGTTGTGTATTGAAGCCTAGACATTGCTTATAAAATACTAAGAGAGCCCAACCCACGGCTCACATACACTTGCTTGAAAATTGAAATAAGATATTAATACATCAATCTCCAATAAACATCTAGCAATTCTTTTGTATTTAGTTTATTTTGTTAGCAATATAGTCAATGTATTTTAAATTTCTAATATAGTATAGATAGTATAGATATGGATACGATCTTATGGATGATGAGAAATAAATGGATGTGGATCCAATCCATTATCATTCTTGTATAGTTGTGTATTGAAGCCTAGACATTGCTTATAAAATACTAAGAGAGCCCAACCCACGGCTCACATACACTTGCTTGAAAATTGAAATAAGATATTAATACATCAATCTCCAATAAACATCTAGCAATTCTTTTGTATTTAGTTTATTTTGTTAGCAATTCTTTTGTATTTAGTTCATTTTATAAGTCATATATATATTATGTATTTTTTTAAAATTCCCGAACTTGCTTATGTCACATACTGTTTAATTAGATGTTATTGTGATGTCTCGAATGCTAACTACTAACTGATTGTTGTATAAAAATTAAAAACGCATAACATATATAGGGTACGAGTTGAGCTCGAGTTTTACTCTATCTAAGCCGATCTATTCTAATCAATAAAAGTCCGAGACTTTTAGCTCCGGACTATGGTGCACCTCGACGTGTGGTAGTCACCTACCGTATTGTACTAGTTTATTTGAGTCCAAAGTTTCTCAAATTCTTATGAGGCAATTTTCTTTTGTCATAAAATTCTTAAAAGGAGTCGGTATATATATTTGAGTGCAAAGAGAATGTCACCAAAATGATGGTTGAAAACTATAGGTTTGACCAGGCAAAAAGAATAAAGGAAATAAAAGTTAAAGGAAAGACATGCCCACCATTAATAATCACTTATTCTTACCAAATATGATTACTGAAATAGACTCATAATCTTGTCTCATCTTTTGCTTGTTTTATCAGTCTGATGTGAAATGGTGGGATGTAGCTATTAGTCATGAATTATTTCATCTCAACCAACTTTAAATGCATCTAAAAACTGGTGGCATTAAGAGGTTGGTACCTAGATACTTAATATGCTAATCTAACTCCTTTCAACTTCATTAGTATAAAAGGAAAAAAGATTAGGTAGTCAATAACACAAGTTCAATACATTAATTTAGCAATAGTTTGACTTATACATATTCTTGATACAGGATGTGAAAGCATCAGTTTTTTTTTCTTATTTACTTTCATTCCAAAAGCGACAATAGTTTTGATTTAAGTGGCGAAAAGGTTTTGAACTGCCTCGGTCGTGGTCTCGTGGAGTACAAAATATGTTACTTAGAGTAGAGTAATGATGTATCTAATTAACTTGATAAGTCTAAAGCAATATTTGTAAAAGTCTAAAAACAAGCTTAGAAACTCTTTTCAAATTATTTTTTTTAGATCAGCATCAAACTTTTTACACATAGTTGTAGGTTTTATAATTAGTAGCATTTATCATTTTTCTGTTAAGTAACATCATGGTTAGTTTTAACTAGAATGTCATGAGGAGGGGGTTGGAGGTCCAGCAAATCGCTGGTTAAAATTGCCTGCAGCACGTCTGAATTGAAACTAACTTTACAAAAAAAAAAAAACTTTAGAGATATTTGAATAAGTAGTATCATTTTGTAAGGTCATTTAAAAATAAGACGCTTACCTTAGCTATTTGAGTTTCTAGTATGCTCTTTAATAACCTTCTCAAAATGCCCTTCACGCACGTATTTATTTTTCTCCTTCCAACGCAGTTTAGCGACTAATGACTCCTATTGTTATATTATATATACACATACTAGTCTTCAGCCCCGTCCGATGAACAAGTAGTCTCAAAATTGTAGTATATATCAAAGGGAATCAAAATGATAACATGTTTTGATGATTAACATGTGTTGGGTTCAAATCTTCAACATAAACCAACGTTGTTTTCTTTTCATCTAACAAAAAATAACAAAATATGTTATATTCTAAATTTAAAAAAGAAAGATGTAAATGTGAGCAAAATAAATTAATGAGCAAAATAAATTAAAAGAGTTGAAAAATAACAATAACATAACAATTCAATATCAAATAATGAATAAACATGAACAATATACCAAAAATTAAATTAAAGTATATAAAAAACGTATGTTTCTTTTGTTGAGAAGTTATATGACCATGATTTTTTTTTAAGATAGAAAGGAGAGGAATGATGAAAAACGATTAATAAAAATTTATTTAGGTTGTATATATAATAACTTTTTGTGAGATTTTAAGGATATTATATATCTTTAAAATTTAAAAAAGAAAGATGTAAATGTGAGCAAAATAAATTAATGAGCAAAATAAATTAAAAAAATAAAACCTTTTGTAGAAGAATAAAACCATGATCAATACAATTGAACAAAATAAATTAAGAGAAAATAATATATCTTTAAAATTTAAAAAGATTTGTTTTGATAGAAAAAGATTTATGATAGATTTTAAATATAATTATCTATTTAATAAGCAAAAAAGAAAAAAAAATCTAGAAAAAAAGAGAGCTAGATTAATTAGGAGGAGAATTAGAAGCCTAAGAAAGGGATTAGGGGTGCCAAGTATACCCTCAACCTCATCTTTTAGTGGTAGTGGCGCGAGGTGTGGGGGTGCCATTGGTGGTGAATATAAAAGTAATTGATGTTAAAGGAGGTAGTGTAATTATTTTAATGATTGAGGGATTTATGTTATAAATTATTTCATTAAGGGTATTATAGGTATATTAGATATACATGTTTAATGATTAAAAGAGAGGAATATTTTAGTTACTTCAATTCCTTAATTTAGATCTTAAAAAAAAGTTGATGCTTTATTATTATGTATTATAGATATAGATTATAGATATAGATAAGCATTTTGTTATATCATGATTATAGATATAGATTATAGATATAGATTATGTATAGATTATAGATATAGATTATAGATATAGATTATAGATATAGATTATAGATATAGATATAGATATAGATTATAGATATAGATTATAGATATAGATTATTATGTATTATAGATATAGATTATAGATATAGATAAGCATTTTGTTACTCATCATATTATTGTGGTTCATAGGTTCAAAAGATCAATTGTCTGTTTTTACTTTTAATTGGTTTTAGTGACGAGTTAAATAGTCCGCAGAACTCATATGGCAGTAGTGTTGGTGCATGTTTCTCAGTGACAAAAGCATTCTAGATGTGTGACGTATATTTACATATATTCAAGTCTTGTAATTTATCTTGTAATTACCGTTTGTCAATAATATTACCTTGGTATATATTGTTGATCATATTGGGATCCATTTATGTTTATATGTTTGTTTATTATTTGTGTTTTACAGGTTCTAGACATTACATGTAAAGAGTCATTAAGTTAATATAGTTTCTGCGTTTAACAGCAGTTGAAATATTAACTTAATGTACTTCCAGATGGAAGTTAAGTTAATTGTGTTTCTGCGTATTAACAGCAGGAGAAACATTAACTTAATCAATACTTCCAATAGGTAATATAGACAATGTTGTTTCTGCGTATTCACAGCAGTAGAAACATTGTCGTAGCTAATGTTGGTTCTGCGTATATTTACAGTAGTATAAACATTGGCTGAGTTAATATTGGTTCTGCGTCTTGACAGCAGTTGAAACATTAACTCAAATATTCCTAAGTGTTATTTGAGGGTTCTTGGGAACGAGCAAAATATTTGCTTGTGGAAAGAACACTCAAATGGTCATTTGAGAGTTTCTAAGGAACAAGCAAAAGTTTGCTTGTTCATAAGAACTCTCAAATGGTTTGAGAGTTTCTGTGGAAACAAGCAAAAGCATGCTTGTCCTTCAGAACTCTCAAACAGTTTGTGTGTTCTGGGAAACACACAAATAGGACAAAACCCTAATGGGCTTGACATGAGAACACTCAAATCCATTGGATTTGAGAGTTCTTGTCACTTGCCTATAAATAGGGTGTGTGTATGCGTGATTCATTAACAAGAGTGTAGAGAGAGAAACGAGCAAACCTAGAGAGAGAAACCTAAGAACACGCAAGGTTGATCTTGTGGGTAGTACTCGACTCACGCACGAACCGCAAACACACACCCGGTTTGGACGGCTCGTAGACTTAGATTACCACGTTGGTTGGTAAAGTTTGTCCGGAGAGCCGTTTCACTATTGTAACCAAATACGAGTGTTTATATTCACGCAAAAGATATATATATATATATATATAGTGATATATATATATATCATAAAAGGTAGATATAGAAACCGTGAGTTATCTCGAGGAATTCCGCACCTCGACATATCCTTAAGTCAATCTCGGTTCGGTAAGACCCGGGGGACTTACAACTGGTATCAGAGCCATAGATTATCAACAACCTTGGTTCGAGATTGATCACGGTTTGGATATCCCATTTTTTGCGTATTTTTAGGTGGAGAAGTGTTTTCGGGTTCGTTTGAAATAAAGGTTCAAAATTGACACCAAAATAAGACATATCTCATTCCTAAGATCATTTTCTCAAGTTTTCATTGATCAAGGAACAATATCGGGTTCGGGATCTAAGAAATTGTGAGAAATTGGTGTTTTGCGTGTTTCATTTGCGCATTTTGTTTGAGTGTTCTTGAGATTTTGAGAGTTCTTGAGGATTTGAGAGTTCTTGAGGATTTGAGAGTTCTTAAGGATTTGAGAGTTCTTAAGGATTTGAGAGTTCTTGTGGTTTGCTTGTTTAGTACACTTTTGCTCGTTTCATTTTAGTGTTCCTGTTTTTGCGTGTTCTTGTGTACTTTGCGTGTTTGTAAGGTACAGTACCTTTTGCGTGTTTCGATACTTCCTAGGCAGTTTGCGTGTTTCATTTGCGCATTCTGTTTGAGTGTTCTTGAGGATTTGAGAGTTCTTGAGGATTTGAGAGTTCTTAAGGATTTGAGAGTTCTTAAATTTTGAGAGTTCTTGTGGTTTGCTTGTTTAGTACACTTTTGCTCGTTTCATTTTAGTGTTCCTGTTTTTGCGTGTTCTTGTGTACTTGAGTGTTTATAAGTTAAACTTCATACACAATGGCAGCAAACTATCTTAACCAATTAATACTAATGGACCATGAGACCGGTAAGGGTAATTCACCACCTAAACTGATGATCATTGACCAATACTTTTCTTGGAAAGGTCGATTCGAATCCTTTATGCAATTCACGGATATTAGAATGTGGACTTGTATGACTGAAGGATATAGTTCCCCAACATATGAGGACAGTGGTGTTAACAAAGTATATGCTTACCAAGATATGACTGAATCTAATAAAAAACTGTATGAGGCAGAGAAAAAGGCACTATCATGTTTAAAAATGTCATTGCCACAAGAAATATTACATTTATTTAATGGATTCAATACATCAAAAGAACTTTGGCTAGCATTAAAAAATCATTGTGAAGGGGATGAAACACTTAAAAAGAATCGTAGAGACCTTCTAAAGCATCATTATAATGTATTTAATGGGTTAAGAAGTGAAAACTTAGATCAACTAATTACAAGGTATTATCATTTGCTAGCAGAGTTGCAAGCATTTGAAGTTACCTATTCTGAGGAAGAAAAAGTCGAGAAAATTTTGAGTTCCTTGCCGGAAAAGTGGAGTAATTATATTACCACTTTGCAGGAAAAAGAAGATTTCTCTGATATGTCTTTGACTCAGATAGTTGCTAAGTTTAGGGGACAAGAAATGAAACTAAAAAGGAGGGAAGCAGGATATAATAATGCTCAGATTCCCGAGCTTTATTACGGTAGGCCTACGATCAATGTAAGTCCAGGTTCCCCTGAAGGAAGCACTAGGGCATTCCTGAGTGAAGATGTTGACTTACAAAAGATCTCGTTTGACTCTGAGGGGAACATATGTCTTGTTTTAAGTCAGAGCGACAATTTAGGCAATCGTGGATATCCTACCTCCAGTGTTAGTTCCACCGTGCCTATAAGTGTCAAATGTGCGGAAAGTCACTTATCCGTTCTTGCGTCATTTGTGACATCATATGAACAGAGTATCCAAAGAAAGGTTCAAGATCCGAGTCTTATAGATGAAGACTATGAGCAGATTGATCCTTTGGACTTAGAAGAGAGGGATTTGCAATGGCAAATGGCTATGCTAACTCTTCGGGCTAAACGGTTCTTATCAAGAACAGGGCGAAAGGTTGTGGGTTCCAAGCTTGGCTTTGATAAGTCAAAGATAAAGTGTTAGAATTGAGTTGAGGGAAATCACTATTAGAAAACAATTGGGACAAGAGAATCATGAGAAATTGAGTAATGAGTACACTTCTCTACAAAAGGAACTACTCTCTGCTCAATCTGAGATTACTGACTTACAATCCCGAATTGACAAAATGAGAGATATTCGAATTATGACAAGTCATGCCTATGAAAGCATTAAAAATGGATATTGTCATAATATTGAAGAAATCTCAAATAAAAAGAATCATAATGTTGAGATCCCTCCTCCTATCAATCATATCTATGATCCTATCGTTAAAGTGAGTGATGATGACAAAAAGATCTCTTCTGATAATTTCAAAGAACAACATAAGAAGCCAGAATCTTCTAATCAAACCAAATACACTTATAATAAGGGTTCAATCACTCACTACACACTAAAAGGTAGTAGGAAAGTGTTTACTGAAAAGGAGTATTCCTTGGATAGTATTGAACCAAATCTAATTGATAAAGTTTGGGAAGTTGATGTAGCTGATTTGGGGCAACAAAATAGACAAATCAGAAATGTGAGTCCTAGGAGATGGTCATCAATGAAAACCATTAGGAGTCCTCATTTTGTAAAATCAGGAATAGATCCTACTGCCCAGTCAGAAGTTGCTCCCGAACAATCTGCAACATTGAAGTTACAAGAGATGACATCAAAAGCTCAAAGTTCTCACACTTTGTCTGATCAAGATATGCATTCATCTTACCATGCAAAGGATAAAAGGAAGAAAATGAAAAATCTTGATAAGATCTCTTGCTTCATTTGCAGAGAAAAGGGACATGTGGCAAGTATGTGTCCACAAAAGGGTAAATCCAGCAGATCAAGGCAGTCTAATGACTCAGGTGACAGAGATGTTGAAGATATGGATGTTCAGTTGAGAAAGAACAAGGGTAAACAAGTTGAAGATAGGTCAACTAGTGTTTCACCTAAAAGATTTTCTCAAAGGAACTCACCCGCACGGAGTGGTTTGCCTAGAAATAATCAAGTTAGTACTTCAAATCCAACTTTTATGAGGGATTATAAGAAGAAATACTATGAAGATTATGTGTCTAGAAATCCCTCGAGTTATGTTGCTAAGGAACATGGTAAACCAAGAAGTGTATCTCCAAAGAAGACTTCAAAGGTTGATAATGTAAAGATTCTAGAAAACTTGGGAGTAAAGGATCTTGTTACCTTTATGATAGACTTACATGCTCCTGAGCAGCGAATAGATTTTTCTTTGTATTCATTAATTGATGTCTGTAAAGATAATTTTAAAATATCCCAAACTGCATGTGAGTTATATCTAAGGGTTGATGACTTACAAAAGAAGGTAGATGAGGATCAAGAGGAAAAATCTCTCTTGAGACAGCAAGAGAAAATCTTGACTAAAAGAGAAAAGGATCTCTCAGACAAGATTAGACTTAATGAAAGAGAGAATGATTGTATTAGAAATGAGTTGAGGGAAATCACTATTAGAAAACAATTGGGACAAGAGAATCATGAGAAATTGAGTAATGAGTACACTTCTCTACAAAAGGAACCACTCTCTGCTCAATCTGAGATTACTGACTTACAATCCCGAATTGACAAAATGAGAGATATTCGAATTATGACAAGTCATGCCTATGAAAGCATTAAAAATGGATATTGTCATAATATTGAAGAAATCTCAAATAAAAAGAATCATAATGTTGAGATCCCTCCTCCTATCAATCATATCTATGATCCTATCGTTAAAGTGAGTGATGATGACAAAAAGATCTCTTCTGATAATTTCAAAGAACAACATAAGAAGCCAGAATCTTCTAATCAAACCAAATACACTTATAATAAGGGTTCAATCACTCACTACACACTAAAAGGTAGTAGGAAAGTGTTTACTGAAAAGGAGTATTCCTTGGATAGTATTGAACCAAATCTAATTGATAAAGTTTGGGAAGTTGATGTAGCTGATTTGGGGCAACAAAATAGACAAATCAGAAATGTGAGTCCTAGGAGATGGTCATCAATGAAAACCATTAGGAGTCCTCATTTTGTAAAATCAGGAATAGATCCTACTGCCCAGTCAGAAGTTGCTCCCGAACAATCTGCAACATTGAAGTTACAAGAGATGACATCAAAAGCTCAAAGTTCTCACACTTTGTCTGATCAAGATATGCATTCATCTTACCCTGCAAAGGATTAAAGGAAGAAAATGAAAAATCTTGATAAGATCTCTTGCTTCATTTGCAGAGAAAAGGGACATGTGGCAAGTATGTGTCCACAAAAGGGTAAATCCAGCAGATCAAGGCAGTCTAATGACTCAGGTGACAGAGATGTTGAAGATATGGATGTTCAGTTGAGAAAGAACAAGGGTAAACAAGTTGAAGATAGGTCAACTAGTGTTTCACCTAAAAGATTTTCTCAAAGGAACTCACCCGCACGGAGTGGTTTGCCTAGAAATAATCAAGTTAGTACTTCAAATCCAACTTTTATGAGGGATTATAAGAAGAAATACTATGACGATTATGTGTCTAGAAATCCCTCGAGTTATGTTGCTAAGGAACATGGTAAACCAAGAAGTGTATCTCCAAAGAAGACTTCAAATGGTGGCCAAGTTCGTAGCAAAACTCCTAAGAGGAATCCCACTCCAAGACGAGGAATCTTTAATCGTGTTGCTGAAGATGATACATGTTTTTATGATCGCTTCACATGAACGGTAAAGACTGGTCGTTCCTCAATGTTTCAAAAGCATAGTCCCAGGAGAAAGATTGAGCTATCTCCTGAGAGGGTGCCGAGAAACAGAAGACAGACTTCAAAATCCAGGACTCCCACTGAGAGTGATGGATATTGGACAAATGTCTCAGTGAAAGATAAGGACGGTAAATTCAAGTCTGCAGAGGCTTGGGTACCGTTTCACAACTAAGCGCTTATCTTTCGTGCGAAGGACACAGTCAAGGAGGACCATGCTTTTTCGGTGATCAGTGACTGAGTCCTAGGCACATTTTCTATTAGATAATATATTGGGTTATCGAACGTTTATTGTATTTTCTTCATTGTAAATCATTGTTCAAGTCCTACATATGTTATTTATAAATTGTTTATAAAGGAACATATTTGGGAAAAACGAGTATATATAAAGTGCTACTTTATTTTGTGCTTGTTAATAAATCATTTGAGATAACATGATTATTTATATAATGGTTGTTATCTAATGATGAATATGCAAAGTTGATTTATTTGTGATGGTTACACTAAGGCCTTTGATCGATCGCTTTTCGAGTTGCTAGTCCAGTTGGCTGGAATGAGTAATCCTTAGTCACCATTTCTCAAGAACCGTTTTTATTCAGAAAAGGGGTTCTATTGCACGAGAGAAAATGTTACTTAGGGTATCTGGTTTCCAAGGGGAGTTAGCTGTGTTCTTTGTGAACACTGAATACATGTGTATCGTAATAAGGGTATAGTGTAAGTAAAGACTCTAATTTGAGTGTGTTTGGTACACCTTGAATTAAGTCTTGCATGTAAATTGCTCGAAAGATTAAGTGAAATACTTAAGGTTTCGGTCAAAATAGGTCAAACGGAGTCACTGAGTTGATATATTTGACAGATATTTTGATTTGCAATTTACTTTGAATAATTGAATTGAACATACTTAATGTGTGAGCTAACATGATAAAGGCTTTGATTCTAATCTTAATTGGGAGAATCAGCCATTAATTATCAGTTATATATCGGTTTAAGTGTTTTCAAGTTCAATTATTTACCATTGAGATGAATACATTGGTTGTATGGATCTCATGAGTATGCTGATGTGGTCGCAGAATTATTTATCTTAAATGGATGTGTGTCAACCGTTAAGATAAAGGATCTCCAAAGTGTATGAAAATCGGGTCTATCCAGTCCGGAATGGAGAAAACTCAAACTTAAAAGGGAAGCTGAGTACACTTACACATCAACAACTCATCTAAATTCAAACGGAGACAATAATAATGACGGAGAGATTGCTTATCATGTTATTCAATCTTGTATCATTTGTTCTTGTTGTATTTGAATTTATTAAACAACATTGATTGTGTCCAATGTCTGTCATTGTCAAATACTTAACAATGGTGCTTTGTAATTCATTAATTAGTGACATATCGGGTCTTAATTTAATGATCGTACATTATAATTTTGTTCAAGTTGTGACATCTATCGAGAATTTCTTTATCGAGAAAAATACGATTAATTATAATACAAAATAGGGTTTGTATTTGTCTTAATCGTGTTCTCTAAAGAATTCTTTTCGTTAATCATACCAAGTTCGAGAAAATTCTTTGTGAATTTTCAGTGTGTTAATCAAGTTCGTGAAGGTTGACTTTATGGAAAGTCAAGGTTCACATGAATCGAAAAATAGGTCAAATTTAATATGCAAGTTGTACCAAGTGAACTCATATGCATGTTTTAGCAAAATGGGCTAAGTATGCATATTGTAGTTAAGTGGGTATAATTTACATGTTTTACTTTGGGCTTGATATGCGCATTTTCCTAACTGGGTTGAATTTGCGTGTTCTAGCCAAGTAAACTTGTATTTGCGTGTTTTACCTATTGGGGCTCACTTGCGTGTTTCATGATGGGCCGGATATGCGTGTTCTGGCACATTGGGCCTGATATGCGTGTTTGTGTATGTGTCTTAGGGTTTGCGTGTTGTGAAGGGGTATTTAAAGAAATATCTGACCAAAAATACGCATTTAATATACTCATTTGCGTGTTTCGTCGAAAACCCTCCCATTTGCGTGATCTTCTTCGCACTGTTCACTTACATCCATCGATTCACAAAACTTGATATTTTCGTGTTTAAGACACAAGAAACACTTACATTAACACGTATCGAACAAAGGTATATGATTAACAAGGTTTCTTAATCAAGATTTCATATGTATTTGTCAAGATTTAGAGTTTTTATTTTCGGTTAAATAAATCTCTAAAAAGGACATTATTAATGAAATGGATAAAGAAATGGAACCAATAAACTGATAAATCGGACTTATAAGATGCTATTCATACCAGATTTAAGAGTTTTAGGGTTCAAAATGACTGGATTAAGTTTTGAATGATGAACAGTCGTATGCGTGTTCTTCACCATATGCGTGTTCATATGAACCCAGTTCATCTTCAAACGTTTCCAGGATTTGCGTGTTATGGTGATGACGTCATCAAAACAAACACGCATTTGACTAATATGCGTGTTTCTAAGTAAAATACACCATTTGCATGTTCAGTCACCATTTGCGTGTTGTTACTTCATATGCGTGTTTCATGACTTGTAAAATTTTTATATTTTAAAAAAAAATTAAATAAGTAAAAAATGAAACAAAACACGTATTATCCAGTCAAACATGACACCATATGTGTGTATTGTCACCATATGTGTGTGTATAAGGAATTTGTTTGTTCTAGGACTTCGGAAAATTTTCAAAATGGAAAAATTATCAAATGAGTCAAATTAGAAAGTGCAAATTGCCTTATAATATTGAACTTTAAAAATTTAAGAAAAACAAATGGTTTTAGTTAAATTTAGTAAAGTTCAAAGTGTCGTTTATTAAAACTAAATGTTTTAGAAGGTTATGAAACAAATGGTTTCGCGACCTTGGAAAACACAAAATGGTTTTAGTTAAATTTAGTAAAGTTCAAAGTGTCGTTTATTAAAACTAAATGTTTTAGAAGGTTATGAAACAAATGGTTTTAGTTAAATTTAGTAAAGTTCAAAGTGTCGTTTATTAAAACTAAATGTTTTAGAAGGTTATGAAACAAATGGTTTCGCGACCTTGGAAAACACAAAATGTTTTAATTTCGACGTGTTGATTCGATAAAATTGGTATTGTTTTAGAGGATTATGAAACAAAGGGTTTCAATATCTTGGAAAACAATAAGATTTTTATCGTTCAACTTGTTGGTCGATTGTTAAAGTTGATAACATTTTCAGAGCCGATGAAACTAAGAGTTTCAGGGGCTTAGAAAATGTTAAGAGCTTTAAATTTTGGCTTTATGTGTTGTTGCTAATCGTTTGTTTGGTTGTTGTTTGTATCCTTTTGCAGATGGCTGAGAGACACTTTCACAAGAATCATAACTACTTGATCGACTTGGATGTGAATCAAGCCAACGCTGAGAGATTTGTTAGGATTCTTGAGTTTCTGTAGCAATCAAGAATCAGACATGTTCTCACGGCTAACCCAGTTATCTATCTGACTTTCTTAAGTCAATTCTGGGCATCTGCAAGATTGTTACCCGGTACTGTCCCAAGCATTGAAGCGAGGGTGAACAATCAGACCTTCCAGTTCACTACCTCTGACTTGATTGGTATTCTCGACTTGGGAACTGAAGACCCAGGGGGAGGAGTGAATGGTCCAACCACATATCCCCAAGCACTTAGATTGGGAGCATTCAGAAGAATGGGGTATGTTGGTCCTGCAAATCGAAACACATTCCAGAAGAATTGTTTGATGGGCAGATGGAAATTCTTTTCACATATGATTCTTGTTGCTATGAGCAATAAGAAGTCGGGTTACGATTCATTGAATGTCGAAACCCAATCACAAGTGATTTCTTTGGTGCTGAACAATCCTTATAGCTTCTCTCGTTATATCTTTAATGAGATGTGTAGGCAGATAAGGGCGAGGGATGATGAGAGATTCTTGATGTATCCGAGGTTCGTGATGCTGATCATTAATGCTCGACTACCCAATCTTGTTCCGGAGGGTCCTACTGAATCGGTGACGACGATGCCTAATCGTATCTTTAATGATAGTTTTAGATACCGTGGAAATCTTCCACCACAGGCTCGACCGAGGGACAGAAACCTCTTTGGGGCGCTTGTTAATCCAAATTATGTTGCACCTGAACATGATGGATTTGCGCACGAGGATTCTGATGTTGAAGGCGATGTTGCTGCTGCTCCACAGCCAGTCCCTCCACAACCTCCAGTGGCACCAGTGATACAACCACAACAACAACAACAGCAACCAGAACAACCACCTCCAGCTGCAGCAGAGGCTCCTCAAGAGTTGTTGATCCAGGAAGAGGCTGCTCAAGCAAATCCTGAGATCGTTGTTGAACAAGTTAATGCACAGAACCAAGAAATCAACATGAATGTTGACGATAGGGGTTTGGGTGCAGAGCACGTCAACGATATGGTTATAGATAACCAAGACGACGCTGATGATGACATTGGAGGAGATGTCAATCAAGGCGAAGGAGGAAACGGGGATGATGATGGAGATGATGATGGGGATGATGGTCAAGATAATGCTGCTGGCAGAGTACCCATAGGTCAAGGTGTTGGTAATACTTCTACAGCAGTGGATCTCCCCATGGCTGAAGCTGATTCCCGGCCAGTTGTAGAAGAAGAAGAAGATCCCTCAGGGTCGGGGCGAAGTCTCAGCAGAAATAGACAACGTCAGGACGCCGAGGTGTCTAATGTAAATGAGTCTCTCGGGCTCATTGCGGAGACATATTCTTCAGAGGTGGAAGAGACAAGACAAGATTTGGATGAACCAACACCAAGTGTTCAAGAGCCTGTGCAGGACTTAACGGAAGCTATGACTGAAGGACCTCTCCATCTTGAGGATAGAGGTAAAAGATTGATGGGTGCACCATCCTCGAGTTCAGCAGCACCATCAACTCCTCAAGTTCATGTCAGTCCGCCTGTCATCAAACCAGTTGTAGTATCACTGGTTAATGCAGAAGATGACCAGTCACCTCCGAAAGTAATCAGACTTTTGGGAATCAAGATTGGAGATAGACCAGTCTTGATGACTGCAAGGCCTCGCAGCTCTACAATCACACCAATCATGTCTTCGTCAATGACTCCACCGTCTACAACAAGACCATCAGTGACTTCTTCACAGCAAGGAGCTGCTCAATTAACAAGGAGAGAGTATCCAAGTTAGCTGAGGACATCCAGCGGATGAGAGCTCTAGTTGCCAGCTTGTTTGACAAGCTTAAAGGAAAAGAAGAGTCACACCGTAGAGATGCTGACCTCATAAGACAAAGTCACCTAGAGCTGGAAAATAGCCAGTATGACCTGCAAGAAGCCCAGGAAGCAACAATCAATTCTGTTATTGGGATTGTTGATTCCATTGGGGTGCACCACAAATTGCTGAAAGGTCAAGCTAAGCATCTTGAGAGCTTAGGTAAGAGGTCTGCTGAGCTGCATAACAAGATCAAAAATCTTGAATCTCAGGGGGAGAAGTCTGGATGCAAGGATGACACTCTCAAACATCATCGAAGGGATGATGAGGATGAGGATCCAAGCGATTCCTAACAGCAGGAGGAGATTCAGAGATTTCAGGGCTCAAACATCAATGCAGCTCAGGGGGAGCAAGGTCAGCAAGGTCAATCTGGCCAAGTTGGTGCTCCTTCATCTAATCCACTGGCCGTAGAGGAAGTGGCTGGTATCCAGGAACAACCGACTGGAGGAGTAGGAGTCGGCATTCAGGTCAGACCAACTACTGAGGAAGAAGTTGGGAGTGAACCCCTGGACGACATTGCTGCGTACTTCAATTTTGATGAGTATGGGAGCATGTTTGAAGATTCATCTGTTTCCTCAGCTCAAGACAAGTGTTCATATCTTAATGCAATACTTGATCTACTTGATCCAAATGTTAAGGGATCAAATGAGCTATCTCTACAAGCAACCGGTGCAAAGAGCAAGGTTGGGGTAGACAATCAATCAGAGTTAGACTCAAATAGGGAGTCGGGTACCGCTGAAGTGATTGAAAGGAAGAACAGGAGTCCAGTGGGTGTAACACCTGAAGTTCCTGATGACAGGGTTTTTGGCCAGCACTTAGGATGACAAACGAAGACTTGAAGGTCACATCTAGATGCTAGTGTCAAGGGGGAGACTGTTGGTGCATGTTTCTCAGTGACAAAAGCATTCTAGATGTGTGACGTATATTTACATATATTCAAGTCTTGTAATTTATCTTGTAATTACCGTTTGTCAATAATATTACCTTGGCATATATTGTTGATCATATTGGGATCCAATTATGTTTATATGTTTCTTTATTATTTGTGTTTTACAGGTTCTAGACATTACATGTAAAGAGTCATTAAGTTAATATTGTTTCTGCGTTTAACAGCAGTTGAAATATTAACTTAATGTACTTCCAGATGGAAGTTAAGTTAATTGTGTTTCTGCGTATTAACAGCAGGAGAAACATTATCGTAGCTAATGTTGGTTCTGCGTTTACAGCAGTTGAAATATTAACTTAATGTACTTCCAGATGGAAGTTAAGTTAATTGTGTTTCTGCGTATTAACAGCAGTAGAAACATTGTCGTAGTTAATTTTGTTTCTGCGTTAACAGCAGTTGAAATATTAACTTAATGTACTTCCAGATGGAAGTTAAGTTAATTGTGTTTCTGCGTATTAACAGCAGGAGAAACATTAACTTAATCAATACTTCCAATAGGTAATATAGACAATGTTGTTTCTGCGTATTAACAGCAGGAGAAACATTAACTTAATCAATACTTCCAATAGGTAATATAGACAATGTTGTTTCTGCGTATTCACAGCAGTAGAAACATTGTCGTAGCTAATGTTGGTTCTGCGTCTTGACAGCAGTTGAAACATTAACTCAAATATTCCTAAGTGTTATTTGAGGGTTCTTGGGAATGTGCAAAATATTTGCTTGTGGAAAGAACACTCAAATGGTCATTTGAGAGTTTCTGAGGAACAAGCAAAAGTTTGCTTGTTCATAAGAACTCTCAAATGGTTTGAGAGTTTCTGTGGAAACAAGCAAAAGCATGCTTGTCCATAAGAACTCTCAAACAGTTTGTGTGTTCTGGGAAACACACAAACAGGCCAAAACCCTAATGGGCTTGACATGAGAACACTCAAATCCATTGGATTTGAGAGTTCTTGTCACTTGCCTATAAATAGGGTGTGTGTATGCGTGATTCATTAACAAGAGTGTAGAGAGAGAAACGAGCAAAACCTAGAGAGAGAAACCTAAGAACACGCAAGGTCTGGGAGACGGGTCAATCTTGTGGGTTGTACGAGCATAATCTAGAGAGAGAAACGAGCATAATCTAGAGAGAGAAACGAGCATAATCTAGAGAGAGAAACGAGCATAATCTAGAGAGAGAAACGAGCATAATCTAGAGAGAGAAACGAGCATAATCTAGAGAGAGAAACGAGCATAATCTAGAGAGAGAAACGAGCATAATCTAGAGAGAGAAACGAGCATAATCTAGAGAGAGAAACGAGCATAATCTAGAGAGAGAAACGAGCATAATCTAGAGAGAGAAACGAGCATAATCTAGAGAGAGAAACGAGCATAATCTAGAGAGAGAAACGAGCATAATCTAGAGAGAGAAACGAGCATAATCTAGAGAGAGAAACGAGCATAATCTAGAGAGAGAAACGAGCATAATCTAGAGAGAGAAACGAGCATAATCTAGAGAGAGAAACGAGCATAATCTAGAGAGAGAAACGAGCATAATCTAGAGAGAGAAACGAGCATAATCTAGAGAGAGAAACGAGCATAATCTAGAGAGAGAAACGAGCATAATCTAGAGAGAGAAACGAGCATAATCTAGAGAGAGAAACGAGCATAATCTAGAGAGAGAAACGAGCATAATCTAGAGAGAGAAACGAGCATAATCTAGAGAGAGAAACGAGCATAATCTAGAGAGAGAAACGAGCATAATCTAGAGAGAGAAACGAGCATAATCTAGAGAGAGAAACGAGCATAATCTAGAGAGAGAAACGAGCATAATCTAGAGAGAGAAACGAGCATAATCTAGAGAGAGAAACGAGCATAATCTAGAGAGAGAAACGAGCATAATCTAGAGAGAGAAACGAGCATAATCTAGAGAGAGAAACGAGCATAATCTAGAGAGAGAAACGAGCATAATCTAGAGAGAGAAACGAGCATAATCTAGAGAGAGAAACGAGCATAATCTAGAGAGAGAAACGAGCATAATCTAGAGAGAGAAACGAGCATAATCTAGAGAGAGAAACGAGCATAATCTAGAGAGAGAAACGAGCATAATCTAGAGAGAGAAACGAGCATAATCTAGAGAGAGAAACGAGCATAATCTAGAGAGAGAAACGAGCATAATCTAGAGAGAGAAACGAGCATAATCTAGAGAGAGAAACGAGCATAATCTAGAGAGAGAAACGAGCATAATCTAGAGAGAGAAACGAGCATAATCTAGAGAGAGAAACGAGCATAATCTAGAGAGAGAAACGAGCATAATCTAGAGAGAGAAACGAGCATAATCTAGAGAGAGAAACGAGCATAATCTAGAGAGAGAAACGAGCATAATCTAGAGAGAGAAACGAGCATAATCTAGAGAGAGAAACGAGCATAATCTAGAGAGAGAAACGAGCATAATCTAGAGAGAGAAACGAGCATAATCTAGAGAGAGAAACGAGCATAATCTAGAGAGAGAAACGAGCATAATCTAGAGAGAGAAACGAGCATAATCTAGAGAGAGAAACGAGCATAATCTAGAGAGAGAAACGAGCATAATCTAGAGAGAGAAACGAGCATAATCTAGAGAGAGAAACGAGCATAATCTAGAGAGAGAAACGAGCATAATCTAGAGAGAGAAACGAGCATAATCTAGAGAGAGAAACGAGCATAATCTAGAGAGAGAAACGAGCATAATCTAGAGAGAGAAACGAGCATAATCTAGAGAGAGAAACGAGCATAATCTAGAGAGAGAAACGAGCATAATCTAGAGAGAGAAACGAGCATAATCTAGAGAGAGAAACGAGCATAATCTAGAGAGAGAAACGAGCATAATCTAGAGAGAGAAACGAGCATAATCTAGAGAGAGAAACGAGCATAATCTAGAGAGAGAAACGAGCATAATCTAGAGAGAGAAACGAGCATAATCTAGAGAGAGAAACGAGCATAATCTAGAGAGAGAAACGAGCATAATCTAGAGAGAGAAACGAGCATAATCTAGAGAGAGAAACGAGCATAATCTAGAGAGAGAAACGAGCATAATCTAGAGAGAGAAACGAGCATAATCTAGAGAGAGAAACGAGCATAATCTAGAGAGAGAAACGAGCATAATCTAGAGAGAGAAACGAGCATAATCTAGAGAGAGAAACGAGCATAATCTAGAGAGAGAAACGAGCATAATCTAGAGAGAGAAACGAGCATAATCTAGAGAGAGAAACGAGCATAATCTAGAGAGAGTTTTTAAACGCAAAATCTACTTTTACATAATCAATCGCAAACATCCCTGAGTCTTTTTTCGTAAGAAGTCACACATAGTAAATAATCACGGGGAATTGAACGATTAGTAGTCAATATACCATATACCTGTATTCGTTATTAGTTGGCCAAGTATTTGATCAGTGTTGGTAAACGAATAGACTTTTAAAGGCGCATTGGGATTTTAGAGGCTATAATAACATAAAATTGATTGAAATTGGACGGAACTAAAGAAAACTAGCATGAAAAGTTAAGTTCAAAATGATAAAAATAATATAAAAAATACTTAAATTAAAAAACTCAAATAAAAACATTATACTTATCCCATTTAAATTAGTCTTATAAAATATACTACGAGTACTTTCATGTACTAAATATGATAAGCTCATATCGGAAGGGGAAAAAACACCACAAAAAGGCCAAAAAGAAAAGCAGCCTTGAAGATGAAGATTTTACAAAGGCATATATAATTCTACCCAAAGTGTTTGAAAATCAATTGTAGGGCCATTTTGGGTGCAAAAATAATAAATTTGGTCAGACGATCATGAATCTGTTTTTATATCAATGAAAATGAAGTGAAATGTAATAGGATGTTGGGACAACATCATTTTTGCTACGAAAATAACCTCTATATTCTTACTGGCCACTAGACAGTGTCTTCCCTTCTATTCAATTTGTGTTACTCGAATAGTGTATCTAAAATAAGAAAATACTTATACTCTATGGTCAAAATGTTAGCATTAAAATTTATTTTTGCACCAAACTTATAGTTTCTATTCTATAATGATTAATCATCCTATTACATATTAATCTTTAGGCATACATAATCGGTGTTGATTTATCATCCTATGCACTTTTTAATTTTTTACATCCACCTTTAAATCTTTAATTAAGGTTTTTTAAATCTCTAATTTTAATCCTAATTCTTTTAAAGACTAGATTTATTTACCTTAACAATTGTGTATCTTTTTTTATACACCCATGCACTTTTTGTGACCCGAAATACAACTTTTTTGGAAAGAGACTTAACTCGTTATGATTTATCTGAACATTTTCCATAACATGTTTGGTAAGGCATGAACTAAAATGTAAATATCTATTGAATACTCTGTATATGTTAACTTTGATCAAAATACTTGTAAAAATATAAGAAGTATATTTTACGAAAGAAAATGCTAGATTAAGCCCTTATTGTTTCATTTAACGTTCCTAAAAAATTTGTAACTTTTCAGATCAAAAAAACACCCCTAAATTTTATGATAAATGCACAAATATTTAGTGCACCTTAACAAATTTAGGACTTTTATTTAGCAAAACTCTTATACGGAATACATTTTCTTACTTATTTAGTGATCATTAATAATTGGGTAAATTACAAAAATCATACCTGAGGTTTGTTTAAAACTACACTGGTCACACCTACAATTTAAAAATTACGCGAGACATACCCATCGTTGTCAAAAACTTACACTGACCATACCTATCGCTGACGGTCGTCTATTTGACCGTTAATTCAAGTCATGTGCCGTGCATGTGAGGTATCAAAATCGTAATTTCAAGTATACTTCGGGTATCATATGTGTAATTTACCCTAATAAAAAATTATTAAGAATTTTATAGTTTTATTTATACTTCAATTATTAAGTTTGGTAGATATGGAAAAAAAAAAAGATATGAAATTTATTATGAAAAAATAGTCTTTTTTTAATGAAAAATGTATCAAGAAAAATAATTGATACAAGAATGCGTTTATTATTATATGTGTCATTATTTTTTTTTTATATGTGTAATTTACCCTAATAAAAAATTATTAAGAATTTTATAGTTTTATTTATACTTCAATTATTAAGTTTGGTAGATATGGAAAAAAAAAAAGATATGAAATTTATTATGAAAAAATAGTCTTTTTTTAATGAAAAATGTATCAAGAAAAATAATTGATACAAGAATGCGTTTATTATTATATGTGTCATTATTTTTTTTTATATGTGTATATTGAATATAACAAGGATGAGAACCAGTTGCGGATGTAGGAATTCATAATAAGGGGGGCACGAATATAATTACCATATAAGTCTTTAAGATTTAAGCTTTACATCTATTACAATGAGGCGCCAAAATTATAACCAAACAGCAAAAAAACTATAACAACGATAAAACTAAGACGACTTTGCAGCAAAAAAATAACTGCGACGTCTTTGGAAACAAGACTAAATAATAACACAAATATCAGTTAAAAAATGTCATCAACAGAAGTTTTTTTTATTAAAAAGGTAACGTCATGAACAACAAAAAGACATTAGATACTAATTATAGCTAAATTTTCTTCTTCCATAACAAGTAAGTTATAAAACTTAGACACGACATGAACAAAAGAAAAAGGAATACACTACAATAACAAATGTATATCCATATTCAGCAAGTAAAAACGTTCAATATCTTTTTTTTAAAATATAAAAAGTTATAAAATCTAACTTGAATATAATATCTAATGCTAATACAACATTTGAATAATTCAATTTAAAATTTCATATAAGATAATCAAGCAATCAGCCACGTAGCAAGGGCAACACCCATATAAAACGAGGGCATCATCATTAATAGCTTAAAGATGTGTAACGAATTGCACCATACTGTCATTATTATTTGACCAATCATAGGGGGCATTACCCCCCGGTGTTCATAGGCTACATCCGGCCCTGATGAGAACCATGAAAACCACTAAAGTTTTCACTTTTATATTATTTTTTATGATTTATTCTTTTTAATAGAAACCTATTTAAAAAGATACAAATTAAAAAAAAATTAAAAAAGCAATAGAATTTTTTCGTATGGTTTTTGTCATCCCCGTCAGATAAAAGGCGTAAAGCAAAGTTGAAGACTCGTCACGGTTTTAGAATATACCTCAAATAAGCAATCTATAGCGTTTTGGGTTTGGAGTTCCAGGGTTAGTCGTTAGTTTAACCTTAGAATTTCAAGCCTAAATCTGTATCGTTTGATGACATCCTTTTATATATTTTTTATTTTTTATTTTGAAATAGGTTATATATAATATATATATGTGTGTGTGTGTGTGTGAATTTTAATATAGAATATCTACCCACTTTAATAAATGAAATATAAATATAAATATCATAATAATTTTTTATTAGGGTAAATTACACGGATGATACCTTAAGTATACACGAAATTACGATTTTGATACCTCACATGCACGGCACGTGAGTTGACTTAACGGCCAAATAGACGACCGTCAGCGATAGGTATGGTCAGTGTAAGTTTTTGACAACGATGGGTATGTTTCGCGTAATTTTTAAATTGTAGGTATGACTAGTGTAGTTTCGAACAAACCTCAGGTATGATTTTTGTAATTTACCCTTAATAATTCTTAGTGTGAAAAATGCACATTTAGAGCATCTCTAGTGGTGGTTTGAAATTATGGTTTATCAAACATGAAAATGTCCAACAATATTTAAATCATCAATACTATCTAATAAAAAAAAACAGCTGGGAACTTTACATTAAAAATTGTCTAAAATACCTTTAATAATTAAATTACATTATCATTCATTTATCACTTAAAACATCTCCATTAACCATTTACATTAATTACTTTACATCAATTATCTACACCACTCGACGCCGCCTCCACCACCAACAGTCGCCCCCACCACCATACCATCACCGTCATGACCACCGCCGTATTGCGTGGGTATCATGCTAGTAGCGATGAATATATATGTGACTTGAATAGGTTCAAAATCTTGAACCTCTTCGTATATAAATATAATTAATTTAACTTAAATTGTTTCCTTTAACTACTACTCAAATATATTTAATGTGAAATATATATAAAGATTTAAGATGTTCAACTATAGTGAAGATATTATGAAATGTTTAAACAAGTTCACTATTGGAAATGCCCTATTATATGTACATAAATTACGAACTAAAACAATAATATATTTTATTTAATATGTATGGGTATAATAATTTATACGATATCATACTACTTTTTGAGCACAAACACGAAATTCCAATATAATGATGAGTTTTAGGAATAGAAATGTTCAAAGTGTGGACATTTTGATTTTGGCAAAAGAGCCATGGTTAATCCTCCATACCCCACAAGTTTAGAATGCAAAAGGTTAAGAGAGACTATTTATTTGGTAATTAAAAAGTCTAATCAACTCAATTCTGTCAATATAAAAGTATTCTATGTGATTATGATTGAACTTCAAACTTTACTATAAATACAAAAGAAAATATGGTATGCCAATCTATTTTAAATAAGATTAAATGATATAAGAAATGTTAATTTAAATTACTTTATAAAGCATCAAACACTTAAATTTAAAATTTCTAGGTATTACCAAATCACTTTTTTTTTTTTTTTAGCGGCATATCGTACCATGTTATTGTTATCGGTTTGCCTTATTTAATATTTATACATTGAGTTATAATCGTTTTCAAATTTTATTTTAGCAACAATAAAAAACAAATTTTTTATCTACACTTGTGTTGGATAATTTAAAACTGACAGTCGGTCTGATTGTCGACCACCATCACTTTTTGACGCATTATATAAAATGAAGTTTATATATTCATACAAATTTAGATATATATACACATGTATATGTAGTTATGTACATACAAGTTTTTAAAAATCACCCTCTCAGGAAATCGGGCCTTAGGCAATAGTTTACTTTGCCTTATGCCTATGCAGTCCATGGATTTTACTTATTTTCACATATGATCAATATGTATAATGTGTTACGAAAAGTTGAATAAATATATAAATATAAATTTTGTCGAATTATATCACTGAAAACTGTCAAGTCTTGTTATGTTTTTTTTTTGGTTTGGTTTGGATTGCAGTGGAAATATACGACATTAAAATATTTTGAATTGTTTGATCGATGTTGTTTTTTTTTTAATGTAAATTGTTGTTCATGATTAATACAATTATTAAAAATTTTAGTAAATAAAAATGTCACTAGTGTAATTTTTTTTTTACTAAACGTCTCAACGGAAAAAAAATATATATAACTTTATATTTAGCAGTTTGACATAAAACTTGAATCACTTGATTACTTAATTAAGACCACATATATATTAAAATATCTTTTATAAAACTTTTAATTTACCAGAGTTGAGGCTTAAATAATACTACTAAGTCCAAGTAATGATATTATCAGTTTCTAACATTAGAATTGAGACCAATGGCGATGATGGGGTAATTTCTTTGTAGTGCTTAATTTGCACATGTGTACCATTCAGTACATGATATATACATTAGTGGTTTTTAGTAATGATTATTTAAAAAAAAAAAGTAGCAAATATGTATATAGTATACACTTGTGCATCTTTATAGATCAACAGTATAATATTGATTTTTTGAACATTTAAGGATAACTAACTAATGGGAGCTAGAAACAAAATAAAAATGTCAGTGAATAAGAAAAACTTAGTTTATTAAAATCTATTTTAATCACTTTTAATTCCCTTTTAACACTTTTTTTTAATATAATATTTAAACAAAATGAGTAAATCCTTACACAAGTAGTGATTGTTCAACTCATTGGGATACATATTTAGCAAAAGTATCTCAAGCTCGTTGTTGATAGTTGAAGTCTATAATATATATATAAAGATATAGTAAAATAGGTTTTAGGTAAAATAAAACAAGTATTAAAGTAAAACAAATAAAACAATAGGTTTCCCTTCAGTGAAAATCACCGTGCATCATGAAAATCATCATGCATCAATTGCTTTGTGAATCTTTGTGCATCAATTTAACCATGATCTAAGGGTCAAAATCTTATCTTATTTGTTTTACTTTAATAGTTGTTTACAATACCCAACCCCTGGTAAAATAAATAGTTGGAGTTTATAAATGTATTGCGCATGCGTAGCTGATCAATAGTTAAGAAGTTTATGCATAGAGTTTTTAACATGCGCTTTTGTATCAATATGTTTAACAGAATAATAGTCATAAATATAAAACTAGATAGTACTCGCGTAATGTGACGACATTGAAAGGTGTTACTGGTATTGAAAGTGACGACGAGTAATGTAAATAATTGATGTAAGGGTAAGTATTTTACGAATAGTTAATTGATGTATGGAAATATTGAGTATTTGAGTATTTTATATAATTTGTGTAACTTTTCGATAATACAAAAACAACAGAACTCAATCCCTGCATAAACGGGATAAGGAGACCCTGAGCTAGGTAGGTTCTCTGATTTTTACCCATAAGATTTGAGTTCTATTACTTGAAATGACAAATCTGCGGAATTGTTTTTGCCTTAAATTTTTAGTTCGGTTCTATAAATTGTCCCAGACACAGAAATTAAATATAATAATAATAATAATAATAATAATGTTTTTATTTCAAGTATCCATGACTCATATAAATTGTTAATAAGACTCCATATTATATTACACCATAAATATCGACCATAGTGTTAAGTTGGTGATCGGTAAAGCGAATGCACCACCATCCTTAGCCATTTGTCTTGGAAAAATATTAATTGACATTTATTTTTAAAAGTAAAATTTTGATCTTTTGCATTTATACATGCTAGCAAAGTAGCAATCATCCTTCGTCATACATGGCGTGAGTAAAATGCTAGTCATAACTCACAAACAATGTTTTTGAGCTTCAACTTATAAAAACTATAGAGTAACGCTCTTATAAGTTTCCTTGAAGCCAAAAGTACACTATCTCTTCACACGTACCATTGTGTTACCAACTTAGATTTATTTTACATCCTCATCCATATATATATTGTTTCAAAAGAACTAAAGTTTCCAATGTTGGATAAAATGAAAGAACCGAAGACAACCCAATAAAGCTTTCATCCTTTTACAAGAATTCCCATTTTCACACACAACACCAAAAATATGAGAAGACAAACTAAAGCATTTGTTTGCTTTTCTTTCTTCATATTTTTGTTACTATTTATAACTCATGTTCAAAGATCTTTTTCTTCTTCTTCATCAACATACAATATGTCTATTCATGGTCATTTGCATCATCATCATCATCACAAAGTTGAATGTGAAAATGGTGATCAAAAGTGTAAAGTAGCTCATAAACAACAAGAAGATAATGGTGCAGATGGTTTTGGTGATGACAAAAGGAAGATCCATACAGGTCCAAACCCCTTGCACAATTGATCATGAAAAAATAAATAAATATAATATATATATCACTGATCACTCTCTTTTCATTTTATAAAAGTTTTGTTATGAAATATATATATGCTTCTATAGGTATTTTTTGCTTAAAAGAAATGATTGAGATAATGTATATTACTAGAAAGATTTTGGTTGTTTGTAAATGGTATGAATCGAGGACAAAGATTCCTTCTATATATATGTTCAATATATATAAAAGCAAGAATTTAAGTACACTGGATTATTGTCTTGCGTAATACGTACATAATTATATATGAGTAATGACATGTTAATTTTTATAATAGTATTTATAATCATAGCTATATCATTTGTTGTGTGTTGAATATATATCAAATGCGCCGTAAGAAAGATCGTTAGTAGCATTTGATTTGTAGTTTGTTTGTTGTCTAAAAACTTTTCTATTACTCCTACATCATCTGTCTCCTTGATATACTATTTTCATAAAACTCTTTCACTATCATGACTTGTGATGTTGTGATATCTAATTGACAAAGTAAACCTAAATACCCAAAAATTGTTAAGAAAATTATACAATAATACCCAATTTTTTTTAGTTTTTACAAAACACCCATCAAAATCGGCCAATTGCAAGTCATGGTTAATTTGTGATTTTTCAAAAATGCAAGCCATGGTTTGTGGTTTTCACAATTCCAAGCCATGGTTGGCGATTTTGATGTGTATTTGGTGAAGACTAGAGAAAAGCTGGATATTATCGTATATTTTCGATAATTTTGAGTATTTAAGATATTTTCCCAAGCTAGTTTAGTTTGTAGTTTCTTATATCGAAAAAACTAGCAACTTATTCTCATATGTATATGTTCTGGTCAACATGGAGATCGACTAATTCTATCCTTATCATACACGTTGCCATGTTTTATATCATGTATTAATTATCATAAGGTAGCCTCATTAGTAATTATCGTAAGGGTTCAAACCTTATAACATGCATGCCGGAGGTTTTTATTTCATTTTTGATGAAGTTTGGAAGCAATCTTTCGACTTTAGGTTGGGATAAATTTGTTTGGATTTCAACCTCTCATACACTGGCGAAGGGATATAGGAACCCATAACTTATGAAAGATGATATTGGGTGGTACTTACTTATTTAGCTTCATTAGTAATTATTCATGGAAATCTTAGTTTCACTTAGTAGTCATTTTTTAATGATGTACACAAAACATCGCAGACTTCTATATATTGGTCAATATATACAGTTTAACTCGAGGATAAGGCACTTAAAGCAAAGGCTTTAAGTCTATAAGTTTGAAAGGCTCCAAATTTCTATATTTATAAATACATGTGTTTTTCTCTATAAGCTCATTATAAAAATAATAACAAAATTTTATAAGGTTACTATTTGTCCTACATTGATATTGTCCAATTTAAGTCGTTGATCTAGCCATTCCAAAAAAAAAGTCGTTGATCTAATGACTGATTGTTAAACAAGTCGATTTGATGATATTATAATGTGTACATATATGATATATGAACATGATTAAGTATAGGTAGAGAATTTTTCATATTCTATGATATTCATGCTAACTAATTTAAACTATAGAGTTTAAAGGTTAATCAGATGATAAATTTTATATAACATATGTATACTTTTCATTTTGTCTCATATTCATTGCCGTAGTACTAGAATAAGTTATAATTGAATCACTAAAAAATAATATTGTTATCTCGATTAACTCATTTTTTATGGAGTTCACAGATTTTTTGCTTGTTAGGAAAAGGCCTCAATTTGAAAGTTTGTTTTAGGCCCCCTAGCGGCTTGAGCCACCTCTGATAACATAGTCACTTGAGTCGGGGTTCGCGGTACGGATTCGCAACTCGTTAAGTCCTTAAAATTCGGTTCGAAGTGGGGTAGGCCCATTTCGGTACGATGTACCCGAATTAGAATATTAATACTCTGATATAAAAAATCAAAACATGTTACTGAATATATGAAAAATTCAAATTATAGAGGACTAAAAAAGAATTTATGATTATAGTTCAAAATGAAAAGGACTAAATATGAATAAATGAAAGTTTGGGGAATAAAGAAAAACATTAAGATATATATACAAACCCTATCCCACATTAGGGATCATTGAAGCCGCCACTTATTTATCTACTCTTTTTCTCTACTCAAATTTTCACTCTTTTATCCAAAAACCAATATCAAATATAAATTATGTATCCATCGTTTCATTATGCAAAAATAAATATTGGTGGTAAGTGGTTATAGATCCGCGTTATGAACAACAACGTTATTCGATGAACCATATCATCTTGAAACGCGATTTAGGTACAAAACATCGTTGAACCAACCGATGTTGGGATCGTCGGATATGCTCAACTCGGTTCGCTATTTTCTGGCTTGAATTCGTGAACCCAAAGCGAATGGGATTGCTCAAACCAATTCGTAATTCGTGTCAAGTGAATTATGTGAGTATGGTCTATAAGTAGAGAATGTAGTATATAAATAAGGAATGAAAAGTATATAGTTTATTTTTTTAAAAAAAGTCAAGTATTTTATTTAGACTAGATCCAACTATATATAATTTATAATATAAACTAGTAGCATGCATTATTGAAGCATAGAAATGCAGGAAATCAAAAGAATGAGTCAAGAGATAATGTACCCATAAACAACAAATTACCCATTTTAGTATTACAAAAGTTACTTTCAAGTTCAAAGAGATATATCAAGAGATTATAACAAAGTTCTAAGAACATATATCAAAGTGATTATAAAGGTTATTTTCTATTACCAGATAAAGTATTTTATCTTGATTTGTTAAAAAAATAGTTGAAGTGGCAATCATATATGTACCAATAAGTGGCTGAAACGACAACGATCATCATAAGGACAGAAGCCTGCAGCGAACTTCTCACAATCCATGGTTCTGTAAGTGGATCGCGTATGATTTCACGTAGCTCCTCATTTCCATTTGCAAAAGCACAATTATTGCCCCTATTGCAAAATCCCATCTGCCAATAGCGGAAGATCTCAGTATATGGGAACCTTGAAGTGCAGGCGGGGGAACGCACCAACTGGTGTTGAGCTCTAGCAGCAACCCCAAATTGAGGAGGAGGAGGAGGAGGAGGAGTGTAACACCCATCGTTTAAAAATATGGATTTCAAAAACTTTCGCCTAACGGCGTCAAAGAAAGCGGAATTAAACTTTAAAAGTCCAAACCAGCAAAATCTGTTTAGTTCATTAAATGGTGTTACTAGCCATATCATCAAAACAAGTCTAATTGGAAATCCATCGGTTGTCCAACATTAAACAACCGACATTATAGTAAATACAAATCATAAATATCTAAACATAAATCAATGTCTAAGGCGAGCAGCCACTATGGGTAAACTACAACCAGCTTCAAGATCATCTACCCATGCCTCACATCTTCTCACATCTACCTGCTCACTAATGTTGGACCTGAGGGTACAACACATTTTAAAAGATCAAGTGTTAGCTAACGAATTAGCTAAGTAAGATAACACATAATTATAAAGCATTTGTCCATTAAAATCATTATAGAAAAGTCGTTTAAATTCGTTAAGGCACATAACACATCAATCATATCATCTCACATACACATCATAGCATCAACATCTTCATATTAGGATGAACCACCCTAAATGTGCCTAGTCATTTTTCATATCTTTTTCACATATCATCTTTACAAGTGTGATATAAGTTACGCATATCATATAACATCTTTGCAATTGTGACATAAGTCACACACATCATATAACATATACATCTCATTAAGTGTGACATAAGTCACACCCGACTAGATGGACAAACCTTACGGCAATACATCAATGTCGTTAAGGAATGGCAAGCCAATCCCGGAGTAGTCCGTATGTTCAAAGACATTGGTGGGTAATCAGGCCACCCGGAGATACTCTACCACTTAATTATGTTGCAAGGAGCCACCCAAGCAACCACATATACGCACCCGCCGGACAAGGGCAAGTACGGGTTAAGCTTAACACTTTCACATCACATCATTTACGAGCTCGATTTACATCACATATAGTTTAGGTGTCCAAATTACCTAAACATTTATCACATATTCATCTTAACGTTTGGCCCTTAAACGTGCACGTGTCATGGCAACTTAACAAGTCTAGTGAACTAGATGAACAAGCCATACAATCATGCACATTTCATTTATCATCAGCATATATCACATTTCAATACATCTCACGACATTACATAACATTTCATAGCATATCATTACATCTCATGACACTACATAACATTTCATAGCATATCATTACATCTCATATCATTTCATTTCATATTATTTCATATCATAGGGACTGCATATCAGGCCTCATTGGTCATTTACATAGCCCATATCACCTCCCGTGTAACCACGAATACCCATAAGCAAACAAGATAACATTTGGGAAGTTATTATATGAAAACCATGTTTTTGTTGAACCCTCAGCGTGTCAAAGTAGTGTATCTTACCTCGTGACGAGCACAACGAGCAATACGCAAAGTTAATTTGTCTTGTTTGTGTTTCCAACTACCTATAGCAAACATATAACCAATAGGTAGCATAAACGTGGCTTCAAAAGACCTCTCTAAGTTCCCTATACCATAAGGTAACCTAAACTTAAGGTCTTTGGGTCAAACGAGCATGAAAACAAGCCTATACGACTGCCAGACCTGAATATGCGCCACATGGATCTTCCATGCGCCGCATAAACCAAGTCAGATGAAACCAGACCATTCCATGCGCCGCATGGAATTCCCATGCGCCGCATATCGGGGCTCGATCAGCAAACCTGATTTTGAACAGCTCTTAAACAATTCTCATTCGATCTCAAACCCTAACCCCGACCTGGAGACATGAAATTGACCTCTTTTAAGACACAATTGATGCCTTCAAACCATCAATTGATTCCTTGATCCATTACAAACATAAATCACTCATTGAATCACCCGAATAACAAGAAATCGGTAAACGTTTAATCAATTAACCCAACCCAAACCCCATGGCCTGGATTGAATACTCATCTATGACTCAATTACTCAGATTTCAAAGAGAACTTACCTATATTACCTGCACTTGACGTAGGGGATTCAAGATCTAAACAATACTTGATCGAAACGACACAAAACGATTGATTATTGAAGGATAATTGCTTGAGAAGGGAGGGAGATTTTCGGCTGGGGTATTACACACACAAAGAGCAGATGTTTGTGACAATTAGGGCTGCCTAATTGCTCACTAATCCCTGGCCATCAACTCCAATAGTTACACATAGGACCCCTCAACTCCTAAACTTAACTTTCTTAGCTTAACTTACCTACCGGGAGACTTAACGATCTTATAAGCACTTAACTTTCGTAACGTTACTTTAATTACTTTCATTAAACATCATCTTATTCATTTCACATTATCACACATAAGCATTTAATCACATAATCCCATATAGGGCACATAAACTTAACGAACCTAACGTTAACTAACGGAATAGTCAAATAGTCAAACTTGAAAAGTTTGGGATGTTACAGTTACCTCCCCCTTAAAGGATTTTGTCCTCAGAATCATTTCGCCACTCATATATAAATGACTTATCCGTATCCCTCACTTTGTCATATCATTTCAGGATTTCCTTGAGTTGTACTTTAACTTAGCATAGTCAAACTCATTCGGCTTCTTACATAGTCTTTTCCACCTTTACTTTCCCATTTCAACCGTTTCGTCATTTCTTTGGTTCAATCTTTAAATCAAACCAAGTAATCAACTCATTTCTTCAACCTTCATAAGTAGCACCCATATTACATTTGGCGTAGGCTATTCATTTGGCGATTAAGCCCCTCATACACGTATCCTTATTAACTTGCTACCATAACTCACATAATTTATTTGAACAAAGGGTCGACTCGCCATAATTTTCGATGCATAACATATCCCTCCATAGAGTCTTATGGTTAAACCATAATACCCACTTGTTCATAATAAGCTTTCTTTGCTCACCACAAAACCTTTAGTCAATTTTGAGCTAATCCGAACTCTTCTTTAACAATTCCAACTTCATGAACTATTATTTTCATGATCTTTGGCTCCACAACTTTCCTTTCATTAACTTATCGTATCATGAAGTGACATCCAACGCCTATGGCATAACCATGGTTGCATATGAACACAACAATAAATCTCGATGCACCATCGCACAATCATATGATTTTTCCTGAGTTTCTAAATCATTCTTCCTCTTTCCCATCAATCTAGGAGTGATAGACACCATTTGAGTTCACCATTCCCTTCATACTTTGCCAAAACATATATGAAAATTGTTTACATAACGGTCGTCTCGATTTGAAGCATTCAACAATTAGCTTTCACACTTTAAGAGAACTTCTTTAACACATATCTTTTCTTCCATGTCCAATGAAACGGTACAATAGTTCACCAGGAAATAAACATTCTGGGACAACCAGTTTACTAATGGCTCATATCATTTCCTTTAGCTTCCCACGCAGCCTTGTCTCTTAGTCCATGATAAAGTGACTCCTCACTTCCGTTAAAGGATCATTAAATAATTATTATATAACAAAACTTTTGGTGTCTAGTCTTGGCTTTTAATCCTATCACACGTCAACATATAAGATTTACTACACCTCGTATCATAATAGGTCGTATCACATTTCAGGCGGCATCCAAATAAGCATGTCACCACGGTTCATAAGCCTCCTCAAGTACAACTTTTGGGTCATAAGATGACCGAATGAGACAAAACTCAGTTCTTAACAAATGTAGCAAACTCAAAGACCTTTTCATAAATGCAAGGTTTGACTCTTAAAGATCTCTAATGAATAAGTTATGACGTTTGCAAGACAAGTCTGCAGAATTCGTCCGAAACCTGACCATTTTTGGAAGTCAACATTTTTCGCATATCTCTGGGCAAAATCACAGGAAACTCTGTTCATATCGAATTTAGGGGACACATAGAGGTTTTCAGAAATGTAAGAGTCATCTCCTAAGTCGTTCATATAAAGAAGATATGATTTTTGCAATATGACTGAATTTTCAGACCTAATAAACTCTTTGTTTTGCAAACAATTTCCACCATCAAGCATCCATGTCAACCCACCACGACCTCTACAGTTCATACACATCAAATTATGACTTAGTTATCATTTTGAAATCATCAATTGATTCGAGGATTCATTATACTCATTTTACAATCGATTTGACACCCGAATGACTTAAATCGACTCACAAACGCAGTCGAATCCATATCAAACCACAAGACCAGATGTGAACCCTATATTGGTTCTATTTGGACAATAAAATGACTCTAGAAACAACTTCATACCTGTAGGAAAACTCAAGATACATATTGATTGGAATAACAATCACCGAATGACCCGAAATCGCCAATCTAATCAACAAAACGTTTCTTATCAATCATTACTCAACAAGTCCAGGTATGGACGAAATATATGGATGGATATGACTAATATTCTGCAAAGATCTCGATCTGTACCTTGGAGGATGATAAACGGGTCGATTATAAGCACCGATTGATCATTAATCCACCCAAAAACGCAAGAAATCGCACGAAGATCACTCCAGAAAAAAAGCGGTTTAGGGTTCTTAGGAGGAAAGAATAATCTGATTTAGGGGATAATAATCTGACCTAATTACTCCTAATCATGTTTTTTTTGAAGTTCCAGGAATGGCAAGAATGGTCCCTAAACTTCTATACGTCACATAAATAGCTTAATTCGTCCACCGGGAATTCTATCGACATATTAAACACATCTTGGCATCTTAAACACATAAACGTATATATCTTTAAGGCATTAAAGCCTCTCACATATAGCATATTAAACCCACGTAAGCATTAACTCGTTTAGAGACTTAACGGTAGCAAAGTGTTGACTTAACGACTCAAGTCAACCGTTACACAAAAAGTTTGGGATGTTGCAATTACCTCCCCTTAAGATACTCGTCCCAATCGTCACATATCGTCCCGTAGCGAGATCAAAACCAAACGAGTCATAAATCCAAAACAGACCAGAATATGCGCCGCATGGATGGTGCATGCGCCACATATCGGGCTTCCTTCAGAAGACCCATTTTTAAAACTGGGCATATATGCGCCGCATATAGCCTTTGTGCGCCGCATATTATCTATGATCAGGAAAAATAATTTCAAACGAAACCTAAACGTTTTCCTTACACCCAAGCACAACTTTAACACTTCACAGCTCGAAAGTAGCTTCACATCATGTCATAGTGTTCATAGAATTGAAGAGCTTCATGGTTAAAGGGTTCAATCAATCGTAGTGTTACTTCTTTACTTGCTTCAACTTCATTATTCTTTAATCCATTTATACGTGTCTATTCTTTGCGTAGTTAAATACGATACCATTCAGTGGTTCCATCATTCTCATCTTCACTTCATTCGGATCAGCACAGACACAGTCTCACAAACACACACATGTCGTGATACATTTACAATTACGTTCGCGACCGGAATTGTAACTATATCCTTTCATACGTGTGCCCGGTAACCCTTCTATGCGTCACCTACTTATAATCCTTCAAGTATCCAACATCAACTCTACTCTTCAAACTTCAAATCCATGTCTTTTAAACTAGTAGACTCAACAACATTGACTACCAATCACTTCATTTAACTTCTTGTACATCATAATCATCATAAACATTTAATCCGGCTATCACTTTCCACCGATCTTCACACATTTCCACACACCTGAAGCATCACCATCACTAAAGTTGTAACACAGTGTTTACTCTTGACAAATAGGGGTACAATACATAGAAATCTCTCCAACTTCATTACTTTGTACACCGGTCAACACAAGCATGGCCATACAAACACGCTGTGGTGATTGGACTCAGCGACATTGCCTCTTCATCGTCCGGTAGAAATCAACCATGTCACCAGCACAGTCAATCCGATGGCATGCATGACTGGCGGTGGAAGTCCCACTACCGTTCTGAAGAAAACCAGCTAAATGCTAGAGAAAAACCCCCATGCCCCACCTCATCGGCAAGGACTTCCCAATATGTATTTCAAAGGTGTCGAACCCGTGACCAACATTTGGCTGAAAGACATAAGGCGCATTAAATGTCCAGTTGGACTAAATCCCATATTGTCTAAGTAAAATACGTAACTTTTTAAAAATTAAATTATGTATTTTTCATTCCTTATTTATGTATTAGATTAAATCTGTACATTGTATGGTTAAAAAAATATATAATTATGACAATTATTAGCTAATTTTTTTTTAATAATTCACATTATATCTTAATATATAAACCCTAAACAACATTCGCCGAACAATAACTCATACGAAGAATGATAAATTATTTTTACTTCATAAGATTAAATATTAAATAAACACTTAAACAAATTTAGTATCATTTATATTAATATTTGATGGAGAAAAAAACATCAAACATGTTTAGCCCAATTGGCTAGATTGTCTGTCTTTTATTCCATTTGTAAAATATATTATATATATATACTAGTGCTAATACCCGTACGATGTACGGTTTACCTATATATGTTAAACGAATTTCTTTTTTATATTAAAGTTGAAAATTTTAGCCGAATAAAATATTAGTTTGTTTTGAATATATTAAACCAAAACTATAACACTTACGTAATACTTTTAAGTATATATATCTTCTCCATGATGTGTTATCTAAATCATAAATAAGGTAAATTATAAAAAAAATTATGTGAGTCCCTCGATAGCTGCAGATCGCTCTCGAGATCGTCTATTGTTATGTCGTGAGTGCGGAATCCTCACGAGATAACTAGTTTGATTAGTTATCGAATATATTGCTAATTATATGTATATAATCAGTCGTATGTGGTCTATCTTTGTTTTCTATATGCTAGAAACGAACTTAGACGCCGTAGGTGTGTGAGAGTTGAACGAATTACCTCAATTTAGGGTTTCCATTCATTTATATATGTTTCTGATCGATATTGGGCCTGCTGGGCTTTGTTCTTACGAACTTAGGAGCCCAGCCCATATAACGAAGATTATCTTCGTTAGTACCCAACGAAGATTATCTTCGTTAGTACTAATTACCATCAACATCTATGCCTAGTTATTTTCCAAGTACTCCATGTACAAAGAACCTAACATATATTATGTTTGTACTTGTATAACACACATAACAAACATCATACATAAACATATATATAACACCAAAACATGTAATCGATCATTACCAAAACATGAAGTCCATAATCTATCAATTACACATATATAAATAAGACATAAAATAACATAATGTCTTAATCTAAAAGACTAATCAAATCTAAGTTGCTGTTGTCACATCAACATGCATCAACAAACTCCCCCTTGACAGCAGCATCTTCGATTTCTTCAGTCTTCAAAGGAATCTTCATCATCCATCAAATAACAATCGCTTGCTATTTGCATGAATATTTTCGTGTAAGCAGACTTGGAGAATCTTACGATATCGATCTTCTTCATTCTTCCAGAATGGTAAAAATGAACATTCAGTATCGTATAATTTTCTCTGATCATTTCTCGAGAAGTTAACCAACTGCATTGGATCATACATCCTTCTCAACAATATAGTCTTCTTCGAGTCTGCATACATCTTGGCTTCACCAGAAATCCGATCAATCTCCCAATTATCCATTTTATTAAAGACATCTTGTGCCCACTTCTTGGCAGGGACTTTGATCATACACTTGATATCATGTTGAATATACTCAACACTTTTGTCTGGCTTAACCACCTTCTTCTTTCATCTTGGTTCAATATGAAACTTTGGTTTCTCTGAGTCTTTCATATTCGATCTCAACTTGAAATCTTCATGAAGATTCTTACCAACAACATCAGCAAGACCATAACCACTTGGATTGATAATCCTATTATTTCCAAGTTCATGTAAATCTTCTTCATCTTGGTTCAATATGAAACTTTGGTTTCTCTGAGTCTTTCATATTCGATCTCAACTTGAAATCTTCATGAAGATTCTTACCAACAACATCAGCAAGACCATAACCACTTGGATTGATAATCCTATTATTTCCAAGTTCATGTAGATCTTCTTCACACAAACTTCTGAAGTGTCTCTCACGCCATGCTAAATACTGACAACCTTCTGGTCTTTTAAGAACGAACAACTTCAATTCTTCGTCATAGAACCAACTCCAGATTATTGTCTTATATTTTGCAGCATCTTTATCTGAGATATGAGTCCAATACATAATGGGTTTCATAGTATCCCATGTGCATATATATTCATTAATTCTTTGCCCAGGCACAAGTCGATCAATCTCTTGCAGTGGATCATCTTCTCTGAGAGGAACTGGATAATCATTTGGATAAAAAGGTCTTGTCAAGTTAATTTCCCAGTGGAAAGGAATCAATGTATCATCAACCTTAGCATATACCACAAAATTTAAAACTTTAGCGGTGCTACTAATTGAATCTTGAAGCATTCTTTCCTTAACTTCTTTTCTCTTGAACTCTAACACTTTTCTTTCTTCTATAGATGGATCTTTAGGAATTGAGTCCCAAACATCATCAAACCCATAAGGTTTCTTGAATATGTTTAGATCCGGTTCAGGAACAAACTCACCTTCCTCAAGTTCATCACCATCAAAGAATAATTCTGCATCATCTGTATCATCTATTAAGATTACACAAAATGAACACCAGAATACAATGAATAATCATGATAATAATAATAAAGATGAAATATAATTGCATTGAAATAAGATAGATTACATTTACATGTCGTAAAATTATTACATGCAACCTAATATACACATTATCAATCTTTATCAGAATCATAAGTTGAATCAGAATCAGAATCAGACTCTAATGTATCAACACGAGCCTGAAGAACATCGATACGCCTAACTAGGGAGTAATCAGAAGGAAGAGGAGGAAAAGTAGGCAATCTGGGCAATATTGGTAAGGCAGGAGGCAACAGTGGACGCAACGTTACACTACCGGCAACAGAAGCAACCGGTGTTGTAGAGACAGCAGGAATAGCAGCAGCAGCTGTAGATACTGAAGTAGCCTCAGAAATTCGTGCACGCTTAGCTCTGCGATAAGTAAGAGGAGCATCCAGTGTTCTCTTAGGTCCAACAGTACTTGTACCTTCATGAATTGGACTTGGTGCCATATCTCTATGTTCCACTTCCTCTTGATAATGAAGTACAGCTTCTTGTACAGCACCATCATCCTGATTAACTTGAGTATCATGTTCATCATGAACGGATTGATCCGTATCAGAAAGAACAGGAGAAGAATGACATGCCTTACTCCGACGCTCTCGGCGTAACGCACCAAGTACACCTTCTCGAGAAAAGTGATATGAATGATCACTTCCTGAACTAGCAGGGACATCATGAGCCATCTTAGTTCGATGCTCATTACTAGAATCAGCAGCGACACTATCATAGTCATCTGTGTCTGTTTCAACTACATCATCACCACCATCATTCCCATGATCAGAGTCATCAGAATCAGAATCAGATCAGACTCTAATGTATCAACACGAGCCTGAAGAACATCGATACGCCTAACTAGGGAGTAATCAGAAGGAAGAGGAGGAAAAGTAGGCAATCTGGGCAATATTGGTAAGGCAGGAGGCAACAGTGGACGCAACGTTACACTACCGGCAACAGAAGCAACCGGTGTTGTAGAGACAGCAGGAATAGCAGCAGCAGCTGTAGATACTGAAGTAGCCTCAGAAATTCGTGCACGCTTAGCTCTGCGATAAGTAAGAGGAGCATCCAGTGTTCTCTTAGGTCCAACAGTACTTGTACCTTCATGAATTGGACTTGGTGCCATATCTCTATGTTCCACTTCCTCTTGATAATGAAGTACAGCTTCTTGTACAGCACCATCATCCTGATTAACTTGAGTATCATGTTCATCATGAACGGATTGATCCGTATCAGAAAGAACAGGAGAAGAATGACATGCCTTACTCCGACGCTCTCGGCGTAACGCACCAAGTACACCTTCTCGAGAAAAGTGATATGAATGATCACTTCCTGAACTAGCAGGGACATCATGAGCCATCTTAGTTCGATGCTCATTACTAGAATCAGCAGCGACACTATCATAGTCATCTGTGTCTGTTTCAACTACATCATCACCACCATCATTCCCATGATCAGAGTCATCAGAATCAGAATCACCATTAGAATCATTATCAGAACTCTCTTCATCCTCATGATCAGAATCGTCATCATCATCCACTAACATATCATCCTCAAAATGGGATCGATAGTTTGGATTAATCAAATGACCAAAAAGTGGTGGATCATTAAGACCAGCCACATTTCGAGTGTTGGCTGCTAGATCAGCAAATAGACGTAAAGGCCAAGCATGTGGTGCATAGCGAGGACCTTGATCAAATACCAAGTTCGGACAAAAATGTCTAACGATTGCCATAACAAAGCGAGGATATAAGAGAAACCTATTTTTCGCTTTGGCATTGATTTGACCAATAAACTCGTGATAGAAGTATGCCGAAAAAGGATAAGGTCGATTGTAGACCAAGGCAACCATCTGCGAAGAAATCTGAGCAGAAAGCTGATCAAATCCAGCCTTACGATTGCTCAGACATACCAACAAAGCGTAAGCAAGATATCTCCAACGTCCTTGAAATCCACTTTTGTCAAAAGGAAGCTTAATTTCACCAACATATCCCATTCTTTGAAAACATCGACGAATAAGTTCAAAGTCATAAGCCAATTCCACTGCTTCGTCTGGTTCTTCACCTAAATGCAGAATATCACGAAGCATCGCAGCATTGAAATCAAATGTGATTCCTTCGACAGTAGCACGAACAAAACTACGACCATTAACCATGACCTGATGAGCAGTCCTCCAGAAGGCATCAATATACTGCCTAATGAGTCTAGGTGAATCACAAAATGCAAAAGAAAGCCTAGAGCGAGCAATAAAATCAAACATCTCATGATAACGTTCACAATTATGCTGATCTTGATCAAGATTTAAGGCAAGATTGTGCTTCTTAATGAACTGACGTGGGGCAAGAGCCATTTCTGCAAAACAAATCATAATATAAGAACAATTATAGGATTAGCACAAGAAATGAGTTGCAGGCGTAGATGAACTTAATCAATAATTTCATAAGTTTAAACTGTACGAAATTACTCTTTAAGTTCGTAAGGGAAAACTGTACGAAAATAGGCTTTAAGTTCGTTAGGTAACAATAAACGAAGATAGCATTGAAGCTTACCTGAGTTCGTTTGTTAACAAGAACTCCTAAATTCGTTAGTTGAAAACATGGACTAAGTTCGTAAACTCTGCTTCAGAACCTAAGTTCGTAAACAATGAACGAAGGATAAGTTCGTAGACATTCTGAACAGCTAGTTGTTTCCAAAATCAAACATTCGAATTTTTAAAAAATTGATTAACACTTGATTTGCCCGAAAACAATTACAAAACATTTGTATCACTTAAATGAAGCATAACCCACTTCGATTTTACAGATGAATTAAAGATCCAATGGGTTAAAATCGAAAAACGAAATTAAACCCTAGAAGCCTACATTATGTATAAAACCGATTGAGTTCATGCAAAAATTGGGCAAAATAAGAACTTAGAATTGGGGATTTGTGAATGACGATGCTCGATAATATACCTGAATCACTGATTTCAATATAAATCGAAACAACAAGCAAAGAATCGAGTTTAATCAAGTGATTTGATTGATGAAAGTATAGGGGTTTATTCAGAAGAAGAAACTTAAATTCGTTTTTCTTTAAAAATTTTGGCAATGTAAAAGAGAAAAACGAATTAAGTTGGTATATATATAGATGGTTAAAAGCGGGTCAAAATGGGTCGGTTAGGAAAGCAGTTAAAAATATGTTAGAACGAAGTTAACCGTCGTAAGATCAACAGGAACGAAGATAGAGGTTATCTTCGTTAAAACCAAAGAAAACGAAACTAGATGTGACGAAAATAAGTCCAATTTTCTTAAGAGCAATTCTGAACGAAGTTAATACTATCTTCGTAAGAACAAATTTGTACTTAGAAAATTTTTCCAGATTCCTCATCACGAAAACTTTCCACGATGCGACCCTTGACCTAATCCTGTACATAGCAAAAACTCGTTAAAAACAACTTGTTCATGCCTTGTACCAAGAAGTACCATCATCCAAAATCATCATCATAATGTAAGTATTTGACAAACATTATAATCTTGAATAAAAAAAAACCCCAAGGTCTAAAACCAACCATCAACAATCCTGAAAATAATCAATTGACATATTAACAGCGTTACCATCCACGACCATGATACGGAGAACATTTCTCTAATCATAGAGATGCTTGACGGCAAACCATCGTGAAACACTTAAGTCCCATATTAGAAGCCGTCTACAAAACTAACAAACAATGAATAATCCAAAAATCCAATGAAGAACTTTGTAAAGTTTCCGAAATCATGTCATAAGTCAAGGTACGAAAATCAAAAGAAACAAGCATCAAATCTGATTATTTTCACTAAATACATGAAATGAAAAGCAAATAAATACTCCAAAGACAGGTTCATGTATTCTTCCTTCACGTGCTCATATCTACATCACAATATTGTCACTTCACACCAAAAATCTTGTCTCCACGATATCATCAGTATGAATAACACTGTATTGCAACAAGGATCAGCACTCCAACTTTATCTTCTTAACCTGAACACTGCACACTTACCAAAAACTCATTAACGCATCAAGAGCAAAGGCATGATAATGCAGAAAATTCAAGCTAAAACACACAAAATTAGGGTTAACAATTACGAAATACTCAAGAATCTAACAAAAGATCAAGGAAGGTCATTCCATTGTCAAACCCTAAAAGGTCACCAAGTTATTAATTAAATTCGTAACTTGTAACAACTTAAACTTGTGAGATTTCAAATAACTTCGACTTTTCACATAAAATTTAAAAGATCATTTTCTAAACTTAAACAAATTAATGTCCATATCAGAAAATCTTCTTTTGTACTAATCACATAACCTCATCAAGAATTCAAATGAATGAATTCAGCAAAACATATACTCAACAGAATTTAAGTAGAATCTCTCGTGCAATAAGAACTTATGAAAATACTATTTTGACTCAATAAAATGAAAAATAAATTAGAATAAAAATTACAGAACAATAAACTAATCTAAACACTAGATAACGTAATTTATTCATTATGCACATGTTACTTGGTTACTACTGATCAGATCAGATTAGCATTTACATAAGCCTACTAGCGAGAAATAATTCTCTTATTATTAGTTATGAACAGTGATCCAAAAACGATTACCAATATGTTTGTCCTCTTAAACACTCGGTACTTCCAGTCCCCTTTTTGGTTTGTGGCACTTTCGTATTACTTGAGCCAAGGACAGTCACCATGTAACCTAGTAAGTTACTCATGCCACAATTTTAGTTTGCGAACTTATGTGCCCCATATTCAGATACACTCTCACAATCGAAACAAGCACTAAGATTAAGACATTTGGTGAGTAAAGTGAGAAAGTCTTTAAGAATCAAGTCAGCGGTGACAGGTCGGTGATTCCTCACGCGTAAAGCGACTTAACTTGACTCACGTACGGAAATATACTCAACATTGCATAATGCCAAGTACTTGCATATTTGTGACATTATTTTTAAAGCACTTATGAAAACCCGTGACTTTCGATGAGACCCATGTAGCGAACTTTCTGACAACCTATCCCAAGTTGGAAACTTTAGGTAGGCTAGGTATACAAGGACACCCCAAGGACTTACTTGTTCGAATCTCAAAGGCCACATTAGCTTCATATTTTCAATAGATTATAGTTTTATTAGATATTTGCATATCTTGTCACAAATATACATCCGAAAAAGCAATACATACACATATATGTACCCGAGACCTTCTTTATAAAGACCAAATATACATAATTACAATGCAAGATCTTTCATAAGATTTAAAGGACTTGTCTATTTTAAGAACAAGCATTCTCAGCCATATATCTGAATACGTTTCCCACAAGAACATTGTATACATTTAAGTTCAGATTATAAGGAAACTTTGGTACTTTGTGCCTATCGATACATCATATAATGGTATCACTGAACTGAGCATTTTAAAGTACAATTAAGTAGGCTTAAAAGCTAAAGTATCTTCACGTCTAATCATGTAGTGCAGTAACCTTACTTTATTTATTATACATATATATATATATATATTATTATATATCTATATAACTTATATATATAATAATATATATATATATATATAATATATATATATATATATAATATATATATATAATATATATATATATAATTATTATATAATATTTTTATATTTTTATTTTATTATAATTTTTTTATTTTATTTTTATTTTTATTTTTTATGACACTATCTATATACGACTTAAACTACTAAGACTTGAAAAGAAAATTTAAGTTCTTTGAGAGAAACTACTCGGCATTCTTCATACCATTGAGTTGATATAACAACTCATGACGAGGTCTATCAAAAGCTTTAGTGTATAAATCAGCAAGGTTATCATCAGTAATAACCTTTTCTAAATGAATAAGCTTTTTCTCAAAACAGTCACGTAAAAAGTGATGCTTTATATCTATGTGCTTGGTGACTTTAAAGTTTTTCGGATTCTTAGTAATATCTATGGCAGACTTATTATTATTTTTTATTTTTATTTTTTATGACACTATCTATATACGACTTAAACTACTAAGACTTGAAAAGAAAATTTAAGTTCTTTGAGAGAAACTACTCGGCATTCTTCATACCATTGAGTTGATATAACAACTCATGACGAGGTCTATCAAAAGCTTTAGTGTATAAATCAGCAAGGTTATCATCAGTAATAACCTTTTCTAAATGAATAAGCTTTTTCTCAAAACAGTCACGTAAAAAGTGATGCTTTATATCTATGTGCTTGGTGACTTTAAAGTTTTTCGGATTCTTAGTAATATCTATGGCAGACTTATTATCAATACAAATAGGAGAGTCTGAGATATCCATACCATAGTCGCGCAATTGTTTCTCTATCCAAAGTACCTGAGAACAGCATTGACCAGCAGCTATGTACTCTGCTTCACAGGTAGACTGTGCAACAGATGTCTGCTTCTTGCACTGCCACGATATAATTCTCCCCCCTAAAAGCTGACATCCACCTGACGTTGATTTCCTATCCGAACTGCAGCCACCATAATCCGAATCAGTATAAGCTTTGAATTCAAAGGAACCATGCATGGGATACCAAAGCCCTAGACGAGGCTTGGCTTTCACATAACAAAGAATCCTTTTCGCAGCTTTCAAATGTGACTCTTTCAGATTAGCCTGATATCTAGCACACAAACAAACAGCAAAGGTAATGTCTGGACGTGAAGCCGTCAGATACATCAAGGAACCAATGATAGCCCGATATTGAGTTGCATCGACGTCTGGATCATTAGTCTTATCAGGACACAGCCCATGATTAGTCTGAATGGGAGTAATTGCATCTTTAGCATCGGTCATCCGAAACCTAGTAAGAAGATCTTGAACATACTTGGTCTGATGAATAAAAAACCATCCTTCAGTTGATCCACCTGTAGTCCAAGGAAGAAAGTTAATTCCCCCATAGCACTCATTTCGAACTTAGCCTTCATGCTCTGCTCAAATTCCTTGCACATATTCTTATCAGATGAACCAAAAATAATATCATCGACGTAAACCTGTACAAGCAAATAGTCCTTCCCTTTCCATTTGATAAACAACGTGCTGTCAATAGAACCTCTAGTAAAACCATTTTCATGCAGATGAGTAGACAGTTTTTCATACCATGATCGAGGAGCCTATGTAAACCATATAGAGCCTTATCAAGACGATATACTCTATTAGGGAAGTCTGGATCCTCAAACCCGGGAGGTTGATCTACATACATTTCTTCTCTTATTTCCCCATACAAGAAGGCACTCTTAACGTCAAGTTGATACACCTTTATACCTTTATAACTAGCATATGCCAGAAATAAACGAATAGCTTCAAGTCTAGCTACTGGTGCAAATGTCTCATCGTAATCGAAGCCTTCTTGTTGCTCAAATCCTCTAACCACCAACCGAGCCTTATTGCGAGTGACTACACCTTTGTCATCCTTTTTACAACAAAAAACCCATCGCGTTGATAAAGGAGATTCACCCTGAGGTAAGTCAACTAACTTCCATACATCAAGCTTCCTAAACTGAGCCAATTCTTCTTGCATCGCCTCAACCCATGACGGATCTTTAAGAGCCATTCCAACATTTTTAGGCTCAACCTGAGAGATGAAGCAAAAGTACAAGTACCAAGTAATTGCCCCAGTATCCTTAATTTCAGCAAACATACTTGACAAATTTTTCCTATTCTGATTTCTCGTGCGAACAGAGGCAGAAGCATCACCAATGATTTGCTCTACTGGATGATCCTTGTTGACTCTTGTTTGAGGAACCGTGTCTACTGTAATATCATTTCCCAAGTTAGTCTGCACATGTTGCTCTGGAGTTTTAGGCTCCTCCTGATTTTCACCTTCCGTGTCGTCAGTATCATAGAAGGGAGTATCAGGTAGAGGTATATGTAAAGGATCATTAGGATCTTTAGGAACAGTCTCTAAGGTAGAATCTGCTTCTTTGGTCCCACTTGATTCTCCAGATTTGGAAGCAGGCTCAATGAATGGTGAGGAAACCGGAGAAGAAACAGTAACCGGCCCACCATCAAGTGGATCATGAAGAGTAACTACATCCTCCATAATCAGAACACCTGTAAAAGAAACAGGACCACGAAAAGAGGTGAAAACACCATCATAATCGAAGTCATTAGCAGGACCAATGTGTACAGCAGGTTTATGACTGACAATAACCACATTTGTACCAAAATTAACTTTGCCAGTTTTCTGATTGTACACACGCCGAATTGGTGTACTAGGTATATAACCTAAAAAGAAACCCTCCTCAGATTTAGGATCAAATTTTCCCTGAGGAAGTACTTTAAGAAAAGTACAAGGAACACCAAACGGCTCAACATTTTGTAAATTGGGCTTTGTGTTGTGCAAAAGTTCATAACAAGTTTTCTTGAACCGTTTAACTGTTAAAACCCGATTTAAAATGTGACAAGCTGTATTCACTGCCTCCCCCCAGAAAGTAACAGGAAGCCCTGAATCAGCAAGCATCGTCCTAGCCGTTTCTATCAATGTCCTGTTTTTTCCTTTCAGCTACTCCATTCTGCTGTGGCTCATGCGGTGCACTGAATTGATGTTGAATACCCTTGGTTAAGCAAAAAACCGTAATAGTATTATTCTTGAACTCAGTGCCATTGTCACTCCTGATTCTCTTAACTTTAACTTCATGGACATTCTCAACTTGTCTAACAAAATCCATAAACCGGTTTGCGGTCTCGTCCTTTGTCTTCAAGAAAAATACCCATGAGTACCTTGAGTAATCATCAGTGATCACCAAACAGTAGGACATCCCTCCAATGCTTCTTACATTCACAGGACCAAAGAGATCCATATGAAGTAGTTCGAATGGTTTGGATATAGTGTTGTGCACCTTTGGTTTATGAGGATTCTTGTGTTGCTTTCCTTTCAAACACGGTACACATTTATCTTCCATCCCAAACTTCTTAGCTGGAACACCTTCAATTAATCCAAGACTAACAAGTTCATTCATCTTCCAAAAGTTGATATGTCCCATTCTACGATGCCAGAGGAGAGATTCAGACTCATTTGCTTTGCTCAACAAACAGAGGGGCTCCGTTGGATTATCAACACCTAAAACTAAGCCATAGATGTCTCTCTTCCTAGGAGCTCTGAGCATTATCCATTCTGCTGGAATAACGAAACCCGGCTTCAAGATGAATGCCTCCTTTTCTGTGAAATGAACATTGTTGCCCTTGTCACAGATCTGGGAGACACTCATTAGATTATGAGTAAGTTGTTCCACATAGTTTACTCTTTCTAGAGTAAGTTTTCCATTGACGACATCTCCTTGACCGGTGATGTTGCCGCCCTTGGATCCAGCAAAACTAACGTACGACCCATTTATACCAGTATAATTGGACAAGAGTTTCCTGTCCCCTGTCATGTGCCTAGAGCATCCACTGTCAAGGTACCATAAATGAATTGGTTTCCTAGGAACTCCCTGCACATAAAATGAGAAAAATTAGTTTTCATTGGGGACCCAAACCTTCTTAGGTTTGGGTCGACCCTTCTCATCCCTGAGAATCAGTTCAGTCCAATATCCATTGCTCGAGGCCGTGGGTGGTACATGATTCTCGTCTCGTCTTCTCACTGGAGGAGACTTCTGACCTCTCGTCGGAGAAGGTCTAGGAGAATGAGGGCCATAAGAAGGTCGAACACTCGAATGAATTTGGTCATAATATGAATTTTGATTTCTAGGAGCAGAACGAGCAGGTCGTGGAGGTGTTTGAAAACGATTTGAATTCTCATGAACATTTCCTGATGAACCTTTCAGTGGAGATTCACGTCGTTGAGGTACAGTAAACGGTTTTGGAGAAGATTGAACTTTAGCCTCATCAACCTGTTTATCATTACCCAACCCCCTTTTTCCTTCCGAGGTGGAAACCTTTGAAGGAGACCCTGATCTTCGAGGTCTATTTGGACATACACTATAAACATGACCCTTTTCATGACAAGCAAAGCAGGAGAGGACCTTGAACTTTTTGTTTGTATCTACCTTTTTATCGGTACCTACAGATTCATTGTTAGCACTAGTGTCCACTGACTTACTTGTTTTTCTTTGATCTTCTTTTTCAGGGTCTCGTTTTGTTGGTGATATCCTAGACTTTCTAGCACCATCTTTCTCATGTTTACCTTTACTTGGAGATTTCTTAAGTGCAGGACATTAAGATGTGCTTTAAAGCCTTAGTTGCTTCTTCATTAACGGCTAAGTTATCTTCAGATTTTCTAATCCTAGATTGCTTAGGTAATGGAGTGAGACGCTGCTGACTTAATTTCTTCATATCCTCAATACCTACATCCCAGACTTTATCAATCCTCTTAGGGTCAATAGATTCTAATGGAAATTCTAACTCAGTATAGACCCTATTACTCTTATGAAGTGTAAAGTGTACAATACTGTCTTTCTGACCATTAAGAATAGACTAATTTAGGACAACACCTTTCAATTTCTCTTCCTTGTTAGGTTGAGAAGAACCTTCTTTAGACTCTTTTGATCCCTCAGGCATCTTTGCCTCAGGAATTGAGTCTTTTGGATTACCATCTACAACACTAGGTTGAAGTAGGATATCAGGAATATTAGGTTCAACAGAAGTATAGTTATTATTGAAAGGAGGAGGCACGTCTCTATAAGAGATCTTAGCAGTGTCAAGACTCTTAGAGGAAGAATGCTCAAACTTTGTCATATGCATTAAAAGCTCAGCATGTCTAGCAGAATCAGATTTAGCATTTAATTCCAAGATTTCTATCCTAGCATCAGCAAGTTCCTTTTCAATGGTAGCACACTTTCTAGCTAACGAGTAAGCTTCACTACCTACTCTTTCTACGGCCACAGACTGATTGACTTTATCTTTCATAGCTCTAATGTCAGACTCTAAAGATCTAATCTTTTCCTTGAAGAATTTTTCTTTATCATTTACAGTTAGACCCTTTTTAATTAACTTATCTCTTTCATCATGAGCAGCATTGACAACAAATTCTAATTTCTTAATTTGTTCATTCTTTTGTTCAATTTCATCAAACATTCGATTAACAATTTTGCAAACATGAACAATAGTATGTAGAGAATAAGATACCTGTTGGTCTGCCTCTTTGCAATCTGCCATGTAAGCAACAAAGTCATCACAGTCATGCCAGCCGGAATCTCAAACTCTTGCATCTGCTCTTCAATTGTCTTTTCACCCTTTTCTGTAGCAGAATCATCTTTAACCTCAGCAGCTTTCACCTCTTCAGTAGCTTTCACTTCGTCAAGGTTCTTGACATCTTCTAACTCATTGTCAGATTCGGAATCAGTATCATATACACCAGCAGCAACAGATTCCAATTTCAAACTTTTAGTATTCTCATACAATTGCTCTTCACTATGGTAAACTGTGGTGTCCAAGAAGTCATCAGGAGAATCAACTCCATCCATCAGTGGACCACGATTGTCTGTCTCACCAGTATTACCAACTCCAGAAAAGAAGGCATTAACATCAGCTGTTGGATTTTTCATAGTGGCATGATAGAGAGATGGATCTTGTGTGAAGTTGTCTTGAAGATCCTTTGCCTTATCCTTCATTTCTCTGTTTCTTAGAGTGGATATAACTCCATCTATTCGAAAAGATGCATAATCAGCTCTTTCTTGCAATCCATGACGAAACTCTTTGTAGGCTTTCGGCAAACCATCCAGGAATTTATCCACTATCTCAGTAGGAGTGTATTTAAGATCAAAGTAAGCTAATTCAGCAAGAAGATGTTGATATCTCAGTATAAGATCCTCAACTTGTTCATTCTTTGTAGCATTGAAGCAGTCAAATTGTTTCTTTAGCATTTTAATTCTATTTTGCTTCAATAGTGGATCACCTTCACAATGAGCTTCAATAGCATCGAACAGTTGCTTTGAAGTCTTGTATTCCTGTTTAGGAAACAAGTGCACTAACTCTTGAGGAATGCACATACGAAGAGTGGAAAGAGTCTTTACTTCAATGGCATAGTTAGCCTTTTCTTCACCTGTTAACTCTCCCACCTTGTATGTAGAAGTAACTCCATTCACAGTAAGAGTGGGCCACTCATAACCTTCAGTGATCATGAGCCACATGTTTAAGTCTTCTCGTTGAATAAAATCTTCAAATCGACCTCTCCACGCCCAGAAGTCAGCTAATGAAACTAACTTTGGTGGAGAATTAGTACGTCCTACAAGATGATCATGATAAACCAGAGAATTGAGGTATTGGGCAACAGCATTATTAGTTGAAGATGAGGAAGCCATAAGTGAAAATTATTGTTCAAACGAAGATAAGAAATGAAACGAAAATAGGTTAATTTCGTAAGAACAGGGTCTGAACGAAGATAGCTTAAGTTCGTAGACTAAATTCGTTTGATGAAGATTCAAAACGAAAATGAAGATAAATTCGTTTTCTATCTTCGTTTGATGAACTTAGAACGAATTTAAGTTAAATTCGTTTTCTGACTTCGTTTTGCTAAGTTCGTAAAGCGAACAAACTTAACGACAGAAAGGTTTTTTTTTGGGAGGTTTTTGGGAGAATAACAATCAAACAACGATCTCGAACCTTCGATAAGATATCGAATTGCTTTGATACCACTTGTGAGTCCCTCGATAGCTGCAGATCGCTCTCGAGATCGTCTATTGTTATGTCGTGAGTGCGGAATCCTCACGAGATAACTAGTTTGATTAGTTATCGAATATATTGCTAATTATATGTATATAATCAGCCGTATGTGGTCTATCTTCGTTTTCTATATGCTAGAAACGAACTTAGACGCCGTAGGTGTGTGAGAGTTGAACGGATTACCTCAATTTAGGGTTTCCATTCATTTATATATGTTTCTGATCGATATTGGGCCTGCTGGGCTTTGTTCTTATGAACTTAGCAGCCCAGCCCATATAACGAAGATTATCTTCGTTAGTACCCAACGAAGATTATCTTCGTTAGTACTAATTACCATCAACATCTATGCCTAGTTATTTTCCAAGTACTCCATGTACAAAGAACCTAACATATATTATGTTTGTACTTGTATAACACACATAACAAACATCATACATAAACATATATATAACACCAAAACATGTAATCGATCATTACCAAAACATGAAGTCCATAATCTATCAATTACACATATATAAATAAGACATAAAATAACATAATGTCTTAATCTAAAAGACTAATCAAATCTAAGTTGCTGTTGTCACATCAACATGCATCAACAAATTCCGTTACTTGAATTTCTAATTTATATCTTTTTCATCATGTGTCATCTAAATCATTTATTATCTTTATAGATATAGATAATATTGGTAATGTATTTCAATGTTTGTTATCTAAATAAATATGAATATTACGGAGTATGTTATTATATATTTACATGTTAGGATTCAAATATTGATCTTAACAAACATTATACAACAATTTATGATAACCAACTTCAAAAACTTAAATTAGCAACCCCATCAATAAGTAACAAACACTAAAACAACAATCAAATGAAGAGAGTTTAAAAAACTTAGTGATATATGAAAAGGTTACAAACATACCAAATTACCAATGGCCATTCTTCGTGGGTAGCTTGTTGCGAGCAATTTTTTTATTTTTTTTTAATATTTTTGAAAGTTTACTTTTATTTGTGCAAGCAAAAGTCCGTAATTTCAAAAGGGCTAATATTTTGTATAATTTGTGATCCTAATGAAATTTAGAAAGAAAATTAACAAAAATCCAACTTATAAATAGCAAAATTCGATAATAAGAGAATAGAAACACATATTTTGATAAGATAAAAAATAAAGTTGAATCCCCTCTTAACAACTTATCAGTAAAAAGAAAGCAACTTCATTACAATGGTTCTTCTGTTAACAAGAATGGGATCAGATCAGTGTCATGATTTCCCGAAATACATGATTCTCCACATCAATGAGGAGATTATGGACTGCTCATCACCAGCAAAGCGACAGCCAAGCAACAACCAACGTTACCATATTTAGTGTAACACCCCAACAAGGCGGAAATATGGGGCATTAAAAGAAAGCTCAGCATGACATGGAAATTATGTAGAGACAACACTATATGCAATAATGATTGGACATTTCCATTCACAATTCAATTCAAAATACAAGTATTGGATCAATAAATGCACAAGGAGCACAACACCATCAATAGTTTACAAAAATAGATCAAATGATGGCTAACGATCCTAGGCATAACCCATAAACGGGAGCAATGAATCACGGATCCACAAAAGTCCAAGCTCAATCCTATCACGTGCAATGCAATCATCCATCACGTCTTTGATTCACTTGATTACCTGAAAAGTGTACTAAAATGCGTCAACATAAAGTTGGTGAGTTCGTAGGTTTTGACTATAAGAAACAAGTGTCGGAATAACAACCAGTGTTATTTAAACAATGTCACAATCCTGTTTTAGTTTATTGGTAGATACTAGTATCAATGTCCGTATGATGTACGGATTGACGATATATACGTGCGAGATACACCTTAAAAAAGACTTCTACATCAAAAGATAACTAATTTACACAACGTTTCGTTATGATTGAACTTTATAGTAGATAGTGTTAGAAAACATTCATAAATAATCACACGATACATAATTAACACCCATTTACGTATAAAATTTTTTTGGTTAAAAGTAAATAAACGTTAAGTATATAATCAACAATTTATGATAACCAACTTCAAAAACTTAAATTAGCAACCCCATCAATAAGTAACAAACACTAAAACAACAATCAAATGAAGAGAGTTTAAAAAACTTAGTGATATATGAAAAGGTTACAAACATACCAAATTACCAATGGCCATTCTTCGTGGGTAGCTTGTTGCGAGCAATTTTTTTATTTTTTTTTAATATTTTTGAAAGTTTACTTTTATTTGTGCAAGCAAAAGTCCGTAATTTCAAAAGGGCTAATATTTTGTATAATTTGTGATCCTAATGAAATTTAGAAAGAAAATTAACAAAAATCCAACTTATAAATAGCAAAATTCGATAATAAGAGAATAGAAACACATATTTTGATAAGATAAAAAATAAAGTTGAATCCCCTCTTAACAACTTATCAGTAAAAAGAAAGCAACTTCATTACAATGGTTCTTCTGTTAACAAGAATGGGATCAGATCAGTGTCATGATTTCCCGAAATACATGATTCTCCACATCAATGAGGAGATTATGGACTGCTCATCACCAGCAAAGCGACAGCCAAGCAACAACCAACGTTACCATATTTAGTGTAACACCCCAACAAGGCGGAAATATGGGGCATTAAAAGAAAGCTCAGCATGACATGGAAATTATGTAGAGACAACACTATATGCAATAATGATTGGACATTTCCATTCACAATTCAATTCAAAATACAAGTATTGGATCAATAAATGCACAAGGAGCACAACACCATCAATAGTTTACAAAAATAGATCAAATGATGGCTAACGATCCTAGGCATAACCCATAAACGGGAGCAATGAATCACGGATCCACAAAAGTCCAAGCTCAATCCTATCACATGCAATGCAATCATCCATCACGTCTTTGATTCACTTGATTACCTGAAAAGTGTACTAAAATGCGTCAACATAAAGTTGGTGAGTTCGTAGGTTTTGACTATAAGAAACAAGTGTCGGGATAACAACCGTTTAACCTTGATTAAAATCATAACGATCACATAACTTTGATACGAACATAACTAGATCATTAAATGATCACATAACCTTGAAACCTTGATTTGGATCGATAAACGATCACATAACCTTGATACAAACATATAACAATCATACAACCTTGATTCAACAATTAAACGAACATACAACCTTGATAAAATAGCCAAACGATCATATAACCTTGATTACTTACATACACGAACACATAACGATCAAACAACCCAAAGAAACACGTTGTACACTTTTCACCCCGAAATCATGTAAAAGAAAGGGGCTACGAATTCACCTCGGTCCGGCAACAATAGTCAATATTGATTTACAAACGTCAATTGAGAGCCAAACGATCACAACCTATCATATCACATTGATACATATTAACATATATTTATGTATATGTATGTATACTTTATATATATATACTTTCATTTTTCTTTTATTCGTTTATGAATAACCCCATGAACCCTTGACTTTAGACGACTCTTAGAACTCGATCAAGACATTAGGAAGGACAAAGAATGGTCCACTAGAGAGTTCAGCTCGATCCAAGGAGGGCCGACTAAAAGCTAGAAACGAAACTGGAAAAATATGAGAATTTAGAGGGGCGTAATTTACGGTGGAGTCCACCGTAATATACGGTGGTCCAACCTGGCAGAGCGTAACAAACGGTGAGCAGCACCGTAACAGAAGGTGGTTCAGCAGAGGGACGGCATAAAAGACGGTGGACTCCACCGTCTCAGACGGTGGTCCACAAAGTCAGGTTTTAGCATCTGGGCTCCTAATTTCCACCGTAAGTCAGACAAATGTAGCGTCTAGCCAGCGTAAAAGAGAAATAGCAGCAGCAGGCCACCGTCTCATACGGTGGTGGCACCGTATGACACGCTACATGTCTACAAGCAGCGTAATAGACGCCCAAGGAGGCGTGTCAGACGGTGGAAGCTGGGCAAGAATCGAGCAGCAGCAGTTTTGACACAAAAACATGACTCAGGAACCCTAAAATGCCACTTTTGACCCACAACTCGATTGAGGCAGCTTTTAACTCAATTTTTATACTTAATTGGACGTAAATAACATACATGAGTGTAACTAAACGATGTCTAACCCACGATTTCAGTTCACAACATCAAATGAATGCCAAATTTCGGCCAAGACCAAATCAAAAACTTCAAAACCCTAATTTGACTTAAAAATCGGTTTAGTGAGTTTCCAAGTTGGTTTTGACCATAATTAACCATGATTAGCATGAATAAACACAACCCATAACATAATTTCGATCCATAATTCTAATTTCTTACAAAAATTCCATTTTGACCCATTGAAACCCTAATTCAACCCATTTTGACCTTAGACCCGAATTTGACCGAAAATCCTTGCAAGTTGACCTAGAAACATGTTTACCAAATTGAAATGATGATTTTTAGAAAGATTTAAGTTACCAAAATTCCTCCAAGTGTGCAAATCCGAATTTGACCCGATTTAGGTGATTTCTTGCACTATGAAACCTCAATTTTCGATATGTTGATAAGATGGCGATGAAGATGAAAAGCCCTAACAAATCTTTGTTTGAAACATTAAATTTAGTGTATTTAATTTAGAGAGAGAGATAGAGAGAAAACTCTTGCATTTAGTGAGAGAGAGAAAAGAGAGAATGAATGAATGGATGAGAAGTATAAGGGTTTGGGTGGTGGATAGGGTTAGGTTCTCTCATTGGGTCATGGGTGGGGCTTGGGTAAGGGTTGACCCATGGGTGGTCCATCTCAACTAGTTTACTTACACAATGGGCTAGCATCGACATTCAAACAAAACGATCAATCGAACTCGACTAGCACCTTGAACATAGAACAAATCACAAATAAGCTCGATCATTCATCTTTAATCAATTTAATTACTCAAAATGTACATAAAATCAATGGGTCAAATAAAGTCAAAATTCACAAATGTTACATCATTGCCCCGTTAAAGGAATTTCGTCCCGAAATTCGATCAAAACCCTAGTCACTAAACAAATGAGGATATTTGGCTTTCATAGAATCTTCACGTTCCCAAGTGAACTCGGGTCCGCGCCTAGCTTGCCATCTCACCTTGACGAGCGTGTATCGAGTGTTCTTTAACTTTCTAGTTTGTCGATAAAGTATCTCTATCAGTTCTTTTACAAATTTTAACGTTTTATCTACTCGAATTTCCTCAAGAGGCACATGAAGTGTTGGATCCGCCAAACACTTCCTAAGATTACAAACATGAAACACATTATGAACCCCACTCAATTCTTGAGGGAGCTCTAAACGATAAGCAACCGGGCCTATACGCTCCAAGATCTTGAATGGGCCAATATACCTTGGCCCTAACTTTCCACGCTTAACAAAACGAACTACACCCTTCCAAGGAGACACCTTTAACAAAACAAAATCGCCAACCTCAAACTCGAGGGGTCTTCGACTTACATTGGCATACTTCAATTGTCGTTCCCGGGCCACCCTCAATTTCTCCTTGATTTGTGAGATCACCTTGGTCGTTTCAATAACAATTTCGGGCCCAATGAGTTGGCTTTCACCAACCTCCGCCCAAGCTAAAGGTGACCTACATATTCTCCCATACAAGGCTCTAAACGGCGCCATTTGAATACTAGCATGGTAACTATTATTGTATGAGAATTCGACCAAAGGAAGATGCACATACCAATTGCCACCAAACTCGATGGCACAAGCTCTTAACATATCTTCAAGTGTTTGGATCGTTCTTTCACTTTGACCGTCGGTTTGTGGATGGAACGCCGTACTCATATCGAGTTGAGTACCCATTGCCTTTTGGAACGCCTTCCAAAACTTTGAAGTGAATCGGGTATCCCAATCGGTGATTATGGAAATCGGCACTCCATGTTTGGATACTACTTCTTTGATATACAAGCGTGCCATGGTGTCAAACTTATCATCTTCTCGAATGGCTGAAAAGTGAGCCGATTTAGTCAATCGATCAACAATCACCCAAATGGTGTCACGACCACTACTAGTTCTAGGTAACTTTGTGATGAAGTCCATAGCAATTCTTTCCCATTTCCACTCCGGTGTTACCGGTTGAACTAGTAAAACGGGTGGTTTCTTGTGCTCGACCTTTACTTGCAAACATGTAATACATTCACTAACATACCTAGCAATATCCCTCTTCATTCCCGGCCACCAATACAAGTCCCTCATACCAAAATACATCTTGTCGGATCCCGGGTGCACCGAGTATGCCGACCTATGGGCTTCGTTCATCAATTTCAATCTTAGACCCCCAAAGACGAGAATCCATAATCGATCCACAAAGTACAAACCATCATCATCTTTCCGATCAAATTGCTCTTCTAACCCATGAAGTGCTTCATTAATGAAGTTCTCCGGTAAGGTAGCCATCCTTTGAGCTTCATTTATGGTGTCACGAACACTTCTTGGTGCGGTGAAGCTCATGGCTCTAATTCTTCGTAGATGCACACGCTCCTTCCGGCTCAAAGCATCGGCTACACCATTGGCTTTACCCGGGTGGTACCGGATAACACAATCATAATCACTAAAAAGCTCTACCACCTCCGTTGCCTCATATTCAATTCGCTTTGATCAAAGATGTGTTGTAGGCTTTTGTGATCGGTATAAATCACACTTTTAGTGCCATACAAGTAATGCCTCCAACACTTCAAAGCAAACACGACCGCTCCTAACTCCAAGTCATGTGTCGGGTAATTCTTTTCATGCACCTTCAATTGTCTAGATGCATATGCAATCACCTTGCCCCGTTGCATCAAAACACATCCTAAGCCTTGCCCGGATGCATCACAATACACTACAAAATCTTCGGCTCCATCGGGCAAACTTAAGATTGGTGCATCACATAGCTTGTCTTTAAGCAATTGGAAGGCCCGCTCTTGCTTATCACCCCAATCAAACTTCCTTTCCCGTTGTGTCAACAAGGTCAAGGGTTGGGCGATTTTTGAGAAGCCTTCAATAAATCGTCTATAATAACCCGCCAAACCAAGAAATTGGCGAATCTCGGTTGGCGTCTCGGGTCGTCTCCAATTCTTCACCGCTTCGATTTTACTAGGGTCCACATGAATTCCCTCCTTGCTCACCACATGACCAAGGAAGTGAACCTCTTATAACCAAAATTCACACTTGGAGAACTTGGCATACAATTTCTCCCCTCGAAGTAGCTCCAGCACTTGCTTCAAATGCTCGGCATGATCTTCTTTCATTTTAGAGTAAATAAGTATGCCATCAATAAAAACAATGACAAATTGGTCTAAGTAGGCCCGACACACCCGGTTCATCAAATCCATGAACACCACCGGTGCATTTGTCAACCCAAAAGGCATCACCGTAAATTCAAAATGCCCATATCTTGTTCGGAAAGCGGTTTTTGGAATGTCGTCTTCATGGACCCTCAATTAATGGTAACCCGACCTCAAATCAATCTTGGAGAAATATTTAGCGCCTTGAAGTTGATCAAATAGATCGTCAATCCTAGGGAGAGGATAACGATTCTTCACCGTTAACTTATTCAATTCTCTATAATCAATACACATTCGGAAAGATCCGTCCTTCTTTTTGACAAACAAAACCGGTGCGCCCCAAGGCGATTGGCTAGGGCGGATGAAACCCTTTTCTTGAAGCTCTTTGAGTTGGGCGGCCAACTCTTGCATTTCGGTCATGGCTAAGCGATAAGGTGCCTTGGCCACGGGAGAAGCATTAGGAATGAGGTCAATACAGAAATCAAGCTCACGAAATGGAGGCAAACCCAGTAGGTCATCTGGGAATACATCAGTAAAATCTTTAACTACGAGCACGGTTTTTAATTCAACTTTAGTAACGTTCACATTATACACTTTCCCTTCCCATGGCTCGGTTGTCTCATTTTGGACCACTAATTCTTCCCCGTTTTCTAAAGGTATCCTCACTACTCTACTACCACAATCGATCACCGCGTTCATAGCCGACAACCAATCCATAGCCACGATCACATCAAAGCTACCGATATCAAAAGGCATCAAGTCTATGTAAAATGGGTGGTCACACAATTCTAGCATACAATCACGAACAACTTGACTAATTCTAGACAATCCACCATTTACCATTTCTAGTTCAAAGTAATACGACAATGGGCTAAGACTAGCACCGATCAACGGAATGAAATCATTGGAAATGAGGCTATAATCGGCCCCGGAATCGAGTAACACGGTAGCATATTGGTGATTTAGAAGAAAGGTACCTGCCATGACATTGGGGTCCACACGAGCCTCGGCCGCATTCACGGCAAAAGCTCTTCCACAAGGGGCTAGTTGTTGTTGTTGAGGAGCTTGTTGTTGTTCACCTTGTTGTCCCCGGTTTTGATTGGGACCGGTGATTTGCAATTGATTCGGGTGCACGGTCACTTGAACTTGTTGGACAATAATATTTGGGCACCTATTCCGATAGTGGTCTTGGCTACCACACTCGTAACAAGTATACCGGGCCATCAGGGGATATCGAACATTATGGGACATAGGATGCAAAGGAGCGGCACGAGGATTGGTAGGGCACATTCTTGAGATATGACCCACTTGATTACAATGAAAACAAGCATCACACCGAGTGTGAGACCTATGATGACGATTACACCGAGGGCATAAAGGAATAGCCCCGGTGTTAGCCTCCCTTGTCGGCACAACCGCCGCAAACACCCTTCCACCTCTAGTTGGCTTCTTATGATGATGCCTCTCGTCTTTCTTGGTGCCACTAGACTCGGGGACATCCTTCCTCTTACCATCATTCTTGCCTAGTTCACCACCCTTCACAAGCTCCATGGTGACACTAGCGGTTTGGTTGATTGCCTCATTGATAGTTAGTGGCATGGTAGGATGAGAAACAAGCACCCTCACTTTATGGGGCAAGCCAACCACATACTTCTCCACCTTGCGGTCTTCGGGTCTAACTAGGTGGGGTATGAGTCTAGAAAGTTGGCCAAAACGGTGAGTGTACCCCACATGATCGGCTTCCTTCATAGTGAGGCTAGTAAATTCTTCTTGTAGATTCCTCATTTCATGCGGTGGACAATACTTAGCAACAATCATTTGTTTGAAATTCTCCCATGGTATGACGTTAGCAAGATCAATTCCCAAAGTATCCACTTCCACATTCCACCATTCTAGTGCATCACCCCCTAACATGCCGGTGGCGTGAGAAACTCTTTGATCATGAGTACACCCACTTCTAGCAATAACGGCTTCAATCTTCTCTAGCCACTCCAAACAACCGGTGGCTCCACCTTCTCCCTTCCACTCCGGGGCTCCACAAGCCTTAAAGTCTTTAAAAATGCAACCTTGGCGGTAAGCATTATTGATTCTTTGTTGAACAAAAGCTTCTCCTCCATTCTCTTCACCGTTCACATTCACATCTTCATTTTCATTTTCAACATGAACCACTTCATCTTCCGGTTCTTCTTGTGCACCCCTATTCATGGCCGCCGAGATTCGGGCCACAATTTCCGGCATAAGCTCATTAAGATCTTGAGTGATATCCTTGGTTCTTACCGGGGGATTTGCACCACCCCGGCCACCACGACCTCCACGACCTCCTCGATTACCCCTACCTCCTCGACCACCTCTACCGCCATGATTCTCTTGAACAACTAGCTCTTCTTGCTTATTTTGACGCCTATAGTTAGTGTTAGCTCTCCTTGGTCTAACCATCTTTCCTGAACACACGTGTTAGATTAAAAAGTTAATTCTCACAATTCGCACACGAATATCAAAAATCGACCTTCAAGTAACACACAATTTCTACTTAAATCCTTCTAAGTCATCTCAAGAATGTGAGTATCTCTACGGGGATATTATCATGGCAATAATCTAAGGCTTCATCGATCATACTATTCACAATCAACAACACAATCACAATCCAATTAACATCATAATAAAGGGGGTCAAGTCATAACAAGGCGGGTAAAGCATAGTCCGAATCCAATTCAACATTCAATACATTAAAGTTGTTTGTATACAGGGTGTACCAGCGGCTAACCCTCCACACCGTTAATATATTGAATGGATGTTGGGACTCGGTTCCGTTATGCCCTCTAAGTATTAGTCGGGTATGTATACAGGGTGTACCAGCGGCTAACCCTCCACCCAACCAACACCCATTAGACACACCGGGTTACCTACTATACCTCATCCGCAATGCGCAATCTACGAGATCATTAGCTTTCATATGACATAGGGTAACCATAGATTCGTTGATCAGGCTCCTCTAGGGTTACCGAGTGTCATACTCCGCTAATGCCATCATTTCACTTTGCTAGGGACAAATAATAAATGGTTCCAATATTCCACACATCAACAATTCACGGTGTATCCCGACACTATTACGAACATCAATTAATAAGTTTATCAAAAACCCTACGAACTCCGATCAAACAACTTTCACATTCCATACAATTCACATTGTACACATAATTTCCTATCATGCACGCTAAGTATGAAGTGTTTATGCAATGGTTATAGTCTAGGTCATTCCACCTAATTCTCTACAACCACGGCTCTGATACCATTCTGTAACACCCCAACAAGGCGGAAATATGGGGCATTAAAAGAAAGCTCAGCGTGACATGGGAATTATGTAGAGACAACACTATATGTGATGGTGGTTTCGTTTAAGTGTTTAAATTTATAAAAGTTGTCAAAAGTTATTATCTCGAAAACACACACACCTTAACGGACAGGGGACCCGATCAGATGTAGTATAGTTTAGTGATAAGAACATGATCGTTCGCAGGGACGCGTTGCTTTACCTAATCTAGTAATACGTGTAATTTAGCGGTTGTGGGGTTGTCACGATTTCCTATTAAACTAATTAAAATACTGAAAAGTAAATAGAAGCCGCAACCGCTTATTCAGCGAGAGGCTTAGTCTGAAAATAGTTTGAAAAAGCAAATAACAATAATTAAATTAAAATACTTGTTTGGCATCTCCGATCTCATGGTACGACCAAATATCATTCTACCTACTCGCTAGACTGTTGGAAACTTAATCACGGCTCAGATTCTCATTAGATTCACTTTGCCTAAGTAACTAGTGATGTCCCTAGACTCGCACTACTTTATAAAAAAATTCTCGTTAGATTCCTTGTTTAAGCATTAATGACCTAAAGTTTGTGTTACTAGTTCATATTTAAGTTACCCGGCTCTTAAGCCATGGCCAGATAGTAATTCTCTCCGGTGACCACAGTGCTCGTTTCCAAGTCACTGGATCGCGTCTGACATTGTTAAGCATCATGTTATATTCATCCTAATTACTACGGTTCTGGATCCCTCGGTTACAAGTGAATCACCTTTTACATCTAGTTAAAGACCGACTAGTGTTTTCCATCCTTATGTATTAATCCTAGTGTATGATTATAGACCGATCATCAGAATTAAATCAATACATGCAGATATAGAACCGATATTAATATGAAGAACTAGTAAAACATGGATCTACGATAAATAGTAAAACACACTCCAACAGATCTAACAAATAAAGTAAAATAGATAAACGTCTACATGATCACATCGATCCAAACAAGTATTCAACCTACTAGCCTAACATTATTAAAGGAATAACAAAGTCTGAAAAGATGAAAGACATTGTTTACCAACTGAAAGTAAAGTAAAAGAGTAGACCTAGGGTTGAATATGGCCGGCTAGGGCTGCTGAATCGGCTCTCTCCTAGGGCTTTGAGGGCTGCTTCGGCTTAAATAGGTGTTTAAGTCGGTTGCTGATCTAGGCTACCCAGCGGCACTGGATGGGCTCCCAGCGGCACTGGGCATGGGCCAGCGGCGCTGGCACCTCCTGCTGCTTCTCGTATTGCTTGGTTCGGCTTCCGAATCGCTTCCTTGTGTCTTGTAACTTCATAGGCCTTCATCTTGAGTCACTTGATGCCATTTACCCTCACTCGCATCTTCCGTGAACCTGCGTAAATATAGAATCCATTAAGTACCGATAGTTCCAGAATATTAACTCATTTAAGACATAGAAATGAGCCCTTTTAATAGGGGTTTTTATCACAAAATGGACGCTAGCTCATCATATACCCCCACACTTAAGTCTTTGCTTGTCCTCAAGCAAATAGTCCAAGAAAATAAAACAATGATGAGCGGACAACTTAAGTGTTCAAGTTATTCTACTTTATTAAAAACATTTGAAAGATTAGTCATGCAAAATGATTTGAGAAAGCTTTAGACAAAATCAGTAAGCTATAGCTAGAGGCAAGATAATGGTCAATCTAAACTAAAAGCTAACTTTTTATTTGTGTTAATACCTCTAAAACCGTTCTATAATTCCACATGTCTTACAACTCAATCTTACTTCTTTCTGCTGACTAGTTAAGCACTTAATTAAATTTTGTATAGCAATCAGAACTACTAGCTACTAGCAAGGCATTCACATTTCATCGTTTGTGTACTTGTGAGTCATTACTTAAACATACTCTCACACTACAGTCATGTTCACTAGCTAGATACTAAAGCAGTTATATGATATTATCATCTTTAATAGTTGAGACAGCGGTGACATGTCGGTGGTTCCCCACTCGCAGAGCGACATAACTCAACTAATGGTTAGAGTTTATACCTTACATCAAGACAGCGGTGACATGTCGGTGGTTCCCCACGCGCAAAGCGACATAACTTGATGCGTATAGATTTTACTCGTTATTAGTTCTTTGAACTCTTTTATTTAATCTACTGATTGCCTTTCTTAAGATTACTACATTATTCATGTAATAGACATTATCAGAGATCCCAGAGACTCATACACTTACTCCGCATGCAACTAGTTTACAATCAATAGTGTAAAATTAAGGCGAACCATACGTCTAAACTATTTCCTACACAAGCACGTATAATTAAGTCCAATTAATACACCTATACTAATGACTAGATAGCTCTAATTGCTAGGCATATTAAAGTCCGGTTAAATGTGCTATGGCAAACATAATCGCATACAGTTTCAGTCTAAGCTCTAATCCAGTTGGAAGAATGAACAGCCACAAATCTATAGTTAAGCTAATAGTCCTAACTAACCGTTCATCTACCAAAGCTAATATTGCTTAGTTATCGTCATCTTTTGTCTACTTGTAAAGCTTATATTCTCAAAATGATTTTCCGACACAAGAAAATTTGAAATTTGCATGAAATAAGTAGTAGAAAACTTATGAATTATCAAGCAATTAAACCACGGGTTTTTCCTATTCCATCCCCCCACACTTAAATTGGACAACGTCCCCGTTGTACTAAACATAACATAATAAAGGGTAATAGAAAAAAACGATAAGATAAAGGATTAACGAAACTTCCCGGGCTTAAATTGCATGAATTGTTGTTGAAGATGGCATTTGCGGAGCGACTTGAACGATGTTGAACTTCAAGGACTTGAGTCGTCTCCATTTGATGGCGATCCATTGATGCTTCTCCACCTTCTTTTCTTTTTGTTATTTTCTGATTTTTCGATTTTTTTGGATTTTTGGGTTTTTCTGATTTTTTTGGATTTTTCGCGATCTGGTGTGCAGACTGGAGCTGTGAGCGGCGCTGGTAAGCAGATAGCGGCGCTGGCGGATGCCCGAGCGGCGTTGGGTGCTGGTGAGCGGCGCTGGATCTGCACAGGTGCAGGTCCAGCGGTGCTGGGCTTCACTGAGCTGCGCTGGGATGCCCTGATGCAATCCTAGCGGCGCTGGAGGTCCTCTAGCGGCGCTTATGGCTCCTGTACGTGTTTGACGTCTGATTTTCTTCAACGATTTGATGCTTGAACTCCCCCACACTTAGCTTTTGACCAAGTGTCTGGTTTCCTTCAGACTACAAAGCAAAATACTCCTGCACACTTCAATCAAAATATCAAAATGGAAATAACAAGCTAAAACATAAAAATAAAAATAAAAATAAAAACGAAATACGATTGCAATAAGTTACTTGTTTCCTCGATCCATTGGAAGCTTGCATCTGTGATTCTAAAGACATACTCATAAAAAATAGGTCACAAATGATAAAATTCAAAACAATTTACTTGATTGCAATTAGTCACATATTCCAAAAAATAAAAATAAAAATAAAAATAAAAATAAAAATGAAAATGAAAATACGGCTTGGGTTGCCTCCCAAGAAGCGCTAAGTTTAACGAGTCTTCAGCCGGACTCGGCCTAGGAACTAGGTTGAGGAAGAATACGGGGTAGGCCGAGGGCCGGTTCCCGTTGGGTAACGTTCGAAGTGACTTATGGCTTCCTTGACGTTCATTCCTTTTCTCTCCTCCAAGTTTTCTGAGTTCCTTCGTGCTTCAGTAGCTTCAACCATCTCCACGTCGATCTGTGTTTGATTTCCAGGGCTGGTTCGGTGGTGACGGATTTGATTTCGCGAAAATCGGGGCTGCAGGTGGTGCCAGCGGCGCTGGGCTTGCCCATCGATGCTGGGTTGAGTCCCCAGCGGCGCTGGTGGCTCCGTGGCAGTGCCCGATTTTCTAATTTTGCTTCCATACTTCTCCAGGAACTTCATTATCCTCTCGGGTTCTGTTAATATGATGTTTTTCACCAACTCTTCGTTGAACGCCTTCTTTGTTCCTATGTTCAGCCCATTGTAGAATGCTTTCATTTGTTCCTTTGTGCTCCTCTTCTCGGTCACTAATGCATTCGTTAGTGTTTTCATTCGTTGCCAGGCTTTTCCCCAAGGCTCATTCTTTGCTTGCTTAAAGCTCTTCACTGCCACCAATGCTACCTCTCCTGGAGACTTGCTCGATATCTTATTTTCTCATGGTCTCTTCTTTCCAATCGTCTCCTCCTTCCTACTTAGCAATGGCCTCAATTCATGGCGCTTAACTGTGTCCGATGACTTGATTGTTGGCCCAATCTTCTCAACACTCCCTTTTAAATGGTTTGGGGTCCAAAAATCTCTTTTAACATTTCTTGGTGTTTCCTCCATTGGTGTTTTCTTCTCCGGATTCACAATAGGTTCTTCAAATCTGACTTGTCTACTCGAGATTCTAGCTTCAATCCTAGCAATCATCTCTGTTCGTTCCACTTGCTTTTTCTCTTGGTCCTTGATTTTCTTCATTATGTCCTGTCGTTGTCCTTCCAAGATACCGCAAGCTTCCTTAATCCTATATTTTAGCGGCAGACAATAATTACTTATCCTTTTGGTGTGATCATCCATTTCCTTGTATTTCCAAACCAAAAGCACGTGTTGCCCTAGTTCATCCGCCAAATTTGTCACATCTCTTAAAGCTTCCTCGTGACTGCCATAATTTTCTTGACAGAAGTTACCCACTTTATTCATTATTTCACAATGGCTAAATGACACTGTGAGCTTGTATTCTCCTTCAGTCAGATGTAAATCATTCCATGTCTGTTACTGAGCGGCCTACGAACGGTGGAGCTTGCTGATGAGGTTCCTTTTGCTGTGCAGACCTACCCAGCGGCGCTGGGGTCCTTCCAGCAGCGCTGGTCTGAGTGCCCAGCGGCGCTGGGTTCTTCCCAGCGGCGCTGGTGCTTCCTGTGCAGATTCCAGAATTGACTTTTCCTATGTAGACGCCTTTCTCCATTTCCGAAACTAGTATCTCAAATCAATTCCGATGCATTGTACCTATCTTAGCTGAAACACACTAAACGAAAATGAAAGAAAACAAGAACGAAAACAAACACAAAACCCGAAAATGATTAGTAACTTCAAGAACAAAATAAAATTAACCTAAATGCAAACAATCTAAACTTAATAACTAAAAATGAAAAAATAAAAATGTTTTTGGATTATTGAATTTTTAAGAAAATAAAAATTCTAGCAAACTAAATTAACATTAATTTTGACCTAAAACCTAATTTGACTTCTAAACCTAAAATGACTTAAACCTAAGTACTGAAAAGTAACTACTTCGTGCCGAAACACAAAGTAGGGTCGAACTACACTACTAAACTAAGAATGCGTCGCGTCCCCGGCAGCGGCGCCAAAACGCTTGATGGTGGTTTCGTTTAGTGTTTAAATTTATAAAAGTTGTACAAGTTATTATCTCAAAAACACACACACCTTAACGGACAGGGGACCCGATCAGATGTAGTATAGTTTAGTGATAAGAACAAGATCGTTCGCAGGGACGCGTTGCTTTACCTAATCTAGTAATACGTGTAATTCTAGCGGTTGTGGGGTTGTCACGATTTCCTATTAAACTAATTAAAATACTGAAAAGTAAATAGAAGTCGCAACCGCTTATTCAGCGAGAGGCTTAGTCTGAAAATAGTTTGAAAAAGCAAATAACAGTAATTAAATTAAAATACTTGTTTGGCATCTCCGATCTCATGGTACGACCAAATATCGTTCTACCTACTTGCTAGACTGTTGGAAACCTAATCACGGCTCAGATTTTTGTTAGATTCACTTTGCCTAACTAACTAGTGCTGTCCCTAGACTCACACTACTCTATAAACAAATTCTCGTTAGATTCATTGTTTAAGCATTAATGACCTAAAGTTTGTGTTACTAGTTCATATTTAAGTTACCCGGCTCTTAAGCCATGGCCAGATAGTAATTCTCTCAGGTGACCACAGTGCTCGTTTCCAAGTCACTGGATCGCGTCTGACATTGTTAAGCATCATGTTCTATTCATCCTAATTACTATGGTTCTGGATCCCTCGGTTACAAGTGAATCACCTTTTACATCTAGTTAAAGACCGACTAGTGTTTTCCATCCTTATGTATTAATCCTAGTGTGTGATTATAGACCGATCATCAGAATTAAATCAATACATGCAGATATAGAACCGATATTAATATGAAGAACTAGTAAAACATGGATCTACGATAAACAGTAAAACACACTCCAACAGATCTAACAAATAAAGTAAAATAAATAAACGTCTACATGATCACATCGATCCAAACAAGTATTCAGCCTACTAGCCTAACATTATTAAAGGAATAACAAAGTCTGAAAAGATGAAAGACATTGTTTACCAACTGAAAGTAAAGTAAAAGAGTAGACCTAGGGTTGAATATGGCCGGCTAGGGCTGCTGAATCGGCTCTCTCCTAGGGTTTTGAGGGCTGTTTCGGCTTAAATAGGTGTTTAAGTCGGTTGCTGATCAGGGCCGCCCATTGGTGCTGGATGGGCTCCCAGCGGCGCTGGGCTTGGGCCAGCGGCGCTGACAAGGTGCCAGCGGCCCTGGCAGCTCCTGCTGCTTCTCGTATTGCTTCGTTCGGCTCCCGAATCACCTCCTTGTGTCTTGTAACTTCATAGGCCTTCATCTTGAGTCACTTGATGCCATTTACCCTCACTCGTATCTTCCGTGAACCTGCGTAAACATAGATTCCATTAAGTACAGATAGTACCGGAATATTAACTCATTTAAGACATAGAAATTAGGCCTTTTGATAGGGGTTTTTATCACAAAATAGACGCTCATCAATATGCAATAAGGATTGGACATTTCCATTCACAATTCAATTCAAAATACAAGTATCGGATAAATAATTGAACAAGGAGCACAACACCATCAATAGTTTACAAATGTTGGCCAACGATCCTAGGCATAACCCATAAACGGGAGCAATGAATCACGGATCCACAAAAGTCCAAGCTCAATCCTATCACATGCAATGCAATCATCCATCACGTCTTTGATTCACTTGATTACCTGAAAAGTGTACTAAAATGCGTCATCATAAAGTTGGTGAGTTCGTAGGTTTTGACTATAAGAAACAAGTGTCGGGATAACAACCGTTTAACCTTGATTAAAATCATAACGATCACATAACCTTGAAACCTTGATTTGGATCGATAAACGATCACATAACCTTGAAACCTTGATTTGGATCGATAAACGATCACATAACCTTGATACGAACATATAACAATCATACAACCTTGATTCAAACATTAAACGATCACATAACCTTGAAACCTTGATTTGGATCGATAAACGATCACATAACCTTGAAACCTTGATTTGGATCGATAAACGATCACATAACCTTGAAACCTTGATTTGGATCGATAAACGATCACATAACCTTGAAACCTTGATTTGGATCGATAAACGATCACATAACCTTGAAACCTTGATTTGGATCGATAAACGATCACATAACCTTGATACGAACATAACTAGATCATTAAATGATCACATAACCTTGAAACCTTGATTTGGATCGATAAACGATCACATAACCTTGATACAAACATATAACAATCATACAACCTTGATTCAACAATTAAACGAACATACAACCTTGATAAAATAGCCAAACGATCATATAACCTTGATTACTTACATACACGAACACATAACGATCAAACAACCCAAAGAAACACGTTGTACACATTTCACCCCGAACTCATGTAAAGAAAGGGGCTACGAACTCACCTCGGTCCGGCAACAATAGTCAATATTGATTTACAAACGTCAATTGATGGCCAAACGATCACAACCTATCCTTTCACATTGATACATATTAACATATATTTATGTATATGTATGTATACTTTATATATATATACTTTCATTTTTCTTTTATTCGTTTATGAATAACCCCATGAACCCTTGACTTTAGACGACTCTTAGAACTCGATCAAGACATTAGGAAGGACAAAGAATGGTCCACTAGAGAGTTCAGCTCGATCCAAGGAGGGCCGACTAAAAGCTAGAAACGAAACTGGAAAAATATGAGAATTTAGAGGGGCGTAATTTACGGTGGAGTCCACCGTAATATACGGTGGTCCAACCTGGCAGAGCGTAACAAACGGTGAGCAGCACCGTAACAGATGGTGGTTCAGCAGAAGGGCGGCATAAAAGATGGTGGTCCACAAAGTCAGGTTTTAGCGTCTGGGCTCCTAATTTCCACCGTAAGTCAGACAAATGTAGCGTCTAGCCAGCGTAAAGGAGAAATAGCAGCAGCATGCCACCGTCTCATACGTTGGTGGCACCGTATGAGACGCTACATATCTACAAGCAGCGTAACAGACACCCAAGGAGGCGTGTCAGACGGTGGGAGCTGGGCAAGAATCGAGTAGCAGCAATTTTGACACAAAAAACATGACTCAAGAACCCTAAAATGCCACTTTTGACCCATAACTCGATTGAGGCAGCTTTTAACTCGATTTTTATACTTAATTGGACATAAATAACATACATGAGTGTAATTAAACGATGTCTAACCCACGATTTCAGTTCACAACATCAAATGAATGCCAAATTTCGGCCAAGACCAAATCAAAAACTTCAAAACCCTAATTTGACTTAAAAATCGGTTTAGTGAGTTTCCAAGTTGGTTTTGACCATAATTAACCATGATTAGCATGAATAAACACAACCCATAACATAATTTCGATCCATAATTCTAATTTCTTACAAAAATTCCATTTTGACCCATTGAAACCCTAATTCAACCCATTTTGACCTTGGACCCGAATTTGACCGAAAATCCTTGCAAGTTGACCTAGAAACATGTTTACCAAATTGAAATGATGATTTTTAGAAAGATTTAACTTACCAAAATTCCTCCAAGTGTGCAAATCCGAATTTGACCCGATTTAGGTGATTTCTTGCACTATGAAACCTCAATTTTCGATATGTTGATAAGATGGCGATGAAGATGAAAAGCCCTAACAAATCTTTGTTTGAAACATTAAATTTAGTGTATTTAATTTTTAGAGAGAGAGAGAGAAAACTCTTGCATATTGTTAGAAATTCAAAATAGTGCTTAGTTGTATTTGAAAATAGTGTATTTTGTGTAAATATTGTTAGGTTGAGGGGAGCTTTTGTAATATACTTAGAGTATAAATACCCCTCAAACCTTTATTCCTGGTAACTTTTTGTAACTTTAGAACACACATTTGTAAATCAATCAACCAGACTTCCCACATTTTCACACCTTTCTCTCTCTAAAACACACACTAACACACACACTTTCCACCATTGATGATTATCAACTTCCGCACATTAAACACGAATTAAAAGATTCTAACAAGTGGTATCAGAGAAAAACAACAATCTGTTGACGATCCAGAACAAATTTTATGCAGATTGATGCTAATTTTGTTCAAAATTGAATTCGTGTTCTTCATTTATAACCGTTTTTAACTGCTACTGTTCTTCACCAATTAAACCTCAATTTTCACTCAATTTTCTTGTTTTTGTTCACAGATACATTCTAAATCACCTCTAAAAACATCCTGTTAAGTTTCAGAATCCAATTCACAGTATTGATCAAAATCCAAATTTTCTGGAAAGTTGATGAGATTTTGAATTATCAGTTTGAATTGATTTATGCAATGGATTTGTTTCTAGGGTTGTGCGCGATCGAATTTTAAGTGTTTCTGGGTTTGAATCGAGTTATAACACTCAAAATTGAGTGAATTATAGGCAAATTAGTGAAACATTCGATTTCTGGTGTTCTTACTGGTCTTCATTCAAAACGATCTAAGACGATCTTCTACAAGATCGTCCTAGTGTTTCTTTGCTTTGGTATTAAGACGATCTTCATAAGATCGTCCTAATATTTGTGGTTCTGTGTGAACTGTGTGTTGTGAATTCCTTGGGTAACTAATCTCATTGAGATTGGTTTTGCTCAACAAATTCTGATATAATAACCTCTTTCTGACCAAGACCGTCTTACCTTATCTCAACCAAGTTTCCAAGACGATCTTCACATAAGATCGTCCTACCATTTTTTACTTAGAAATTTTTCAACAAGTTTCCAAGACGATCTTCACATAAGATCGTCCTACCATTTTTTTTCTTAGAAATTTTTCAACAAAATTTTCTAAGACGATCTTCTCTCAAGATCGTCCTAATATTTCTTCATTAGTACTTAGAAAATTTTCATCCAATTTTCAAGACGATCTTCTCTTCAAGATCGTTCTAAGTTCCAATTTTCTAAAACGATCTTCTAAGTTCCAAATTTACAAAACGATCTTCTCAAGATCGTTTCATTTTTTTTAATCAAAAACAACAAAAATAAATACAAATCATTGTTTATTCATTTCAGATGTCAACAATGAAGTTTTCAGAGCTTGAGATCAGAAAGAATTTCTTAGCCAAACAACAAAAGATGAAACCATGGCTATTCGGGGATATTGATGCTGATTCTGAAGATCTCACATGCTTAATGACATCAACAACAAATCTTTCACCGAATACTTCACAAATAACAAGTAAGGTACAATTCATCTCCACAGATGATTACTTGTCTGACCAAACAACTGCTGATACTTTGACAAAGCAAAATATTACTTTGAAAAACAATTTGAAAATGGCTAAACAAGAGTTTGATAAAATTAATGAAGATTTTTCAGAACTCTCAATAGCTCATGAAGCTCTCAAAGTGAATTATGATTCTTTAAAAGAAATGCATTTGTCAAGTAACAGTTCTCAAGTTGTTTCACCCAATGCTCAATTGACCAACAAATGTCAAGACCTTGAAAAAACTGTTCATTCACTCAAGCAAACCATTGAAACTTTAAAGCTTGAGAAAGACAATGAATGGTTAAGAGCAAATGCAAGACAAGCTGATGTTGAGTTTCTCACAAATAAAATGAAAGATTTTAGACCCAACTGTGAAAAACATGAAAGACAGATTTCTGATCTAAACAGTACTTGTTTTCTCAAAGGAGTTGAAATTGAAACTCTTCAAAAACAAGTTGAGGATTTGAAAACAAACATTTTGTTCTATCAAGAAAAACTCTATAAAGTTGAACAAAATCCTCTTCTGAATTTCACTGCTTATTACAACAAGTCAAAGATAGATAGATCAGAACTTCTTCTTGGTTTGGGTTATGAGAATCCAACACATTTAGAAAAAATCAAGAAGGAAGAACTTGGTCCACTTTATGATGGGAATTGTCTCAGATTTGGCATGATTCAAGAGTTCATCAGACCATCTGAGGATGACTTTGAGTCAGATGATGTTGAAAGACAAAAACCAAACAGTTTTCAAATTGATTATGTTGCTATTAATGATACATACAAGAAAACTCATAAAAGATCCATCTATGAGTTAGAAGAAATAGACAGCATTTCAATTCCTGAAAATGAGTCTCAAAAAGATTGTTCAAAACCAAATTCAGAAAGATTTTACATTCCAACTACCATATTGGAAAAGGAAATTGAAGGTTTAAAACAACAAAAGATTGAGTCTCAACAACAAGTCATTGAACATCTGAAAACTCAAAATCATTCTCCAAAGGTAAGTGAGACCAAACCAATTCAAATGATGCATGATCTAACTTCTGTTGATTGCTCTACTCCAGTCAAAGGGAGTGAGAATTTTAAAGATATGCAGGCTGATAGCATCTCTCCTGAAGAGATTCATGATATGTCCACATCCATGCTATCATCATTCTTCCAAATTGAAGAGAAAGTTCAAGCTTTGAAAGCTAAACATCGTGCTTCTGTCAAGAAAATACTTTCGTTTGATACCCCTGTGATCACCTCTGTTGACCAAAATAAAGTGAACTTAGAGTAAAAGATTGAGATCCCTACTGATTTTAAGGCTGAAGCAAAAGCATTAATTGAAAAATTGACAAATAAACATGTTTTCAAATCAGAAGTTCAAACCAAAGAATCTCAATTTACTTATCCAGATTTTTCTGTTGAAGAATTTGATAAGTTTTTGAAAACTGATCATGTTTTTGCACCAGAAGTTGAAAAAGAGCTTGAAAAACTCTCACCCAAAAAGCCTAAACCAAAGAAGGAATCTAAATCTAAGTTTGCTCCAACTTCATTTTATGTACCCAAAGGTCAGTATGCAACAACTGTCAAAGGTAAGAAAGTTATTTCTGCTAACTCAAAGCTCAAAGTTGATACTTTATCTGTTTCTAGAACCTCAGCTTCTAAGGCTATCTCTAAATCTAGTTCTTTACCTAAGATATCTAAAACTAGCCAAGATTTGCTAATAAAAGATACATCCAATGGTATAACTAGTTATAGAGATCAGTATGGTTGGTTCACTGTTACAAATCAAAAGAAACAGCATAACAAATCTTCCACCAAGAAAACACAAAATAAGAATATGTTTTTATCTCCTCGAACTAATTCCAAGATTTTATCTGAAACAGGAGAGAAGACATTAGCTAGTACCCATAAGTGGATTCCTAAATCATCAGTTAGAAGAAATAGACAGCATTTCAATTCCTGAAAATGAGTCTCAAAAAGATTGTTCAAAACCAAATTCAGAAAGATTTTACATTCCAACTACCATATTGGAAAAGGAAATTGAAGGTTTAAAACAAAAGATTGAGTCTCAACAACAAGTCATTGAACATCTGAAAACTCAAAATCATTCTCCAAAGGTAAGTGAGACCAAACCAATTCAAATGATGCATGATCTAACTTCTGTTGATTGCTCTACTCCAGTCAAAGGGAGTGAGAATTTTAAAGATATGCAGGCTGATAGCATCTCTCCTGAAGAGATTCATGATATGTCCACATCCATGCTATCATCATTCTTCCAAATTGAAGAGAAAGTTCAAGCTTTGAAAGCTAAACATCGTGCTTCTGTCAAGAAAATACTTTCGTTTGATACCCCTGTGATCACCTCTGTTGACCAAAATAAAGTGAACTTAGAGTAAAAGATTGAGATCCCTACTGATTTTAAGGCTGAAGCAAAAGCATTAATTGAAAAATTGACAAATAAACATGTTTTCAAATCAGAAGTTCAAACAAAGGAATCTAAATCTAAGTTTGCTCCAACTTCATTTTATGTACCCAAAGGTCAGTATGCAACAACTGTCAAAGGTAAGAAAGTTATTTCTGCTAACTCAAAGCTCAAAGTTGATACTTTATCTGTTTCTAGAACCTCAGCTTCTAAGGCTATCTCTAAATCTAGTTCTTTACCTAAGATATCTAAAACTAGCCAAGATTTGCTAATAAAAGATACATCCAATGGTATAACTAGTTATAGAGATCAGTATGGTTGGTTCACTGTTACAAATCAAAAGAAACAGCATAACAAATCTTCCACCAAGAAAACACAAAATAAGAATATGTTTTTATCTCCTCGAACTAATTCCAAGATTTTATCTGAAACAGGAGAGAAGACATTAGCTAGTACCCATAAGTGGATTCCTAAATCATCAGTTAGAAGAAATGGGATGGCTAATGATTACAAGAAGGAAGTTCCTGGTAGGAAAATTAATTCAAAATTGAGTAATCTAGCCAAACCATGGTCAATAAGAAATTCTAAATCTTCTGCTATGATTTCCAAACCTTTGATTGTTGCTTCTGATGGGATTGTGATGAATCTTACGAATAAACCTCTTGTTCGAAAACCTCATCTGTATACTTGAATGATTCCACTAATCCCAAAGGACCCATTCAAAAGTGGGTACCTAGAAAAACCTAATTTTATTTTGCAGGTAATAATGGTCTGTGTTTAGTATTTCTATCTCGGATACTATTCAACACATGATCCTGGAATGAGTTTCTTTTCAAGAAACAATCTCAAATAAGTGCTTCTCACCAATGCACTAAACTTGCCTCTGCATGTTCTGTACAAATCCTTCATCTCTTTCTCTTTCATTAATTATCTGTCAAACATTGATGCTATGCTTATGTGCAATGTGCTTAAATATCATGCAATGTTTGAGGGGGAGAAAAAGGATAATTCATGAATTTAGGGGGAGTTTGTGTTTTAGCACTATTTGAAGAGAACTCATTGTTTATTTTAGAAAAACCAAAAATAATTTTTTCTTAATAATTTTTTTCTTTCATATTAGAAAAACCAAATATAAAATTGAAAAATCATAAAAATAAATTTTTTCTTAATATTTTTTTCTTTCATATTAGAAAAACCAAAAATAATTTTTTTTGGTATGATTAAATAAAACCTAAGTCCATTTTTTTCCATAAGCCCATTCTAGTTAAAAGCCCAATTTCAAAAACCACCGGGTCAACACCCACCCGAACCATTCATCCGACCCAAACATTTCAGTTCCCTCTTACTTAAGGAGGAGGAAACCAATTTTTTTCCTTTCCATTTCTTTATTTCATTACAGTTTCCCATAAACTCTCTCAAATCACTTCAAATTTAATTGTTGGCTGATCATTGAAAAAAGATAAGGGTTTTGTTCGTGATCTCATTCTAAGCATTTTATTTCATAATCACATTGTCTTCAGATCACTTATTCAAGTAAGAAACTGCTCTCAAATGATAAACTTATTTTTTTCATTTCTTGAATTTTGATCGACTGGTAATGCATATGTGATATTGGAATGATTTAGATGCATGTTTAGGTTATATGTGGATGTATATTACATGGTTTTATGCTTAGTTTTGAGATTTCGAAAATTCAAAAACCTGCTATCTTTTTGTCTTTGTGAAGAAGATGACCTAAGACGATCTAGAATAGATTGTTTGATTTCAGTGATGTGAGTTGATTAGTATTGCTTTCTATGATTCATATAAGTGTTTTTACCATGTTTTGTTGTGAAAAGAAATCATTTGGTACTAAGAATTTCACTGAAAAGGTTAAAACGATTTTGGGCAAAGTCTCTTAGTTTCAAGTGTTTTGTTTCTAAGACGATCTTGATCAAGATCGTCTTGGTTCCAAAACTACTTGGAAATAAGACGATCTTGCCAAGACCGTCTTTGTTCCCCTTCCTTGTATAAATTTGCCATGAAACCCTTGAGACCAAGACAAGGACGATCTTGTCAGGATCGTTCTAGTGTCTGAACGCTGTGTGGTTGTTGTTTCAAAGTGAAAATCAAAAGAATGGGTAACTGAACTCGTAAGAGATCGGTTTGCTCAAAAACTAATACGTTTAAATATAAAGAGGAAATCATTGTGATGATTTCACTTTATATTTCAATGTGTTAGAATTTTTTGTGTTTAAAACGATCTTGATCAAGATCGTTTCAGTTTTTTTTTTTTCTCTTAAACCATTTTTCAATATCAAATGTTGAGACGATCTTTCTTAAGATCGTTTTAATGTTTTTTCCAAAACCTGAGTTTAACCTCAGGACGATCTTGTCAAGATCGTCCTAGGTTCCATACTTAACATTTTCAAAAATAATGAAAACGATCTTGATCAAGATCGTCTCATATCCAGGTTTTCCATACTTAACATTTTTTTCAAAAAATTCAAGGATAAGACGATCTTAAACAAGACCGTTTCATTTTTCTTATACTTAACATTTTTTCAAAGAGTTAATGCTAAAACGATCTTGATCAAGATCGTTTCAGTTTTTTTTTTTTCTCTTAAACCATTTTTCAATATCAAATGTTGAGACGATCTTTCTTAAGATCGTTTTAATGTTTTTTCCAAAACCTGAGTTTAACCTCAGGACGATCTTGTCAAGATCGTCCTAGGTTCCATACTTAGAAAAATTTTCAAAAAAAAATATAAGAAAAATTCTCAAATTTTTTAATTCTTTTACTTTTTATTTTTTGTATTTTGTGTCAAAGTGCTTTGTATTATCATATAATCACAATTTATTTGAAATACAGGGAATCGAACGCCTTGGTGTACTTCCTTGCTATTTTAAATACCTTGTACTTATATGATTATACTTTATATTCTGCGTTTATCTTCTCATTTCAAATGACTTATAAAGAATACACTGAGTTGATCGCCTTTGTGAACCTCTTTGTATTTTAGATAAATCATTTGAGTGAAACTTATTATTTGCTATTCAAACATTATTTCTTGTATGCATTAAATTTTCTTTTGTCTTAAAACAGAAAAATCAAAAATGGATCATCAAGAAGTTGTTGAATATGATGAAGAGGTTGCACTAAATGAATCCATTGAAGAGATTCTCTTTGCCGGAAATACAAGCAATATGAGAAACAACAGAGCATTATATGATCCATTCATTGCTCCCGGCTTCCAAATTGTTCCGAGAATTCTTCATAATCATCATCTCACATATGCACTTACTGTTGAACAAGACTTAGCTGAAGTCTACCTTTTTGATATGTGGAGATCGATTACATTTGTTCAACCTTATGATCCAACTAATCCAAAAGCAAAATCCAAGTCAAAATCTCCTGAACTACGTCGTCAAGGCTACTTTCAATATCAATTGACTTCAGGAGGAACAACATATGAGTTTGAATTCAATATAGATGACTTCAGAAGGATTTTAAGATTACCTGAAGCAGACTTCAATGGACATGTTGATTATGATGATTTTGAGTCCAATGAAGAGATGTTTGCTGCTTTAATTTCAATTGGCTATGAAGGTGCTCTGTCTAGAACCAAAGATTTCAAGTTGAAAAATCTACCAAAAATCTGGTATTATGTGTACTCCATCCTAAGCAACTGCTTAACTCCTTACACAAGAGGGATGGACAATCTGACACAGCCAATGCTGCACATCTTCTATGCTGTTGTTTTCAACAGACATTACGACATTGCTCAACTTCTGTGGGATCAGTTGATAGTATTAGTAAATGGCAAAGTCTCTGCTCCCAAGAAGTATATTCCATTTATAAGATTTCTAACAGCAATTGTCTACAGTGCCATAAGACAAGAAAGAAGCATTCCAAGGCTTCCAGACAGCAGCAAAGTGATCATACATTTTTAAGTATGTTAGAGATTCTGGAACTGCTAACTATACTTTCTTGATTCCATCATTTCTTTTAGATATGGTTTCAGATGCTGATGATGATAAGATAGCTTATCTGGACTGGATTAGAACAGCAATGGGACCGGAAAGCCTCCCGGTTCTTGCCCAAGCTGTACATAGGACACCTGGTGAGGGGTCAAGTGTTAAAAGAAAAGAGCGTGAGGGTGAATCCAGTTCCAGTAAGCCAAAGAAAAAGAAACAAAAAGGCGAAATGTTTGTGTTAAAGCTGAGTAAGCAAGTGCACCAAAAGAAGAAGAAAAAGAGCTCTTCAAAGAATCTCAAAAGCAAAGCTCAAGCCGAATCTTCTTCTGAAAAAACAATATCTGCTTCTGGTTCTCCAAAAACAATCCGATCACCACCCCCCAGAACACAAACACCTCAAACACCAACATCTCCATCTTCACCAAAATTACCTCAATCACCAATTCATCAATCTTCACCACTTCCGGAAATTACTACACCTGAACCACCTATCATACCTCAATCTACCTCAACCATACCTTCATCATCTTTTGTCCGATCTCCTCCACCGACATATACTCAAGGCCGAAAGAAATCAATTCCTGTGAATATTCGCAAAACTTTTAAAAGGTCTCGCTTTGAGTATGACCGTTTTCAAGAACCCGAACCAGAAGAAATGATTACTCCTGATAGTGATGCATCCGATGATGATGCCAATCAGTTTGCTGATGATGTCATGGACATCCCGGAGGGACAAGGAAGGACTGAGGGAGGGGTTGAAAATCTCATAGAGGTTGAGAGGTCAGGGATAGGTGAAAGGCAAAAAGAAAAAGTTGGCCTCCAATTAGTCTTAACCCAATATCAACGTCGGGTTTACCCTAGAGTAGAAGTCGAGAACTACCCATTCTCGCTTGCACAAAACTCTCCCAGCCATTCTGACTCCTCACAACAGGAGTTAGTCTCAGATATACACGGGGAACAGCCACGCTCACCACACTCTCCTCATTTGGAGGATGAGAGTGTTGAAAATAGAGAGGACCAGCCCCACCTCTCGCCTTCAGTTCATGCACTAGAGTCTAGATCTATTAGGCACACTGAAGCACAAGCCCAGTTGAGTACTGGTGCCGGAACAAGCGGAGAGGGACCCACTTTGTGTGACCCTCAAGGACAGCTTGGAAATCCTGCCTTAGCTAACATCACGCCAGCTTTAGCCGCAGGTAACAGTCCTCAGACAGAGACTGGGGAGCAGTATGAACGCCGTTGTGACACTGCTGTTCCTCAGGATCAACCTGAGACTGTATTAACGGGCATTCTCAGTGACCCCGGAATTGTTAGTGGTGTTGCCCAACAACAATCTGATTCTGGTTCTCCAAAAACAATCCGATCACCACCCCCCAGAACACAAACACCTCAAACACAATCATCTCCATCTTCACCAAAATTACCTCAATCACCAATTCATCAATCTTCACCACTTCCGGAAATTACTACACCTGAACCACCTATCATACCTCAATCTACCTCAACCATACCTTCATCATCTTTTGTCCGATCTCCTCCACCGACATATACTCAAGGCCGAAAGAAATCAATTCCTGTGAATATTCGCAAAACTTTTAAAAGGTCTCGCTTTGAGTATGACCGTTTTCAAGAACCCGAACCAGAAGAAATGATTACTCCTGATAGTGATGCATCCGATGATGATGCCAATCAGTTTGCTGATGATGTCATGGACATCCCGGAGGGACAAGGAAGGACTGAGGGAGGGGTTGAAAATCTCAAGAGGTTGAGAGGTCAGGGATAGGTGAAAGGCAAAAAGAAAAAGTTGGCCTCCAATTAGTCTTAACCCAATATCAACGTCGGGTTTACCCTAGAGTAGAAGTCGAGAACTACCCATTCTCGCTTGCACAAAACTCTCCCAGCCATTCTGACTCCTCACAACAGGAGTTAGTCTCAGATATACACGGGGAACAGCCACGCTCACCACACTCTCCTCATTTGGAGGATGAGAGTGTTGAAAATAGAGAGGACCAGCCCCACCTCTCGCCTTCAGTTCATGCACTAGAGTCTAGATCTATTAGGCACACTGAAGCACAAGCCCAGTTGAGTACTGGTGCCGGAACAAGCGGAGAGGGACCCACTTTGTGTGACCCTTAAGGACAGCTTGGAAATCCTGCCTTAGCTAACATCACGCCAGCTTTAGCCGCAGGTAACAGTCCTCAGACAGAGACTGGGGAGCAGTATGAACGCCGTTGTGACACTGCTGTTCCTCAGGATCAACCTGAGACTGTATTAACGGGCATTCTCAGTGACCCCGGAATTGTTAGTGGTGTTGCCCAACAACAATCTGATTCTGGTTGCAAAGCCGAATCATCAACTGTTGTTCATACTTTTGAACCAACAGGAAATCCTGAGACAGTCATGATGTCTTCAGGTCACTCAGTAGAATCACTTGAGACTACTGATGTGCCAATTTCTGATATTTCATTACCACCTGAGGCTCAAAGGTTAATTTCTCATTTTGTTGAAGGGATAGAAGAAGGACAAAGAAGTGAATTACTTATTTCAAGAAACATCATCACTGGTAAACTTCCTGCTTCACCATCAACTTCTCAACCACCAAGATTGTATACTGGAGGTACTTTACGAATTCATTCTCCAGAAGAAACTCCAACCACAACACATACAACAACAACACCTCCACAAACAACAACAACAACACCTCCACAAACAACAACAACAACACTTCCACAAACAACAACAACAACAACAAACAACAACAACAACAACAACACCTCCACAAACAACAACAACAACACTCCACAAACAACAACAACAACAACAACACCCCACAAACAACAACAACATCACATACAACAACAACACCTCCACAAACAACAACAACAACACCTCCACAAACAACAACAACAACACTTCCACAAACAACAACAACAACACTTCCACAAACAACAACAACAACAACACTTCCACAAACAACAACAACAACAACAACAACAACAACACCTCCACAAACAACAACAACACTCCACAAACAACAACAACAACACCTCCACAAACAACAACAACAACAACAACAACAACACTCCACAAACAACAACAACACACTCCACAAACAACAACAACAACAACAACAACAACAACAACACCTCCACAAACAACAACAACACACTCCACAAACAACAACAACAACAACAACACCTCCACAAACAACAACAACAACAACAACAACAACACCTCCACAAACAACAACAACAACAACACAACAACAACAACAACAACAACAACAACAACAACACTCCACAAACAACAACAACACCTCCACAAACAACAACAACAACAACAACAACACAACAACAACAACACCTCCACAAACAACAACAACAACACTCCACAAACAACAACAACAACAACAACACCTCCACAAACAACAACAACACACAAACAACAACAACACCTCCACAAACAACAACAACAACAACTCCACAAACAACAACAACACCCCACAAACAACAACAACAACAACAACAACAACAACAACAACAACAACAACACCTCCACAAACAACAACAACACCTCCACAAACAACAACAACAACAACACCTCCACAAACAACAACAACAACACCTCCACAAACAACAACAACAACACTTCCACAAACAACAACAACAACACTCCCACAAACAACAACAACAACAACAACAACAACACCTCCACAAACAACAACAACACCTCCACAAACAACAACAACACCTCCACAAACAACAACAACAACACTCCACAAACAACAACAACACCTCCACAAACAACAACAACAACAAACAACAACAACACCTCCACAAACAACAACAACAACAACCCTCCACAAACAACAACAACAACAACACCTCCACAAACAACAACAACAACAACACCTCCACAAACAACAACAACAACACCTCCACAAACAACAACAACACCTCCACATACAACAACAACACCTCCACAAACAACAACAACAACACCTCCACAAACAACAACAACAACACCTCCACAAACAACAACAACAACACCTCCACAAACAACAACAACAACACTTCCACAAACAACAACAACAACACTCCCACAAACAACAACAACATCCACAAACAACAACAACACCTCCACAAACAACAACAACAACAACTACAACAACAACACCTCCACAAACAACAACAAGCACTTCAAAAACGAGTTACTGAACTTGATCAACAATGTAGACTGGCTAATATCTCAAGGCGTCGGGATGATCAAGACCCTGATGATCAACCCGAGGGGGAGAATTTGAGAGATATTAGAGAGGGTCATGAGACACAAACTCAAGATGATCAAGAAACTGTTCAAGAAGTTGTCACAGAGACTCAAGGAGGAACTCAAGAAGATTCAGATGATCTACCTCCACTCATCAGAAATATTTCTCATTATTATTCTTCCACATCAAGTTCTGATGAGTCAAGTGATCCTGATCCATTTCAACCAGAGAATGATCATGATGATGAGTCTGATTCAAATAAACCTGATGAAGCTCCAGCAAGTATTGCTCAAGAAGAATATGGAGAGGATATATTTGAAGAGATAGTCTATCAGCTCAGAAACCCAGAAAATCTTGAGACTCCAAATGAACTTGGACAAGGAGTTAGACATCCAAGAATCTCAAGAAATACAATATGGCAGATCAATGAAGGGTATTTTGCTGAGAATTATGAACAAATTCTGGATTTGAGAACTAGACCTGAAGAAATGGTGTGCAGAGCTAGATATCTTGAAGAAAGAGCTTTTCAAATTTATTGCTCACCGAGTGAAAGACTCAATATGACCTTGAACCGATTAAGAGCATTCTTTCTATTCAGACATCAAGGTCAAAGAGATGCTTATATGGAGCTAATGAATGCTGAAAGTTCAGTGAGATCTGAATGGTGGTACCAACAATTTCAAATTCCTATAACCAAAGTCCTTCAGTTGTTTACTCCTCTTAAGAGTCACAATCTCAGACTTGTTCGATTCAGAGTTCGTCGAGCTGATGGCCATGTCTATGTTGTTCAAGAAGAATCTTTTCAACAAATGACGATCTCTGACATTCTATTCCTCTACAATCAATATGCTTATCTGATTATCAAGAATCAAGATCAACTTCTAGCCTATGAAGTATTGAAGAGTCATATTCAAGCCTTGATTAGATTCTATGAATTCAATGACTTCCAGATTGGTTTGGAAAGAAGAACTAGCAGGATTAACCTTACAAGACCAAATCAAAGAGCAGAAGGTTATGAGCTAGATTCATTTCAGATTGGAGATCCAATTGAAAGCATTGGATGGATTTGTCTTCATCAATAGACTCAAGAGAAAGATCTTCATTCGTGCCTCTGATTTTGCCAAATATTCAGATGGTACCTTGAAATATTGTCATTCAATTCTGAATGCAATAGATGAAGACTCTGACAATGAAGAAGATGGGCATATAAAGTCTCAAAGAGAAGATCATTTAAGACGTATCAAAGATACTCTTGATATGAGACAGAGGATTAGAGATCTTATCATTACCAGAACTTCCAAGTCACAGGAAGGAGTCATACATACAAAGACAGGTTCATGGGTTCATTGGAATCCCAGTCATGAACGTGGTCCACATAATATTCCTCCTGTCAACTTCCAAGATAACATCAGATTGCCAGATGAACGTCCTGTTGGTGATAACTGGCACTTCATTCCTAAGAAGTTTTGGAATGATTCGTGGAACAGTTATAAGAAGAGAGCATTCTGGAGTGCAAAGATTGACAAGCCATCAACTTCAAATGCAGCACGACGATATAAGAAAAGGAAGAACAAGCAGAGACGTGCAAACAAGAGGAGGAGACAACAGAGAAAGTGATGATGGACAACCAAGCACTAAGGGGGAGAATGTTAGAAATTCAAAATAGTGCTTAGTTGTATTTGAAAATAGTGTATTTTGTGTAAATATTGTTAGGTTGAGGGGGAGCTTTTGTAATATACTTAGAGTATAAATACCCCTCAAACCTTTATTCCTGGTAACTTTTTGTAACTTTAGAACACACATTTGTAAATCAATCAACCAGACTTCCCACATTTTCACACCTTTCTCTCTCTAAAACACACACTAACACACACACTTTCCACCATTGATGATTATCAACTTCCGCACATTAAACACGAATTAAAAGATTCTAACACATATAGTGAGATAGAGAAAAGAGAGAATGAATGAATGGATGAGAAGTATAAGGGTTTGGGTGGTGGATAGGGTTAGGTTCTCTCATTGGGTCATGGGTGGGGCTTGGGTAAGGGTTGACCCATGGGTGGTCCATCTCAACTAGTTTACTTACACAATGGCCTAGCATCGACATTCAAACAAAACGATCAATCGAACTCGACTAGCACCTTGAACATAGAACACATTAAATAAGCTCGATCATTCATCTTTAATCAATTTAATTACTCAAAACGTACATAATATCAACGGGTTAAATAAAGTCAAAATTCACAAATGTTACATTTAGCATACGAGTTTTTTGTATAAATAGCTCATAAATGTAATGAACTTTCATCACAGAATCAATAATCATATTTTTATCTCTTTAATCTTTCTCTATAATCGTTTTCATGGTATCAGAGCCCATGGTTCTGGTCTCATCACTTACCGGTTAGTTTCACACAAAATCATCAATCAAAAACCCTAGCCACCATGGCTGATGAAGCCGGCAGCTCAGGGACAGATCTCGCAACCCAAATAGCCAACTTATTACAACAAAACATCAATCAACAACCCTCAAATCTAAAACTTTCTGATAATCTCCAAATCAATATCAAACTAAACAACCAAAATTACGCCCTATGGACTCGAATGATTCGAGTCGCAATAGGCGGAAAATCAAAAACCCTACTTACCCATTTAACCGAAACACCATCAGATAAATTAACAGTAGAAAAGAAAGAAATTTGGGAACAAGAAGACCTGATTGTTTTCTCGTGGCTCATCCAAAATATCGAGCCAAATACTGTTGGCAACCTAACCGAGTATCCCACCGTAAAAGCTTTGTGGGACGCCCTGGTGGTTACTTACAGCAGCGGCAAGGATAAGCTTCAAACCTTCGATCTCCATGTGAAAGCCAACGAACTCAAACAAGGGGATAAATCCCTCAAAGAATTTTGGATCTCACTTCCAAGGCGTTTGGGGGGGAATCGACCGTTTAGATCCAAACCCCATGAAATGTAAAGAAGATATCCAAACATATACCCAAATCAGATCTGAACAAAAACTATTCCAGTTTTTTAATGGGATCGATCGGAAATTCGAACCGACAAAGAGGAAAATCCTCCGAGTCGATCCTCTGCCCACCGCCGAAGCCGCATATGCCATGGTCAGGAAAGAAGTCGCTCACCAAGTCATCTTGGGAGCAACCAACAGTGACAGTCATGGCATAGGAACCGGGCTAATAGTCAAAGAAACCGACGGCATGGGGATGGCTACCAAGGGCTTCCGCCGATTCGACGGCAAGAAGAAACCGGCAACCAAAGACGAAAAATCCCATCTAAAGTGTGAAGAGTGTGGTATGAATCGACACACCAAGGATCAGTGTTTCGAACTCATCGGATACCCTGATTGGTGGACCGATGGTCACAAAACGGCAAGTAAGAAACCGGCCAAAAAGAATCCGGCCACCAATACCAATAACTATACCACCAAAAATAATAATGATAAACCCAGTGGCTTTGGAGGGATAGCAGCGGCGGCGGCCGGAAAGGAGAAGGGGGAGGAGTCTTTTACGGTGGAAGGTAAAGGGGGAAAAGGAGTAAATCTCCCAATTATGTCAATCGATCCACTTCCCAAAATTGGAATAAGTTTTCCTTTTATAAAACCGCCCCCACACAATTTTTATAGAACCGGCCCCCACACTCAAAACCCTAAATATTATAACCCTAAATATTTACCAAAGTGTAAATAGTCTTTTTTTGGCAGCCCACTTAAAAGCCCAAGTAAGATAGGCCCAAATCAGTTGACTAAACCTTATACAGGCCCACCCAACCTAAATGGATCTGCATTCATGGCCCAAACCCGTTTTAAAAACCCAAATGGGCCATGGATCTTTGACTGTGGAGCAAATGATACAATGACCTATGAACTATCCGATTTTACTGAGATATCCAAACCCACAAAAGCTCACATCCAAGTTGCAAATAAAGTAAAAATGGATGTAAAAACCGGGGGAACAATTAAAATTTCCCCAAACATCAAACTCCCGAATTGTCTTCATGTTCCGTCTTTATCACACAAACTCCTGTCAATTAGCCATGTTACAAAAGAACTTAATTGTTCTGTTCTAATGCACCCGACTTTTTGTCTCTTACAGGATATCAGGACGGGACAGATTATTGGGCGTGGCACTGAATGAAATGGCTTATACTATGTTGATGAAGTGGTTCAAGGTGGTACTGTGATGTTAGCTCATGGAACTACGGAAAGAAGAAGCATGGTTATGGCACAGAAGACTGGGTCATCCTTCAGTTAGTTATTTACATACTTTCTTTCCTGATTTGTTTCCATTGAATAAACCAAGTAATTGTGAAACATGCATTTTAGCCAAAAGTCATAGAAAACATTTTAAACCCAGTAATACTAGGGTCAAAAACCCTTTCTCTTTGATTCATTCTGATGTATGGGGTCCTGCCCCGGTGATCGGGGGTCAAAACTTTCGATATTACATAATATTTGTTGATGACTGCACCCGCATGACTTGGATCTATTTTTTGAAAAGTAAGGATGAAGTTTACGATAAATTCACTAATTTTTATGCCATGATTCAGAATCAATTCCAAAAATCTATTCAAATTTTTCGATCTGATAATGGTGGGGAATATGTGAATTCACAAATGAAAATTTCTTCCAATCTAAAGGAATAGTACATCAGACCACCTGCTCTCATACCCCGGAACAAAACGGTGTTGCAGAACGAAAAAACCGTTTCCTGTTAGAAGATAACAAGAGCACTCATAATTGAGTCTCGTATACCTAGATCGTCTTGGCCAGAAGCCGCAGCCACTGCCGCATATCTTATCAATCGTCTCCCAACCAAAATCTTGAAAATGAAAACACCATTAGACACACTCTCTGAACATACCACAATTCCTCAACCTCTCTCTTTTCAACCCAAAGTCTTTGGATGTACTGTTTTTGTTCACATTCCCAAGTCAAACAGGGATAAACTTGACCCTTGTGCTGAAAAATGTGTCTTTGTGGGATATGGGGTAAATCAAAAAGGATACAGATGTTATAATCCACAGACACGTCGCATGTTCACCACAATGAATTGTGACTTTCTGGAAATACTCACCCCAACACAGTGGTCAGGGGGAGGAACAGAGTGACCCACTGAGTTGGCTGAGTTATGGCACTACCATGGGAACTGAGCTCCGAAATCACAGTACAACATCTGTTGAAACTCCAAATATCAGTGCCACCCCTGAAAGTCCTGTTTCTACTATGATATCTGAGGTAAATAGTCCTCCTCAATCTGATAACTTGGATGAAAATTCTCAATCAGAAAACTTGGATGGAAATGCTCATGATATCCAAGATAATACTAATGATATCCAAGATTCCCCATCTAACAGTGTGCAGGAACGTGAAGAAGAAGTGTCAAAATATGTTCTCCCAGCAAGAGCAAACAGGGGTGTTCCAGCAAAACGATATTCTCCAGAAAAACCACTAGGGGAGCCAAGTACCCAATGGCCAGCATAGCAGAGGGAAATTTTTCTAATGACGCAAGGGCATTCACCGCAAGCCTCTACACAGAAGAAATTCCCTCAAGCATTGAACAAGCCTTAAAATCAGAAAAATGGAGGAATGATATGGATGAAGAGATGAAGGCTTTAAAAAGGAATGAGACATGGGATCAATGTGCTCTGCCAAGAGGAAAATCAACAGTAGGATGTCGGTGGATCTTCACAGTGAAGTATAAACCAGATGGAGCAGTAGAACGTTACAAAGCCCGGTTAGTTGCAAAAGGATATACTCAAACTTATGGGATCGACTACTCAGAAACCTTTTCTCCAGTTGCAAAAATGTACCATAAAGGTCCTGCTTTCAGTTGCAACTAATCAAGGATGGCCTCTCCATCAGTTTGATGTAAAAAATGCTTTCCTACACGGAGAACTAAAATAAGAAGTATACATGGAAGCTCCACCTGGTTTCTCGGATCTTTTCAAACCTGGATAAGCGTGTCGGTTAAAAAAGTCACTCTATGGACTCAAACAGTCTCCTAGAGCTTGGTTTGGTAGGTTCACCCTAGCAATGAAGAGGTATGGATTTAAACAGAGTAATTCAGATCATACATTGTTCCTCAAAATCAGAGGAACTCATGTGACATGTATAATCATCTACGTCGATGATATGGTTATCACTGGAAATGATGAAGAAGAAATGAAGAGATTAAAGGAAGGGTTGTTTACAGAATTTGAAATGAAAGATCTGGGAAATCTAAAATACTTCCTTGGAATTGAAGTTCTGAGATCTACAAAGGGAATATTTATTTGTCAGAAAAAATACATATTAGATCTCTTATCAGAAATAGGGATGATTGATTGCAAACCAACTTATACACCGATGATCATGAACCAGAAGCTGTTTATTGAAGAAGAAGCTGAACTGGCTGATAAAAATAGGTATCAACGACTGGTGGGGAAACTAATATATCTGTCACATACCCGTCCAAACATTGCATATGCTGTCGGAGTAGTGAGCCAGTTTATGCACAAACCTCAAGTTGCTCACATGAATGATGTCTTAAGGACATCAGGTATCTCAAAGGAACCACTAGTCATGGAGTCCTGTTCAGTTCTAATGGACACCTAAACATTCAGATATATACAGATGCTGACTGGGCTGGAGATAAAGGGAACAGACGATCAACATCGGGCTATTTTTCATTAGTAGGAGGTAATCTTGTCACCTGGAGGAGTAAGAAGCAAAAAGTAGTATCATTGTCAAGTGCCGAAGCTGAATTCAGAGGCATAGCAAAAGGAACAGCTGAAGCGCTGTGGATAAAGAAACTTCTCACTGAAATAGGATTCTCTCCGAGAAAAAGTACTCAGATCATGTGTGACAATGAGGCTGCCATCCAGATCTCAGAAAATCCGGTTCAGCATGACAGGACAAAGCATGTAGAGGTCGATAGACATTTTATCAAAGAAAAGCTAGAGGCAGGAATTATTGAGCTACCGTTTGTTAGATCCTCAGATCAACTGGCAGATATCCTAACCAAAGCAGTGGGAACAAATGTGTTTCACAAATGTCTCAGCAAGTTGAATTTTGGGAATCCCACTATCCAACTTGAGGGGGGTGTTAACAAGAATGGGATCAGATCAGTGTCATCATTTCCCGAAATACATGATTCTCCACATCAATGAGGAGATTATGGACTGCTCATCACCAGCAAAGCGACAGTCAAGCAACAACCAACGTTACCATATTTAGCATACGAGTTTTCTGTATAAATAGCTCATAATTGTAATGAACTTTCATCACAGAATCAATAATCATCTTTTTATCTCTTTAATCTTTCTCTATAATCGTTTTCATCTTCAAGTACGATGTCAATTAGTATTTGGTCAAAAATATCACCAATGTAGAAGAGATATGATTGGAGAGAAAAGGAGATCGGGGAATATAAAGTGAAAGAGTTTATCATATAGTAAACTATGAAACATTACATAATATCAAAGATAGATGTAAATTAAATCAAAAGTTGAGCTTTAGCTCAATGGTTGAAAGATCATCCCCCTTGCATGAGGTCTTGTGTTCAAGCTTTGGGAAGGACATAGAAATTAAGTCCCTTTATGAGGGCTTGACTTGGGTATACCCAGGTTCAAGTCTGAGGGGGCATGGTTTACCCCTATTAATCGTCGTGCCTTCGGGCGGATTAGTAGGGGGTTTTCCCCCATCGGGTATTTGAAATAGGTATTTCTACTTCGAGAGAGCTCTCTAGCGCGGACCCGGTTAAGACAACGTATGCTAGACCTCCCGGTCGAATCGCGACACGAAGTTTCCGGCGAAATTCACCTTTCAAAAAAAAAAAAACAAATAATGATAATTTATTAATAAATACCATGTATAAGAATATTAGACCGATACAGTTTTATTAATTTTATTAATAAATAGCTTTTGTAGATAAATAAGGAAACAATTATATATACGAATAGTAATAAATATTTTTATTATTTAAAAAGGTTATTTTAATGAATATGACTAAAAGACACTTGTCGATTTAATATAGTGCCACGTGTCGTTCAATTAAGGCTACAATCCTGTTTTAGTTTATTGGTAGATAGGGAATGAAAATATGTGGCTTTTAGATACTTAATCTTGGGTATGAAACCCTCACATTTTGATTTTTTAATCTATAAAAAACATAGGCCAATCATTTATACATTATACAATAAATATTGTAATAGTATCATTGGGGTTTTGATCTTAAAGGGTAATGGGGGGAACCCTAGCCCCGGTACCACAATTGGATACCTATATATATATATATTATATATATATATATATGGGAAAAGTGAATATAAGGCTGTCCGGCACCTAAGCTTAGGTGTGGAACCCCTCACATACAAATTTTTTAATATTTTTTGATTAATGACTAAATGTTTGGGCCCCCATGAATTTTATGGATTAAAAAAACAATATGTGAGTGTTCCACACCTAAGCTTAGGTACCTAACAGCCTTATATTCTCATCCCCCATATATATATATATATATATTTATATATATATATATATATATAGGGAAAAGTGAATTTAAGGTTGTCCGACACCTAAGCTTATGTGTGGAACCCCTCACATACTAATTTTTTAGTATATTTTGTTTAATGAAAAAATGTTTGGGCCTCCATGAATTTTATGGATTAAAAATTAGTATGTTAGTGTTCACACCTAAGCGTAGGTACCTAACAGACTTTTATTACCATCCCCATATATATATATATATGGTAGAGATCCAAAGAGAAGATAGTTTAAAGAGAAAAGGTTCATTTTTAATTTTTTTTATAGAGAGAAGGTTCATATATATATATATGGTTACCAATTAAAGTCATTCTTAAAATAGAGCATTTGTTGAATGTATTAAGTGGCTGAATATATAAATAATGTCATGTATTAAATAAAATATAATTTTTCGTAATTGAAAAGGTTAGGTTGAAATGTCTATTGATATTGTTACAAGAAATATTTTATTCAAGGATTAAATATAAATACATATATTGAGCACTTTTCCAGTTAACGTTTAGACTGGGAGATTTTTTTCAAAATGGAACATTTACATTAGATTAGTTCTTACTTATCAAGGAACACTCTTGTTTTTTATATAATTAAATCCATAATATTAAAAATTATTACTCGAAACAACAACTGACATGAACTTAAGCTAAAGATAATCTTAAAACATCACCTTTGAGTTATGATTTTTTTCACCCACAAAGAAAATACCAACTGAGATTGTGAAACTTGCGTATTAATTAGTATTAGATACCTTTATATAAGTAGTAACCAAATGAGCTACTTTCGGTAGATTCAGATTGATTATAGGGTCAGCGCAACAAGTGACTTGCCACGCTAAATATTAAACTCATATTACAATAGACGCGTTTATAACAAGTGAATAATATGTGTAGCGGAGAAAATACAATTGCTTCTCCCCCACAGATAATTATATCTATATCAGTATATCTTAGAGCTTTTTTGTGGAACTCGGCTAAAAGCAACAGCAGCTTTAGACCCTGATGAGCGGCGTAAATGCTTACAGATGAATTCACCTGTTTGCAAGAGCTTTTTCAAATCAACGTTGGTTTTTATGCCAAGGCCATCAAGCATGTAAACTACATCCTCGGTAGCAACATTTCCTGAAGCTCCTTTGGCATACGGGCACCCTCCGAGACCAGCTACAGAGGAATCCACTGTGCTTATTCCCATCTGTCAATAACAATATTTGCAAATGAATAGTATACTCTCAAATATCAGAATAACTAATACGTATATGGTAATTGCTAGTGATCACAAGAATGTCTTTACTGACATCAGTGGAAGGCATCTAATGTATTTCAGACTTTCAGTAGTAGTCAACCAATCTTTTTTGAACTCAGAGTTCTGTCAAAGTAGGGTTACTTTTTGACTTCATCTCTAACATGTGAAACGGGTCGAAATGACAAAGATACATAAAATTGAAACTTGTGTCAAGAGTTTATTAATGCATAAAAGCTCTTAAATCAGTTTATTGTAATTGTACTCTGTATTTGGCATTTAGTATTTTGCTAGATGCCTTTTAATTAAGGGATTAGTACTTCAAAATGTAAACAACTTTACATGAATTGTTAGTGTATATCAAACTTTAATTATGTGCATTGTATGTAATGAACTTTCAAATCTTGTTCATTATATGTATCCGACCAATGAAAAACTTACAAGTGCCAGCTTATATGGTTGCCACGTATAGCCGGATACATACAATGCACAAGATTTGAAAGTTCATTACATACAATGCACAGGATTGAAGTTCCATACGAACTATGACAATTCATGTAAAGTTGTTTACATTTTTAAAGTACTAATCTCTTTAATTAATTACTTTGCCGTTCTAAAAAAAAAATCAATTTATTCAAAACTTTTGATTATTATTGAAGTAAAACACACAATATTTTTATAACTCCTATACTTTCTAACATAAATGTTTTTTTTTTTTGAACGACATTCTATTCTACTCCTACTCCTAAATTACACGTATGCCTGGAAACCAGGACTCTCGAAAAACTCCTATTAATCCACCCTCACACATGTGAGAAGTGGGACTCGAACCCCTATTACTCCTAACATAAATGCTTTTAGGTACCCAGTTTGGTCGACTACCCAAATTGTGTATTTTGTCACCACCAAAATTTCTTCCTTTTAGGCTATTGCGAGTCAGAATGACCTATCTGACTATACATCAATGGGTATGTGGAGAAATTAACATGAGAGCTCTGATTACCATTGATCCCTCTATATAACCTTTTCCCATTTGACCTATTAATTAATAGTTATTTAATTATGATGCATTATTTAAATGAAGTTTTGAATAATTTGAGCATGCATCTTGTTTAGAGTTTCAACTTAGTGCAAGTAGCAACTTACTTGATGATTGATGTTTATAGTCATTTTATTAGCATGTTCAATACTACTATTAGTGCACAAGTTTCATGGAATAACTAGCTTACTTGGAGGGAAACTAAAATATTTGGAAGAGATTGGCCATAGGTGTCATGGAAGTGAACCGCAAGCTTATCCACAGGAACAACCGCCATGACTGCTCCAAGCATAGGAATAACCGTACCTGCACCAAAGAAGTTACACATGTTTGGATATCATGTAATTTACTAAGTGTGTTGATTTGGCTTGGTATAAGAGCTGGGTTTTTGTAATGTTTTTATTCTTCAGGCTTGTCTTGATTACATATTTACATCGTCGGATTCCATAACTGATTGAAACAAAACCGCTAATTTCTAATTATTTATAAAAGTTTTCTGGAAATACCACCCTTTATTATCCAAAGAAACGACATATGCTCTATGATCAAATATGCAAATCACATGTGGTTAGATATACAGGGCAGGATGGGTAATGTATCGAAACAGGCAATCCTTCATTTCTTTGATACCATTGTCCAAACATATAATTCGTGTCTCAAATATGACTACAAAAGTATACTATTCAAATAATAAACTATCCTTTTGACTAAAACTATATGAGAGGTTTTATATTAGTAAATTTCACTTCGTGATACTCCATTCTCGACTATTTGATCCATTCAACCAGTTCCCTTTTAAGCATTTTTTGTGATATTTACTCTCTTGAACCGTCAGAGATAATAAATCAATAGGCTTCTGATAGTTACCTGGTGTGCCAACCCCTATAGTATCACCGAGTGATATTTCAAAACAACCCATGTCATGAAGTTCTTTTGCAACATATGCAACATTTGATGGATGAACCATTCCTTCAACTGGGCATCCAATCACACATGATACATACCTATATCATAAAGTATATTAGTAAACTGAGATTTGTAAAGCAAAGAAAACTTAGCTTCAGTAAGAATTAGGTGCATAACTGTTAGCTGCAAATGTAATTATATGGGTCGGTCACAAGTCAAAATGGGTAAATTTGATATGGTCGTCTTGAGTTAACTCACAATGCTTCTCCAAATTTTCAATACAATTTCATTTCAGATTGTTAAAATATTAATTCTATAATAGACTATTTTTTGAGAAAGTTATTTACAAGGTTTTATGCAATGAAGATACACTCGAGCCATCTACCACCGTGAACTATTTGACCTGTATCCTTTCAAGAAAATGCTTTATTATTTTACTTTACCCGTTAAACTCTTAGCCAAAGTCATTCATAAGTAAATGACCCAAAAGTTGCTCTAAAAAGACGTAAATGGGTCCAAATTGGCTCCTATAGTTACTGGGTATCATAAGAAACTGAGAACATACCCACGAACCGGAACATTGAGCTTTGTAGCAGCATGGACAACAGCACGGTAACGATCAAGGCTTTCTTCAACAGTACAGTTAATGTTTGACTTTGAGAAGGACTCAGATGCTGATGCAAAAACAGCTACTTCCTTTGCTCCTGCCGCAATGGCAGCTTCAAAACCCTATTTCAATTCAAGACAAAACTGGTTAATTCAAATATTAACATGGTGAACTATTTACAGATCCTGAAGAAAGATTGAGCACCTTCAAGTTTGGTACCAATACAGGCAATCTGGCAGTATCCAAGTTTTTGACTGATTCAACAACATCCCTTGCATCTGCCAGCTTTATCAAAAATAATAGTTAGACATAGATGGGAAAAAACATGTAACAGTAAAAAAAAAAAAATTATAAGATACATGAAATCGTAATCTTGATATATTTTCTTTTTTTAAACGGCGATATATCATATGTTACTTCAGAAAAGATACCTGAGGTACCCACTTGGGCGAAACGAAGCTTGTGGCCTCAACGACAGACAATCCAGCAGAAACAAGCCTCTTAATTAGTTCTACTTTCACAGATGTAGGTACCATATTTTTTTCATTCTGTAACCCATCCCTTGCACCAACTTCCACTATCTTCACATATATCGGTATGCCCTTAAAAAACTGAAAACACAAAATCTAGAGATATTAACTGGGTTTAATTTTACTCCATTTCGAAAAAAGCAACACGTATTCACATTTGAGATTAAGTATCTTTATAATATATAGATCAGCACGGATCATTCATAGAAAATATAACACTGACAGCTTACACGGAATCTTTGAAGCAAAGTTGGAGCCTAAATATATAAGTGTAATTATTTTTAGAGTGGGTCGAAAATGAATGATGAAGATTGGCATGGCAATATTATTGTAGGTTTATGTAGTCAATTAAGGGAGCCGAATTCATCTTACTTGTTTAAAAAAACAGGTAAATAGGGTTCTATTCATTCATGATTAACAGGTGAAAGGGGTAAACCTGAAAACAATTAGTTCAAATTGAAACCGGTCAAAGGAGTTGGATAGTATACAAAATCTGCCTCACACACGATCAAATATCTACGTGTTAGAAGAAAGTGTTTGGAGGCCGGCCAAGTGGCCAACCATTCGGAACCAATACAAAAAATTTAGCCATTTTAGACCCGTTACCCAATCTGCACGACCTATCTATGTTACCACCTCTAGTTTAAATATTTTCTTCTATTAATGAATGTGCACCTACATTCAATCCACATCTAACAGCCTACATTTTGACATCTTGTGGTACAACAATACCATGGAAATTATTCATTACCTTATTTGTTATCTCTTGCAGACCTCCATTACTGCAGTATGAGTTATGCTCAAAATTTGCTAAATGTTGCGTATTACACCCATTTCCAAATGTTGCACGCTTCCCATTCCCAGATACATTTCTCGCATGTTGTCTCCAAGTAAACTCTTCTTCTTCATACCCAAAATCATCCCTGATAATATCCAAGATGCCAAGTAAATACAACATTGTTAGGTGACAAGAATAAATTAGAACAAGAAACACAAAACTATTTGATGTGGTTAGGTCCGATCTGTGTTGCTGGTTTAATCCATGAGCAGGAACCAGCGATTTCCTATTGGATTTTTTAAAGTATTAAATCATGGAAACCTTCGTTACGAATATTCATAAATATACAATTCCTTATTCAGCAAGGAAACTTAATGGGTCGGAATCTACACAGCAGATACTGTCCATACTTTTTTGAAAATCCACTTCAGTTTTGCTAACTTTGTCTACATATTTCTTTTGAAAATTCAATGGCATTCAACCTGCTGCGTGTACTTATCCCTTTATAATTCCAATTCTGGTTTGCCAACTTCCAATATGCTTCGCGGTTATAATTTCATTTAGATCTGCTATACAACTCCATATCAAACTCTTCATAATTCCTGGTCTTTGACCTTAGGAGGATCCACCTAGGTTCACGTCTCACTTCACACATTTTTGAGGGTGGGTTAATAGGGGGTTTGTCAAAAGTTCAAAGTTTCATCCCAGGCATGCGTGTAATTTAGTAGTAGGACAGAATGCCGTTCAAAAAAAAAGTTCAACACTTGTAGATGCAGCATATAATATAATCAAAAGATATAAATGTATTTCAGTCTAGCCCCAGTTCATAGTATCTTCGTTCCAGTTCAATTAAGTTTGCCCAAATAAAAAAAAAAGGTAAAGACACATACTCATTACTATATACACTAGAAGCATTTCCCTCGATCCAGCAACTTCCCATTCCAGCGTTGCTTCCACTAGTACTGCAGCCGTTGGACGAGAATCTATGGAAAAAATCAATGTTGCTTAGGCTTGGCAACTTGTCCATACCAATAGGCTCCTCCAGACTCGACATTGCAGAAGATGCAATACAATCACTGCTGAAATCGAAAACATGATCAAAAGTAAAAACTCTATTTGTACTTTTAATTATATATATATATATATATATATATATATATATATATATATATATATATATATATATATAGGGGACCCTTATTTTGAGAACCCATTTTTTTGTAAGAACCGTGAGAACTCCTAAATTTCATATTGGATCACATGTTTTTTTTGTTCATTCACATGTGAAACGTTATAAAAATATATGTTGCAGAAGAAATTTTTTTTCAAAACCTTATATATAGTCGTTTGTCACATGTGAACAAAAAACGTGAGCAAATTCATTCACAAGCTCACAAAAGACTACTTTGAAGGTTTCTTAAAAAAGTTTTTTTTACAACATACTTTTTTATATCATTTCACATGTGAATGAACAAAAAAAACATGTGAACAAATATATTATTTAAGAGTTCTCATGGTTCTTACAAAAAAAATGGTTCTCAAAATAAGGAAACTCTATATATATATAGGGGAAGTTATTTTAGGACCACTCCTTATTTTAGGACCATTAGGACCATGTGTAAATTGTAACTTACACATCATCATCATCATCTCCGACCACCACCATGATCATCTCCGACCACCACCATGATCCTCCGGCGACGGCGACCACCGCCACCACGACTTACACATGTGTAAGTTAACTTACACATGTGTAAGTTAACTTACACATGTGTAAGTTAACTTACACATGTGTAAGTTAACTTACACATGTGTAAGTCGTGGTGGCGGTGGTCGCCGTCGCCGGAGGATCATGGTGGTGGTCGGAGATGATCTGGTGGTGGTGGTCGGAGATGATGATGATGATGATGATGTGTAAGTTACAATTTACACATGGTCCTAATGGTCCTAAAATAACACACCCCTATATATATATATATATTTTGGGCTTAACATCGCTGCAGCGGACTGCAGTCATTTTTGGCTGCAGCAAGGTGAAAATCAGGGGGGATTTTGTATATGTATAAATCAAAAGGTTTAAATTGAAAAAAAAACTTAAAAATTTGTACATGACTGCAGCCATGATAGCTGCAGTCCGCTGCATATTCGATTTCCCTATATATATATATATGGGGATGGTAATATAAGGCTGTTAGGTATCTAAGCTTAGGTGTGGAACACTCACATATTGTTTTTTTAATCCATAAAATTCATGGGGGCCCAAGCATTTATTCATTAATCAAAAAATATTAAAAAATTTGTATGTGAGGGGTTCCACACCTAAGCTTAGGTCCGGACAGCCTTATATTCACTTTTCCCTATATATATATATATATGTAATCATATATATTATATATTATACATATATATTTATGAATGAATTACAGTTAATAATACCCCATATAATCCTAAAATCACACATATCAGGGATTGAACCTTGGACTTGACCCTAAGAAGCGAAAGTCTCTGCGAAGTGGGCTAACCAAAACATTCGCTCTAATCCTGAATATGTAACTTGTAACTTTTAACAAATAAAATCAAATTTGATAACATAAGAACAAAATAAGTATAACTTCAACTAGCAAAAAACTAGAATTCTAACCATTTAATTGTTTAAAATCTATACAAAAAGTATATATGGGACAGAACTGATAAATTATATGATTTCAACAAAGGTTACTCTAACTTTTTTAACCATTTAACTTTAACATCTTAACCTTGATAACAAAAAGCACAAAATGAAATATGAATCCCAACTAGTTTACATGATAAGTCAAATGTAAAATGTGAACGTATTTTTCGCTTTGTACACAATTTCACCATATATATTTTTATTAAAATGTAATTGAAATCCATTTATGTGAAATTTTATGTTTTCAAACTCAATGTTCCTAAATAATAACAAGACTACATTACACCAAAACAAAAGAAAAAAAAAATAACTACACACCTGAAATCCAACAATAGCAAAAGCCCAATGGAAAAACTGATATGAAGGAACGCTTGAAACTTGAAAGTCAAAGAAAGATATAACTAAACATACATATACATATAGACTCTATATATACATTAAATATTAATATTAATGAATGTGAAAAGGCAAGCTATAGGGCTGCTTCCTTCCATACATGTGGACCTCGTCATGCATTTTCTTTTCTTTGTTTTATTTTTTTTTTAATTTTTAAAAAAAAATTATATTAATAAACTAGTATAGATTAATATTGACAAATTAAATAAAGTGGTTGAGATTGTTTTATCGTACCTAACCAGATGTATGTTTGTGTAATTTCTAAGCTTAAATTGTTTGCATTTCTTTTGTATAAATAACTTTATCTCTCCTTAATTCCATTATCGTTTTCAGTTTTGATTCTAATCTTTGTCACAGATAAAAGACAGTAAAAGAAAACATTTTGTGATCTTTTATTTTATTTACTTTTAGGATCATTGATTTTAAGTTGTTTTGTTTTAGTGAAATTGTAATATGTTTGTCGGTATTAAAAAATGAGTTGGTATTGAATAAGTGGTTAAAGTCTTCATGCATTGAGTATGGAGGGTGGCTACAACCCCTCCACGGATTAGTTCTAGAAGACACACCGTCAAGTATATACGAGTATTACTATTAATTAATTATTAATAAATTAAAAATCAATTAAATAAAAAAACAATAATGGGATCACTAACCAGATTGTTTTTGACAAATGGCATAATTGCTGCAATTTTAGTTGGGAATCTTCTTTTTTTTTTTTAAACGGCATTTTATTTTACTCATACTCTTAAATTTGCCTGGAAATTAGTACTCTCGAAAAACCCCTATTAATCCACCCTCACAAATGTGAGAAGTGGGACTCGAACCCAGGTGGATCCTCCCAAGGTCAAAGACCTTACCAATGGGCCACCAACTCCATTGGCTGATTAATCATTCTAATTCGTAGTCTAAAAATTCTCTTAATTTATAGAATGGTGACATGTGAAAATTTAAGGGGTAAGATTAGGAAAGAGATTAAGTGAAATCCACTTGTCATATTTATAAGATTTTACGAGGATTTTTAGGCTAATGTTTAGGAGAATTAATCATTTTTCATTTTAGTTTTTAATGATACCAGATCAAGGAGAGACCAGGCCCGTAAACTGGCCCAAAAGAATAGAGTAGCCCATGCCTTGTAATTTTCTTTATCATCTTGCTAGTTTATCTAATAAAATAAACGTTTTAAAAAAAATTGGTTTTGATAAGTTTTTATTGGCTTATTTTATCAATATTTAAATCTTTTGTTTGTTTTTTAAACATTTTCATCTTTGGACCTTTTAGTTTACAAAATAAATGTATTTGATATGGTAAATTTTTTAATATTGTTATGCCATTGCTCTTATATGATTTATAAGATATTTGAATTTACAAATAGTATAACATAACAACATCAATACAAAACACAAACATTCAGGGGCGGTACTAAAAGGGGCAAGGGGGGCCAATGGCCACTCGGATTTAAGTTTTGCTATGTATTTTTAAATTTTTAATGAATTTTTAAAATCTTTCTATAGGTTTTTAACATTTTGCCCCATTTTAGATTTATTTTTATGTATTTTTTAATTTTGACCCTTTTGAAATTATTTTCTGTTACCGCTTAGAAATCGACCTCCAAGTCGTTTTTATGTTTTCCTAGGTCAAAAAGTGATGAAAAGTGCAAAAGATCCGTTAAAGATGTGTTAACGGTCGTTACACGGGCTAACTGCCATTTTTTTGCAAATTTCATCCAGATACTAACGGTCGTTAAGAATTTGTAACTGCCGTTAAACGCAAGCTTGTAACTACCGTTAAGACATATGTAACTGCTGTTACATAGGCCATGTAATCCCCTTGATTATTTTTTTTTTTGTCTCAAACTTTGATTTTTTTATTATTTTTTCCCTGTTATTATCAAAGACGACCTCAATGAATGTTAACTTTAATGTTACTTAAACTTGGGCGAACCTAAGCCAAAATAAAAGTGTAACTGTAAAGGAATGAAACGTAAATATGATTGATATATTTGACATATATCATATATATCCGTTTTTTTATTTACGTTCCCCGTTATCATAATAATCGTCGTATTGTGCGGGTATACGTCTAGTAAATATAGATATAGGTACAAACTATAGATACATGTGAATTAAAGGTTGATTAAAAAAAATCCATAACTGAAAGCTTAGTCATGTAAATTATAAGATTTTAAACTTATTGATTACAATTAAATAATGTTATTAATCTACACTGCATCGGACATATATTTAAGTTTAATTATAATAAAAAAATCATATTCATAAATGGTAATTAGTATATAACTATAATAATGATATTGTTAGCAAACTAACAATAAATAATATATATTATTTTAGGGAAAAAATCTTATTAAATATTAATTAAATATTAAATTAAGTTTTAAAATAACTAAAATAAGCAAAATTAGACAATTTTGACAAATAAGCAAAATCTTACTTGTCATTTAAATGAAAGTGTACATAGTTTTTTATATCCTCTTTTAGTTATATAAAGAGATAGTAAATAGTAATATATGAATATGAATTAGCCAAAAGTCAAAAGAATCTACAAATTTATTCCTATACTACGTTTTCGATTCGTCTTGAGTAAAGTGGCAACTTAAATTTTACCTATCTAATAGAATAAAAATTAAGGTAGCGAAAAGTAATATATTATAATGCACAAAATATCTTTAAATATATATAAAAAATAACCTTAATTCATAATTGGAGAAGTATGGACCTTAGATGAAGTTCAACTTTTAATTAGAGCCATTAGATCAAATGATGATGTCATATACCTTATTTAACTTTTTTAGATTTAATTTTATTTTAATAAATTTAAATTATTATTATTTCCTTATTTAAGTTTGTAGACATTAATAATTAATGTTTTTAATGATATAATTATGGAAACTAATATTTTTATATTTTACATCATTTTTTATCTTTAAAATTAATTTTTATTTTTTTTTACAATAAAATTTTCCTTTTTAATGTAATACATTTTTATTAACTTATACTTTTATATAGGATTTTTATCATACAACGAATAAAATTTGATTATAATGATTTTTATCTTATAACGTTTTTATTAAATCAATGTTTTGAAAACCGGACCGGATGTCAAACCGGCCTTCTTAATAAAGAACTAAAAAACAAATATGAAGTTTATAGTAAGTTATCACAATTATATATCAGAAAAATAATTGTATGAAAATTGCAATGATATTATGTATAATTTTAAGTTAGATTAACACAACATGCGATATATAGATTGATAATTAAATTGCTTAGTAATTTTAGTGTAAACTAAATTATTCGAGCAAAACGTTAAAGCACAAGTATAATGACAATGGAGACATATCCGAATGAATGAAAGACATCCAAAGAATCGAAAACCTTACTTAGCAAGACCTCTAATAGATGATGTATCTATTTTTCAACTATATGGTCACTGTTAAAGAGAGTCTAAACGACCACTAATGTAACTTCATGTTTTTTAATAGTTTAATTCTTACCTGGTTAAATAAATGTAAACTTATGATATTATAAAATTTAACATGTCATTAATTATATATATTTCCCGCGTATTACGCGGGTAATAATTTAGTAATTTCTCAAAGGAAACATGAAATTAAAAAGGATGACAAAGTACCCAACTTGTTCGTTTGATAAGTTAGGCCATGTTTAGTTTAAAAAGAGGGGGAAAAAACCCTAACAACTTTACAAAAATTAACCCAACCTTTTTTACCGAATCTATATTACGTTTATGTTTATGCAAACGAATCCCGACAGGTTGTCACCAACAACCTTTCTTAGATATCCAAGATGGTTACTGCACTGCGTTGTAAATAGGAAGAGAATTTCATGCAAAAGAAGAGGACATTTCCCAAAATAGATTTCGAATCATCCTCCAAAACTATACACCTGCAAAGAGTTTTAGAAGAAATAAGTAAATAGGTACATTTCCCCAATAACTCATGAATTACGTGCTGTATATGGAAATAATAAGCAAACTTCAGAACAGCCAGTTATTAAATTGGGTAACATTTGATTGCTAGCTTGAATTAATTTCTATTTTCAAAGTCACATTATACATAATTCGTATTTCTGTTTCTGGCAGATTAGGTTCTCATATGCCATAGAATAACCTTTGATGTGTAGGGTCATATTAACTTTAACATTACTTCATGTACAACAAGAAGTTATCTTCTAAATGAGCCAGCAGTAATCTTTACTCCTATATAAAACAAGCCACCTTTTTCAACTTTTAACTTTCAGCCTTTAAAATGCCTAAACTACCCCTCTCCTTTATTCACTAATTTAAATATCTCCACCTAATATATCTATAATACCTTTAATGAAATTATTTACAAACATAAATCCATCAACCCCTAAAATAATCACTACCCTCTTTATATCAATTACTTTTACAAACATAAAATCCATCAACCCCTAAAATTAGATTTACTAACGAGCTTGAAATTATTAATTACTTATTGTTATGCTCTATTGTGTAGGGTTCCCCGTTATGAAAGAAGAATTGATCAGATACATGCTAAAATGAAAGGTGCACAGTGAAAGCTCTATGAAAATCAAGATATATATTAGTAATAGAAATAACATTATGCATTAGAAGTTCATAATGAAATTAATGGGTCTTTAGCTTATATGATCGTTGTGATCAAGATGGGTGATTTTCAAGTTTTTTTTAGTTAATTAGTTAGTAATTCACCAAAATTGGTGCAGACCACGGGGTTTGAACTTTGAACCCATAACCTCCACATAAGGAACCCATTAAGAGAAACCTTATGACCAACCCATCTAAGTGGGATTGGCTGATTATCAAGTTTTAATGTTGATTTATATATGAATTTTCTACAACTTTAATTTCCATGTGTTTGTTGGCAACATCTATATGATCCCTTTCTTTTTCTGTGATTCTCTATTGCTTCTTAGTAATTTAATTTAGTTTTCGAATCAATGGCAGGAACACAGCTGTAGGTGTTTTAAGTCAGTATGCATGGATGTACATCAGGTTTTGCGCTTGAAGTCAATGCCGAGCTATTCCAGGGGAGGAGTTGGAAATTCAGCGACACCATCTTTGCAGCAATCATCAGACCTTGAGAAAACTCAAGCAGAACTTAGGTATTAGCGGTTTTCTTCTGTGTACTGCATATTTTTTGCTTTCATCATTCTATTTTTGTCTAACAAACAACAAACTGGAAAATGTGGATCATTTGTTATTGCGGGCAAACATTCACCGCTGCTGAGAAGTTTAGAAAAGAATTAGAGTTTAGGCAGAAAGTAAGCAAATGGGATTATGTTTATCTTTATGTTTATGCTATAAAGCATTTCTTGAGCATAGTTAAGTGATCAATTGCTTGTTATTTTCAGGGTAAAGATGCGTTAGACTTAAAACCTGGAAAGGCTGCGTCAATTAGCTTCCAGTAGACATCACTTACACACCGACATCCTGATCAGTCTGTGACAAGGTGTGTATCTAGTGTTTAATGAATGCATTGATAATGTTTTTCTTCTTTATTATGATTTTGTTATGGCGGTGTAGTGAAACAAAAGGTAGTTTTGCAATTACTGCTTCACCCCATGGAAATTCTGTTGAGGGTCACTGGGCTAGCTGTTGGTGCAGGGTAAAGCCTGTGAGAAGGTAAACTACCATGCTATGGAATGGTTCAGCTAGGGAAAAATGCAAAAAGAAACACAGTCGAGTCTAAGAAGCCTATCGTTGTCAGATATGGTTCGTATTTGGATAAATGTAGTTCTCATTCCCCTTGAAACTATGACTTTGTATGGATCAAATTAAAAATTAACTTTGTATCCGATATCTATATATAGTTAGGTTTTTGGAAAATATGTTGTTTGGTTGCAAAATTTGGTAGCCGAATGAGTTTATAGTAGGTGTTTTGTTGATAAATTTGGTTGTTGAAATATACTAGCAGGTTTTGCAACAGGGTTTTTTCCCACAAAAATGGATATTTTGATAGCAGGAAGAATTTTATTTAAAAAATTAATAGAGACCGGTTATTAATATCAAAGTGGTCTCTATGTGTTTGGAGAGAGACAGGTTTGCTGGGTCTATTTATTTAAGAAAATGATAATAGAGCCCGGTTATTAAAGGAGACCGATTGGGTGGAAAGAAACAGGTCTCTATTCCTTACAAAGAAACCAGTATTTGTGAAAAAGTGGTCTTTATAGTTTGAATAGAAACCGGTTAATTAACTGGTCTCCTTTACTTTAAAAAAGAAACCCCTTTAATGGAAACCATTTGTAATCTCTTTCTAAAGCATTTAAAAACCGTTTCCATGACTTATTTTTGTAGTAGTGCTCAGAAAGAGAGTGGCGCCTGGCCGTTGAGAGTGTTTGTAGAGGAACAGTACGACCAACCAATTTGGGGATAACTTTCGTGTTTAACCAACTGCCAGGTGGTTCCAAGGTGTAAAAATTAAGTAATAACCGGATCCACATTAGCTTTAGCTAGTTTGTAGGTCACTTAGACTCACGATAGTTGTTTTTGCCAATTTTTGTACCTCAATATAGATTTTTGTACCAAGTTGAGGTACTTTCCAAAAAATTAGCCCCTATGTTTTTTCTCTTCTAAGTCTCCACTTCTGATTTTTCACGTGTCCCAATCTCATAGTTAGACACATCATTAAGCACGTGAATTTGGCATAACAATCATTTTTTATAATATATAACGAAGATGATGCTGTGTACCTTGATTATTCTATCTGCTTGTCCTACAAAAAGCCTTCCTTGCCAATAAAGCAAAGCCGTAACAACTGAATTACCAGCAATACTTCCAATTTCTGTGATCTCTACTTGAGACTCATCATCGCCTGATAGTTTCTGGAGCTCAAGGAATCAAAAGATGACCATTACCATTGAGAAACAAACAGATAATTATATAATTTCATGTAGATATACAAGGTACCTGTACAAGAATGGTCTTGTTCCAACCACCGCTAAATATCCATTGTCCTTCCATACAAATCGAGAAAATGGAACTGGAGTGTGCTGATATGAAATTCAAAGGCTTATCTTTATACCATACCTGAAGGAAACAAAATAAACCGTTACTTCACTGTAAAACAAATACAAGGTTAAAACTTAAGAGGATCCCAATCCTTAAAACATGACTTCGCTAGTAGGTTTATAAAAATAAAAATTCCATCACTGGGCAGACCAGGATTTGGTGATACAATAGATAATATCAAAGACCTAAATCCAATTCTGCTAAAATTGATAAATAGCAACATTAAAGGAAACTGAAGATGGTAGAGACCTTTATGGATCCATTTTCATAAGCTGCAACAAGGGTGTGGGTATAAGCAGAAAGAGATAAAACAGAAGCACCAGGGGCTTCTTCGCCTAACAATGCTAACGGGGAATGGTCACTTAGACACCATAAGCGGATGGTTCCATCCCAGCTTCCACTGTAAAGAACCTCATTACAAACAACCAATGTAGACACCACGGAATTATGACCAGTCATTGTACATGATAAACTATAATCCTGACAGACAGAAAAATACATTATAAATTAGAAGCTATGTAAATAAATATATTCCATACACACCAATCGTCTATAAGACCTAGACTTTGCTTCTGGTTTTGGTTCTCATATCTTGGTTGACTGAGAATTTGTTTTGGGTGTCTACGTTTCTGATTTGGATCCTCTAATTATGCGAGACTTTTGTTTTTGTTCTTCATTTAATAATACACATCCAGCCTGGTTCGTATCAGAAATGTTTTCTTTTGTAGCATAACATTTTTAACATACAAGTAACTCTTTTGTTATTTGTACAAACTCAGCCTGGACTCACCACTTATGCGATAATTCTTCAAATATATAACTTCTATTTTTCAGCAACTTTTTTCCAAGTAGATGAAGATTTTACTTTTGAAAAAGAAACGAAAATATAATCAGTTTTAACATTGAAAAGTAGCCAAATTGACATTACGAGGTATGTTGATTATTCGACTTGCGACAAAGAGCTTAAAAACCAGTACAAGCCTTACATGCATTGACCAGGCTTTTATTGACTTATCCCCGCTGCCAGTATAAAAATATCCAGATGAAGAAACAGCAAGAGCATGAATACCACTATAGCGCCAATCTTTTTCCTCATTCAGTTTTCTGAATGGTTTCTCCTCAAATGGCAAGGTAATGCCCCATATGAATATATCACCTCCATTATCAGCACTAATGCACAAAGGTGGTTTGCTGTCTACAAAAACTACAGCCATCACTTTATGCTCATGACCCTTCAATGTATGTACATGATTAAAACCCTGTATTTCATTAATTCACCACAAAATTCAGTAGAATAAGAGATAGGATAACAAAAATATACAATCTTCTCTACATTTAGTTCTTTTGATTTTGAGTTTAAGGTTGTATAGTGTTACACTATATGTCTATATCAGTTCTTCACAAGGAGCGAAAGATATAGTTGACATTCTCAAAGGGGACTACATTATGTTTTGAAGTATACTTTGGAATCCAAGCACTACATAGAGCCACTTAAGTTGCATTTAATATTTATATGAAGGTAGGGTATTCACATTAGAATATGACTGTCTAATCATAAGTGATTCATGGTCTGTAAGAAGACTTTGAAGTCACAAGTACTTAATATCTTATCAATAACTAGAGTACCATATATAATCAACATAAAATCAACTGGGAATGAGAAATTACTTTCTAACTCAGGTCTCAGGATGCTTTAAGTCCATTAAGCCAGCCACCAAATGATAATTGGCATGGTGCCAGGTTGTGTCATTGCAGTACTCAACCAGCACCACGCCACATAGTTACAATATCGACCATGTCAATGTCATCACATGACAACCAGTTGTTAAGTTTGTATTTTGCATTCACAACAAGGTAATTATCAAAAGTATTTACTAGATTCATTAAACAAATACATAAACAAACAATAATAATTATATATTTTGTACAAGTTGTGAATAAAGTTATAGAAAAGCAGTCATAGATGATTGACAGAATCAGTCAACCAGACAAGTCAACATAACTATAAATATAAATCTTAACAATATGTGTTTACACATCACATTAAAAACTCATATACTATCATCACATAAAAATCATATACAGTAGTAAGACACCATAAGGGATAGCATACACCATAATCACAGTACTAAAACATACAAGCTACAAAGTCAAGACACAAGACACAATTAAATTTGGTAACATATACTCTTAAACTGGTAGAAACAAAAAACCACAAACAACCTTATATCACAAATTCCATGACTAAATACTAATAAAAAAATAAGTACAAAAATTTGAAGAATATAGAAGCTATAGATTTGAAAAGTACGGGAACAGGGACTTCCATTGCTGCCGTACATAGTTACCAAATACGTACAGCTGCTAAATGTCTTTTCTGCATTATCTATTGGAACAAGGGTGAACTTATTATAAAGGGCTACCTAGGGTTGTATGTTATAACTCAAGGCTCAAATTTCGTTTACACCAACGGCTTCTTGTTGGACTCAGTGGTTATTGTATGGGATCTTCTGCCCCAAGTGTTATGAGGGCCATTATATGACACAGAGACCCCCCTTCACCATTAATCAAATAGTGTGTTAATGACAGTGATACCTGATTGACAGTTTAATGCATGGATCCAAAATTTATTTCAACAAGATAACTGTTAATTGTTATGCTGAAAGATGTTGTGGGAGTATTTCCTCAAGTCCTAACAAATGTATGGAAGTGAAAATTCTATTGTATCTAGTGAGTTTTCAACCATAATAATAAAAGCATACATAGACAGAGTTGATGACGCTGCTGGTTACAACATGACAATAAGTCAATAAGATATGGTAAAAAGTATCATACACTGAAAGACTACACAAAAAATGAACATAAAACATTCAATAGAAAATTATTGTTGTTATTTATAATGCTTAACAAGCTTGGTTTAATTACTAGGATGTTGTATCAAGATGCATACCTGGAGGGACCACACCTTAACTGTTTTATCAAATGAAGAGCTAAAAAGGAAACCGCCTACAAAATTTAAACAAAAGGCAAACCTCTTAGGTTAATAAGTCCAGAAACATTATCTCTATTTCAGTAAAATGGAAATATATTTAAATATGAATTAGTGAAAAGAAGTAAAACAAAACAAGTGAATATGTAATAATGACATATGCAAGTTTGTAACTCAGATCCTGTGAAAAAATGGGAGAGCAAAAAACGCAGCACGCTACAAAGCATTCAAATTTTCCATGATAAATTTATCCTGAGAAAAGGGCTGGTGCACTCTGTTTTCTAGTAAAATACAGCTTAAAAAATAAAGTGTTTCCAGCACATATCGTCTCTGTGGTTATACCAAACAATCATGTTTCGTCATTTAGAATGACGACATTCCACTGAGGATGAACATTGATGATACACACATCATATAATCTTATACACCCTGCTAAATAGGAACTGCAAAGTAGATTCGTAAAGGTTGTCATGGAGGATGGACCTTCTCTAAACATTGCACACAAATTTAGGCGGTGTTCTCAAGTTTTTTTTATATATAGAGAGAGAAGAACTTAAAATGGTTTCTGTTCTTGATAATTTTGAAAAGAAAAGTAGATCAAAAAGGAAAGGAAATTTGAGAGTTTTGAGGGCTATAACCATCCTCCCAAAAATGGGCAGATCACAAAGTGAAGGGAGATTGCTTTAGTAATTTTTGGTAAATTGACCATATTGCCCTTATAAATTTATTGTTTCTTTAATTAGATGGCAGATTGTAGGGCATAACAGTAAATTTCAAGTGTTGTTTCTTGTTTCTCTCGATCTTGAGAACATAACTGCAGACATAATCCTCCTCCTTTCACCTTCCCTTCTTTCAAGTTTAAGAACACATCTTTTAATCTAGCATCCCTTCCATCCACTCAACCTTCTATTTCAACTTCTTTTATTTTCTTTAAAAATAAATTCTGAGAATACAGCCTAAGTGAAACTTTAGAAATTGATAATTAGCTAAGATGATACACACCATGCAACAAATGGCATGATAGTGCAAACATAATAATTGTCATCACTGGATTCTATCTATCTATAATCTTACCATAAATAAAAGGGACTCCAAGGAATGTGGTCTTTTCATTACATAAAAGTAAAAATAGAAGCCTACATAAATTGATTCTTGCTCACTCACCATCTAGAGACCAACATTCACAGTTTGGAGACGATCATTATTGTTACTCCACAAAATTCCTATGTATTAAAAATAAATAAAAAATAAATAGACATGACAAGGAGAGTTGGTACAATAAAACAGGATAGAAGTAATCAGTTGCATACAAATAGCCTAGGTGAAACTAGTTGTAGTCTTAATAACACAATCTAAATTAACCAAGTAACTTGTCCTTTTATTTAATTATTTTAACCAATGAGTCAATGTTAGACCATCAATGAGTAAACAACACCAACTAGAATCAAGAAGGTCACAGAGAAGAAGATATGATACCTCCAACAGCTAATCCGGATATGCAATCAAGATGACCTTTTAACTCGGTACATGCTAGGGAAGTTTTACGAAGACCCTCGACGACATCACTCTCAACCACCAAGTTTTCATGTGTTGAATCATTCATCATGCTACTTCTATCATCAACTTTATTGGTTTTCTTTGAAGACCATAACAAGTCTCCTAGGAGCAAGCAATGACATGTATTTGTGTTTGTTGATTTTTCTTCTGTACTTGCAATTATATCAAACTTCGGTTTAATAATCAATCCTCTCATGCACTTCCAAACATCAGTTACAGGCGGTCTAGTTCCCGGGTCATGACAAAGACATTTGCACAGCAACTCCTTTATCGATACATGGTCTGAACCCAATCTATTATCTAAAAAGCCTGAAACTTTATCCAACCAACCCACAAACAAGTTTTCACAATCACAAGTATTTCCATTGATAAACTCATGTATAAACCTAGACAAAAAAACGTAAGTCTCTTCAAGAAAAGACTTCCCCACTAGAAACCAAATTAATATGCAAGCTATCGACCATGCATCTGAACTATAGCCAGCTGTACAGGTCGACTTGTCAAACTCAAAACGAATACCCTGTTTCTGCACAAACTCTACTAGCAGCTCCGGGCTAGGAAATGCATGAATCTCAAAAAGAGCATTGGTGAAATCGCTTTCCAAACTTTGACTATCATCATGTGCAAACGAGACAGCCTGTGCAGTCATGTTTTGAAGTCTTTCTCCAACCATGTATACCTGATTTAACCCAATAACAATATGCCCAAAACGATCGATACAAAAGCACGACAACGAACAACACCCACAAACTAACCCATAATCATGCAATTTCATGACCGTTTCACAGAGCTCCATACCAATGATACCAAACGTAGACAAATCATCTCGTTGAGAAACAACAACATTTAACAAGCTAGTATCGCGAGCTTTATATTCACACACAAGATACAAATTATGATGATCACACCACAAGCCGTAAGCAGTAGAAATGAGAGGGTGATTCAAATTAAAAATCAAGTCCAGCTCAGATAAGGAGTCATTAACCAATTTAAACAAAAGCCACATAACTTTGGAAATGTAACTAAACTTAAAAAAGGCATCATCATCATCATCGGAAAAAGAAGCAAGTTTAAAAAGAGAAACATTAACCTTGGACTTGTGATTTTGATGTAAGACGAAAGAAGAGGTTTGGTCGGATGTTTCGATAGAAAGTTGAGGAAGAATCCGATGTTTCCAATGAAGGTAAAACTCATGAGACCATAAATTGGGAACAAAGTCTTGGGTTGTTGACGATGATGATGATTTGGGTTTGTTGGAAATAAAGGGTTTAGAGGAGGAGATGAGGCGAATTAGGTCAATGTTTTTGGGGAGAGCAGAGGGGCCTTGTGGTGGATAAAAAACAAGCTGAGTGCAACTAGGGCAGCGAATAGTGTTAGTAAAAGGTGGTTTAGGGAGGGAGACGAGACAGTGGTGGCAGGTGGAGTGGCCGCACGCGAGAACGCGTGGGATTGTTGATTCGCCATCGAAAGGTTGCAGACAAACAGGGCATTCCGCTGCTTCTTCTTCCATCTCCTCCCGCCTGCGTTCAATTGCTACTTTTTTTTTCCTCTCAAATCCTCCCTCTAGTCCCTACCTATTAAATACCTTGGTATGGGGGATCAAACCTCTAGTCCCTAACTATTTTACTGTTCTTTTTGTTTTCGTAGTGTAAGAGTAAAAAGACAAAACAAAAATGATTATTGTAATCAGATGATGGAGTAGATGCACCTTATGCCGTTGCCCACCTGTGGTTTTGACGTGAATATAGATGATGATGATGAATGGATTGTTTTTTACTTTTTCTGATACTCCGTGTATTATCTATTGGGGATTGCATTTGACTTTTCCTTTAACTTCTTGTACTCAATGACTAATGTATTTTTTTTTTACTTTTTTTTTTTTTTTTTTTTTTTTTTTTTTTTTTTTTTTTTTTTTTTTTTTTTTTTTTTTTTTTTTTTTTTTTTTTTTTTTTTTTTTTTTTTTTTTTTTTTTTTTTTTTTTTTTTTTTTTTTTTTTTTTTTTTTTTTTTTTTTTTTTTTTTTTTTTTTTTTTTTTTTTTTTTTTTTTTTTTTTTTTTTTTTTTTTTTTTTTTTTTTTTTTTTTTTTTTTTTTTTTTTTTTTTTTTTTTTTTTTTTTTTTTTTTTTTTTTTTTTTTTTTTTTTTTTTTTTTTTTTTTTTTTTTTTTTTTTTTTTTTTTTTTTTTTTTTTTTTTTTTTTTTTTTTTTTTTTTTTTTTTTTTTTTTTTTTTTTTTTTTTTTTTTTTTTTTTTTTTTTTTTTTTTTTTTTTTTTTTTTTTTTTTTTTTTTTTTTTTTTTTTTTTTTTTTTTTTTTTTTTTTTTTTTTTTTTTTTTTTTTTTTTTTTTTTTTTTTTTTTTTTTTTTTTTTTTTTTTTTTTTTTTTTTTTTTTTTTTTTTTTTTTTTTTTTTTTTTTTTTTTTTTTTTTTTTTTTTTTTTTTTTTTTTTTTTTTTTTTTTTTTTTTTTTTTTTTTTTTTTTTTTTTTTTTTTTTTTTTTTTTTTTTTTTTTTTTTTTTTTTTTTTTTTTTTTTTTTTTTTTTTTTTTTTTTTTTTTTTTTTTTTTTTTTTTTTTTTTTTTTTTTTTTTTTTTTTTTTTTTTTTTTTTTTTTTTTTTTTTTTTTTTTTTTTTTTTTTTTTTTTTTTTTTTTTTTTTTTTTTTTTTTTTTTTTTTTTTTTTTTTTTTTTTTTTTTTTTTTTTTTTTTTTTTTTTTTTTTTTTTTTTTTTTTTTTTTTTTTTTTTTTTTTTTTTTTTTTTTTTTTTTTTTTTTTTTTTTTTTTTTTTTTTTTTTTTTTTTTTTTTTTTTTTTTTTTTTTTTTTTTTTTTTTTTTTTTTTTTTTTTTTTTTTTTTTTTTTTTTTTTTTTTTTTTTTTTTTTTTTTTTTTTTTTTTTTTTTTTTTTTTTTTTTTTTTTTTTTTTTTTTTTTTTTTTTTTTTTTTTTTTTTTTTTTTTTTTTTTTTTTTTTTTTTTTTTTTTTTTTTTTTTTTTTTTTTTTTTTTTTTTTTTTTTTTTTTTTTTTTTTTTTTTTTTTTTTTTTTTTTTTTTTTTTTTTTTTTTTTTTTTTTTTTTTTTTTTTTTTTTTTTTTTTTTTTTTTTTTTTTTTTTTTTTTTTTTTTTTTTTTTTTTTTTTTTTTTTTTTTTTTTTTTTTTTTTTTTTTTTTTTTTTTTTTTTTTTTTTTTTTTTTTTTTTTTTTTTTTTTTTTTTTTTTTTTTTTTTTTTTTTTTTTTTTTTTTTTTTTTTTTTTTTTTTTTTTTTTTTTTTTTTTTTTTTTTTTTTTTTTTTTTTTTTTTTTTTTTTTTTTTTTTTTTTTTTTTTTTTTTTTTTTTTTTTTTTTTTTTTTTTTTTTTTTTTTTTTTTTTTTTTTTTTTTTTTTTTTTTTTTTTTTTTTTTTTTTTTTTTTTTTTTTTTTTTTTTTTTTTTTTTTTTTTTTTTTTTTTTTTTTTTTTTTTTTTTTTTTTTTTTTTTTTTTTTTTTTTTTTTTTTTTTTTTTTTTTTTTTTTTTTTTTTTTTTTTTTTTTTTTTTTTTTTTTTTTTTTTTTTTTTTTTTTTTTTTTTTTTTTTTTTTTTTTTTTTTTTTTTTTTTTTTTTTTTGGTCAGGGTCACGCTTTTGTTGCATTTTCGGGTCACGGGTTGCGCGGGTCGGGCCGGGTCAAGCCAAAAACCGAAAAAAGGTGAAGGAAACCCGTAACCCGCCCGCGACCCGCCTGAACCCGACCCGAACAGAACCATCACGGGCCGGGTCACGGTTCCGATTTTCATGCACTTACGGGTCGCGGGTCGGGCCGGGTTTTCACGGGTCGGGCCATTTGCACATCCCTAGACTGTTCAATCTTGTTAGGTAGTATATCAATTTATCCACATCATCTGTACATATATTATCACATGTCAATTTAAATAATAACAAATTTTTTAATTGGCTATACCAGGTAACAAGTCACATATGTAACACCCCAAGCCAAGGCTCAGAATATCACGGAAATCATATAGCACAAGGTGGGATTAATGTAGAACATGAACTAAATGCAAGTAAAGGATTCAGTGAATCCATACAATAAGATAAACAAGTACCAAAATACATAAGGAGCAAGTAATCAATGAAGTTAACACAAGAACATCAAAAGATGGCTAACGGTCCTAAGTACAATGCAAAAGAAGGCAAATGGATCCTTGATCCATATAAGTCCAAGTCCGGGTTCAACAGCAAGCAAACAATCAAACTTCTCGTCTTGGATTAACCTGATTACCTGAAAAGTGTACTAAGCATAGTCAACACAAGGTTGGTGAGTTCGTAGTAATGGTCCACAAGGAACCATAAACAATAATCATAATGTACAAGTAGAGGCTAGACGTGACTTACAGTGAGCCTCTAAGTAACACAACAATATCCATCCAACAAGATTACATAAGTACGAAAATGCGTGTAAATGAATGCTCAATGATATAAATATCAAATGCAAGTACCAAATGCATGAGTAAGTCAACATGCCTATCTTATGCGTGAACACCAGTCACCAATGCAACGATACCCTTCTGTCATCACAATGAACAAGGCTGTATCTCAAAATCATCGAGATATATATGTCTATATACTCGGAGTCAGGAACTACATCCAAAATGGGTGCATACATCTATACACCAGGATGTCGGCAATCCCCTGCCGAGGGTCATCAACAATGTATGCAATGCTTACAATCAATTGTAAATGCATCAATCATAAACCAACAATCAATATTCGACAAACATGAGCCAACAATCAATAATCGTAACGGGGCTCACTTGACAACAGGGGGACAAGGCCGCATTTCAACGGGGCACACTTGTCAACAGAGGGACAAGGCCGCATTTCAACGGGGCACACTTGTCAACAGAGGGACAAGGCCGCATTTCAACGGGGCACACTTGTCAACAGAGGGACAAGGCCGCATTTCAACGGGGCACACTTGTCAACAGAGGGACAAGGCCGCATTTCAACGGGGCACACTTGTCAACAGAGGGACAAGGCCGCATTTCAACGGGGCACACTTGTCAACAGAGGGACAAGGCCGCATTTCAACGGGGCACACTTGTCAACAGAGGGACAAGGCCGCATTTCAACGGGGCACACTTGTCAACAGAGGGACAAGGCCGCATTTCAACGGGGCACACTTGTCAACAGAGGGACAAGGCCGCATTTCAACGGGGCACACTTGTCAACAGAGGGACAAGGCCGCATTTCAACGGGGCACACTTGTCAACAGAGGGACAAGGCCGCATTTCAACGGGGCACACTTGTCAACAGAGGGACAAGGCCGCATTTCAACGGGGCACACTTGTCAACAGAGGGACAAGGCCGCATTTCAACGGGGCACACTTGTCAACAGAGGGACAAGGCCGCATTTCAACGGGGCACACTTGTCAACAGAGGGACAAGGCCGCATTTCAACGGGGCACACTTGTCAACAGAGGGACAAGGCCGCATTTCAACGGGGCACACTTGTCAACAGAGGGACAAGGCCGCATTTCAACGGGGCACACTTGTCAACAGAGGGACAAGGCCGCATTTCAACGGGGCACACTTGTCAACAGAGGGACAAGGCCGCATTTCAACGGGGCACACTTGTCAACAGAGGGACAAGGCCGCATTTCAACGGGGCACACTTGTCAACAGAGGGACAAGGCCGCATTTCAACGGGGCACACTTGTCAACAGAGGGACAAGGCCGCATTTCAACGGGGCACACTTGTCAACAGAGGGACAAGGCCGCATTTCAACGGGGCACACTTGTCAACAGAGGGACAAGGCCGCATTTCAACGGGGCACACTTGTCAACAGAGGGACAAGGCCGCATTTCAACGGGGCACACTTGTCAACAGAGGGACAAGGCCGCATTTCAACGGGGCACACTTGTCAACAGAGGGACAAGGCCGCATTTCAACGGGGCACACTTGTCAACAGAGGGACAAGGCCGCATTTCAACGGGGCACACTTGTCAACAGAGGGACAAGGCCGCATTTCAACGGGGCACACTTGTCAACAGAGGGACAAGGCCGCATTTCAACGGGGCACACTTGTCAACAGAGGGACAAGGCCGCATTTCAACGGGGCACACTTGTCAACAGAGGGACAAGGCCGCATTTCAACGGGGCACACTTGTCAACAGAGGGACAAGGCCGCATTTCAACGGGGCACACTTGTCAACAGAGGGACAAGGCCGCATTTCAACGGGGCACACTTGTCAACAGAGGGACAAGGCCGCATTTCAACGGGGCACACTTGTCAACAGAGGGACAAGGCCGCATTTCAACGGGGCACACTTGTCAACAGAGGGACAAGGCCGCATTTCAACGGGGCACACTTGTCAACAGAGGGACAAGGCCGCATTTCAACGGGGCACACTTGTCAACAGAGGGACAAGGCCGCATTTCAACGGGGCACACTTGTCAACAGAGGGACAAGGCCGCATTTCAACGGGGCACACTTGTCAACAGAGGGACAAGGCCGCATTTCAACGGGGCACACTTGTCAACAGAGGGACAAGGCCGCATTTCAACGGGGCACACTTGTCAACAGAGGGACAAGGCCGCATTTCAACGGGGCACACTTGTCAACAGAGGGACAAGGCCGCATTTCAACGGGGCACACTTGTCAACAGAGGGACAAGGCCGCATTTCAACGGGGCACACTTGTCAACAGAGGGACAAGGCCGCATTTCAACGGGGCACACTTGTCAACAGAGGGACAAGGCCGCATTTCAACGGGGCACACTTGTCAACAGAGGGACAAGGCCGCATTTCAACGGGGCACACTTGTCAACAGAGGGACAAGGCCGCATTTCAACGGGGCACACTTGTCAACAGAGGGACAAGGCCGCATTTCAACGGGGCACACTTGTCAACAGAGGGACAAGGCCGCATTTCAACGGGGCACACTTGTCAACAGAGGGACAAGGCCGCATTTCAACGGGGCACACTTGTCAACAGAGGGACAAGGCCGCATTTCAACGGGGCACACTTGTCAACAGAGGGACAAGGCCGCATTTCAACGGGGCACACTTGTCAACAGAGGGACAAGGCCGCATTTCAACGGGGCACACTTGTCAACAGAGGGACAAGGCCGCATTTCAACGGGGCACACTTGTCAACAGAGGGACAAGGCCGCATTTCAACGGGGCACACTTGTCAACAGAGGGACAAGGCCGCATTTCAACGGGGCACACTTGTCAACAGAGGGACAAGGCCGCATTTCAACGGGGCACACTTGTCAACAGAGGGACAAGGCCGCATTTCAACGGGGCACACTTGTCAACAGAGGGACAAGGCCGCATTTCAACGGGGCACACTTGTCAACAGAGGGACAAGGCCGCATTTCAACGGGGCACACTTGTCAACAGAGGGACAAGGCCGCATTTCAACGGGGCACACTTGTCAACAGAGGGACAAGGCCGCATTTCAACGGGGCACACTTGTCAACAGAGGGACAAGGCCGCATTTCAACGGGGCACACTTGTCAACAGAGGGACAAGGCCGCATTTCAACGGGGCACACTTGTCAACAGAGGGACAAGGCCGCATTTCAACGGGGCACACTTGTCAACAGAGGGACAAGGCCGCATTTCAACGGGGCACACTTGTCAACAGAGGGACAAGGCCGCATTTCAACGGGGCACACTTGTCAACAGAGGGACAAGGCCGCATTTCAACGGGGCACACTTGTCAACAGAGGGACAAGGCCGCATTTCAACGGGGCACACTTGTCAACAGAGGGACAAGGCCGCATTTCAACGGGGCACACTTGTCAACAGAGGGACAAGGCCGCATTTCAACGGGGCACACTTGTCAACAGAGGGACAAGGCCGCATTTCAACGGGGCACACTTGTCAACAGAGGGACAAGGCCGCATTTCAACGGGGCACACTTGTCAACAGAGGGACAAGGCCGCATTTCAACGGGGCACACTTGTCAACAGAGGGACAAGGCCGCATTTCAACGGGGCACACTTGTCAACAGAGGGACAAGGCCGCATTTCAACGGGGCACACTTGTCAACAGAGGGACAAGGCCGCATTTCAACGGGGCACACTTGTCAACAGAGGGACAAGGCCGCATTTCAACGGGGCACACTTGTCAACAGAGGGACAAGGCCGCATTTCAACGGGGCACACTTGTCAACAGAGGGACAAGGCCGCATTTCAACGGGGCACACTTGTCAACAGAGGGACAAGGCCGCATTTCAACGGGGCACACTTGTCAACAGAGGGACAAGGCCGCATTTCAACGGGGCACACTTGTCAACAGAGGGACAAGGCCGCATTTCAACGGGGCACACTTGTCAACAGAGGGACAAGGCCGCATTTCAACGGGGCACACTTGTCAACAGAGGGACAAGGCCGCATTTCAACGGGGCACACTTGTCAACAGAGGGACAAGGCCGCATTTCAACGGGGCACACTTGTCAACAGAGGGACAAGGCCGCATTTCAACGGGGCACACTTGTCAACAGAGGGACAAGGCCGCATTTCAACGGGGCACACTTGTCAACAGAGGGACAAGGCCGCATTTCAACGGGGCACACTTGTCAACAGAGGGACAAGGCCGCATTTCAACGGGGCACACTTGTCAACAGAGGGACAAGGCCGCATTTCAACGGGGCACACTTGTCAACAGAGGGACAAGGCCTCATTTACGCCTCTGTGGCCTCTTGAATCGTCAAAAACGGACTTACGGTTTAAAAGTTATTGACGTTTGAAAAATGACTTTCCTGCAGTAAATCGCGGCGCGAGATTTTGACTTCACGGCGCGATATATTGACCTTGCGGCGCGATATTTTGGTATCGCGGCGCGATATTTTGACCTGAACGAGATTTCCCAAGTTTATGCAAGACTCGCGACGCGAGACACCACCCTCGCGACGCGATTAAGCTTCAGAATGCAGAAAAACGCGTTTTAGACCTCAAATCGACCCACCAAACGTCAAAATCAAAGCTTCTAACTTTAACACAACATATTTCAAGTATAAACAAGTGTAAAAATCAACTCTTAAACAAAACCCACTTCCTAAATCTCAAGATCTAACCGAAAACCCGTTTTTAAGCAAAAACAACCATTTTACACTCGAATCGATCACAAATCGCTTAGATCTATAACAAGGAATTATTCTACTAGTTAAAGAGAACATTTTGAGCTATAGAACACTTACCAATTCATCCTACAAGCATGAAATCCGAAATTGGAGCTAGGAGGAGGATGAACACTTTTATAACCCAAAAATCCTGAAGTTTTGCAAGAGATTATTATTATACAATGATTAATTAACAATTTGATGTTACCAAACGCTTAATTTTCGGATCCAAGAAGAAAGAGGAAGAAAATGGTGTTTGTGTGTGTGTTCTTGTGTTTAGAGAGAAAAGAGAGAGTGTGTTTTTGTGTGTGAAGAGATAAGGGAGAAATGAGAGGTGGGGAGGGGTTTTGTTCCCCTTTTGCACCCTCGCGACTAGCTCCGGTTTCTCCCTATAAATGATTCGTTTACTTAAAACTTTTGACTCGAGACCCGTTCAATTATTTCATCGACAAGATCAAACATATTTTAAAATTACGCTTCTAATGACTATTCACATGCTTACCTTTTCATTACACTAAATTGTAAGCATCGATTAGCACGACTAATAAACTCGACTAGCGCATAAGTCCCAAATTGCACGACAATTGATCTATATGTACACATTGCACTTAAATGAACCCCAAAAGACTTAAATTTATATTACTAACTAAATTGTTAGCCAAATGGCACAAATAGTCAACGGGTCAAAATTCACGGATGTTCACATATTACGCAACCATGTACAATTTTGAAAAGTTTGTTGGTGATACAAAGCAATAATCCAGTTCGATGGGCAACCATGTACAAAAAGAAAAGTACATTGGTCATTGAGTGATTAATCCCTAATTAATATTAATACTATCTCTTGTTGGGTCGAAAATCGACCAAGTATAATTTGTTCAGAAATAGTTGAAGTTCAGTGAAGATACTTGTACAGAATTCTGAACCACTTCAGAATTAGTTCACTGAAGCTTCACTTCAGTTCAGATCAACACAAACTGAAAGCATTCATTCTGAAGTCGAAGACTGAAGAAAGAGAATCATCTCAGAAGCAGAGCCCAGAGAAGATTCTACCAGATCAAAGACTGAAGCATCTCAGTGTAAAGTACTTACAACACTTTACACTGATTACGAGGAAGCCTTTTTTACTTTACCAACCTTTACCCGGTTAATAGCTTTATCTATTTAAAGGTACAAGGTTGAGTAAAAGGTTGGGAATAAAGTGTGAAATGTCACATCAAATGACTTTCACACTTAACCTTAAAAGTACGCATGTTAAGGAATTGACTTTAATTCCTTAAATGTTCCCAACCATATTTGTACGGCCTGGTCCACATCAGCATGAACCTTGCCTATAAATATAAGGCTTCTCACAACTTGCAAAGTGCTTGAAACTTTGGCATTGCAACTTGTGAGATATACTCTAAGTAATTCTTACGAGTATTTCCAAGTTATTAGATCACTTGTATTTCAAGGTTGTTTAGATATTACACTTTGTGTTTATCTTTGTTCCGCATCAACCTTTGTATTTTATTTAACATAATTAATAAAATACATTTGAAAAGTACATTGTGTCTCAATGCTACATACTTGATTATATATATTATATATATATATATTATATATATATATTATAATATAAGTGATTATTATATAACTACTTGAATATATTGTGCAATTTAAATATATACTAGTAAAATAATTAAGCATTATAGGTATGTAAATTAGGGGGTATATTATACATATATATATATATATATATATATATATATATATATATATATATATATATATATATATATATATATATATATATATATATATATATATATATATATATATATATATATATATATATATATATATATATATATATATATATATATATATATATATATATATATATATATATATATATATATATATATATATATATATATATATATATATATATATATATATATATATATATATATATATATATATATATATATATATATATATATATATATATATATATATATATATATATATATATATATATATATATATATATATATATATATATATATATATATATATATATATATATATATATATATATATATATATATATATATATATATATATATATATATATATATATATATATATATATATATATATATATATATATATATATATATATATATATATATATATATATATATATATATATATATATATATATATATATATATATATATATATATATATATATATATATATATATATATATATATATATATATATATATATATATATATATATATATATATATATATATATATATATATATATATATATATATATATATATATATATATATATATATATATATATATATATATATATATATATATATATATATATATATATATATATATATATATATATATATATATATATATATATATATATATATATATATATATATATATATATATATATATATATATATATATATATATATATATATATATATATATATATATATATATATATATATATATATATATATGTTTATATCAATAAATCAAATACATTGAAAAGTATATCGTGTTTCAATGCTACATACTTGAATTATATATATTACTTATATAGTTTCAGCACTTATTGTTTCCTGCTTTTACTTTCAGTATTTACTTTATTGTTTAATCCATAACTGGTCTATTTCCAGAATAGAATTGCTGTAAACCATCTAATTTGGGACTTACATCTATATATCTCGCTATCTTCGACCCCTCGTGTGGCATATCTTCTTGCTCACTACCTCAGTTTTTTGCTTACGTGTCATGACCGCATCAACTTGCGTTGTGAGATTGACACATGATATGCTACATCTACATAATAGTGTAGGCTTTCAACTAAAAATAAAAAATTATGTTCAAAGTGGGATTTGAACCGCATCTCCTCCATAATAATAGCACAACCACTCTTCCACTTGATCTAACTAAATGGTTGATAAATTTTGGGCAAGCCAACATACTTATTCTTTTAATCCGCAGGAGATATCAATTAATTTCATTCAACCCCTTTTCAAGTCTCGCTGCATGTATTCATTCAAATCATATTCACTCACTATTAATTGTTCTTAAATCACAGACACCGACTTTCATTTTCATTATTGTTATTATCGTTATAATCGTATGGTTTTTGAAACAACAGCTTCATTCTTTTATTGAATCCAAGGTTTTCGATAAAATGCCTAAGGTTTTTTTTTACAACTTTATGTTGATGAACTCAAGGTGTTGGATGAAATATAGGTCATTTCAAGCTGACTTCACATATGGTCCAGGTTTAATCCAATGTTCGTCTGAAACAGTTGTTTTTTTTGTTGTTTTGGTTGCTATTATTCAGTCTGCTTCAATCATATGAGTTAAATAAACAATCTGCGACTAATTGCATCTTCCTCTTCATTGATAAAGTATCTCGTGCCTTGATATAACGTAAATGTTGAGTGGTGGAAGTGTATATATACTCCCGACCTTGAATTTTGGTTGCTATTATTCAGTCTGCTTCAATCATATGAGTTAAATAAACAATCTGCGACTAATTGCATCTTCCTCTTCATTGATAAAGTATCTCGTGCCTTGATATAACGTAAATATTGAGTGGTGGAAGTGTATTCTCCCGATCAAACCATGTAAGTGCTTTTTCTAGCTCAAAGAATTATCCCCTTTCCTACCATTTGATTGACCTTGAATTTTATTCTAGACGGATTATATAGTTGAATGAAATTATGCCTTAAATTTCATCGAGATGATTTTTTTTTTATTTTTCTCACGGGACCGATCATACTATGTTGAGATGCTTGCTTTTATATTCTTATAGGACCAATGATAGTATGTTATAAACTAACCGAACTGAAAAAGATAAAACGAAAACTCTTAAATCCATGTTTGCAGGTGACCAAGGTTTATCTTCTTTTTTTTCATCCATACCATCTATTAGTTTACATGGATAGTATAATATGCATATGGGGGTTGAGTTTAGATCCAAATAAGTTTTTTTTTTTATTTGCATGTTTGGCAAGTTATAGTTGATACATAAGCTTAGCACATATAATGTCTACCTTTGATGTGTGGTCAATTGAGAGTTTATGTATGTGTAGTACATTAGTTCCATAGTCACCGTAAACTAACCTTTTAGGCATTTTAAATATGAAGATGTTCTATATCTATAGTAGCACGTAAAGAAAAGCTTGCAGGATTGTTGCTAAATTTTCTTATATCTATATCATGTTTATCATTTGGTTGGTTTGTCATATATTATTACAAATAGGCACTATTTTATACATTATCGATTTAGGGATGGTTTATCACTTTATTGAAGTTTTCTTCTCCTTTTAACATTTTCAGGAAAAAGATAAGCAACCTAAAAATCATTCAAGACCATCTATGTTCATTTAAGTCATGTGAATACATTCCCATAAATTCTCAATTGGCTACACAACCATTTTCTTCAAATATATTTGTCTTTTAGTCTAGAGTTGGTGATATTTGTCTACTTTTCAGCAGTCTTATAATAGTTGCTCCTTTAACTTTGTTATTTTTGTACACTATATGCCGTGTTTAACACGGGTTTCACAAAGAATCGGCGATAAATAAGATAGTTCGTGCAAATCACCTAGTATGTTATAGTACTGTAAGAATCTTGATTTTAGGTGGCAATGGTTAAGAGTAGACACGTGACTGAAAGTAGTGAAATTTCTAAATTATTCACTGTAAAGTTTTCATTATAATGATTATTGTTTGCGTAAATGTATCGTATATATAGAGGAATCTATTTTAAAAATGTTTTTTTTATATATTTTTTATTTATTAATCTATCTTACTTTTATTCTAAATAATATATTAATTATATATAGGGTTAAGTGCACGGAAATGTAATCAACTAAGGCCGAAAAGTTATTGTATACATGAACTTACAAAAGGTTTATTGTATACATGAACCCTGCAAATTTTCTATTGTATAACGAAACCGGCTAATGTTTGATGTGGGCCCGGTTTTGATGACACGTTGCCTATAAAAATCCAGATTTCCCCCCTTTTTCCACATAATATTTTTCCCTCCCCTTTTTTTCCCGCCCTTCTTTCTTTCTCCCTCTTTCTCCCGCTCTGAAGCTTCACCCATCACCACCATGGCATCTTCTTCGTCATCATCGGCTGCTACAAATCGAGGAGATAGATATATACTTTGTCATTGTGGACAAAAGATGAAACTCATGACATCTTGGACCAACAGAAACCCGGGGAGGCGTTTTGTTCGATGCCCTAATGTAAGAGTTCGATTTTTTGCCCGGTTTCATCATATAAAGGTTGGTTTCGTATATTGTCATCATGTTGTTTATTTCAGGTTAAAACCCGGTACTGTACCACCTTCAGATTCATTGACGATGAGCTTCCTAGTGAGTACTACAAAGATTTATTGTTTGATCTTCACTCACAGAATCGTATGAAGGTGGAAGCTGTTTTGATGGAAGAGGAGGAGGTGTCTTCAGTGAAATCAACGTTTGGTTGCTTTGAAAGATTTGTGTATGTTTGTACCGGATTTATGGCCATGTTTTTCCTTGTCCTAGCTTTTGTTTTGATGAACTAATGGTCATGTTAAATTGTCAAAGTAATATGCATGTATTTTAGTTACTTTTGTGTTTTAATGGGCTTTGATTAAATAATTGATGGTATCTGTTTGTTTGATTGATTTATAAGTTTGCCAATAGTGTTTGATTGTGTTTTGAATGCAATATAATGGCAGCAGTTTAAGCAATCAAAGAGAAAATACTTACATAAATAAAGGCAAAAGACATGTAAATAAGCTAATAACTGCAACTGCATTACATATCATGGCTTCATCAAACCATGACATACAAAAGATTAGTGTTGTCACATGTTAGGTACATAAAACCCAACAATTAAGTGTTTTTGTTACCTGCACATATGCAGAAGTACAAGGCAGTTTGTTACAAGATACACAAAAGAGAAGTTACACAAAATGGTAACAAACTGCCCAAACCATCCATCTACACCTACATATTACAGTACAAAGTTACATCAACCAAAGTTACATAATTTAGAACCAAATTACGATATACTAATAACATCATCTTCTGTGAGTCCAGGGCGATCATCATTCTCCTTCCTGCACAGTTTCTTCTCTGTTGGAGCACATTAAGTGCATCAAATTAGTGTTGGATCGATTATAACATAGAAATCATAGTCACTTTCATCTCACTTTCGTCTTATCAAAGAATCAAAGCCAAGTTCTAGCATTTTTTACCCAATTAGGTCAAATTTGGGTTTGAGCTCAAGGAGACGTTTTGGTAAGTTAAATTCATCCCATTTACTTCTATTTATGCTTTTTCTTATGTTTCTAGTCGTTTTTATGGGATTCCAAGACTTGAAATGGTAAAAATGGAAATTAGGGTTAGGGTTAGGGTTTGAAGGATTTGTGGACGATTATGATGTTTTGGTCGAATTTGTGGGTTGGGTTATGTGTATTTATGGTTAATAATGTTTGATTATACTTCAAATTGGGTTAAAAGTCTTTACAAATCGTTTTGGTATGGTTTGGGTCGAAATTGGGGGTTTGGGTTCTTATTTTCTGCACTTGTTGCTGCTGGTGGTGTTGCTGCCCAGTATGGGGCGTAACCTACGCCCCTTAGGGCCGTAGGTTACGCCAGGTCTATTTTGCTTGGGCGTAGGTTACGCCAGTGAGGGCCGTAGCTTACGCCTATCCCTATCTTCAATTTTGACCTTACGCCAAAATCTAACTGTTTACGCCAACCTTTACGCCAAAAGTGAACTTTCTAGAGGGCCGTAGCTTACGCCCATTTGGGCCGTAAGCTACGCCCGTTGTATTTTTGCCCACCGTAACTTACGCCCCTGAAGGCCGTAAGTTACGGCCTTTGTTTTCTGGAATTCCCCTTGTTTGACCTAGTTTGACTTTCTGGATCTTTTTACGCGCCGAGTCTTAACCTAATTCACTTCTTATGTTATATAACATTGATTAAGAGTCATAGAAGTCATTTAACGTCGAGAAACATTTTGAAAACCTAATTAGGGTTTTGTCGAGAATTGTTAAGTTACGTATAAGTGTTTATGTATGTTGATGTGAATGTATATGATCGATATTTAGGTGTTGGACGTGAAGTGAACCTTGTACGGCAATAACTTGACATTATATCAATTTAGCTTTCATAACCAATCGAGGTGAGTTTCGTATCTCCCTACTCGCTTGAGATTCGGGCTGAAAAGTGTAAAACTGGTGTGTTTACTTACATTGTTGATTGATTTATTGATTGGTTGACTTGATTATTGGATTGATGTGACAGTTCATTTCGTTTGATTGATTTGGGTTATGTCTCCGTTAATTATTACATATATATATATATTAGGATAGACGTACATACATGGAAGTCGGTTATGCCTTCATTGGGTTTTAGATGTGGTGGGAAGGCTGCGGGTGACCCTATATATAAGCATCTGGACTTGAAGAAAGTAGAATCCTCTGAAGTATATGTACGTATAGTTGGTTTAAATTGTGAATAGTGGTTTATGATTGATGAATGTTGATAGTAGGCTTATGGTTGATGAATGTTGATAGTTGGCTTATGTTTGAGGAATATTGATTGTTGGCACAGGTTCATCGTATATTGATTGATGGCACAGGTGCATCGTATATTGATTGTTGGTTTATGATTTATGCATTTACATTTGATTGTAAGCATTGCATACATCGTTGATGAGCCCTCGACAGGGGATTGCCGACATCCTGGTGCATAGATGTATGCACCCATTTTGGATGTAGAACGTGACCCCGAGTATATAGACATATATATCTCGATGATTTTGAGATACAGCCTTGTTCATTGTGATGACAGAAGGGTATCGTTGCATAGGTGACGGAGTTCACGCATAGGATAGGCATGTTGGCTTATTCATGCATTTGGCACTTACATTGATTCATATATCATTTGTGCATTCTCATTACACATTTACTAGTCTTGTGTAATCTTGTTGTTGGACGATATTGTGTTGCTTAGAGGCTCGCTGTAAGTCATGTCTAGCCTCTACTCGTATATTGTGATATTGACGGTGGTTCTTTATGGACCATTGCTACGAACTCACCAACCTTGTGTTGACTATGCTTAGTACACTTTTCAGGTAATCAGGTTCTCCCAGGGCGTGGAGTTTAGTTGCCTTGCTTGCTGTGAACCCGGACTATGGACTTTATGGATCAAGGATTCATTGGCCTCCCTTTTGCATTATACTTAGGATCGTTTGCCATCTTTGGATGTTATCTTGTTAACTTTGATGGTTATTTGCTCCTGGTGTATTTTGTTACTTGTTTCGTTTTGTATTGGATTCACCGAATCTTTAATTGCATTTAGTTCTTGTTCTATTGTAATTCCACCTTGCGCTATATGATTTCCGTGATATTTCGAGCCTCGGCTTGGGGTGTTACAGAATGGTGGC
>CM067169.1:111101428-111157140 GCA_034093135.1 Erigeron breviscapus | reverse complement strand
GGTGGTTCGTCTACGGTCGGCATAGCTCTTTTGGCGATCTTGAGCCGCCTTCAGCCGTGCCCTAATTTCAACAATTTGATCAGTAGTCTTCTGAACTAGTCCATATTTAAATAAACGACGTTCTCCAGCATCAAGCCAACAGACAGGAGATCTACACTTTCGTCCATATAAAGCCTCATAAGGCGCGCATTTGATGCTAGTGTGATAGCTGTTGTTATATGAAAATTCAGCTAACGGCAAAAAGGTATCCCAACTACCCTTGAAGTCAATGACACATGCCCGAAGCATGTCCTCTAAAGTCTGGATGGTACGTTCACTTTGTCCGTCAGTCTGTGGATGGTAAGCCGTACTCAGGTGCGCAATTGAGTGCCTAGGGCGTCTTGAAAATATCGCCATGATTGTGAAGTGAAACGGCCATCACGGTCAGAGATAATAGACAAAGGAACGCCATGAAGAGATACAATCCTTTCAATGTATAATTGAGACAATTTCCTTATCTTCCAACTCTCTCGGATTGGAATGAAATGAGCAGACTTCGTCAAGCGGTCGACAATGACCCAAATAGTATCGTATCCTTTCAGGGTTCGAGGCAGTTTAGTAATAAAGTCCATAGTAATCTGGTTCCCATTTCCAGTCAGGAATTTGGGGTTGTTGGAGCAGCCCAGAAGGCTTTTGGTGCTCCGCCTTGACCATTGAACAATTTAGACACCTTGAGACATAAGTGGCGATATCTCTTTTCATACCAGGCCACCAATAAAAGTCCTTTAGTCCATGGTACATTTTGTCAGCACCAGGATGGATTGAATACTTAGATCGATGACTCTCGTTCATCAAGAGTTCTCTAAGTCCATTATATTTGGGAATCCACACCCTGCCCTTAACATGTCGGATTCCATCGCCATCCAATTCAAACAAACGCTCAGCATTCCACAATGCCTCTTTCTCGATACGTCCTGGCTGTAGGGCTTCATTATCCCTTAATGACGAGCCAAGATAAGAACTTGCTCTTGTTATGACAGATAGTGAAATTCTATCTTTTCGACTTAGCGCGTCAGCAACAACATTTGCTTTACCGGATGATATTTGAGTTCACAATCATAATCACTGAGTAATTCTACCCATCGTCGTTGTCGCATATTCAGCATTTTCTGATCGAAGATATGCTGAAGGCTTTTGTGATCCGTGAATACAGTACACTTGGTACCATACAGATAATGTCTCCAAATTTTCAATGCAAAGACAACCGCTCCGAGTTCTAGATCGTGGGTTGTATAGTTCTTTTCGTGGATTTTGAGCTGTCTAGAAGCGTAAGCAATGACCTTACCTTCCTGCATAAGTACACATCCCATGCCCTGATGTGAGGCGTCACAGTATACCACGAAATTTTCAATGCCATTCGGTAATGCTAGAATAGGAGCATTACACAGCCTGTCCTTTAACGTCTGAAATGCCTTTTCTTGGGCATCCTGCCAAATAAACTCCTTAGTCTTCTGAGTTAATAAAGTCAAAGGTTGAGCAACCTTAGAGAAATTCTCAATGAATCTCCTGTAATAGCCAGCCAGTCCAAGAAATTGACGAATTTCTGTCGGAGTCTTAGGGGCTTCCCACTTCTTTATCGCCTCGACCTTAGATGGATCTACATGGATTCCATCCGCATTCACCACATGACCCAAGAAGTGTACTTCCCTAATCCAGAATTCACATTTTGAGAACTTTGCGTACAGTTCTTGATCCTTGAGCAGTTGCAGAATGGTTCTCAGATGACCTTCATGTTCGTCTTTATTCCTTGATTATATCAGTATGTCGTCAATGAATACAATGACAAACTTGTCCAGATACGGTCGACATACTCGATTCATTAAGTCCATAAACACAGCAGGTGCATTGGTTAAGCCAAACGGCATAACCAAAAACTCATAATGTCCGTAACGAGTTCTGAAGGCTGTTTTAGGAATGTCCGTCTCTCTGACTCTGAGTTGATGATACCCAGATCTGAGATCAATCTTGGAAAAGTGTGATGCACCTTCCAATTGGTCAACAAGTCGTCAATACGAGGTAAAGGGTACCTGTTCTTGACAGTCAACTTGTTCAATTCTCTATAGTCAATACACATGCGCATAGAGCCGTCTTTCTTCTTGACAAATAGGATTGGAGCTCCCCACGGTGATGAACTTGGACGAATAGTCCTTTAGCTAACAACTCTTGAAGTTGTTCGGACAATTCTTGCATTTCTGACGGCGCAAGGCGATAGGGTGCCTTGGCCACAGGTGCAGCTCCAGGGACTAAGTCTATTCCAAACTCAACTGGTCTGTGAGGTGGAAGTCCCGTCAAATCTTCAGGAAATACTTCTGGAAAATCCTTGACTACAGGAATGTCTTGAATGTCTTTACTCTTTGGCTTCCTTTCAACAACTAGTGCCAAGAAGGCAGGGTATTCTTTTTGTAAATATTTATTCGCCTTTATCGCCGACACTAAAATCAATTCCTTCCCTGACTTGTCTCCTTGCACTATTAGGGTTTCGTTATTCTGAAGGGGTATTCTAACAATCTTCTCGTAACACATTATTTCGGCTCTAACCTTAGATAACCAGTCCATACCAACAATTACATCAAAACTACTGAGTTCTATGGGAATTAGATCAATTTTAAAGGTTTCTCCAGATAGTGTCAAATTGCAATCTACTAAATGATCTCTAGCAATATACTTTTGACCGTTTGCATATTCGACAATATAAGTGTCTTTCATGGGGATAGCCACTATACCAAATCGGGACTTAAATTCTAAGGATATAAAGCTTTTATCAGCACCAGAGTCGAATAACACAAAAACATAATGATTATTGAGTATGAATGTACCTATCACAACGTTGGGATCACGTCGTGCATCAGCAGCATCCAAAGCAAAAACTCGGCCTCTACCTCGTCCATCTTGATTCCTTGCTTGATTATTCCCCGCATGGTTCCTTACTGGAACTATTGCATTGTTGTTCGGGTTCAGATTGAGTCTTGGACATGCAGGTCGCAGATGGGTTTCGCTCCCACATTCGTAGCATTGACTTGGTGCCTTGTCCCTACAAAACTTTTCCAGATGTCCCGCCCTTTTACAACGGCGACAAGTAGGACAATTTCCACTGTGATGGAGATTACACCTATTACACCTAGGATCTGCGCCAGTGTACCTCGTGACGTCCTGAGTAACTACCGCAAAGTTTCTGGCAGTCTTAAACCTCTTGCCATTTCCACCGCCACCATATCCACTACCAGAGGCATGATCACTTCTTCTCTTGACCACTTCAGTTCCAACAGAAGAACCAGTGGTTCTTTTCAAGTCTATTACCATCCGGTTGGTTGCACTAACTGCCGCTTGAAGAGTCAAAGGATTAAAAGCGGCTACCAATCTTCGGACATCAGGTGACAAGCCATAACAGTATCTCTCGATCAATTTCTCCTCCGTATCTACCATTCGAGGAACTAGTCTAGCCAACTCATGAAAACGAGTTGTGTATTTCTCATTGTCTAGTCCAAACATACTATGATTCCAGAATTCGCCTTCCATTTTCTGTACTTCCTCACGAGGACAGTACTTTTCCATGAGCATCCTTTTAAAGTTCAACCAAGGTATGCTATATGTCGGCTCTCGGCCACGAGTCCTTATCTGTTCGTTCCACCATGACAGAGCGTGCTTTTGAAATTGAGCGGAAGCATATTCCACTTTGTGCTCTTCGGCACAACGGCTGATATGGAGCACTGCCTCAATGCTTTCCAGCCAGTTGATTAGACCTACCGGACCCTCGGTACCATTAAATTCTTTTGGTTTACAATAAGTGAAGGTCTTGTAGTCAGTCCCGTGCAGATGCACTCGAGGAATAACCTGTTCAGCAGTAGGCTCGACATTGTTACTGTTGTCAGCATGATGGTTATTATTGGCGTTCATGCTTGCCGTAATCTGTGCGACTAAAGTAGGCATAGCAGCCAACAACTGTTGTGTTACAAATGCTGCCATATTATTATCCCCACCAGTATTTGGGGTAGGTCCAGGACCAGTGTTCACCTGGACAGTAGCAGCTTCCGGTCCTTGCTGAATCACAGGTTCTTCCTGTTCAGCTTCATTATTCAAAGGAGTGGATCGAGTAACTCTCTTTGGTGCAGTTTTCTTGACTGGAGCCTTTTTCTGAACTTGCTTTTCGTCTTAGGAGCCATAAGTCTAAGATATGAACAAAAATGTCATTTAGAGATTTCCTTGATAGGTTAAATAGAAAGTAGCTTTGCAAGACAGATGACAGTACAATGCAAGTCACAATTTGTTGACTTGTATGAATTCATGTACTAGACAAGACAAGAAAAATATGGAAAAATCATATTTCTAGAGCTAAGAATAAGCAGTTGACATAGTCTGAACAAGTAAGTAAGCCAAAAGACAATCGTATTTCATTGATGTTCAAAATTTTACATAGTCAGGTATGTACAGTCCAAAAACATGTGGGAAACTTCATCCACAACGATAGACTACATAGTCGGAGCAATACGATCTAAAGACACGTGGGAAATACATCCACCAAAAAGATAGACTACAACTCAAAGTACAGAAGTACGAGTTGTTATAAGTTCTAGGCTTACAATACAGAAAGACATATTACAAAATTACATCTTGCAAATAACAACGACCAGCAAAGCCACCACCAAAACCACCACCACAGACAGTATCCAGATCAACCTCCCAATAGTTTCCTTCCCCTCTCTAGCAACAGTCAACGCCTCCGCCGCCTGATGATAAGCTCCAGTCAACGCCTGAGCTTGATTCTCTATTTTCTCCCTTGTACAGATGAGGGAATTGTTCATCCTTGACAATTGTCGGCGATAATATTCCGACCTATCAGCTGCAGATACAACTGGCATAACGGCACTTGGATTGTAGACAGGCACTCTGGAGGGACCCGCATATGGATCTCCCTGAAAGAATGAAAGACCAAGTCCACTGTTGCCCTGAACTGGTGCAGAAGGACCAGGAGCATAAGGGTCTCTAGGAGCATAAGGCAAATGAGTTCCCTCGGTAGTCCTCCCCTGATATGGAGATACCGGTGTTACAGATGATTGAACATGGATAGACACATGTTCGCCTCCAGACTCACTGGAAGATGACACAAGATTGATAGGGCGTGATTCATTGCCCGATTCCTCCATTGGTTCCTCTTCATAAGAGTCAGGAACACAAGGAATGGAGTTTGCTATGACAGGAACTGGAGGTGTACAAGGTACAACAGCATTTGAGCTAACTCCATCCGACATGAGTAGTCTGAAAAGATAGTCAAAGAATCCATATAAGTCAAATGGATAAGGCAGTACGTCTCAAATGGATGATACAGTACGCAATTTGAGTTTTAAAGAAATCTTTGTCTAGATTACACACATTTGGTTTGGGTTTCTATTACCAACATATTTGAAATGCTTATATATAGGGTCACCCGCAGCCTTCCCACCACATTTTAAATATGCTGTTAATATACTCCAAACTATCACGTATATAAACCTTATGCACACACATACGATTTGAGTTTCTATTCCTAACATACCTTCAATGTTTATATATAGGGTCACCCGCAGCCTTCCCACCACATCTACAGTATGTTGTGAATATAGCTCAAACTATAACGTATATACAAAATCTAAGATATTTATTTCGAGCCTTATATTATTTTACATAATCGGGACGTAGTTGATCAGGTTAGGTCTAATTATAGACAAATAATATAACTCTTGAAATAAGTATCCTAAACCTAAATAGACTTAGATTCCCTTTTGAAACGAAATGGCTATAGATTGAGTTTTTCCAGCGGAAAAAACTCGGTATTAACTATAACCTTAGTCTCTGATACCAATTTTTGTCACACCCCGTTGTAGCGGAAATACAGGGTTAACAAAGAATTTTGTACTAATCAGAAGGTTAATAGAGATTACATCCATTTATGCCAATACAAGTCAATACAAGTACAATCGTTCAAAGTGTTGACCCCAAAATACGGATACAAGTCATCCTCATTTGGAACTGGGCCCACTGAATACAAGTTTAATAAATTGGACAGTCAAATACAACTAAAGCCAAAAGCATGAGAGTCCTCAATGTTTGATGCTAATTGTACGTCCAAAGTCAAAAGATTTGGCCCTATAATGCCAAAGACGATTCCAAGACTTACTGATGGTCACCTGAAAAGCATGAAATTTGAGAGGATCAACTATCGAAATAGTTGGTGAGTTTACAGTGTGTTTGACTAAAAGATCAATCGTCGTTTGTTGTAGTTATTTAAGACAAGACAGTCCAGACCAAAGTCCGACAATAAGACAATTTCCCTCGCACAGGTCTCCCGTCTATAATGGGGTGCGGACCAGTATACCTCGCACAGGTCTCCCGTCTATAATGGGGTGCGGACCAGTATACCTCGCACAGGTCTCCCGTCTATAATGGGGTGCGGACCAGTATACCTCGCACAGGTCTCCCGTCTATAATGGGGTGCGGACCAGTATACCTCGCACAGGTCTCCCGTCTATAATGGGGTGCGGACCAGTATACCTCGCACAGGTCTCCCGTCTATAATGGGGTGCGGACCAGTATACCTCGCACAGGTCTCCCGTCTATAATGGGGTGCGGACCAGTATACCTCGCACAGGTCTCCCGTCTATAATGGGGTGCGGACCAGTATACCTCGCACAGGTCTCCCGTCTATAATGGGGTGCGGACCAGTATACCTCGCACAGGTCTCCCGTCTATAATGGGGTGCGGACCAGTATACCTCGCACAGGTCTCCCGTCTATAATGGGGTGCGGACCAGTATACCTCGCACAGGTCTCCCGTCTATAATGGGGTGCGGACCAGTATACCTCGCACAGGTCTCCCGTCTATAATGGGGTGCGGACCAGTATACCTCGCACAGGTCTCCCGTCTATAATGGGGTGCGGACCAGTATACCTCGCACAGGTCTCCCGTCTATAATGGGGTGCGGACCAGTATACCTCGCACAGGTCTCCCGTCTATAATGGGGTGCGGACCAGTATACCTCGCACAGGTCTCCCGTCTATAATGGGGTGCGGACCAGTATACCTCGCACAGGTCTCCCGTCTATAATGGGGTGCGGACCAGTATACCTCGCACAGGTCTCCCGTCTATAATGGGGTGCGGACCAGTATACCTCGCACAGGTCTCCCGTCTATAATGGGGTGCGGACCAGTATACCTCGCACAGGTCTCCCGTCTATAATGGGGTGCGGACCAGTATACCTCGCACAGGTCTCCCGTCTATAATGGGGTGCGGACCAGTATACCTCGCACAGGTCTCCCGTCTATAATGGGGTGCGGACCAGTATACCTCGCACAGGTCTCCCGTCTATAATGGGGTGCGGACCAGTATACCTCGCACAGGTCTCCCGTCTATAATGGGGTGCGGACCAGTATACCTCGCACAGGTCTCCCGTCTATAATGGGGTGCGGACCAGTATACCTCGCACAGGTCTCCCGTCTATAATGGGGTGCGGACCAGTATACCTCGCACAGGTCTCCCGTCTATAATGGGGTGCGGACCAGTATACCTCGCACAGGTCTCCCGTCTATAATGGGGTGCGGACCAGTATACCTCGCACAGGTCTCCCGTCTATAATGGGGTGCGGACCAGACAAAGACAGTCAGGAACTAAGTCTGACAAGACAACCATTAGAATTTCATAATGGTGATAACTACGTGAAGGGGGGATCATTTTAGTTTGTCAAACACAAGGAACAGTTCAGTCAGCCGACAACATGGCAAGTCAAAGTCATTTAGTTCAATATTTCATAAGACAGGTATACACATTTTCAGACAGCCGTCAACATGGCAAGACATAAGACAAATGATTTAATTTACCAAATCTCATGGCATAGACAAAGACAAATCATTTATAAAGTAATCGTGTATACAGTACATGCTTTTCAGGCCCAAAGTAAAAGGAAAAAGGGCGCCATAAACTCACCTTAGCGATAACAGAGCTAAAAGTATGAGCAGTCAGAGAATAAGAGCAGTCTAGTCTCCACGTCTATCCAAAACCTAGGATATGAGCACGAATGGTGAGGATCAAATCTCACGACGACAAGTATCCTACGTACCACTACTTAGCTATCAATCCTAGAATGCCTTTACCGAGAACGTGTTTCAAACTTTCATTTTATCAACTAAAGTAAATAAAATTATTTGGACTTACGGATTTACAAGTTATTAACGTTTAAAAATTTACGCGCAAAAATTTTCCTAGAAGGTATCCACTGCGCCGCAGTGAGCCAGAACCTTGCTCACTGCGCCGCAGTGGGCTAAATCGAACCAGGGACCAGTACAATGGCAATGCGCCGCAGTGGGCTAAGCCCATGCCACTGCGCCGCAGTGGCCTCATTCTGCAGCCAGCACCAGCAGGTGCAATATGCAGGAAAGCCAAACCGTTTTTCAACTCAAATCCTTTCATTATAACAAGTATAAACATGATCTATAGGTCTGGAAACAACTCTTTTCGTCAACCATTTCACCAATTTAACCATTTTGATTTCAAATACCAAATTCTAAATCAACATTTCCTTTAATTGCCAAAACCCTAATTTCATACCACTTTCATAGGCTTCTAATTCGAATTATATAACTGAAATAAACCCTTTAAATGAATTTAAATCAATTCAAAAGTTTGAGCAATGGTTTACTTACCAAAATTTGATGTTCTTGAGGTAAAGATGAAGATGGTGATGATAATGATGCCTTGAATACTTGTTAAATGATTTCTTCTTTTTCCCAAAATCAGATTTGATTATGCTATGAGATTGAGAGAGTTTGATTTTTGAGAGTGTTGGTGATATGTGTTTCTTGTGGGTGTGGGTCGACAGAACAAAGAAAGAAAAGGGTGATGGGGGTGTTTGGTGTTTCCCTCCCTGCCTTTCAATTCCAATTCGGCCCATGTGGCCAAATATTAGATATATACCTTACCCCTACTTTGGTAAAATACTTACGATTAAAATACCGTTTGACTAATTTGTTAAAATGTAAAGTAAAGGTATTTTCCCTCGTGTCATTTTAATTAAGACAAGTCAATAAAGTTTCGTCAAAGTGAACTTTATAATATTAAGTCTAGACAGTCTAATTATTTTGTTCAAGACATAACCTTTAAATATTAATTTAAAGTTATTTTAAAGGCTCGGCATTCATCTAGATAGCTAATAGTCTACGTCAACAAGATACGTCTAATTTGACTAAGTCAAAAGTCCAAAAGTCTAATAAGTTCCACGTCAAATGACCGTCTAATTGAGATTAGGACTAACCCGATGTAAATTAATTACGAGTTGTCACATGCTAGTCTAGTAGGATTCCACCATATGCACATTAGAGTTGAAATGAACCTAAGATTGAAAGATATTCGTTGATGCATACTGTTATATGCTATAACATGTGAATTTGAACATGATTTGATTGCAATGTGACAGTTTATAATGTGCAATGTGAAAGTTGAAATGTAACACCCGTCATTTAAAAATCTGGATTTTCAAAAACTTTGCCAAACGGCGTTTAAAATGTAGCGGAAAAGGATCACTTTAAAACTGCCCCATCCGTAACCGGATGGTACCTTTCAATAAATGGTGTTACTAATGCATCATCGAAACAATATAAATGAAATCCAAGTTATGGCACCAACATAAATGCCATCATTATTACATGTTCATAAATCATAAATGAAAGTAGCCAAGACATAAGGCTAAAATATTCAACGTCTAATGCTAATCTTCTTTATTACTTCTACCCATCTCACCAAGCTAATCCTTTCCTAGCTCAAGCTTGCTTATCCTGAAGGCACAACATTTTCAAAAGAGCAAGTGTTAGCTAATAAAGATAACCTAATTTGAAAACATTTGCCGATTCATAGTATATTAACAAAACGTGTCATAATTGTTAATATCACATACATATCATATCACAAAATAAACATAACACAATAGGATCATCATATTCCTAATGTGCCTAACTTTTCTTTCATATCTTTCTTTACACTTTAACTTTGCCCAGACGTAGGCTAAGTGACTTATGCCACTTACATAGGGATGTGGGGTTTGTGTGCAGGCGGTCGTAGACCATACATGGAGTCCTCACACCCGACATGATGGGTAAACCATAAGGTGGTCCATCAGCGTCGTTAAGGATTTGACAAAGTCATTTCCAACTGAATAAACCGTTTATGCCTTTTTGCAATGGTGGCTAGTTACTCCACCCGGAATACTCAAACGTAACTATGTCACGGGAGGTATCATGATTCCCAAACCACGTGACCACGTACACACTAGCTCCGAGGAACTAGCATGGGTTAAGCTTAACACAACATCTTACATATGCTCGAGACTTCTTAACTTTATTAGCTTAGGCTAACTTTAACCTAAACTAATCACAGATATTTTCTTTTACTTTAGGGCCCTTAATCGTGCACGTGTCATGGCAATCCTATTCATATGTCGTGTTCAAGCCAAGCAAACACTCATATAATCATAACATTTCATCATTTCATTTCACATGCATAACATCATACCTTTGAAGCATTCATATCTTACCATTCATCATCAATGGTAATCATACATATCCCATAAAACCTCCCATATAATCCCATAATCATAGAAACATGCAAATATATCCATTTGAGGTTTTAACTTATACAAATTATGTTTTGTTGTACCCTCGGGTGACGAAATATGTTATCTTACCTCAATAAGAAAGCAATAACAAAATGTCACACCAATTAAGACTCAACAATGAATGCTCACACCTTCAGAACCTACGATATACAAAAGAGTCCAATTAATTGTTAATTTGCTAAGTTTCTTTTTAACATATACTCACTATCATTGTCTTTTAATGAAGACTCAAGATCATGCTTTACTAAGTAAATATTAACTACTTTAAAGTGCCAAACATTCAAGAACTTTTATAGTTCAATAATGACACTTTCAATCTTGAACCACAAGATTCAAAAATGACAATTTAAATCTTGAACCATAAAGATCAAAAATTGCAATTTCAATCTCCCAAGATTCAAAAACACAACAATTTCAATCTTTTAGACTGCAAGGACCAAAAATGTCAATTTAGAACTGCAGGGATCAAAATTGTCATTTTCAAAACTACAGGGATCAAAACTGTCACTTTTGAAACTACAGGGATCAAAATTGCCACTTTCAAAACTACAGGGATCAAAACTGTCACTTTTGAAACTACAAGGACTGAAATTGTCAATTTCAGAAACTTCAGGACCGAAACTGTTAGTTTCAGAAACTTCAGGGACTAAAATTGACAGATCTAAAACTGCAGGGACTAAAAACGTAAATTTTGCTTGACTTTGACATCAGCATGACGTCATCATGATGACGTCAGCGTGACACAGGCAGATGGAACAAGAGATCGACGGGGGTTATGTGCTGCTGCTTCTTCCTTTTCAATTTTTTTTAAAAATCAAACACTATAACTTATTATGTAACTTTTTTTTTTTTTTTTTTTTTTTTTTTTTTTTTTTTTTTTTTTTTTTTTTATTCTTCACGATAATTTTTTTTTTTTTTTTTTTTTTTTTTTTTTTTTTTTTTTTTTTTTTTTTTTTTTTTTTTTTTTTTTTTTTTTTTTTTTTTTTTTTTTTTTTTTTTTTTTTTTTTTTTTTTTTTTTTTTTTTTTTTTTTTTTTTTTTTTTTTTTTTTTTTTTTTTTTTTTTTTTTTTTTTTTTTTTTTTTTTTTTTTTTTTTTTTTTTTTTTTTTTTTTTTTTTTTTTTTTTTTTTTTTTTTTTTTTTTTTTTTTTTTTTTTTTTTTTTTTTTTTTTTTTTTTTTTTTTTTTTTTTTTTTTTTTTTTTTTTTTTTTTTTTTTTTTTTTTTTTTTTTTTTTTTTTTTTTTTTTTTTTTTTTTTTTTTTTTTTTTTTTTTTTTTTTTTTTTTTTTTTTTTTTTTTTTTTTTTTTTTTTTTTTTTTTTTTTTTTTTTTTTTTTTTTTTTTTTTTTTTTTTTTTTTTTTTTTTTTTTTTTTTTTTTTTTTTTTTTTTTTTTTTTTTTTTTTTTTTTTTTTTTTTTTTTTTTTTTTTTTTTTTTTTTTTTTTTTTTTTTTTTTTTTTTTTTTTTTTTTTTTTTTTTTTTTTTTTTTTTTTTTTTTTTTTTTTTTTTTTTTTTTTTTTTTTTTTTTTTTTTTTTTTTTTTTTTTTTTTTTTTTTTTTTTTTTTTTTTTTTTTTTTTTTTTTTTTTTTTTTTTTTTTTTTTTTTTTTTTTTTTTTTTTTTTTTTTTTTTTTTTTTTTTTTTTTTTTTTTTTTTTTTTTTTTTTTTTTTTTTTTTTTTTTTTTTTTTTTTTTTTTTTTTTTTTTTTTTTTTTTTTTTTTTTTTTTTTTTTTTTTTTTTTTTTTTTTTTTTTTTTTTTTTTTTTTTTTTTTTTTTTTTTTTTTTTTTTTTTTTTTTTTTTTTTTTTTTTTTTTTTTTTTTTTTTTTTTTTTTTTTTTTTTTTTTTTTTTTTTTTTTTTTTTTTTTTTTTTTTTTTTTTTTTTTTTTTTTTTTTTTTTTTTTTTTTTTTTTTTTTTTTTTTTTTTTTTTTTTTTTTTTTTTTTTTTTTTTTTTTTTTTTTTTTTTTTTTTTTTTTGCTGCTGCTTCTTCCTTTTCATTTTTTTTTAAAAATCAAACACTATAATGCTTATTGCATATGTAACTTCAAAACATGACTTCTACTTCGTTATGCAACGAATTAATTGATTCTTTTTGCAAAACTCATGATTTTCAGTAGAGAATCTAATTCCAGAAGAAAATCCGTTTTTAAATCTTTATTTCTCCTGATCTAAAGAAAAAAATGTTAAACACGTTACAAATCGGATTTGAAATCCATATGTATGAATCAAGATACTTTCAAATAACTACATAACATTAAAATACATCAAAAAAGAATGATTTTACTGTACTCAACCCTTCTTGTATATCCGTCATCATTGAGATCCCAAAATATACCCGAAAACGTTAATTTTCGGTATGGAAATCTCTAGACACAAGCAAGGATCATTGTAATGGACACATAATGAACAAGAATAGATTACCTACTGATTTCCAGGAAGTGACCCACGAAATTTGAGAGAAAAAAGTTGAAGAAAAGTGAGAGAATGATGAAGAGCTAAGTGAAATAGAGACTATGAGATGTGGTGGCTTAAGTATGTGATTATGGTGAGTTAACAATAAGTTAGTAAGGGTTTTTAAACCCTAATAAACCTGATTTTATCTTCCAAATTCGTTCATAAGGATTGGGCCTAGCTAAAGTCCACTCAAACAAGCCCAAAAAGTCATTTTAGCCTAAATACTAAGGCCCGAAGCTAATACGTACGCTAACGGAAGACCAATTAACGTCTTAGGCACATAATGGTGAACCGACACACCATATTAGCATCACATAACTCAATAACATCTTCACATATAGACACATTAATCATATCATCTAACAACAAATTAATCGCCTAACAATTAAAGAAACTAACGGCGTCAATGATCAACTAATGGTCAAACGATAGAAGTTGCCGATTGGTGTCCTCATCTGCCTTGGTATAGAAGCACTACTCTTTTGGAGCTGGTTCCATATCCATGATGTACACATTGCCTTTTCTAGGTGCAATCATAACCACTTGCCAATTCTTGTTAAATATGGTGCCTTGTGCAATATCGAACAAGACACTGAAGCCATCATCACATAGTTGACTTACACTGATCAGGTTATATTTTAAACCATTCACAAATGCAACTCTGGTGAATTTGACTTGTCCATTATTGAGCACACCATATCCTTCAGTTTTTCCATTTCCATCATTACCAAATGTCACTTCCGGTCCATCTTGGACAGTGAACTCTTCCAGCAGGGTCTTACATCCGGTCATAGTCCGGCCAGCAGTGCTGTCCAGATACCAGGTATTCTTTTTACGATCGCCCTGCACACCCACAGAAATCATTAGTTATTTTTGTGAACCCATCTTTTCTTGATGGGTTCACTGGACTTCACCTGAGAAGTCTCAGTTGAATCTGGTGGGTTGGAACTGGAGGCTGGAACTGAAGCCTTTTTATTTGCTTCAGGTCCAGGAGTAAAAACAATTGATACTTGATATTTATTACCCTTTTTCTTTTTAGATTTTGTTCCAGATGAAACATTCTTTAATTTTAAAGGGGTTTTGATATTTTGTTTACCAACTGGAGGAGATAAACCTCCTTCCAGATTTTTAATTCTGGCAGTGCAACTCTGAACCTGTCTAGACAAAAGTTGGAGTTGGTTTTACAGTTGTGACAAAATATCTTTTTCATTAGGCTGTTGAACCTTGGACTTAGGTTCAACTGGAGTTTTGGTCTTTTGAGTCTTGGGCTCTTTAGACTTTTGAGGCAAAGGCTTATCACCAGTAGCCTTTTTAACTGGAGCTTTAGCCTGTTCAGCTCCAGATTTGACCTCAGAGGGGGTGGTCTCATCAGGTTCAGTTTTGACAGTCTTAGGTTGATCATATGGTGTTTCAACCCTAAGAGCTGGAGGCAATGCATGAAGATCTGGTATGAGAGCTGCCATGTCCAGATCTCCAGATTTCCATGCATTTTTCTGGGCATCAATAGTTTTTGAAAATGCATCATAGTTCTTTCCAGATGCCTTTACCCATGACTTGATAATCAACTTTTCTTTTTCAAGATCAAAATTTAATTTTTGATTTTCAAGTTCTAAAGCCTCATTTTTCAAAACTGACTCCTTGAGAGCCAACTGGACACTTTGCAAATCACTCAGTTTCTGTTCTGTATCAAACTGTTTGTCATATTCACTGACCTTTTTCAATATGATGTCCACCCATCTACCAGAAACGACATCATCTTTCACCACATGTTTCTGTTCTTCCAAAGCCATAAAACACATATCCCTTATCTCCTCCTCATCATCAGATGAGTCATCAGAGAGTTCCCATTTCCCTTCAGTCTTTGCCATCATGCACTGGTTCTTTTCTTTTTCCATGGACAAGAGGGCGATCTGGGCCTTGAGATTCTTATATTTAGCCTTATAGCTCTCATCAGATCGATTGTAATTAGGGACAGGGGGACCAGTTTGGTTGTTCATCTGACTAGATCTGCATTCCTTCATAAAATGCCCTTTCTTACCACACTTATAGCAGGTAAGATTGGCTTTATCCAGAGAGTTGGAGCTGGAAGCATTGTTGGAACCATTAAATCTATTAGATTTATGCTTGAACCTATTAAAGGTTTTAGCAATCATGGCTACCAGATCATCATCGTCAGTTTCATCATAACCATCACTGATTTCAGTGGTCAGGCCAGAGTTTAAGAAGCTGTTTAGCATCTCCTTCATAGAGTGTGGCTGGACACTCTCAGCAGATATTAAAGCAGCACAAGGTCGTTTAGTTAGACTAGCAACCTTAGAACTCTAGGCATGATTTAAGGCATCCTGCTCAGCCACCAGTCTTGCAGCATTATTATCTTCAGTGAATCTGAAGGCTCCATAGAGCGATGCAAGAGTATGGTTGTGCAGGGTTTTACCTTGTCTTAAGACAAGAATCATGTTTTCCCATTTGGAAGGAAGAATATCACAAAACTTCTCAAGAAGAATATCCTTATCCTTCTCAACACCCAAGCCTCTTAACTGATTAATAAGGCTAGTAAATCTGGTGTAAGTACCAGTTAAACTTTCTTTGGGTAATGCAAAAAAGGATTCATACTTCTTGTTCAGGGCAACCTTTCTGGTAACAATGGTGACATCACCTCCTTCGAACTGAATAACCAATTCTTCCCACATTGCCTTTGCACTGGGGAACAACACAAGTGTTGGAATTAGGTCTTCAGGGACAGCTGCAAGGATCATGTTTTTCAGTCTGGTATCAAGGTCAACCAGTCTGCGATCCTCATCAGACCAATGGTCTTCTAGCTTTTCTCTAGAACCTCTTCTTCCAGTTGGATCTAGAAGAGGACTTACCCCAGAGGACATGGGTATATATGGTCCATCCTTAAGGATTTTCAACATATACCTCTCTATCCCACCAAAATGTAATAACATTCTGGCCTTTCATGTACCAAACGTCTCCCCATTTCCATCAAATTTGGGAACAGGAGTGTTAGAATAGTGTACGTGGACATGGTTAGGGGCTGAAGGAGGTGGAGGAGGGTTGGTATTAGGTGGTGTATTAGGTCGAGTAGTATTAATTGTTTCAGTTTGAGGTGGACCAGAACCATTCTCACCTTCAGTAGTAGACATCTAAGCAGATCTAGGAAAGTATATTAGCCTTCTGCTCTGATACCACTTATAAGTCCCAACTCAATAGATGGTACTAACTGAAGACACCTCTATGTCAATGGTGAGTGAACTTTGCAATACGTACACTGTATCTGGAGACGACCAGTTGCAGTGTACTGTATACCAGGTTCTGGATGAATTACTTATTAAGGTGACAATAAGTAAAATGCAATAATATAAATACTTGTAAAGTAAATTGGTGAGACAATATGTATTTTTCAAGTGTAATTTATTTATTGATATTAAACAAATTACAAGGTTGTTGCGGAACCAAGATAATACACAAGTGTAAATATCCTAACAACCTATGAAATACAATTGATCTAATACTTGGAAATTCTCTTTAACAATCGAAACACTTAAAGTTGTGAAATGTTCCTTTTTGCGATTGAGAGAATGTTGCACAAGTTCACCAAGAAAATTGCAGGCTTGCAAAGTTAATTTCTTGGTTGTGCAACGACTCATATTTATAGTTGAAGTTGGTATTGGGAATACAACTTCGACGTATAAAATATAGTTGAAAGTATATAAGGAATTATATTTAATTCCTTATAATACTAGATAAAGTATGGGAAAACCAATACTTTATTTTATCAACCATTTAGTCTTTTGTATTATATATTTGGATAAATGCTTTTATCCGTATACAAACACATAAGACAAAAGTCTTCCTCGAGATCGGTGGAGAGCTTTGTAAGTGCGTCTACACTGATGGTCTCCAGTTCTCGATCTGGTTAGAATGACAACTGGGCTTCACTGCCATTGTCATTCTCTTTCTTCCACTTGACGTCTTTGACTTCAACTGGAACGGTTCTTCATCTGGTCAGATCTCAACTGGAGGAAGTCTTCAGTTGCGTAAATGTACGGTGCAACTGTACTTCTATATTTCTGGACATTTTCTTCAGGTCTCCAGATGCAACTGGAGACTGGCCAGTTTATCAGTAAACTGGTCCTAACACAACGCGTCCCTGCGAACGATCCTGTAACTTACCACTAGGCTATATTACACTGACCGGGTTCTCTGCTCGTTACGTGTGTTCAGGTTAGATAGTTACTTGTACAACATAAATTTAAAGACATGAATAAAAACGCACATCAGGTCTTTTGGCGCCGTTGCCGGGGACGCGACGCATTCTTAGTTTAGTAGTGTAGTTCGACCCTACTTTGTGTTTCGGCACGAAGTAGTTACTTTTCAGTACTTAGTTTAAATAATTTGGTTAAGTAGCAAATTAGGTTAAATTAGGTTAAAATTAGGTTTAGCTTAATTAGTTCGTATTTTCATTTTTCTTTAAAATCAAAAATCCAAAAATATTTTCTTTTTCATTTTTAGTTCATTTTGGTGCGTTGATCTTTTTCTTGAGTTTTGCAGGATATTTAGGTAGTTGATGCGTTTGAGATCCAGAACAGTTTTAAGACGCGTTTCGACAAGCCTAAGTAGACTCAGACGAAGGAGAATCAATAGTTGATGCAAGGAAAAGGCTTAGGGAAATGATCAGAAACTGTCATGGGAATGGACTTAGCAAGGACGAGATAATGGAAATCTTTTTCTATGGTTTAACCAAGAGTTCCCAAAAGGATTTAGACCTAGCCGGCGGTGGTAACTTTTTGTACAAAACTACAAATGCCGCGTACAAAATGATGGAGGATATGGTGCAAGCTAGCTTAGCTCGAGATATGGACGATAAGGATCGAGAAAGAAAGCCGAGAAGGATCATGGCTAGCATTGAGAGCAGCTCCGACAATGAGGTAATTCATGAACTTAAAGCTTTATCTAACCGTTTTTCTACTTTTGAAGATAGGTTGGACATTATGGACAAAGACCTCAAGGTGATTGCACACGGGTGCAACAATTGCGGAGGAATGCACTATACCGAAGATTGTGAAGAGGAGGCTACCGAGCAAGTCAATTTCGTTCAGAACCAATACCGAGGAGGCTTTCAACGAGGACTATTCCAAAGAAATCCCGGTAATTCTAACTTTAATGCAAATTATGCTAGAAATAATTTTGGTTCTTTTCAAAATAGGTGGCAAAGGAGTAACGGTCAACCCGAGCAACCAAAGGTGGAAAATGAAGTCAAGGAGGATTCGATTGCCAAGCTCCCCAACATGATGGAGAAGTACATGGACATGAACGACAAATGGTATGACTCCTTGGCAAGCTATACGAAGTCGCTTAATGAGAAAATAAGCAATCTCAATCAAAAGGTTGACGAAGGAGCATGGAATCAACAAGCCGCAATCATGGAGCTAGAAAGGAGGATAGATAGATGGATTGAGCAGAATACAAGGAAGGAGAGCAGTCCGACGCCAATGCCAATCATGCAAGGAAGCTCAAGCTCAAACCCTAGCTCGAGTCAAAAGTACCAACCACCAATCGGGCGAAATGAGAACGTGAACGCCGTGTTCACCGATGGTAATGACTCTACAGTGGTTTCTAATGATTCTTGTGAAAGTTCCAATCAGGTACAGGTTATACGGAAGCAAAATGGAGACAAAACGGACAAAAAGGCAATTCTGAAATCTGTCCAGACACACTAGCGCTGCTGGGAGCCCCCAGGTTGCCAACCAGCGCCGCTGCCTGCTCGCCAGCGCTGCTCCCAAGTCCGTCAGTTCAGATTCGTGCAAAGCTTCATCTTCAGAAGGAGACCTCATTACCCAGCTCGCATCCAAATGCAAAATGAAGGATGGAGACGATTCGGACAGAAGTGAAGAAGTTCAGATTCCCGACACGCCGGATGAGGGGAAGCAGCTACCGCAAGCATCTGAAGATCCAGGAAGTTTTCTTATCCCTTACACTATTAATAATGAATATTTTTCGAGTGCATTAGCTGATTTAAGGTCAAGTATTAATGTTATGCCTACTGTGATTTATGAGAAACTTACCCTTTGTTTGCTAAAACCCGCCAACATGAGCATTCGGTTAGCCGATCAGACTTACCGACAACCCAAGGGGATTGTCGAACGAGTCCATGTTAGGGTTAAGGATTTAGAATTTTGGACTGAGTTTGTTGTGCTTGATTCGATAGATGATATAGTGACACCCTAAATTTTAGGTCGACCATTTCTGCATATTGCGGACGCAACCATCCATGTTCTTAAACGGGAAATATCACTGTCCGATGGTAAAAATAGGATTAGAGTATCTAACCTTGAGAAAGAAGTTGAATTGACCAAAGAGGAGTGTTTTAGCATGGAAATAAGTAATGATGGCCAAAACCTTAGTGAACAAGTAGGAACTAATACCGAAGCCCTAGAAAGAAAAGAAGGAGAAGATAGAGGAACAACTAAGGAATGGTAGAGAAATAGCAACAAAGATTAGGAAGATCCTAGGTAATATGAAGTGGGAGGAGCGTGTAGCCGACTTAGAAAGAGATAAAATGATGAAATAATGGCTAGAGAACCCCATGGTAAGTTTTATGGTGACCCTAGCATATTTCAAATTCCCAGCTACATTAACTCTGACTGTTTTGAAAACACCTACATAGACCTTAGGTCCACCTCTAACATCTTACCCATAGGAATATACGAGAACCATGTGAAGAAATGTAGAAATAGGGTCAAATGGGAAGAATTAGAAATTAGGTTAGTAGGAAGAGCAAAGGTTTTAACCAAAGGCTTCATGAGAGACCTCGTCATTAGGATAGAGGGGTTAAAAATCCCCGCTGATTTCTTTATAGTCGAAGATGATTCGATTACAAGGGATCACATAGTCTTAGGACAACCGTTTTTGCTTTCGGTAGGATCATCAGTTAACGTGAAAGCAAAGAAGATGACCATGACCTTACGATACAAACAAGTAGTTCTAACTAAGAAAGACATTAGTGAAACCAACCCATTTGGAACTAAGTGCAAAACTAGGAGCTATGCTTGGGAAACCAAGAAAAGGAGGATAAAATCACACCTTAGGGATAAATCAGACCTTTACATCAAAGCACCAACGGGTGCCGACCCTAGGCCTAACCCGTACTCCTCAACCTAGTTCCTAGGCCGAGTCCGGCTGAAGACTCGTTAAACTTAGCGCTTCTTGGGAGGCAACCCAAGCCGTATTTTTATTTTTATTTTTAGGAATATGTGACTAATTGCAACTAAGTGATTGTTTTAAATTTTATCATTTGTGATGTTCTATGAGCATCTTTTGAGTATCACAGATGCAAGCTTTCAAGGATCGAAGAAACAAGAGACTTATTTCAATCGTATTTTGTTTTTATTTTTCATTTTTGTTTTAGCTCGTATTTTTCCATTTTTATATTATGATTGAAGTGTGCAGGAGTATATTGCTTTGTAGTCTGAAGAAAACCATGCACTTGGCCAAAAACTAAGTGTGGGGGAGTTCGAGCATCAAATCGCTGAAGAAATTAGTCCTCGGAACACGTACAGGAGTCACGAGCGCCGCTAGATCTACTCCAGCGCCGCTGGGCCTGCATCAGGGTAGCCCAGCGCCGCTGGCACCATCACGAGTGCCACTTTCAGCCCAGAAATGGCAAGCAGCGCCGCTTGGCACTTCACTAGCGCCGCTGGTCCTCAACCAGCGCCGCTACACACCCCACCAGCGTCGCTTATAGCTCCGTTCTGCGCACCAGATCGCCAAAAACACAAAAAAATCAGAAAAACCCAAAAATCAAAAAAATCTGAAAATACCAAAAAGAAAAGAAGATGGAGACGCACCCATATATCGCCATCAATGGAGACGATGCAAGTCATTGAAGATTCTATATCTTTCAAGTCGCTCAGCAAATGCCATCTTCAACAACAATCATGCAATACTAGGTCCGGGACGTTTCGTTAATCTTTTTTATTTTATATTTTACGTGTTTTTCCTATTACCCTTTGGTTTATATGTCTAGTACAACGAGGGCGTTGTACAATTTAAGTGTGGGGGGATGGAATAGAAAAAACCCTTGGTCTAATTGTTTGATTTCAACAAGTTTTCTACTACTTATTTCATGCAAATTTTAAGTTTTTAAGTATCTGAAAACTATTTTGAGAATATAAGCTTTGCAAGTAGACAAAAGATGACGATAATTAAGCGATATTAGCTTGGTAGGATGAACGGTTAGTTAGAATTGTTAGCTTAACTATAGATTTGTGGCTGTTCATGCTTCCAACTGGATTAGAGCTTAGACTGAAACTGTATGCGATTATGTTTGCCATAGCACACTTAACCGGACTTTAATATGCCTAGCACTTTAGAGCTTTCTAGCCATTAACATATGTCTATTAATTGGACTTAATATACGTGCTTGTGTAGGAACTAGTTTAGATGTATGGTTCGCCTTAATTCTTGCACTATTTAATGTAAACTAGTTGCATGCGGAGTAGGAGTATGAGTCATCTGGGATCTCTGATAATGTCTATTGCATGAATAATAAAAGTTCAAAGAACTAATAACGAGTAAAAGCTATATAAATACATCAAGTTATGTCGCTCTGCGAGTGAGGAATCACCGACCTGTCACCACTGTCTTGATGTGAACTTTTAGTTGAGTTATGTCGCTCTGCGAGTGAGGAATCACCGACCTGTCACCGCTGTCTCAATTATTAAAGATGATAATATTGTATGACTGCTTTTGTATTTAGCTAGCGAGCATGACTGTAGTGTAGGAGTATATCTAAGTAGTGACTCACAAGTACACACCCCGGGTCCTTCCTTTCTATTCCTCGGTAAGCGGACCGTAGGAGCATGGGGGGGCGGTATCTGCTTTTGACTGATAGAAAGCATCTCTCTTTTGTCCCTCCTGACCGAACCCGCCAAAAACAAAAATATAAATAGATAAAGTTTTTATTGCCGGGAGAGTTGCGTCGGAGACATCTTTATCTGAGGAGGAGGCTTCGTCGTCCGGCTCCTCATAAATGATGTTAGGATGGGCCGGCCCATCCTCGGAATCCTAAAAAAAAAGAGACTTCTCGGAGATTAATCGATCTATCTTAGTTACGACCGGAGACAGATCGGGACGAGCTGCATTAAGATTTAGATGTGGGCGAACTTTGAAATATAAATGCCTTGCTAGTAGCTAGTAGTTCTGATTGCTATACAAACTTTAATTAAGTGCTTAACTAGTCAGCAGAAGGTAGTAAGATTGAGCTGTAAGACATGTGGAAGTATAGAACTGTATTATGTCCCAGAGTGTTACAATATACCCAAGTATATAGAACACAGAACAGTTGTAGAGGGGGTGAATACAACTTTTCCTTAATTCTTAACAACTTTTAAAAATCGTTTTAAAGACTCAGATTATAATATAAGCAATGTACGTAATAAGAATCAATAAAACAGTAAAGCAGTAAATAAGCATTCTTGAACACAGATTGTGGTTTTCAAATGTAATCCTTTATTAAGATAGAATCTATACAAAGAATTACAGGGTTATTGCGGAAACAAGATAACCTACAAATATCTAAACAACCCTTGAAATGACAAACTACAATCAATAAGTTCTAGCTCAAAAGAAGCAGCCCAAGCTGACTTCTCACATACTAAGCTGTGTGTAAGAGCAAAGAGAACATGTGTGAAGAATGATTCAAAGGAATGCCACACATATTCATACAAGGAATGTGGCTTTTATAGGCGAAAACCATTCTTCTCTTGGTATCCAATTAAGCCACGTATTCTTATTTTGTTGGACGATCAAAGGAATATTGGATCGTGCCTTCATCGTACTTGTGGTCCCCAAAACTTGTAGCACGTCATTTTGATCTTCCAATAAGAGTATGGACACACATATGTATTTCTGTCACCAACCTAGATTCTAGGAACCTTCCTAGTCACGTCATTTGTCCTTATCAGAAAATCTAGGTTGTTATCTTCACTTGGTTGCACAAACTCTGTGCAAGTCAACATTATCATCATGAAGCATGCCAATGTTGTTTCTAACACTTTTGGAGACATCCACCAGCTCTTTCTTGAAGTCAACTTGTGACTTATTTGCATTCTTTAGCTCAATGGTGACATCTTTGGTGAACTTGTTGGCTGTTTTCTCAAACTGACTCAGAGTGCTCTTGGTCACTTCACTTTGTTCATTAATTGCTTTTGTGAGACCTTCAAGAGACTCTGTCAGCTTGCTTTGGATCTTCTGCATCAAGTCAACTGCTTTCTTTACATTTTCTTCCAATGCAGTCTGATCTTGAGTCAGCTTCTCCACCTTTTTATCCGTCAATTCCTTATCCTTTTGGATCTTAACCAAAAGGATGAGATAGTAAACTCAGTGAGCTGATTTACCACATCTAAGAATGAGATAGTGGCACCTTGGGAAGAACTTGCAGTTGGACTAAAGGTCACTGACTCTGGAAAGAGCAGCCTGCAATCCTTAAAATCAGGTCAATGGGCTCATATTGAAGGGGGTGGAGTTGAAGGAGGTTTAGGTGAATTTTCTCATGAGAGTGAGTCTCATGAGCAGATTTGGCAGAGGAGATGATGTGCTGAACAATCTGAGGAGAATTAACTTGTAATTCAGATTGTGGGCCAGTGGGAATGTGTTCATCTTGATTTTGATCAACTCCTCCACTGGCATCTTCCATCAGATCATCCCTTAAGGATGGATGGGCAAGCACATCATCGAATGAAGAGTCACTTTTTGTTGGACGATCAAAGGAATATTGGATCGTGCCTTCATCGTACTTGTGGTCCCCAAAACTTGTAGCACGTCATTTTGATCTTCCAATAAGAGTATGGACACACATATGTATTTCTGTCACCAACCTAGATTCTAGGAACCTTCCTAGTCACGTCATTTGTCCTTATCAGAAAATCTAGGTTGTTATCTTCACTTGTTGTTGCACCAAGGTATCCTCAGGGAGAATTTTTGAGGCCTGTATCTCTCTTTGTGATCTAGAAGAGACATTGACAGCCTGTGCAAACTCAGAGTGTAAGATAGAAGGAGTCTGACCAGCTTGAGGAATACAATTAGTGTCACCTAGGCGTTCGATGCTTGCATCCTTGGGCTGATCATCCTCAGGAGTGATGTGCAAAGACTCTGACTCTTGTTGGATCTGGGCTGGATCCACTGTTGTCCCTTTAATGATATCATCAACCTTTTGGGAGGCTGATGATGGTGAAATTGGTGGACTCACAGTATGACCTTGGGAGGAGGTCTTTGTTTCAATACCTTCACCCTGTTTGGAGGGGTGGGTAGAAGTAGTTGTTCCCTTTAACTCGTCTACACTCTTTTGGGAGAGTGCAGATGGGTGTGGTGATTTTGGCTTATCAGCTTGGGTAGCAGAGTCAGCTTCGGAACGTTCCTCAGCTTCCAATGCACCTTGGGGGACTTTAAGTCTGGTAATGGTGGATTTGTCAACCCCTAAAGCTGATACAAATCTTTTTGTTCTTTTCTTATTAGCATTGTGAGGTACTAAGTCCTCAACAATGAGTCTTTTAGAGGCGGATTTAGAAATGGTGGATGAGGGTGTGGCTAGGATGGCTGATGTTGTGGCCAACCCTTCACCTTCTTTTGAAGAAGAAGAAGTAGATTTGGAAGAGTTTAGGGATTTAGAAGCATGTGTACCTTGACTCTCCTAATTGGCAGATTGGGTGTTGGACCCAGATCGCGTCGAAGGAGAGGCAGCTTCCTCTAATGCTTGTTGCTCCCTTTCTCTTCCTCTGCAAAAATCAAGGTAATCTGCATTGCTTGGGTCAGACCCTGCGTAGTTACCTTGGGACCATTGAAAATATTAGAATTAATGGCCTTACATTCCACAATCTGGCCAGTTGCCAAACTAAAATGACTATCAAGAATTGCTTCAATGATGAGTGCAAGAATTCTACCATAAGGTATGGTATGAGTCTTATTATTGAGTCGGCCAACTAATTCTGTAAAGATAAGTCCTGCATAATCTACTCTGGTCATAGTGACCATAGAATGAAAGATTTGCAATTCTAAGACATTAGACTGATCGAAACTGCCTGCTTTCATTTGTAAAGTTTTGCAAATTGTGCTCAAAAGATAATTCCAGATGCCAGTTAAAAATTTCATTTTAACAATTGAAGACAAAGGACCAGAATAATCAACTAGTGACAAAACATTTTTGGCCTCTGTATGAGTGGCAACTGTGTCATAATCATCTTCATCCATATAAGACAGTTCAAATGCAGAACTAAGCCTTTTCAAGGTAATATATACCTGTTTCTTACCATTTAGGATGGTGCCTCGGATTGCAATATCTCCCTTCTTCGTCTTTCCAACCACACAGCTCGCCCAAAACTCACACAACAGATCTTGAAATACCACGTCTGGCTTTTCAATCATCATCTTGCCAAATGGATGATGCCATAAAAAGGCAACAATGTCATCATAACCTTCTGCCCAAGAAGGTGAATGAACATTGGCACAGACTAGATTGACGATCTTGATTTTGCTAGTATCAAGATCAGCCAGATTCACAACCACATCACTTCCTACTACATAAGGTGAAAGCTTATTTGCGCCTATTGGAGCTGGGTATTGGACTCCCGATTCCGATGAAGAATCATTATTATTATTATTGGATTGTGTAGAAGCAGATGATGAAGAAGCCATTTATTTTTGATGAGATTGAAATGAGAATAATAGCAAAGATTAATATTCAATAGAACATGACACAGATTAGAGATAACTGAGATGAAAAATAAGAATGAGAGAAATGCAATTGATTTGGGATTTAGGTTAAATTGAGTATATATACATTATTAATATATATATTTTAAAATAACCATTTGGAGGGAAGAGAGAGAAACATTTTGATTGGAAGAGAACAACTAGTGGGGTATACTTTTTGCAGTAAAAGTCCGTTACCACCACACGTGTCACACTCCCATTATTCAGAAAATGGATAAATAAGATGAACTACATAGAATAATCTTAATAATAAAATGCACTGAGATATTTAATAACAAAAACAACCCACAAGCTGGGTCAGACTCAGCTTACCCATTTTTACTTGACATACACTAAGTAAAAGAAGGTAGTCTGGGTCAAACACAGCTTGCCCTTAACACTTTGACTGTAGTTCAAGGGGTTCGATTTGTCATTAATTATCTCATTGCCTCTTACATATTTAGCAATTCAAGCTTACTTATGAGATAATTGAACCTGTTTTCATCTAATGGTTTTGTGAACAAGTCAGCTAACTGATTATCTGTTGGAATGAAATGGAGTTCAACATCTTCTTTCATCACATGATCTCTGATAAAGTGATATGTGATATCAATGTGCTTAGTCCTTGAATGAAGTACTGGATTGTTGGAAATTGCTATGGCACTTGTATTGTCACAAAAGATTGGAGTCTTTGAGGCAGTAACAACATAGTCTTGAAGCTGAAATTGCATCCACAAGACTTGTGAACAACAACTTCTTGCAGCAACATACTCAGCTTCTGCAGTGGAAATGGAAACTGAGTGTTGCTTCTTGCTGGACCAGCTTACAAGGCTATTGCCAAGCAATTGACAAGCTCCTGAAGTACTTTTTCTATCAATCTTGCATCCTGCAAAGTCAGAATCTGAATAGCCAATTAGTTCAAATCCTAAGTCTTTGGGATACCAAAGACCCAGATTGGGACTTCCCTTAAGGTATCTAAAGATTCTCTTCACAGCTTTAAGATGTGATTCTTTAGGATTAGCTTGATATCTTGTACAAAGATATGTAGCAAACATAATATCAGGTCTGCTAGCAGTTAAGTAAAGTAATGATCCTATCATACCCCTATAAGTTGTGACATCAGTAGGTTTACCACCTTTGTCTTCACTCAGCTTATCACTAGTTCCCATAGGATTTTTCATAGGTGAGCAATCACAGAACCCAAATTTGTTCAGCAAATCCTTAACATATTTTCCTTGATTTATGAAAATACCATTTTTAGTCTGTTTAACTTGTAATCCAAAAAAATAGTTAAGTTCACCCATCATGCTCATTTCATACTTTTTAGACATTAATTCAGAAAACTTTTTACAAAGTCTTTCACTGCTAGACCCAAATATTATATCATCTACATAGATTTGTACAAGCGGAATATCACCATTATACTTTCTCACAAACAAAGTCTTGTCAACATTACCTCTTTTGAATTTTCTAAAGACATTTAGACAGAGTATCATACCATGCTCTTTGAGATTGTTTGAGACCATAGAGAGCCTTGTCAAGCTTAAATACATGGTCAGGATACTTTGAGCTTTCAAAACCCGGAGGTTGTTCAACATAGACTTCTTCTTCTAGTTTCCCATTCAGAAAAGCACTCTTCACATCCATTTGATAAACCTTGAAGCCTTTGTGAGCAGAATAAGCCAAGAACATTCTTATGGCTTCCAATCTTGCCACAGGAGCAAAAGTATCATCATAATCAATCCCATCCTCTTGTCTGTATCCAAGAGCTACTAATCTTGCCTTGTTTCTGGTCACAACTCCTCTTTCATCCATTTTGATTCTGTAGACCCATTTAGTTCCAATCACAGTCTTATGAGAAGGTCTTGGAACAAGTTCCTAAACCTTGTTTCTTTCAAACTGCGTTAGTTCATCTTGCATTGCATTTACCCAAGATGGATCTGCCAGAGCCTCAGCAACCTCAGTTGGCTCCGTTTTACACACAAAGTTTACAAACATGCAAAAGTTGCCTATTGCCTTTCTTCTTGTTTTGACACCAGATAATGGATCACCAATGATTTGGTTGATTGGGTGACTCCTTGTCCATTTGGTAACATGTTGTACATTGTTGGGTTCTTGGACAATAGGCTGATTCAGATTTGAACGTCCAGCATGATCAACATGATGAAAAGGTTGATCAGGTTGGAGTGGAATTACAGGATCTGAGTCAGCATGGAAGTCATTTAATGGAATTTGATTAATTTCTTGAGTAGGAGTAGGATCAGCTTGTACATTTTCAAAGATTGGTATCTCTTCTTCTTCAATCAGTTGCTCCCCCGGTGTAAGTCCCTCGGGTCTTGTACTTCTATCGAACCGAGATTAACTTAAGGATATGTCGAGGTGCGGAAATTCCTCGAGATAACCCACGGTTTTTATATCAACCTTTAGATGATATTGTTGATGCATGTTGATGTGACAACAGCAACTTAGATTTGATTAGTCTTTTAGATTAAGACATTATGTTGTTTTATGTCTAATTCATTTATATGTAATTGATAGATTATGGACTTCGTGTTTTAGTAATGATCGATTACATGTTTTGGTGTTATTTATATGTTTATATATGATGTTTGTTGTGTATGTCATACAAGTACAAACATAATATATGTTAGGTTTCTGGTACATAAAGTACTTGGAAAATAACTAAGCATAGATGTTGATGGTATTTAGTACTAACGAAGATAATCTTCGTTAGGAACTAACGAAGATAATCTTCGTTATATGGGCTGGGCTGCTAAGTTCGTAAGAACAAAGCCTAGCAGGCCCAATATCGATTTGAAACATATATAAACGAATGGAAACCCTAAATTGAGGTATCCAGTTCATAGTACACACACCAAAGGCGACTAAGTTCGTTTCTAGCTTATAGAAAACGAAGATAGATCACATAAGGCCGATTATATTGATATAATTAGCAATATACACGATAACTAATCAAACTAGTTATCTCGTGAGGATTCCGCACTCACGACATAACAATAGACGATCTCGAGAGCAATCCGTAGCTATCGAGGGACTCACAAGTGGTATCAGAGCCATTCGATATCTTATCGAAGGGTTGAGATCGTTTGTTTGATTGTTATTTTCTCATATATACCTCCCGAACCCCTTTCTGTCGTTAAGTTCGTTTGCCTTACGAACTTAGCGAAACGAAGTTAATCAACGAAGTTAGAAAACGAATTTAACTTAAATTCGTTCGAAATTCATCAAACGAAGATAGAAAACGAAGTTATCTTCATTTTCGTTTTGAATCTTCTTCAAACGAATTTAGTCTACGAACTTAACTTATCTTCGTTCAGATCCTTAGTCTACGAACTTAGCTATCTTCTACGAACTTAGCTATCTTCGTTCAGAACCTTTGTCCACGAATTTAAGCTATCTTCGTACTGATCCTGTTTTACGAATTTAATCTAATTTCGTTCAATTCTTATCTTCGTTTGAACAGTAATTTTCATTTATGGCTTCCTCATCTTCAACCAACAATGTTGTTGCCCAATACCTCAATTCTCTAGTTTATCATGATCATCTGGTAGGACGTACTAATTCTCCACCAAAGTTAGTTTCATTAGCTGACTTTTGGGCGTGGAAAGGTCGATTTGAAGATTTCATTCAACGAGAAGACTTGAACATGTGGCTCATGATCACTGAAGGTTATGAATGGCCCACTCTTACTGTGAATGGAGTTACTTCTACATACAAGGTGGGAGAATTAACGGGTGAAGAAAAGGCTAACTATGCCATTGAAGTAAAGACTCTTTCCACACTTCGTATGTGCATTCCTCAAGAGTTGGTGCACTTGTTTCCTAAACAGGAATACAAGACTTCAAAGCAACTGTTCGATGCTATTGAAGCTCATTGTGAAGGTGATCCTCTACTGAAGCAAAACAGAATTAAAATGCTTAAGAAACAATTTGATTGCTTCAATGCCACAAAGAATGAACAAGTTGAGGATCTTATTCTGAGATATCAACATCTTCTAGCTGAATTAGCTTATTTTGATCATAAATACACTCCTACTGAGATAGTGGATAAATTCTTGGATGGTTTGCCGAAAGCTTACAGAGAATTTCGTCATGGATTGCAAGAAAGAGCTGATTATGCATCTCTTCGAATAGATGGAGTAATATCCACACTAAGAAACAGAGAAATGAAGGATAAGGCAAAGGATCTTCAAGACAACTTCACACAAGATCCATCTCTCTATCATGCCACTATGAAAAATCCAACAGCTGACGTTAATGCTTTCTTTTCTGGAGTTGGTAATACTGGTGAGACAGACAATTGTGGTCCACAAATGGATGGAGATGATTCTTCCGGATTCATGGCTACTGATGCTGGTAACAGGGGTAAAAGGGCTAATGAAGGTGCAAAGACAGGAAATATGAAGTTCGGAAACATTTCATCTTCTTCTGCTGGTTACAAGTCCATGCTTATGAATATGAAATCAGCTGAGGGTAGGATGAATGTATTTGCTGCTATGTGTGCTGCACATGAAGCTTTTGTTGCAGGAAGAATCATAGATCCAGCACTTATTGATGAAGATTATGACCAGATAGATCCAGATGATGTTGAAGAAATGGATCTGAAATGGCAATTGGCAATGATCACCAGGAGAGTACAAAAGTTTATGAATAGAACAGGAAGACAGCTTACTGGAGGTACTCAAGGATTTGACAAGTCAAAGGTGAAATGCTATAACTGCGAAGGTTTTGGACATTTTGCCAGAGAATGTCAACGGCCTAAGAGAGAGGTAAATGTTACTCCTGCACGTCAAGATAGAGGTGGTAATCGTCCGTTCAATCAAAATCCTACTAGAGCTCTTTTATTGACTGATGATCCTACTGCAAATGTCAATGGCAATGACAAGGCTATAGTAGCTGTTCAACCAGATGGTTCTTATGTTTGGAATCTTCCACATGATGAGAACAATAACGCTTATTTGGCCGAAATTCTTGATGATATGGCTCAAATAGTTGATTCTCCCGATGATTTCTTGGACACCACAGTCTACCACAGTGAAGAGAAATTGTATGAAAATACTAAAAGTTCGAATGTGGAATCTGTTGCTGCTGTGTCTAAATTCGTTTCCTGATGTCTAAATTCGTTTTCTGAAGCTAAATTCGTTTCCTGATGTCTAAATTCGTTTTCTGGAAGCTAAATTCGTTTCCTGATGTCTAAATTCGTTTTCTGAAAGCTAAATTCGTTTTCTGGAAGCTAAATTAGTTTTGTGGCTAAGTCTAAATTCGTTTCCTGATGTCTAAATTCGTTTCCTGATGTCTAAATTCGTTTCCTGATGTCTAAATTCGTTTCCTGATGTCTAAATTCGTTTTCTGAAAGCTAAATTCGTTTCCTGATGTCTAAATTCGTTTTCTGGAAGCTAAATTCGTTTCCTGATGTCTAAATTCGTTTTCTGAAAGCTAAATTCGTTTCCTGATGTCTAAATTCGTTTCCTGATGTCTAAATTCGTTTTCTGAAAGCTAAATTCGTTTTCTGGAAGCTAAATTCGTTTTCTGGAAGCTAAATTCGTTTGCTGAAGCTAAATTCGTTTCCTGATGTCTAAATTCGTTTCCTGATGTCTAAATTCGTTTCCTGATGTCTAAATTCGTTTCCTGATGTCTAAATTCGTTTCCTGATGTCTAAATTCGTTTCCTGATGTCTAAATTCGTTTCCTGATGTCTAAATTCGTTTCCTGATGTCTAAATTCGTTTCCTGATGTCTAAATTCGTTTTCTGAAAGCTAAATTCGTTTTCTGGAAGCTAAATTCGTTTGTGGGATCTAAATTCGTTTCCTGATGTCTAAATTCGTTTCCTGATGTCTAAATTCGTTTCCTGATGTCTAAATTCGTTTGACGAACTTTAAGTTCGTTTTGTGGGATCTAAATTCGTTTGGAAAACGAATTTTAAGTTCGTTTGAAGCAAATTGAGCCTAAGTTCGTGTGGCTATGTCTAAATTCGTTTTCTGGAAGCTAAATTCGTTTTGTGGATCTAAGTTCGTTTTGTGGCTAAATTCGTTTGGAAAACGAATTTTAAGTTCGTTTGAAGCAAATTGAGCCTAAGTTCGTGTGGCTATGTCTAAATTCGTTTCCTGATGTCTAAATTCGTTTCCTGATGTCTAAATTCGTTTCCTGATGTCTAAATTCGTTTTCTGAAAGCTAAATTCGTTTCCTGATGTCTAAATTCGTTTCCTGATGTCTAAATTCGTTTTCTGATGTCTAAATTCGTTTCCTGATGTCTAAATTCGTTTCCTGATGTCTAAATTCGTTTCCTGATGTCTAAATTCGTTTCCTGATGTCTAAATTCGTTTCCTGATGTCTAAATTCGTTTTCTGAAAGCTAAATTCGTTTTCTGATGTCTAAATTCGTTTCTGGAATGTCTAAATTCGTTTGGAACGATTTAAGTTCGTTTGTGGAAGTCTAAATTCGTTTCCTGATGTCTAAATTCGTTTCCTGATGTCTAAATTCGTTTTCTGGAACGAATTAAATTCGTTTTGTGTGGCTAAGTCTAAATTCGTTTCCTGATGTCTAAATTCGTTTCCTGATGTCTAAATTCGTTTCCTGATGTCTAAATTCGTTTCCTGATGTCTAAATTCGTTTCCTGATGTCTAAATTCGTTTCCTGATGTCTAAATTCGTTTGGAAAACGAATTTTAAGTTCGTTTGAAGCAAATTGAGCCTAAGTTCGTGTGGCTATGTCTAAATTCGTTTTCTGGAAGCTAAATTCGTTTCCTGATGTCTAAATTCGTTTTCTGGAAGCTAAATTCGTTTTCTGAAGTAAATTCGTTTGATGTCTAAATTCGTTTTCTGGGTTCAAGTGTTGTCCAACGAACTTTAAGTTCGTTTTGTGGGATCTAAATTCGTTTGGAAAACGAATTTTAAGTTCGTTTGAAGCAAATTGAGCCTAAGTTCGTGTGGCTATGTCTAAATTCGTTTCCTGATGTCTAAATTCGTTTCCTGATGTCTAAATTCGTTTTCTGAAAGCTAAATTCGTTTTCTGGAAGCTAAATTCGTTTGATTCCCTTTGCGACGCAATAGCGACATAATTTTCAAATGGTCATATCTTTTGAACCGTGACTCCGTTTTTGACAAGTAAGCTATCCCTAGAATCGTGTGAGAGTCTATTTTCTAATGGTAATGCTTTTAAAGGATGATTTTGAAGTCAAGTTTCCTGAAAGGTTGAATTAGTGAGTGAAGGTCGAGTTTCGTCGGATTCTATGAGTCCTAAAGTATTAATCAAACCTCCAATGCATTAAGATTTGTCATGGGTCATATAGATAGGTGTTTAGGTCTGAGTTAGGACCTTAATGATGTGGGTATTAGCTTGTCTAATGATCGCTTAATGATTATAGGAGGTCAGGAATACTTGCTTTGCACAGTAACGTAGTTGCCTTTTGTCGTGCGCTCCTTTGAGGTAAGATACACTACTCTGACACGCTGGGGGATCAACTAAAAGCTGGTTTCAAATCGTAAACACTTCCATTCGGTACCTTATTATTGCATGTGGGGCATATGGGTTACTTGGGAGGTATTATGGGTTATGCAGTTGACCATGAGACCTGAGATGCAGTCCCTATTGTAGTGTAATGCAGTATTGCTTAATGTAATATGTAGTTATGCAGTTGATGTAGTTTAATGAAGTATCTTGATATGTATGATATATAGAAATGAAGTTGATGTGTGATATGCATGCCTGACCTGTACGCCTAGTTCACTAGACTTGCTAGGTTGCTATGTCACTTGCATGTTTAAGGATCCAAACGTAATGAAGTTAAAGTGTGTGAATGTCTAGGAATGTGTGTTACCTAGACTATATGTGTGTGAATGTTTGGGAATGCAGGGACCCAATCTATATGTGTGAAATTGAGCTCATAAAACAGATGCAGTGAAAAGTGTTAAGCTTAACCCGTACTAGCCTTAGCCGGGCAAGTGCGTAGATGCAGTTGTTGCTTGGGTGGCTCCTCGCAACGTGGTCTCTATAACGCAGGGCGAGTAATACGAGGGGTTTGACCAACCTACATATACGGATTACTCAAGGATTGGCTTGCCATTCCTTAACGACGTAAGATGAGAAGTCTTTTGACTGATCATCCAGTCGGGTGTGATGCAGGGCACACTTATATGCAGTTAACAAAGATACGTGTGACAATGTGTGAACAAATGCAGGATAGGCACATTTAGGATGATTATCCTAATTGAAACGAAGTTGAAATGCAGTGTATGTGTGAACGTGTGATGTGTGTTGTGCCTAATAAAACTTGTCTAATAATGAAGATTGTTTTAATTGGACAAATGCTTTTAAATTAAGTGTTATCTTACTTAGCTATTCTTATAGCTAACACTTGCTTCTTAATGTGGTTGTTCCCTCAGGTTTAGCTTGATGGAAACTAGATGCAGGACGTGTGAGCTTGGGTAGATGCAATGCAGGAGCCTTAGCTACCCTTAGACGATGCTTTCTTTAGACATTCATTACATTTCGTATTTAATGTCGAATTTATGTAGTGATGTGTGAACGGTTGTTTTATGTTGGGCAACCGTTGGGTTTTCATTTGAACTATTGTTTGATATGGCATGTAACACCAAATAAATGCAGAAACCGAAAAGTTTCTATCGGTTTGACTTTTACAGTCTTTACTTCCGCAATTTAACACCGTTAGGTGAAAAGTTTTTGAAAACCCATATTTTTAAACGACGGGTGTTACATGACTGTGGATGACTTTGTTGCTTACATGGCAGATTGCAAAGAGGCAGACCAGCAGGTATCTTATTCTTTACATACTATTGTTCATGTTTGCAAAATTGTTAATCGCATGTTTGATGAACTTGAACAAAAGAATGAACAAATTAAGAAATTAGAATCTGTTGTCAATGTTGCTCATGATGAAAGAGATAAATTAATTAAAAAGGGTCTAACTGTAAATGATAAAGAAAAATTCTTCAAGGAAAAGATTAGATCCTTAGAGTCTGACATTAGAGCAATGAAAGATAAAGTCAATCAGTCTGTGGCCATAGAAAGAGTAAGTAGTGAAGCTTATTCCTTGTTAGCTAGAAAGTGTGCTACCGTAGAAAAGGAACTTGCTGATGCTAGGATAGAAATCTTGGAATTTAAGGCTAAATCTGATTCTGCTAGACATGCTGAGCTTTTGATGCATATGACAAAGTTTGAGAATTCCTCCTCTAAGAGTCTTGAAACTGCTAAGATCTCTTATAAAGATGTGCCTCCTCCTTTCAATAATAACTATACTTCTGTTGAACCTAATATTCCTGAAATCCTACTTCAACCTAGTGTTGTAGATGGTAAACCAAAAGACTCAATTTCTGAGGCAAAGTTGCCTGAGGGAACAAAAGAGTCTAAAGGAGTTTCTTCTCAACCTAACAAGGAAGAGAAATTGAAAGGTGTTGTCTTAAATCAGTCTACTCCTTATGGTCAAAAAGACAGTATTGTACACTTTACACTTCATAAGAGTAATAGGGTCTATACTGAGTTAGAATTCCCATTAGAATCTATTAACCCTAAGAGGATTGATAAAGTCTGGGATGTTGCTATTGAGGATATGAAGAAATTAAGTCAGCAACGTCTCACTCCATTACCTAAACAGTCTAGGATTAGAAAATCTGAAGATAACATAGCCGTTAATGAAGAAGCAACTAAGGTCTTAAAGCACATCTTAATGCCTGCACTTAAGAAATCTTCAAGTAAAGATAAACATGAGAAAGATGGTGCTAGAAAGTCTAGGATATCACCAACTAAACAAGACCCTGAAAAGGAAAATCAAAGGAAAACAAGTAAGTCAGTGGACACTAGTGCTAACAATGAATCTGTAGGTACCGATAAAAAGGTAGATACAAACAAAAAGTTCAAGGTCCTTTCCTGCTTTGCTTGTCATGAAAAGGGTCATGTTTATAGTGTATGTCCAAATAGACCTCGAAGATCAGGTTCTCCTTCAAAGGTTTCTACCTCAGAAGGAAAAAGGGGGTTGGGTAATGATAAACAGGTTGATGAGGCTAAAGTTCAATCTTCTCCAAAACCGTTTACTATACCTCAACGACGTGAATCTCCATTGAAAGGTTCATCAGGAAATGTTCATAGGAATTCAAATCGTTTTCAAACACCTCCACGACCTGATCGTTCTGCTTCTAGAAATCAAAATTCATTCTATGACCAAATTCATTCGAGTGTTCGATCTTCTTATGGCCCTCATTCTCCTAGACCTTCTCCGACGAGAGGTCAGAAGTCTCCTCCTGTGAGAAGACGAGACGAGAATCATGTCTCACCCACGGCTTCCAGCAATGGGTATTGGACTGAACTGATTCTAAGGGATGAGAAGGTCGACCCAAACCTCAGAAGGTTTGGGTCCCCAATGAAAACTAATTTTTCTTATTTTATGTGCAGGGAGTTCCTAGGAAACCAATCCATTTATGGTACCTTGACAGTGGATGCTCCAGGCACATGACAGGGGACAGGAAACTCTTGTCCAATTATACTGGCATAAATGGGTCGTACGTTAGTTTTGCCGGATCCAAGGGCGGCAACATCACCGGTCAGGGAGATGTCGTCAATGGACAACTTACTCTAGAAAGAGTAAACTATGTGGAACAACTTACTCATAATCTTATGAGTGTCTCACAGATTTGTGACAAGGGCAACAATGTTCACTTCACAGAAAAGGAGGCATTCATCTTGAAGCCGGGTTTCGTTATTCCAGCAGAATGGATAATGCTCAGAGCTCCTAGGAAGAGAGACATCCATGGCTTAGTTTTAGGTGTTGATAATCCAACGGAGCCCCTCTGTTTGTTGAGCAAAGCAAATGAGTCTGAATCTCTCCTATGGCATCGTAGAATGGGACATATCAACTTTCGGAAGATGAATGAACTTGTAAGTCTTGGATTAGTTGAAGGTGTTCCAGTTAAGAAGTTTGGGATGGAAGATAAATGTGTACCGTGTTTGAAAGGAAAGCAACACAAGAATCCTCATAAACCAAAGGTGCAAAACACTATATCCAAACCATTCGAATTACTTCATATGGATCTCTTTGGTCCTGTGAACGTAAGAAGCATTGGAGGGATGTCCTACTGTTTGGTGATCACTGATGATTACTCAAGGTACTCATGGGTATTTTTCTTGAAGACAAAGGACGAGACCGCAACCGGTTTATGGATTTTGTTAGACAAGTTGAGAATGTCCATGAAGTTAAGGTTAAGAGAATCAGGAGTGACAATGGCACTGAGTTCAAGAATAATACTCTTACGGTTTTTTGCTTGACCAAGGGTATTCAACATCAATTTAGTGCACCGCATGAGCCACAACAGAATGGAGTAGCTGAAAGGAAAAACAGGACATTGATAGAAACGGCTAGGACGATGCTTGCTGATTCAGGGCTTCCTGTTACTTTCTGGGGGGAGGCAGTGAATACAGCTTGTCACATTTTAAATCGGGTTTTAACTGTTAAACGGTTCAAGAAAACTTGTTATGAACTTTTGCACAACACAAAGCCAAATTTACAAAATGTTGAGCCGTTTGGTGTTCCTTGTACTTTTCTTAAAGTACTTCCTCAGGGAAAATTTGATCCTAAATCTGAGGAGGGTTTCTTTCTAGGTTATATACCTAGTACACCAATTCGGCGTGTGTACAATCAGAAAACTGGCAAAGTAAATTTTGGTACAAATGTGGTTATTGTCAGTCATAAACCTGCTGTACACATTGGTCCTGCTATTGACTTCGATTATGATGGTGTTTTTACCTCTTTTCGTGGTCCTGTTTCTTTTACAGGTGTTCCGATTGTGGAAGATGTAGTTACTCTTCATGATCCACTTGAAGGTGGGACGGTTCCTGTTACTTCTCCTGTTTCCTCACCATCCATTAATCCTGCTTCTAAATCTGGAGAGTCAGGTGGGACCAAAGAAGCAGACTCTACTTTAGATACTTCTCCTAAAGATCTCACTGATCCTTTACATATACCTCTACCTGATGGTCCCTTTATGATACTGACGACACAGAAGGTGAAAATCAGGAGGAGCCTAAAACTCCAGAGCAACATGTGCAGACTAACTTGGGAAATGATCTTACAGTCGACACGGTTCCTCAAACAAGAGTCAACAAGGATCATCCAGTAGAACAAATCATTGGTGATGCTTCTGCCTCTGTTCGCACGAGAAATCAGAATAGGAAAAATTTGTCAAGTATGTTTGCTGAAGTTAAGGATACTGGGGCAATTACTTGGTACTTGTACTTTTGCTTCATCTCTCAGGTTGAGCCTAAAAATGTTGGAATGGCTCTTAAAGATCCGTCATGGGTTGAGGCGATGCAAGAAGAATTGGCTCAGTTTAGGAAGCTTGATGTATGGAAGTTAGTTGACTTACCTCAGGGTGAATCTCCTTTATCAACGCGATGGGTTTTTCGTTGTAAAAGGATGACAAAGGTGTAGTCACTCGCAATAAGGCTCGGTTGGTGGTTAGAGGATTTGAGCAACAAGAAGGCTTTGATTACGATGAGACTTTTGCACCAGTAGCTAGACTAGAAGCTATTCGATTATTTCTGGCATTTGCTAGTTATAAAGGTATAAAGGTGTATCAACTTGACGTAAAGAGTGCCTTTTTGTATGGGGAAATTAGAGAAGAAGTGTATGTAGATCAACCTCAGGGGTTTGAGGATCCAGATTTTCCTAATAGAGTATATCGTCTTGATAAGGCTCTATATGGTTTACATCAGGCTCCTCGATCATGGTATGAAAAACTGTCTACTCATCTGCATGAAAATGGTTTTACTAGAGGTTCTATTGACAGCACGCTGTTTATCAAATGGAAAGGAATGGACTACTTACTTGTACAGGTTTACGTCGATGATATTATTTTTGGTTCATCTGATAAGAATATGTGCAAGGAGTTTGAGCAGAGCATGAAGGCTAAGTTCGAAATGAGTGCTGTGGGGGAATTAACTTTCTTCCTTGGACTACAGGTGGATCAACTGAAGGATGGGTTCTTTATTCATCAGAGCAAGTATGTTCAAGATCTTCTTACTAGGTTTCGAATGACCGATGCTAAAGATGCAATTACTCCCATTCAGACTAATCATGGGCTGTGTCCTGATAAGACTAATGATCCAGATGTCGATGCAACTCAATATCGGGCTATCATTGGTTCCTTGATGTATCTGACGGCTTCACGTCCAGACATTACCTTTGCTGTTTATATGTGTGCTAGATATCAGGCTAATCCGAAAGAGTCACATTTGAAAGCTGCGAAAAGGATTCTCCGTTATGTGAAGGCCAAGCCTCGTCTAGGGCTTTGGTATCCCATGCATGGCTCCTTTGAATTCAAAGCTTATACTGATTCGGATTATGGTGGCTGCAGTTCGGATAGGAAATCAACGCCAGGTGGATGTCAGCTTTTAGGGGGGAGAATTATATCGTGGCAGTGCAAAAAGCAGACATCTGTTGCACAGTCTACCTGTGAAGCAGAATACATAGCTGCTGGTCAATGCTGTTCTCAGGTACTTTGGATACAGCAACAATTGCGCGACTATGGTATGGATATCTCAGACTCTCCTATTTGTATTGATAATAAGTCTGCCATAGATATTACTAAGAATCCGAAAAACTTTAAAGTCACCAAGCACATAGATATAAAGCATCACTTTTTACGTGACTGTTTTGAGAAAAAGCTTATTCATTTAGAAAAGGTTATTACTGATGATAACCTTGCTGATCTTTATACTAAAGCTTTTGATAAACCTCGTCATGAGTTGTTATATCAACTCAATGGTATGAAGAATGCCGAGTAGTTTCTCTCAAAGAACTTAAATTTTCTTTTCGTGTCTTAGTAGTTTAAGTCGTATATAGATAGTGTCAATAATAAAAAAAAAAAAAAGGTTACTGCTCTACATGATTAGACGTGACGATACTTTAGCTTTTAAGCCTACCTAATTGTACTTTAAAATGCTCAGTTCAGTGATACCATTATATGATGTATCGATAGGCACAAAGTACCAAGGTTTCCTTTTAATCTGAACTTAAATGTATACAATGTTCTTATGGGAAACGTATTCAGATATATGGCTGAGAATGCTTGTTCTTAAAATAGACAAGTCCTTTAAATCTTATGAAAGATCTTGCATTATAATTATGTATGTTTGGTCTTTATAAAGAAAGTCTCGGGTACATATATGTGTATGTATTGCTTTTTTGGATGTATATTTGTGACAAGATATACAAATATCAAATAAATCTGTTGAAAATATGAAACTAATGTGGCCTTTGAGATTCGAACAAGTAAGTCCTTGGGGTGTCTTTGTATACCTAGCCTACCTAAAGTTTCCAACTTGGGATAGGTTGTCAGAAAGTTCGCTACACGGGTCTCATAGAAAGTCACGGGTTTTCATAAGTGCTTTAAAAAATAATGTCACAAATATGGAAGTACTTGGCATTATGCAATGTTAAGTATATTTCCGTACGTGAGTCAAGTTAAGTCGCTTTGCGCGTGAGGAATCACCGACCTGTCACCGCTGACTTGATTCTTAAAGACTTTCTCACTTTACTCACCAAATGTCTTAATCTTAGTGCTTGTTTCGATTGTGAGAGTGTATCTGAATATGGGGCACATAAGTTCGCAAACTAAAATTGTGGCATGAGTAACTTACTAGGCTACATGGTGACTGTCCTTGGCTCAAGTAATACGAAAGTGCCACAAACCAAAAAGAAGACTGGAAGTACCGAGTGTTTAAGAGGACAAACATATTGGTAATCGTTTTTGGATCACTGTTCATAACTAATAATAAGAGAATTATTTCTCGCATGTAGGCTTATGTAAATGCTAATCTGATCTGATCAGCAGTACCCTAGTCACATGTAAATAATGAATAAATTAAGATAACTATTGTGTATAGACTAGTTTATTATTCTGTAATTTTTATTCTAATTTATTTTTCTATTTTATTGAGTCAAAATAAGTATTTTCATAAGTTCTTATTGCACGAGAGATTCTACTTAAATTCTATTGAGTATATGTTTTGCTGAATTCATTCATTTGAATTCTTGATGAGGTTATGTGATTAGTTCAAAAGAAGATTTTCTGATATGGACATTAATTTGTTTAAGTTTAGAAAATGATCTTTTAAATCTTATGTGACAAGTCAATGTTATTTGAAATCTCACAAGTTTCAGTTTTTACAAGTTATGAATCTAATTAATAACTTGGTGACCTTTTAGGGTTTGACAATGGAATGACCTCCCTTGATCTTTTATTAGAATCTTGAGTATTTCGTAATTGTTAATCCTAATTTTGTGTGTTTTCACTTGAATTTTCTGCATTACTGTGCCTTTGCTCTTGTTGCGTTAATGAGTTTTTGGTAAGTGTGCAATGTTCAGGTTAAGAAGATAAAGTTGGAGTGCTGATCTTTGTTGCAATATAGTGTTATTCATACAGATGATATCATGGAGACGGGATTTTTGGTGTGAAATGACAATATTGTGATGCAAATATGAGCACGTGAAGGAAGAATACATGAATCTGTCTTTGGAGTATTTATTTACTTTACATTTCATGTATTTAGTGAAAATAATCAGTGTTGATACGTGTTTCTTTTAATTTTCGTACCTTGACTTATGACATGATTTCGGAAACTTTACAAAGTTCTTCATTGGATTTTTGGACTATTCATTGTTTGTTAGTTTTGTAGACGGCATCTAATATGGGACTTAAGTGTTTCAAGATGGTTTGCCGTCAAGCATCTCAATGATTAGAGAAATGCTCTCCGTATCATGGTCGTGGTTGGTAACGCTGTTAATATGTTCATTGATTATTTTCAGGTTTGTTAATGGTTGATTTTAGACCTTGGGGTTTTGTTTTTATTCAAGATTATAATGGTTGTAAAATACTTACATTATGATGATGATTTTAGATGGTGGTATTTCTTGGTACAAGGCATGAACAAGTTGTTTTTAACGAGTTCTTGCTATGTACAGGATTAGGTCAAAGGGTCGAATCGTGGAAAGTTCGTGATGAAGAATCTTGAAAAATTTTCTAAGTACAATGTTGTTCTTACGAAGATAGTCTTTAACTTCGTTTGGACTTGTTCATCAGAAAATTGAACTTATTTTCGTCACATCTAATTTCGTTTTATTTGGCTTTAAACAAAGATAACCTCTATCTTCGTTCCCTTTGAGTTTACGAAGGTTAACTTCGTTCCCCTTATTTTCGACCGACCTTTTCACCCGACCCATTTTTACCCATCTTTTAACCATCCATATATATATCCCAACTTAATTCGTTTTCTCTTTTTCATTGCCAAAATCATTAAAGAAAACGAATTTAAGCTGCTTAAACCCCTATATCTTCATCAATCAAATTACTTGATTTCACTTGATTCTCGGCTTGTTATTTCGATTTTTGTTGAAATAAGTGATTCAGGTATATTATCTACTATCGTCATTCACAAATCCCCAATTCTTGATTCTTGTTTTTGCCCAAATTTTACATGAACTCAATCGGTTTTAAGATATATTTTAGGTTCTAGGGTTTAATTTCGTTTTTGATTTTAAATCCATTGGATCCTTAATTCGTTTGTAAAATCGAAGTGGGTTATGTTTCATTTTAGTGATACAAATGTTTTGTGATTGATTTTGGGCAAATAAAGTGTTAATCAATGTTTTACGAATCAAATATTTGATTTTGGAACCAATTGATGTTCAGAATGTCTACGAAGTTAGCTTTCGTTTATTTCTACGAACTTAGGTTCTCAAACAGGACTTACGAACTTAGACTCTTCTTTCAACTAACGAAGTTAGAAGTTCTTGTGACAAACGAACTTAGTTATGCTTCAACGCTATCTTCGTTTATTGTTACCCAACGAACTTAACGTCTATCTTCGTACATTCCTAACTAACGAACTTAACGTCTATCTTCGTACATTCCTAACTAACGAACTTAAAGTCTATCTTCGTACATTCTTAACTTACGAACTTAAAGACTAATTTCGTACAGTCTCAACTTATGAAATTATTGATTAAGTTCATCTAAGCCTGCAATTAATTTCTTGTGCTAATCCTATAATTGTTTTTATATTATGATTTGTTTTGCAGAAATGGCTCTTGCTCCACGTCAGTTCGTTAAGAAGCATAATCTGGCCTTAAATCTTGATCCAGATCAGCATAATTGTGAACGCTATCATGGGATGTTTGATTTTATTGCTCGTTCTAGGCTTTCTTTTGCATTCTGTGATTCACCTAGATTGATTAGGCAGTATATTGATGACTTCTGGAGGACTGCTCATCAAGTCATGGTTAATGGTCGTAGCTTTGTTCGAGCAACTGTCGAAGGAATCACTTTTGATTTTAATGCTGCGATGCTTCGTGAAATTCTGCATTTAGGTGACGAATCAGACGAAGCAGTAGAATTAGCTTATGATTTTGACCTTATTCGTAGGTGTTTTCAAAGAATGGGATATGTTGGTCAAATAAAGCTTCCTTTTGACAAAAGTGGATTTCAAGGACGTTGGAGATATCTTGCTTACGTTTTGTTAGTTAGTCTGAGCAATCGTAAGGCTGGATTTGATCAGCTTTCTGCTCAAGTTTCTTCGCAGATGGTTGCCTTGGTCTATAATCGACCTTATCCGTTTTCAACATACTTCTATCATGAGTTTATTGGTCAAATCAATGCCAAACCGAGAAATAGGTTTCTCTTATATCCTCGTTTTGTTATGGCAATCGTTAGGCACTTTTGTCCTAACTTGATATTTGATCAAGGTCCTCGATATGCACCACATGCTTGGCCATTACGTTTATTTGCTGATTTAGAAGCTAACACTAGCAATGTGGCTGGTCTTACTGATCCACCACTGTTTGGTCATTTGATTAATCCAAATTATCGATCTCGTTTTGAGGATGATATGTTAGTGGATGATGAAGACAATTCTGATCATGAGGATGAAGAGAGTTCAGATGACAGTTCTGATGGTGATTCTGATGACTCTGATAGTGGGAATGATGGTGGTGATGATGTTGTTGAAGCAGACACAGATGAATATGATAGTGTCGCTGCTGATTCTGGTAATGAGCATTGAACTAAGATGGCTCATGATGTACCTGCTGTTTCAGGAAGTGATCATTCATATCACTTCTCTCGAGAAGATGTACCTGGTGCTTTACGCCGAGAGCGTCGGAGTAAGGCATGTCATTCTTCACCGGTTCTTTCTAATACGGATCAATCCGTTCATGATGAACATGTTACTCAAGAAGAAGTTAATCTGGATGAGGATGTTGGTGCTGAACAAGAAGCTGTACTTGATTTTCAAGAAGAAGTGGAACATAGAAATATGGCACCAAGTCCATTTCATGAAGGTACAAGTACTGTTGGACCTAAGAGGACACTGGATACTCCTCTTACTTATCGCAGAGCTAAGCGTGCACGAATTTCTGAGGCTACTTCAGTATCTACAGCTGCTGCTGCTATTCCTGCTGTCTCTACAGCACCGATTGCTTTTGTTGCCGGTAGTGTACCGTTGCGTCCACTGTTGCCTCCTGCTATACCAATATTGCCCAGACTGCCTACTTTTCCTCCTATTCCTTCAGATTACTCCCTAGTTAGGCGTATCGATGTTCTTCAGGCTCGTGTTGATACGTTAGAGTCTGATCTTACGAATGTTCGAGGTACTTTGACCTTTTTAATTAACTGGGTCAAGAATCAAGGGGGAGATGTTCCTGAAGAAGTTTGCAGATTATCAGCAGTTCAGCCAAGACGTCAGAATGATGATGATGATGCTGATAATGCTGGTAATAGGAGTGATTCTCGCCCAGTTTCTGACAAAGGAAAAGGGGTTGAGACTCAGGGGGAGACAGGAAAGGATACTACCCAGACTGGTACTTCTGGTGCGGGTGGATCAAGTGCTCCTCAAGAGGCTGAAGTTATTGAAGCACTTGACTCAGGTAATTCTTCGAAATCGATTGATTATTTAAGTGATGATCAAGTTGAAGCTGAAACTGAACGATTAAAGCGTGAAGTTAAGGCAAAATTTGGACATGACTGTAATACCGAAGAAAATGCTTTTCATTCTGTATTTGATAACTTATTGGATAAACAGCAAGAAGCAGAAACTGAAAGAGGAAAAGAATTACAGATTCAAGGGCAAACAGCCTTGGAATCTGATTCTGATTCTGATTCAACTTATGATTTTGATAAAGATTGATAAAGTGTATATTAGGTTGCATGTAATAAGTTTACGACATGTGAATGTAATCTATCTTATTTCAATGCAATTATATTTCATCTTTATTATTATTATCATGATTATTCATTGTATTCTGGTGTTCATTTTGTGTAATCTTAATAGATGATACAGATGATGCAGAATTATTCTTTGATGGTGATGAACTTGAGGAAGGTGAGCTTGTTCCTGAACCGGATATAAATATATTCAAGAAACCTTATGGGTTTGATGATGTTTGGGATTCAACTCCTGAAGATCCATCTTTGGAAGAAAGAAAAGAGTTAGAGATAAAGAGGAATGAAGTTAAGGAAAGAATGCTTCAAGCGTCAATTAGGCTAGGGGAAGAGGAGGACAGGAGAGGGGGGGAATAGAGGAGAGTTAGAGATAAAGAGGAATGAAGTTAAGGAAAGAATGCTTCAAGCTTCAATTAGTAGCTCCGCTAAAGTTTTAAACTTCGTGGTATATGCTAGGATTGATGATGCATTGATTCCTTTTCACTGGGAAATCAACTTGACAAGATCTTTTAATCCAAATGATTATCCTGTACCTCTCAGAGAAGATGATCCACTACATGAGATTGATCGATTTGTGCCTGGGCAAAGAATTAATGAATATATAGTCACATGGGATACTATGAAACCCATCATGTATTGGACTCATATCTCAGATAAAGATGCTGCAAGATATAAGACAATAATCTGGAGTTGGTTTTATGATGAAGAACTGAAGCTGTTTGTTCTTAAAAGACCAGAAGGTTGTCAGTATCTAGCAATGGCGTGAGAGACATTTCAGAAGTTTGTGTGAAGAAGACTTACATGAACTAGGAAATAACAGGATTATCAATCCAAGTGGTTATGGTCTTGCAGATGTGGTTGGTAAGAACCTTCATGAAGATTTCAAGTTGAGATTGAATATGAAAGACTCTGAAAAAACAAAGTTTCATATTGAACCAAGACGAAAGAAGAAGGTGGTTAAGCCAGATAAAAGTGTTGAGTATATTCAACGTGATATCAAATGTATGATCAAAGTCCCTGCCAAGAAATGGGAACAAGATGTCTTGGATAAAATGGATAATTGGGAGATTGATGGAAATTCTGGTGAAGCCACGATGTATGCAGACTCGAAGAAGAAGATGTTGTTGAGAAGGATGTATGATCCAATGCAGTTGGTTAACTTCTCAAGAAATGATCAGAGGAAATTATACGATACTGAATGTTCATTTTTACCATTTTGGAAGAATGAAGAAGATCGATATCGTAAGATTCTCCAAGTCTGCTTACATGAAAATATTCATGCAAATAGCAAGCGATTGTTATTTGATGGATGATGAAGATTTTTTGAAGACTGAAGAAATCGAAGATGCTGCTGTCAAGGGGGAGTTTGTTGATGCATGTTGATGTGACAATAGCAACTTAGATTTGATTAGTCTTTTAGATTAAGACATTATGTTGTTTTATGTCTTATTCATTTATATGTAATTGATAGATTATGGACTTCGTGTTTTAGTAATGATCGATTACATGTTTTGGTGTTATTTATATGTTTATATATGATGTTTGTTGTGTATGTCATACAAGTACAAACATAATATATGTTAGGTTTCTGGTACATAAAGTACTTGGAAAATAACTAAGCATAGATGTTGATGGTATTTAGTACTAACGAAGATAATCTTCGTTATATGGGCTGGGCTGCTAAGTTCGTAAGAACAAAGCCCAGCAGGCCCAATATCGATTTGAAACATATATAAACGAATGGAAACCCTAAATTGAGGTATCCAGTTCATATTACACACACCAAAGGCGACTAAGTTCGTTTCTAGCTTATAGAAAACGAAGATAGATCACATAAGGCCGATTATATTGATATAATTAGCAATATACACGATAACTAATCAAACTAGTTATCTCGTGAGGATTTCGCACTCACGACATAACAATAGACGATCTCGAGAGCGATCCGTAGCTATCGAGGGACTCACAATATATATAACACTATATATATATATATATATATCTTTTTGCGTGAATATAAACACTCGGGGAACGGCTCTCCGGACTCACTTTACCAAACACGTGGTAATCTAAGTCTACGAGCCGTTCGGGGGCCGGGTGTGTGTTTGCGGTTCGTGCACGAGACGAGTATCACCCACAAGACAATACTATGCGTGTTCTTAGTTTTCTCTCTCTAGGATTTGCTCGTTTCTCTCTCTACACTCTTGTTGGAACACGCATGAACTGTAACATTTGTCAAAATTGACTAAATTTGACCCGAAATTAAATGTAAACGATTTATGTGAATTAACGTGATTATTGAACGTATTGTTGAATTGGAATGAAAAGTGGACTTTGGTTATGATTACGGAAACGTCTTAGTGTTTAAATGGTTAACGTTTAGCTATTTGTCGGAATTAGCGGAGCGGGAGCCTACCATTTTGGACCTTAGGCCGGCCCCCTCCCCTAATCACTCCCCCTCTCCCCCTAATCATTTTCATCCTTTTCTTGATCTCTTTTCTTCTTTATCTCTCAAAAAGTCAACACTTTCATAATCAAATTCTGGAAAATCGAACGTAATTCAAGCTAGATTAATCATGCATTTGAAATATATGTAAGTCATGCCGTGTTGATCATCCATTTGAAATATATGTAAGTCATGCCGTGTTGATCATGCATTTGAAATATATGTAAGTCATGCCGTGTTGATCATGCATTTGAAATATATGTAAGTCATGCCGTGTTGATCATGCATTTGAAATATATGTAAGTCATGCCGTGTTGATCATGCATTTGAAATATATGTAAGTCATGCCGTGTTGATCATGCATTTGAAATATATGTAAGTCATGCCGTGTTGATCATGCATTTGAAATATATGTAAGTCATGCCGTGTTGATCATGCATTTGAAATATATGTAAGTCATGCCGTGTTGATCATGCATTTGAAATATATGTAAGTCATGCCGTGTTGATCATGCATTTGAAATATATGTAAGTCATGCCGTGTTGATCATGCATTTGAAATATATGTAAGTCATGCCGTGTTGATCATCCATTTGAAATATATGTAAGTCATGCCGTGTTGATCATGCATTTGAAATATATGTAAGTCATGCCGTGTTGATCATCCATTTGAAATATATGTAAGTCATGCCGTGTTGATCATGCATTTGAAATATATGTAAGTCATGCCGTGTTGATCATGCATTTGAAATATATGTAAGTCATGCCGTGTTGATCATGCATTTGAAATATATGTAAGTCATGCCGTGTTGATCATGCATTTGAAATATATGTAAGTCATGCCGTGTTGATCATGCATTTGAAATATATGTAAGTCATGCCGTGTTGATCATGCATTTGAAATATATGTAAGTCATGCGTGTTGATCATGCTTTTGAAATATATGTAAGTCATGCCTTAATGATCACGCCTTTGAAACATATGAAAGTCGTGCCGGAATGTGTTGAACGTGTTGAACGTGTTATGTGTTGTTAGTGCATGTTTCTCGGTGACAAAAGCATTCTAGATGTGTTACATATATTTGTATATATTCAAGTCTTGTAATTTATCTTGTAATTACCGTTTGTCAATAATATTACCTTGGCATATCTTGTTGATCATATTGGGATCCATTTATGTTTATGTGTTTGTTTATTATTTGTATTTTGCAGGTTTTAGACATAACATGTAAAAAGTCATTAAGTTAATATTGTTTCTGCGTTTTAACAGCAGTAGAAATATTAACTTAATGTACTTCCAAAGGGAAGTTAAGTTAACTGTGTTTCTGCGTATTTACAGCAGGAGAAACAGTAACTTAGTTAATACTTCCAATAGGTAATATAGACAGTGTTGTTTCTGCGTATCTACAGCAGTAGAAACATTGTCGTTAGCTGATGATTGGTTCTGTGTATATTTACAGCAGTTTAAGTATTGGTTGAGTTAATATCGGTTCTGCGTCTTGACAGCAGTGAAGATATTAACTCTGAGTGTAATGTCGGTGCTGCGTCTTGACAGCAGTGAAGACATTAACTCAATATATCCTAAGTGTTATTTGAGGGTTCTTAGGAGCAAGCAAATGTATGCTTGTTCAAAGTAAGAACACTCAAATGGTCATTTGAGAGTTTCTAAGAAACAACAAAAGTATGCTTGTTCTCAAGAACTCTCAAATGGTTTGAGAGTTTATGTGGAAACAAGCAAAAGTATGCTTGACCACAAAAACACTCAAACGTTTTGTGTGTTCACGGAAACACGCAAAACAGGCCAAAACCCTAATGGGCCTTGACCAAAGAAACGAGCAAATAATATTGGGCCTATATATATATATTATATATATATATTATATATATATATTATATATATATATTATATATATATATATATATATATTATATATATATATATTATATATATATATATATATATATTATATATATATATTATATATATATATTATATATATATATATTATATATATATATATATATAATATATATATATATATATTATATATATATATTATATATATATATTATATATATATATAATATATATATATATTATATATATATATTATATATATATATTATATATATATATATTATATATATAAATCTATCCTTTTATTTGTAATTTAATTAGTTTTATTTTAGCGAACTATTTAATATATATATATATTATATATATAATATATATATATATATATATATATATATATATATATAAGTGTTTATATTCACGCAAATATATATATATATATATCATAAAAGGTAGATATAAAAACCGTGGGTTATCTCGAGGAATTCCGCACCTCGACATATCCTTAAGTCAATCTCGGTTCGGTAAGACCCGGGGGACTTACAACTGGTATCAAGAGCCGCAGGTTATTATCAACCTTGGTTCGAGATTGATCACGGTTTGGGTATCCCGTTTTTGCGTGTTCTTAGGTGGAGAAGTGTTTTCGGGCGCGTTTTGAAATAAAGTTTCAAACTTGACGCCAAAATAAGACATATCTCATTCCTAGGATCATTTTCTCAAGATTTCATTGATCAAGGAACAATGGCCGCAAACTATCTTAACCAATTAATACTTATGGACCATGAAACTGGTAAGGGTAATTCACCACCCAAGCTAATGATCATTGACCAATACTTTTCTTGGAAAGGTCGATTCGAATCCTTTACGCAATTCACGGACGTTAGAATGTGGACTTGTATGACCGAAGGATATAGTGCCCCAACATATGAGGACAGTGGTGTTAACAAAGTTTATGCTTACCAAGATATGACTGAATCTAATAAAAAATTGTATGAGGCAGAGAAAAAGGCACTATCATGTTTAAAAATGTCATTGCCACAAGAAATTTTACATTTATTTAATGGATTCAATACATCAAAAGAACTTTGGTTAGCATTAAAAAATCATTGTGAAGGGGATGAAACACTTAAAAAGAATCGTAGAGACCTTCTGAAGCATCAGTATAATGTATTTAATGGGTTAAGGAGTGAAAACTTAGATCAACTAATTACAAGGTATTATCATTTGTTAGCTGAATTGCAAGCATTTGATGTTACCTACTCTGAGGAAGAAAAAGTCGAGAAATTTTTGAGTTCCTTGCAGGAAAAGTGGAGCAATTATATTACCACTTTGCAGGAAAAAGCAGATTTCTCTGATATGTCTTTGACTCAGATAGTTGCTAAGTTTAGGGGACAAGAAATGAAACTAAAAAGAAGGGAAGCAGGATATAATAATGCTCAGATTCCCGAGTTTTATTACGGTAGGCCTACGATCAATGTAAGTCCAGGTTCCCCTGAAGGAAGCACAAGGGCATTCCTGAGTGAAGATGTTGACTTACAAAAGATCTTGTTTGACTCTGAGGGGAACATATGTCTTGTTTCAAGTCAGAGCGACAATGTAGGCAATCATGGATATCCTACCTCCAGTGCTAGTTCCACCGTGCCTATAAGTGTCAAATGTGCGGAAAGTCACTTATCCGTTCTTGCGTCATTTGTGACATCATATGAACAGTTTATCCAAGGAAAGGTTCAAGATCCTAGTCTTATAGATGAAGACTACGAGCAGATTGATCCTTTGGACTTAGAGGAGATGGATTTGCAATGGCAAATGGCTATGCTAACTCTTCGGGCTAAACGGTTCCTATCAAGAACAGGGCGAAAGGTCGTGGGTTCCAAGCTTGGCTTTGATAAGTCAAAGATAAAGTGTTACAATTGCGAGGGATTTGGACACTTTGCTAGGGAATGCCAGAGACCTAAGAAGGATGACCTGTCTATTGTGACTCGTCAAAACTTTAATCAAGGTGGAATAGTACCTTCATCTTCTAACACCTCAAGACAAAAGTCATATAGTGATGGGTCTAGTGGAAGCCAAAACCCAGTTAATCGAAGTAATTCAAGATCTTTGGTTGTCCAACAACAAGACGGATCTTATGACTGGAGTTTGAAAGTCAATGAAGAAGACAATGCTTATGTTGCGGAGGTTGATTCAGGAAGTAGTGTTGTTGTTTTGGACGAGACATCTTCTCAAGAATCAACAAACCCTACTAATGAGAATGTTCCCTTCACCTCACTTGAAAGATCTTCCTCAAATGTTAAAACTTCAAGTATAAAAGATGGTGACACTTGTTCAAAAGGGGCTACTTCGAAGGTTGATAGTGTAAAGATTCCAGAAAACCTGGGAGTAAAGGATCTAGTTACCTTTATGATAGACTTACATGCACCTGAGCAGCGAATAGATTTTTCTCTACATTCATTAATTGATGTGTGTAAAGATAATTATAAAATATCTCAAACTGCATGTGAGTTATATCTAAGAGTTGACGATTTACAAAAGAAGGTTGATAAGGATCAAGAAGAAAAATCTCTCTTGAGACAGCAAGTGAACATCTTGACTAGAAGAGAAAAGGATCTATCTGACAAGATTAAACTTAATCACAAGGAGAATGATTGTTTAAGGAATGAGTTGAGGGAAATCACTATTAGAAAACAATTGGGGCAAGAAAATCATGAGAAACTAAGTGGTGAGTACACTTCTTTACAGAAGGAGTTACTCTCTGCTCAATCAGAGATTACTGACTTACAGTCCCGGATTGACAAAATGAGAGATATTCGAATTATGACAAGTCATGCCTATGAAAGTATTAAAAACGGAAATTGTCATAATATTGAAGAATTCTCAAATAAAAAGAATCTTAATGTTGAGATCCCTCCTCCTATCAATCACATCTATGATCCTATTGTTAAAGTGAGTGATGATGACAAAAAGGTCTGTTCTGACGATCACAAAGAACAACATAAGAAGCCAGAATCTTCTAATCAAACCAAATTCATGTATAATAAGGGGTCAATCACTCACTACACACTTAAAAGGTAGTGGGAAAGTTTATCATGGATGTGACAACAGCAACTTAGTATTAGTCTTTTAGATTAAGACATTATGTTATTTTATGTCTTATTTATATATATGTAATTGATAGATTATGGACTTCATGTTTTGGTAATGATCGATTACATGTTTTGGTGTTATATATATGTTGTTTTATGATGTTTGTTATGTATGTTATACGTACAAACAAAATATACGTTAGGTTCCTTGTACATGAAATACTTGGAAAATAACTAGGCATAGATGCTGATGGAAATTAGTACTAACGAAGATAATCTTCGTTAGGAACAAACGAAGATAATCTTCGTTATATGGGCTGGGCTGCTAAGTTCGTAAGAACAAAGCCCAGCAGGCCCAATATCGATCAGAAACATATATATAGGAATGGAAACCCTAAATTGAGGAATCCGTTCAACTCTCACACACCTACGGCGACTAAGTTCGTTTCTAGCATTTAGAAAACGAAGATAGATCACATACGGCTGATTATATACTTATAATTAGCAATATATTCGATAACTAATCAAACTAGTTATCTCGTGAGGATTCCGCACTCACGACATAATAATAGACGATCTCGAGAGCGATCTGTAGCTATCGAGGGACTCACAAGTGGTATCAGAGCCATTCGATATCTTATCGAAGGTTCGAGATCATTTGTTTGATTGTTTTCCTCCCAAAAACCTCCCGAAAACCCTAACAGTCGCTAAGTTCATTTTCCTTACGAACCGAATACTTCCCTCAACACCCAAAAATTTCTCCCCACCCTCCCTTCCCTCCGCATAACCAAACTCCAACCTCCCTCCTTCCCACCCACCTGTTCCAACTCACCCAACACTTTCTCCTGCCCCCTCCCACTCACCACCACCCTCCCCATCAACTTCTATCCCTCACGCCCCACCTCATGTTTACCTTCCCATTTCTCCTCTACCCTAACAGTTGTTAAGTTCGTTCGCTTTACGAACTTAGCAAAACGAAGTTTGAAAACGAATTTAACTTAAATTCGTTCTAAGTTCATCAAACGAAGATAGAAAACGAATTTATCTTCATTTTCGTTTTGAATCTTCATCAATCGAATTTAGTCTACGAACTTAAGCTATCTTCGTTCAGAAACTTAGCCTACGAACTTAAGCTATCTTCGTTCAGAACCTGTTCTTACGAAATTAACCTATTTTCGTTCCAACTCTTATCTTCGTTTGAACATTAATTTTCAAAAATGGCTTCCTCATCTTCAACCAACAATGTTGTTGCCCAATACCTCAATTCTCTTGTTTATCATGATCATCTTGTCGGACGTACTAATTCTCCACCAAAGTTAGTTTCATTAGCTGACTTTTGGGCTTGGAAAGGTCGATTTGAAGATTTTATCCAACGAGAAGACTTAAACATGTGGCTCATGATCACCGAAGGTTATGAGTGGCCTACTCTTACTGTGAACGGAGTTACTTCTACATACAAGGTGGGAGAATTAACAGGTGAAGAAAAGGCTAACTATGCTATTGAAGTAAAGACTCTCTCTACTCTTCGTATGTGCATTCCTCAAGAGTTGGTGCACCTATTTCCTAAACAAGAATACAAGACTTCAAAGCAACTGTTCGATGCTATTGAAGCTCATTGTGAAGGTGATCCACTATTGAAGCAAAATAGAATTAAAAGGCTCAAGAAACAATTTGACTGCTTCAATGCTACAAAGAATGAACAAGTTGAGGATCTTATACTGAGATATCAACATCTTCTTGCTGAATTAGCTTACTTTGATCTTAAATACACTCCTACTGAGATAGTGGATAAATTCCTGGATGGGTTGCCGAAAGCTTACAAAGAGTTTCGTCATGGATTGCAAGAAAGAGCTGATTATGCATCTCTTCGTATAGATGGAGTAATATCCACTCTAAGAAACAGAGAAATGAAGGATAAGGCAAAGGATCTTCAAGAAAACTTCACACAAGATCCATCTCTCTATCATGCCACTATGAAAAATCCAACAGCTGATGTTAATGCCTTCTTTTCTGGAGTTGGTAATACTAGTGAGACAGACAATCGTGGTCCACTGATGGATGGAGATGATTCTTCCGGATTCATGGCTACTGATGCTGGTAACAGAGGTAAAAAGGCTAATGAAGGTGCAAAGACTGGAAATATGAAGTTTGGTAACATTACATCTTCTTTTGCTGGTTACAAGTCCATGCCAATGAATATGAAATCAGCTGAGGGTAGGATGAATGTATTTGCTGCCATGTGTGCTACACATGAAGCTTTTGTTGCGGGTAGAATCACAGATCCAACACTCATTGATGAAGATTACGACCAGATAGATCCAGATGATGTTGAAGAAATGGATCTGAAGTGGCAACTGGCCATGATCACCAGGAGAGTGCAAAAGTTTATGCAAAGAACAGGCAGACAGCTTACTGGAGGTACTCAGGGCTTTGACAAGTCAAAGGTGAAGTGCTATAACTGCGAAGGTTTTGGACATTTTGCCAGAGAGTGTCAACGACCTAAGAGAGAGGCCAATGTTACCCTACACGTCAAGATAGAGGTGGTAATCGTCCGTTCAATCAAAATTCAACTAGAGCTCTTTTGTTGACTGATGATCCTACTGCAAATGTCAATGGCAATGACAAGGCATAGTAGCTGTTCAACCCGATGGTTCTTATGTTTGGAATCTTCCACATGATGAGACCAATAACGCTTATTTGGCTGAAATCCTTGATGATATGGCTCAAATAGTTGATTCTCCTGATGACTTCTTGGACACCACAGTTTACCACAGTGAAGAGCAATTGTATGAGAATACTAAAAGTTCGAAATTGGAATCTGTCGCTACTGGTGTACATGATTCTGATTCCGAATCTGACGATGAGTTAGAAAATGTCAAGAACTTTGATGAAGTGAAAGCTACTGAAGAAGTGAAAGCTGCTGAGGTTAAAGAAGATTCTGCTACAGAAAGGATAAAAAAAGACATTTGAAGAGCAGATGCAAGAGTTTGAGATTTCGGCTGGCATGACTGTGGATGACTTTGTTGCTTACATGGCAGATTGCAAAGAGGCAGACCAACAGGTATCTTATTCTCTACATACTATTGTTCATGTTTGCAAAATTGTTAATCGAATGTTTGATGAAATTGAACAAAAGAATGAAAAAATTAAGAAATTAGAATCTGTTGTCAATGCTGCTCATGATGAAAGAGATAAGTTAATTAAAAAGGGTCTTCTCTAA
>CM067169.1:111044031-111100428 GCA_034093135.1 Erigeron breviscapus | reverse complement strand
TAGCTGTACGCGTGCAAACAAATAGCTAATAGTGCTTATCAGTAATCCCCGACACCTATCGCACATTAACATATAAAGTATAAGTCATTTAGGACCTTAAATGGACCCTCGTACGAACTTAAGACTGACTACGTAAAATTCCAGAATTACACCTTACGAAGATAACCTTCGTACGAACTTAAACTTCGTTCGATCTACTTTACGAAAATAGCTTCTTTACGAATTTAACCAACGAATTTGGCTTCAAACGAATTTAAACAACGAATTTGACTTCAAACGAATTTAAACAACGAATTTGACAAACTCCTTCTTACGAACTTGGCCAACGAAAATAGCATTAGAACGAACCTAACATAACTTACGAAGATAGTCATAAAACGAAGATTAACTTCGTTCGAACACTGGTTCGGCTGTTTTTCAAAAACGACTAAGTTCTTCGATTTTTCAACCTTGGATTCATCTAGGCTTTTCCCAAAACATGATTTTGACACAATTAAACACATTTTGATCATCCGGATCGATTACAAACTCGTTTAACATCGTTTTGCACGTTAATTGATCAAAACACCATCTAAGCCCTAATTACTTGCATAATCCCATCTTAATCAGATTTGTTTCATAAATAATCAACCCCTAAACCTGAAAATACAACCAACGATTCAATGATTACCTGCTTGCTAGATGGCTGATCGATTCCAACACCAAAATACCCAATCGATAGACCCAAAAACTAGATTAATTGCTTTAGAAATCAAGAAAAGATTAGAGAGACTTTGAGTATGAGTTATTATTTGCTAATGGCTGCTCAATTCACCCTAATTACACCCATCAAAGCCTTAATCCCGTTTTTAGATTTCAACCTATGTCGAAATCAGTCCCTGGACTTCTAAACCCTTCATTATTGGCCACAAACTGCATTATTGACCATATACAACATTAGTCTTCATTAAAAGGCACTACATAGCCTTTAAGCGACATTAATCACACTTTTATTCGTCATTAAAATTTAGGCTTTTAAACCTAACTACTTTATCTACGTTAACCACACATAACTACATTCAAATATTAAGTAAAGACTTAACGACACCCCAAATTGACTTAACGGCATTAGTCAAACGTTAAATAAAAGTTCGGGATGTTACACCAGTAAATCTGGACCTAACAACTAACACACACTTGTGATAGGAAGGAACAAACTTTTCATATATTTCATCATAATGTCCTACAAAAAACATTGTAATCCCATATATAGGCAAACTAGTATTTAATAGTACCAACCTTTCTCATTCTTAATTATTCAATAACCTCAAAATTATTTATGAAAAAACTCTTCGGGTTCTTTAAAAACTTGACCTTCATCATTCTTTCCCGGTTGAAAAGAACTCGACCTCGAGTATTACCAGGTAACGGGTCAATTTTTGTTCTTATATGATATGGCGTATGACACCATTGCCTTGACTAACTGGGCCATCTCAATCTTGTCTATTTCTAACAGTAAATGCAAATAAAAGAGCTTTGACAAATCTGCCCCATTTACTAAGAGATTACAACCTAGAACATTGTGGACTTTTGTATGCACCTTATTCAACATGGGGATATTAAGTAAAATTGCCCATTCAATTGTATCCGATGAAGTGCTAACCTCTTTGGCAGTATAGTATTTTGGATTTGCATCTTGAATGGTGCCCCACTCTTGAGCGACAACTACATTCAAGGATTGTGAAACCCACGAAAAATATTCGTTACTCACCTCTTCATCTCCATAATTATCGTAACCAGGATTATGTAGAATGTCAATAAGAAACAAACCATCTGCCTTTCTTGCATTCACTTTGATTAAATCTTCATCTAAATATGGATCATTAGTCTGTCTTTCTTTAGCATTCATATCAAGAATATCTTGAACCAACTTCTTTTGATATTCTTCCCACACCATTTGAGAAGAAGACTGAAACGGCGTAAACGACACAAAAGCTTCTTTATTTTCCGTACAAATCACTTGTTGAACACAACTCTGAACAAGAGCAATATTTCTAGAACCTCTTATGGAATCATCATAAACACAACCATCAAATTCAAACCAAAAATACCATTCTTTGTCACCGTATACATCATACACGGGCGGATGATCATATATGATATCGTCATTAGAAGACATCTTGATCAGGATTTTCGGCTCTGTTACCAACTGACGTAGCGGAAGAAAAAGGATAGATAATTGAACCTGTTGATTCAAAGAATACCCAGGAACAACTCTTCTAACTATCGTTGATTCAAAAGAATACCGATAATCAGGGTAAATTCACAAACACTAACACAAACTTGTGATAGGAAGGAACAAACTTTTCATATATTTCATCATAATGTCATACAAAAAACATTGTAATCCCATATATAGGCAAACTAGTATTTAATAGTACCAACCTTTCTCATTCTTAATTATTCAATAACCTCAAAATTATTTATGAAAAAACTCTTCGGGTTCTTTAAAAACTTGACCTTCATCAATATGTCGGCCAAATCCTAAATGATTATATATTTATTTGAATTAATAAATGTGATTGTTCTTGTTGAATTGAATAACAACAGAAGAAGTAAACTTTGGTGGGGACCGTACAATAATACTATACCTCAACCTCTTGTTCTTGTTGCTAAATAGATATCGAAGGCGAGTCACCCAGCCACCGTCGCATTTCCATCAACACAATATAGCCGTCGGAGATCTGGAAATCTCGTCGGAGTTCTTGCAAGAGGATTAATTTAGGATGCTCGAAAGGGTATTTTTACCTTTTGTTTCCTGCTCTTTGTTGAGTAGAAGAAAAAGGGGGAGAGACTTTGTTTTCATTTATTTGTTAATGTTTATATGTGTGTCTTTTAATTTTTTAGAAGATGAAGTGATTGAGTGAGAGAAATAATTGTTGGTTTGAAAGATAGAAATATGTTTTAAGAGGATGAAATCTTTTTTCAGAAAATATGGATGAATAGATCTATATGTAGAATTGTATATGATTTGGAAAATATGTTAGAGATAAAATTTTGTTTTAGGTCAAAAGAATGAAAAATATCATTAGTGGTCCTTTGAAGGTGGTAAAAGACTATAGTACCCTCACATGCACGGCACGTGAGGGAGAAAACGGATAAGAGATAACGTCCGTTTGCATAAAGGATTGAACGTGATCCTCATTGATGTAGGGAGAAAAATAGGGATAAACAATCGATCCTGTTGATTCAAAGAATACCCAGGAACAACTCTTCAAATTATCGTTGATTCACAATGAATACCGACAACTTGGAAAATTCACACACACTAACACACACTTGTGATAGGGAGGAACAACGAAATTCATATATTGATCAAAAACTTCACTAATAACAAAGTATTGGTCCTAATTTATAGATGAGAACCTAACAAGAAACCATAAAGTTTAACGACAGCTAAAGAGTCAAAATAAATGAAGTAGAATGCGAAAAGGTTCTCCATCATTCTTCCCCTCTTGAAGAAAACTCGTCCTCGAGTTTTGACTCGAAACCACCGGGATCAAATGAAAGTATATCGTAAACGCTATCAATCTCGGACTTTTCACCTCGAGAAATCTTTTCTTGAACACCAGGAACAAGATTCAAGAACTGCAGAAACTTCAGAAATTCATAACTCCTTGCAGAAAACTCCCAATAGAAAATCCCAACGGTCAGACCGTGCTTCAATGAGTCGTGAACAACATATCCAAAAATTAGAGCGATCCAACGGTGAACGAATCCGTACCGACTGTATTTCCGCAACTGCGCAAATCTGGAAGAACAGAAACGGGTTTTTGGGTATTTGTCGAATTGGCGTGTAATCTTCTTCATCGATCTTCTCGCCATATGGGCAACCATCAGACCCGAACCAAAGATACCAATCCTCATCCTTGTATTCATCATACACGGGTGAATAATCATAGATATCATCACTAGAAGACATCTTAAACAGGATTTTTGGCTCTGATACCAACTGATGTAGGGAGAAAAAAAAGATAAATAATTGAACCTGTTGATTCAAAGAATACCCAGGAACAACTCTTCAAATTATCGTTGATTCACAATGAATACCGACAACTTGGAAAATTCACACACACTAACACACACTTGTGATAGGGAGGAACAACGAAATTCATATATTGATCAAAAACTTCACTAATAACAAAGTATTGGTCCTAATTTATAGATGAGAACCTAACAAGAAACCATAAAGTTTAACGACAGCTAAAGAGTCAAAATAAATGAAGTAGAATGCGAAAAGGTTCTCCATCACTCATCCTCCCAAAAAGGACTACCAGTGTCATTTCTAATAGATAAGAACGAAACTTGATTATTAGGGTAAACCACATGGACGATTTCGGTCGTTTACTCTTATATTCACACTATATTAGTATTTCATTTTGAAGAAACCGCCGAACAAAAAGTCGAATCGGAAAACACTTTGTGTTGCCATTCCGCTTTCTCTCTTTACAAATCCCCGCCACCAACTTCTCCGCTGTTATTTGATAACTCTAACCACCACTAACCCACCACCCACTTCAATTCCATTGCTGCCGGAATCTTTGACCGGAAAGCTTCAAACTTTACATCTGGGATCAAATCTTGATTTAAATACGTCCATACGTACAATGTCAACCACTACTAACTGCCACTAACTTTCCAGCAAAAGATTCCGGCCAATTACCGGCAGATTCAATACCGTAATTTATCGGCAGATTCCGGCCAACTTACCACGTCACTTCTTTACTTTCATAGCTCGCAATATATACAGTCATGTATTGTACCGTAAGATTAAATACTGCAATTTACCGTCAAATGAATTTCCGATTCACAAGACCACAACCGCTGTCGTGGGATCCCACCAACCCCGATGTATAGTCGGATCCCACCACCTATGCCGCTATAATCAAACCCCACCGCGACACTAGTGGAGGATACCATTATCCGCCGTCACACCAGCCAAGGTTCATGAGAAAGGGAAGAGAGAAATTTAGGTTTGGTTGGGGGTGGGGTGAGGATATTATGTTGTGGAGAAGACAAGTAAATAGCTATGTAATATGGTGTTTACAGACTTTTTCCAAGTGAAAGGTCCACGACATCAATTTTAATGACATGGCAAATCGACGTGACACTTAACGAAAAGATATCGTTAAAAACTAATGATGTTACCTTTATTGAGAAATTTTTAAAAATGAGATCCTTTTAATAAACGAAACTAAAAAGGTTCCCCTTGTTAGGAAATTTGAGTAAAAAGGTTACCTTTTAATGGATTTTTCCCTATCAAAAATATGTAAACAACACATACATTGTACAAGCTCCTTATAAAACCGTATTTTTAATCCTAAACAAAACATAATTTTTATCAATAAAAATTAACAGTTTGATTAAATAATAATTATGTTTTTAGAATATATAAAAAAAATATTTAAAAAATGAAGGTGAAACTAATACTGATATTATAAAATATAGATTTTTGTATTTAAAGAAATAGTAATTAATTTATATTTAAAGGTAAATTAATTAATTAAGTAATAGATAATATATTTATATTTAGTTAGATAATAGATAACTATTTTATTTTTAAAAAAAGTGCTAAAAAACTAAAAAATGATACTTATACCAAAATCCTAAGTGGCAAATAAAGATAATTGTCACATAATCAAAAACATATTCTCTCTTAGAAGATTAATAGCGTATGATAAGTTTTTGCCTCAGTTATAAATGAACACAATAATGGTACCTATTTTACTATTCGTGGTCGTTTATATTTTTCCTACATCTATACTATATTAGAAAAGATTTAGCTCTCTTTATTTTTGGAAATGTTGGAAGTTACTATATACGATATGACAAAAATACCCCCTACTTTTTTTTTTCAAAATCACCATCTTCTTTATATACTAATTTAATTATCTTTACTAATACACCTAAAATACCCTTAATGAAATAAAATACTCCACCAGTCCCTTAACTTTTAAAAATAACTACATTAATCATTATATCAATTACATTTATATAAATAGCCTACACTATTCGTCGTCACCACCGCATTACTACCACCGTCGCCACATTGCGCGAGAATCATGAACAATTTTGTTGTACAATTGAGTCAAAGAACTTGTTTGTAAGCCGAATGGGTAAAACCTCATTCGTTTCTAAAAATAAATAAAATTGATGAAGAATGAAATTATGTTATTATCTTCATATACACGTATATTTATTTTGCTCTCTCTACAATATATCAAGTAAACTTGTATTTAAAAGTTATCTTGTTTAAATAAGGGTTTTGTTAAACGCAGTCCTTATGATTGCAGTTAAGGTGCATTATATAGTTGTATACTTACTATAAAATTCAGGGACTGAGCTTTTGATATGGAAGGTACAAATTTTTTATGAACGTTAAGTGCAACGCTAAGAGCTGCATTTAGCATTTTCCTTTCTTCCTTTAGAAAAATGCTAGACTTACAAACTAAATACAAACAAAACTTTACAAACACATATGGCATGTGATATGTACCAATGAACAAAGAAAGAGAAAGAAGCTAGAGTGATAAAAAATAAAAAGATTTGATTGGGGGAAAGATGTGTTTGTAAACTCTTGTTTGTATTTAGTTTGTAAGTCTAGCATTTCTCTTCACTAACAAGGAGTTAAGTTCTTTTCTCTAACGGGTGAGAATGATCATTAGATGCTATTTTAGTGTGTAACGAGAGTTAGAAAAGCTGCTGCAAATCAGGTCCATTTCTCTATCGGGTGTTGGAGTAATTAGTATTGGTGTCAAATTGATATTGTGTATCGGTCGCCCAATTTAACAAAAAAACGTGAGTTTGTCTTTTTGTTCGACGTTTTTATTTTTGTTTTATACTATTAACTAATTTTTGAACCTTTACTATTTATTGTACAAAGTTAATATGAAATCGCGTGCATTTGTCTTTTAATTTTTACAATGATTTACAAGGTACTTTTCATTTCTTTTTGTGTTTCACATATAATAGTATAATTTTAGTGCGTTTTCATTCTTTTTTCCCCGTTTTGTCACATTTTTTTCCGATTAACCATATAGTTACTACATGATTAATATTTGTTTTTTTAAACCTTTAACTATTCATATAATTGATCATGTAAATGATAAATTTTGTACACGACATTTAATTTCAGACACATGTTTGAGTAAGCAACAAACGATTGTATCTCCTATTTGTTATAAAGTTTTTGAAATTAATGTTACGTCTCCCGAGGCGACGCCCGGGTAACATAACTAGTTATAAGGAAAATAGGGGAAAAAAAACATTTAACATAAAAGGGTATTTTTTGGGATTTATATGTGGTAAAAGGACGATTTGTGAGAAAATGACAAATTATAAGAAGGATTGGTGATAATAACCCTAAATCGATTTTATGAATAATAAGATTGCGATTGCGATTGCAATTGCGGCAAGCAAGAACAAGAAGAACGGAAATGTCGATTCCGACTTTTTCTTAATCCAAAGTTATATATGTATTATGTATACATTGCTAATTTTTCGACACTATTCTGAGAGTAGTGTGGGTTCATACTTGCTAAAGATCATCCAATATATATAACTATTTTTGTCTCGAAGGTGATAACAATATATTATACCATATGTGTAGTAGGCTTTAAATATACGGGTTGTGTTTGACGTAATCGTGAAATTAATAATATATAATACCAATTGGGTGGTAATTGAATCCTTAAAGAGACGTGGTGTGTAGGGCAATAGAACATGTGGAGGTTACCATCACGGTGATACCATGTTGTCCCCTTATAGACACCCTTGGTGATAGTCACCTTTTTATAATATAGAATAAAAGTATTGGAGATTGTAAGTAACCTAATTCCAATGTTGGATCATTCACATGATCCATATATATATGTTTTGGTATATAAAAATTTGATTGTCGTGATAGACTGACACGCACTTAAAACACTCTCAATGGGCTCATTAGTTCTACTCATGCCAATAATAGATGAGAAAAAGGCTATAACACTTGAGGTTGTAACTCTCTTCAGTTAATTCATCTATATCACTAAGAGTGAAAAGATTTCACCCTTTAATTTAATAGCTACCTTTCTTAACATCAACCTTTTTTTCGTACATTTATTTCCATGTAGTGATTGGTAATGCTATTTTAGAATGATCTAATTTATTTATGTATAAAACATACTAACTTGGAACATGGTTGCATGAAAAATTAATGTCAAAGAGGCCTAACTCCCTTTTGTCCTCCCCATCATGAACAAGAATACCGCTCCCTAAAACACCCCACACCCCACACATACGCCGTGCTATCCACGGCGTGAGAGGACACGTCCCCGACGTAATATATTAGAGTGTCAGAACATTTTACTCCATATTTGGTGCAACATCATACATTGCACCAGAACTTTATACTTTATATTTAAATCATTTTACACAAAATTTTTGTTTTTTTGTTCTACTTTAATACTTTTAGTCATTAATTCGTTTAATTCCTAGATGTTAAAAGTTAACAAATAAACTTTTGTGTATGCAAAATATTGGATATATAAAAACTCAATTTGGAGTAAATATTATTTTATCTATATCCGGGTTAAAACCAAATTTAATGTGAAATATTACAAGTAACTAATATCAACATCATTTTTACATATTTAAGTTAGGAAGTATAATAATGTTATTGAGGGGCAATATATATGTAGTTGTTATCGACTAATTAACTCTGTAATAGGTACATGATCGACTGTACTTTTAGGACAAGTGCTTGAAGAGAATTCAGCTACAAGCCATTGATCATCCTTTTCTGTGAAAAACTCTGGCTCATTAGGTTGAGGCACTTCACCTTCACCTCCCAACATCCGTATTACACTCGACATGTTTGGCCTTTCTCCAGGATTGCGTTGAACACATAAAAACCCCACTTCGATTGACCTTAAAACTTCATGTGGATTACATGATTCAACTAAAGTTGGATCAATCAATTCCATTAACTTCCCTTCATTGTATAACATCCATGCCTAATAGAAATTGATGCATCTAATAAATAAATGGGCACAGTTTGCAAATTAAATAATTAGAGTAGTTTGTGACTAGTTAATTAACTTACATGTCCGATAAGATTATTGTCCTTTCCAGGTAGAATGAATCCCCTATTTCTTTTTCCGATCACAATCTCCAGTACCAAAACACCAAAGCTAAATACATCTGACTTTATAGAGAAGATACCATCCATAGCGTACTCGGGAGATATGTAACCACTGCACGTGGTAGAAAGATTATTAATTATTTGAAATCATATATGATTAGATACAAGATAAAATGTTGATTGCCTATTGGTAAGATCTTTGACCTTGGGAGGATCCACCTGGGTTTGAATCTCACTTCCCACATTTGTGGGGTGGATTAATAGGGGGTTTTTCGAGAGTCCTGGTTTCCAGGTATACGTGTAATATTTAGAAGTAGGAGTAGGATAGAAAGATTCATTAAAAACATATATGATTAGATACAAGATAAAATGTTGATTGCCTATTGGTAAGATCTTTGACCTTGGGAGGATCCACCTGGGTTTGAATCTCACTTCCCACATTTGTGGGGTGGATTAATAGGGGGTTTTTCGAGAGTCCTGGTTTCCAGGTATACGTGTAATATTTAGAAGTAGGAGTAGGATAGAATGCAGTTCAAAAAAAAAAAAATACAAGATAAAAAGAAATCAAAAGTTAGTTTCTATATGGCTTACTATGTGCCTACAACTCTTTCTGTGTTAGCTTGGGTCTCGTTTCCACCAAAACTTCTAGCTACTCCAAAGTCTGATATTTTTGGGTTCATGTCCTCATCTAGTAGAATATTGCTAGCTTTAAGATCTCTATGAATGATTCTTAGTCGTGAATCTTGATGCAAGTAGACAAGTCCTCGAGCAATTCCCATGATAATGTTGAAACGCTTAGTCCAATCAAGAAGCATGCTTTTTCTTTCATCTGCCGAAAATGTTGGACAAGCTAACTTATCGACATATAGGTTCCAACTTAACCCTAATGAGTATGTAGTTTATATGTATATATGATTCTCACCAAATATAAATGAGTCTAAGCTTCCATTTGGCATGTATTCATAAACCAAAAGCTTCTCGTTTCCTTTAATGCAGCAGCCAAGAAGCTTTACAAGATTGCGGTGTTGAAGTTTTGAAACGCATATGACTTCATTCTTAAACTCATTTACTCCTTGGCTGGATGTCTTGGAGAGACGCTTGACTGCGATTTCTATCCCCTCTTCTAGACGACCCTGGAGATTTTAGCAATATGAAAAAAACATACAATCTTTTTCGAAATCTTTTTTTTTTTTGGCTTTGTGGATTTGTTTTTATGAAGCCCGAACAAGTATGTAACCCTTGAATTCAAAGTCGTAGTAACTACGCTTACCTTATAAACTGTTCCAAATCCACCCTCTCCAAGTTTATTGTCAAGTGAAAAACTAGCCGTAGCATTAGCTACTTTAGTAAAGCTAAGTAGTGGTAGTTCCATGGCTTCATCATGCCTTCCAGAAGTGTTCCACAATCCACCTACGCAAAATACCAGACTTTACAAATATGTAGATACCCAATATTATCTGTTAGAAAATAAATGATAACTAAAATTATACTTACAAATTTAAAACAAATTAATTGTATGATGAAACAAATGAATAAAAATATAATACATGACTAATACTAATTAATGTAAGTAGAAATTTTACCTTCCTCTATTAATTGGGCACGATTTCTTTTGATCCATGCATATAAATACCATGCAGATATAGATGCTATAACAAGAACCACTGGAAATATGATAAGTAACATAAGTTTAATGTTTGCTCCTCTCTTTACTGTACCAATATCTGCATAGTAATATAAATAAATCATATCAGCAATTAATATATAGAATGTCAACTTTCATCTGTGGAAAAACACAAGTTAAAAATATATACTCCGTACATGCTTTAAACCTTTTGCTTTTGCAATACTTAACTTGCCTGCAGTTCAAAAAAAAAAAAAAAAAACCCTTAACTTGCCTACTATTTTCGTAGGCCTATCGCTTTTAGCGGTATGTGATCGAGATGGTCAGATGGGATAATAACTAAAAAAGGTTGGGTATATTTCTATTCCTATTGTATGTAGTTATTGCATTTCCGGATATGCGTATAACTTACAAAATGTTTTCTGTGGGAAGTGTCTTAAAGTGTGGAGTACTAATATAGAGTTCTAAATATGTCAGTGTTAACTAATATGCATTATATAACAAACATGCATATTAGTGTAACTAAGATTCATGTAGGCAGAACTACTGACAATATGCATCTTAGTTACCATTTACATGCATCTTAACTTCATCATTTCCATCCATGGTTGAGCCATTGAAGCTAATGGTCCGTATTCAACAACCACCATCTCTTGAATCACTACTTGTCAAATTCAAACCATTCTCATATGCGTTCAACCTCCAACTTAACCCATTTATAAATACTCTTGAGGCCAACCCTTTATAGATTTGCACGATAAGGGCGAAGTCCCTTGAACGCCTGTTCGTCAAAGGGATTCGCCTATACCCACCTAAAAAGATGATGACGGCGGGGGAAGATCCAAGCACTTCGTACACTTCAAATTTAAAGGGATCGATTCACACGAAAACCTTCCCAATATTATATATATATGTATAGGTATATATAAACTAATAGATATAGATACTGATATTACATATATTACATATATAAAATTGAAGGGCTTAACTTTTATTAGCAAAATTGATATATATATTAGATTAGATTAGATTAGATAGTACAAATTACCTTCCGAAGAAGCCATTCTAATGAAAAGATCTCGGCCAGCACCACTTCCTTCGGGATACACTCTGATGTCCATAAGATCATTCACCCAAATCAAGCATCCGCCGCTGCTTTCTATATTTGCATAAGCCATGCAACTACAATTCTTTAGGCAATGTGTTTTACATTCCTCCAAGGTCATACTCATATTGAACCAAGAACTCTGTGTGTCTGGCAACTTCACATTAGAGTACTCTGTAAACCCGTCGTCTGATTGCCCATTATTACAGTTCAAGGGCGTTCGTCTGGCACATCCATTCGTCGGAATTCCCCAAGCCTGTTCATTTCTAGGAACAAATCTTTTCTCATCCATGCAAGCACAAGAGGACTTATTTGTGGTCGTATTAACACTGCACCTTCCATAAGCATTACATGTATTGTATGTATCACATATATCTCTAGGTAATGACAAAGTAGGCTGCCATTTTCTTGCTTCTTCATCCCACATAAAACTTTCTAGCTGTCCTGTAGAATTCAAGATGACCCTTGATGGGATAGTATTGTTTTCAAGATTATATGTTAAAGACACTTCCCTTTTAGTAATAACCACATTGAATATAAAGTTCAAGTTCCCAAAAACTTGTTCCTTACTCCATGGTCCATCCCGGAATTTTTCCAACCCTCTTTCCTTTAAAACATTTTGAGGATAACCGCGTGTGTCAGCGCCCCAGGTGAAATCACCTGGGGATGGATCCTGACTACTTTTCCATGATGATAGAATCCATTCTATATTCTTTACATAATCTTTACCTAACTTCATGCCAGGTAAAAGAGTATCAGTTGGATTATCAAAACTCTGCCACAAAACCTTCGTATCTGTATCGTCCATGACAACCAAATTGCCAGTATTGAGAAGCTTTGCCGTTGCATTCCGTGGTTCTGTTGTGTTTGATGATGACCAAATGATATCATTACTAGTATTTCTTATCAGGACTAGATCTCCTTTATCAGAAATCCGTAACACATTTCCTGACGACCTTGGACGCGGGTAGTCTCTATTAGCCACCCAAACCACTGTTTGAACAGATATGTTTTTGTACCAAATACCAAGAATTTTTTCTCAGAACTATTGGGTCGGAAGAATCCTAGTTCGAATATTCGCCCAGGCGAGACCAAAGTGTCTGCATCTGTTAAGATGCTTGAATATGTAATGTTGTTGAGTTCAGCTGCGTATATTTTATGAACATTATGGAGTAGTGATACTAAAGAAAATATAAAAAGAAACCTCATGAGTACTCCCTCCATATATATATATATATATCTCAAATTAATATAGTAGATAGAATGAATTAGTATGTATATATACGGAGTATATCTTAATTAATATAGTTGAAATTAGAATGAATTACGGAGTAGTATGTATATATACGGAGTATATCTTAATTAATATAGTTTGAAATTTTTGAATGTATATATGAAAGAAAAAAAAAGTGTAATATAATGAGAAATTAACTATAAGTGAGAAAGTGTATATATACACATCATTTTTATATTATATGTTCGAAGGTCCACTCATCAATATAGTAGACCTTTTCTTGATCATGATAAGTCTTATATACAGTAGTATCTTGTAAGTATATAATATAATTAATATAATATAATATAATATAATATAATATAATATAATATATATGCGTATGGTCTAAAATGAATGTTTGGGTTGACTTTGGACTATATATAACTGGTGCAAGTGGTCCTAGCTTGTGGCGTGAGATGCAGGGAGATTCATGTGGAATTGGGAGCGCATCATGGTAGGATTTGGTCCCTCTTACAATTGAAAACCGTGTGTGAATTGTTTTTAATAGTCTTCTGCGTACGTAGAAATAGTCAAAGTGATTATGATCGAGCATATATATAACCATCAAACTATAGGAAGATTTGAAGGTACTTAATGCATGACTGACTCCATTTTTTCTTATATATATATATGCAAGTAGAAAAATTTATCTAGAAAATTCATAATAAATTATAATGCCAAGACTATATATATACATCGGAAATATTGATAACAACTAGTGTTATATCGGCGTTGACAAAGATAACAAATACTATTTTTTTCTTAATCAAAAGAATCCTTAAATCTATTACAATGTTTTTGAAAAGTAACTCTTTTACACTATAAATATTATTAAAAAAAATAATTGAAAGTTACATGGGGAAAATCTCTAAAATGCCCTTAATGATATATTACACTATTAGTCCTTTATCGTTTAAAATATCTCCATTAACCATTTACATCAATTAATTTTACATCAATTATCTACAGCACTCGACGCCGCCATCACCACCAACAGTCGTCCTCACTACCACATCGTCGCCGCCACGATTACCGCCGCATTGCGCGGGTACCGTGCTAGTACAAATTAATATAAATGAAATACTTAAAATACAACATTAAAATCAGAAAACTAATCTAAAAGTTATTTTGAGTCCAAAAAGGGTCCATATAACTTACACATGTGTAAGTTGAGTTAACTTACACATGTGTAAGTTATATGGACCCTTTTTGGACTCAAAATAAGCTGGTTATCCTGGACCTATATATATAATATATATATATAATATATATATATAGGGAAAAGATAAAATGAGTCCAGCTTATTTTGAGTCCAAAAAGGGTCCATATAACTTACACATGTGTAATAGTTGACTTACACATGTGTAACTTACACATGTGTAAGTTATATAGACCCTTTTTGGACTCAAAATAAGCTGGACTCAATTTATCCCCCCCTATATAAATTATTTTGAGTCCAAAAAGGGTCCATATAACTTACACATGTGTAAGTTGAGTTAACTTACACATGTGTAAGTTATATGGACCCTTTTTGGACTCAAAATAAGCTGGTTATCCTGGACCTATATATATATATAATATATATATATATATATAGGGAAGATAAAATGAGTCCAGCTTATTTTGAGTCCAAAAAGGGTCTATATAACTTACACATGTGTAAGTTACACATGTGTAAGAGTTAACTTACACATGTGTAAGTTTACTTACACATGTGTAAGTTATATGGACCCTTTTTGGACTCAAAATAAGCTGGACTCAATTTATCCTGCCCCTATATATATATATATATATATATATATATATAAAATATATAATTACGTAGATAAAACATATATATATATATTATATATATATATAATATATATATATAAATATTCTATTTAATAATATATTGTATATATATATAGGGGCAGGATAAATTGAGTCCAGCTTATTTTGAGTAAAAAGGTCCATATAACTTACACATGTGTAAGTTATATGGACCCTTTTTGGACTCAAAATAAGCTGGACTCAATTTATCCACCCCTATATAAATTATTTTGAGTCCAAAAAGGGTCCATTGATTTTCTTTCATCTCCTCAAATCCCAACCACCTCCTACCACCACCACCATCATCTCCGACCACCACCATGATTTTCCGGCGACGGCGACCATCTCCGGCGAGACTTACACATGTGTAAGTTATATGGACCCTTTTTGGACTCAAAATAAGCTGGACTCAATTTATCCTGCCCTATATAATATTATTTTGAGTCCAAAAAGGGTCCATATAACTTACACATGTGTAAGTTAAGTTAACTTACACATGTGTAAGTTACTTACGTGTAAGTTAAGTTACACATGTGTAAGTTATATGGACCCTTTTTGGACTCAAAATAAGCTGGACTCAATTTATCCTGCCTATATATATATAATTATTTGAGTCCAGCTTATTTTGAGTCCAAGAGTCCATTGATTTTTTTTCATCTCCTCAAATTCCAACCACCTCCTACCACCACCACCATCATCTCCGACCACCACCACCATCATCTCCGACCACCACCATGATTTTCCGGCGACGGCGACCATCTCCGGCGAGACTTACACATGTGTAAGTTATATGGACCCTTTTTGGACTCAAAATAAGCTGGACTCAATTTATCCTGCCCCTATATATATATATATATATTATATATATATATATATAGGGAAAAGATAAAATGAGTCCAACTTATTTTGAGTCCAATTTGAGTCTATTGATTTTCTTCCATCTCCTCAAATTCCAACCACCTCCTACCACCACCACCATCATCTCCGACCACCACCATGATTTTCCGGCGACGGCGACCATCTCCGGCGAGACTTACACATGTGTAAGTTATATGGACCCTTTTTGGACTCAAAATAAGCTGGACTCAATTTATCCCACCCCTATATAAAGTTATTTTGAGTCCACCTTATTTTGAGTCCAAAAAGGGTCCATTGATTTTCTTTCATCTCCTCAAATCCCAACCACCTCCTACCACCACCACCATCATCTCCGACCACCACCATGATTTTCCGGCGACGGCGACCATCTCCGGCGAGACTTACACATGTGTAAGTTAGTTAACTTACACATGTGTAAGTTATATGGACCCTTTTTGGACTCAAAATAAGCTGGACTCAATTTATCCTGCCCCTATATATATATATATATATATATATATATATATATATATATATATATATATATATATATATATAGGGGCAGGATAAATTGAGTCCAGCTTATTTTGAGTCCAAAAAGGGTCCATATAACTTACACATGTGTAAGTCTCGCCGGAGATGGTCGCCGTCGCCGGAAAATCATGGTGGTGGTGGTAGGAGGTGGTTGGAATTTGAGGAGATGGAAGAAAATCAATGGACTCAAATTGGACTCAAAATAAGCTGGACTCATTTTATATTTTCCCTATATATATATATATATGTAGTTAAAAGTTATTTTGAGAACCTAAAAAAAAGCAAGAACTCTTAGGAACCATTTTGAATTGATCATGGCCTTTGAATTAGTTAATCAATAGATGTAATTAAATTCAGATTTATAATTCATTTTAGAATTTAGATTGTAATTTAATCTATACTACTCTATAAAGCAAACTACTTCCTCCTTTTAACTAATTAAGATTTTTGAAATGACCATATTATCCCTTTTCTTTATTCACTAATTTAAACATCTTCACCTATAATACCCTTAATGAAATAAATAACAACATATATCCTCCAACCCTTAAAGAACCACATTAACCCCTTTTACATCAATTAATTTACATTCACCACCACGCCACCACCACCGTCACCGCCGCACATCGCCGCCACCACTGCCGCCGTCGCCACACCTTCGTCGCTACCACCATCACCGCTGCATCGCCATAGGCGGAGACAAGGGGGGGCTAGGGGGTGCCAAGCCTCCCCCAATAGGCGCAAATGTAACGAATTTTCTATAGTACGGCAGGAAATTTTCCGAGGTTTATATAGTGTAGCCCCCTCCAATGAGACAAAAAACCCGTATCCTGGCTCCGCCACTGTGCATCGCGCGGGCATCCGTCTAGTAATTAGAAAAGACAATCTGGTCATTTTGATTTAAGAAAAAAACTGCCATAATTTAATTAGATTTTTTAGCCATCAAGATCGGGTTATATATCTAACACAATCACATCTCACATGAAAAATTATTTATCTCTCTAAAAACCTAACCGTAGTGATCTATTTTTTTTTCAAGAGATGAAATTAATTGCACATATCAAGAAAAGTGCCAAGCAATGTAAGATCGTAAGGTAATTTCTTCCATTATATACACGTGCAGTTGGATTCATTATAATTCCTTGTTGAAATAATATATATATACATTGTGGGGTCTTGGCTTTTGCAGAGCGGCACATCAAGAATAAATAATATATATAAAAAAAAGTAAAATTGCAGGTTTTAGTATCAAGATATTATACAGGTTTTTGGTTTTTATAAAAAAAACTTTAACATAAAATAAATAAAGAGCAAATGAAACTAGCTCAATTGGCAGATGCATCCCTGGTTTTTCCTATAGGTCTTGGGTTCGACTCTTAAGAGTGACAAGTCTGTGGGTTTTTTCCCTGAATCACCTGTAACGGCTTATGGTCTACATCTCGTAGTCTAGAGTACGTGCAAGGCTTCACCATTATACGGTGAGGTGTTCCCTGATGTCGAATACCGACTAACTGTTAAAAAAATAAAATAAATAAAGATAAATTGTGGGTTTGACATGTGCCCTTTGCTATCTAATTGTATTTTTAATAAACTAAACGGATGACCGCACGATGCGACGGTGATGGTGGTAGCGACGAAGATTTGACAACGGCGGCAGTGGTGGCGGTGACGGTGGTGGTGGCGTGGTGGTGAATGTAAATTAATTGATGTAAGAGGGTTAATATGGTTCTTTAAGGGTTGGAGGATCTATGTTGTAATTTATTTCATTAAGGGTATTATAGGTAAATAGGTGAAGATGTTTAAATTAGTGAATAAAGAATATGGTAATATGATAATTTCAAAATCTTAATTACTTAAAAGAGAGAGTAATAAAGTACTAGACGGATGCCCGCGCGATGCAGCGGTGATGGTGGTAGCGACGAAGGTGTGTGACGGCGGCAGTGGTGGCGGCGATGTGCGGCGGTGACGTGGTGGTGGCGTGGTGAATGTAAATTAATTGATGTAAGAGAGGTTAATATGGTTCTTTAAGGGTTGGAGGATCTATGTTGTAATTTATTTCATTAAGGGTATTATAGGTAAATAGGTGAAGATGTTTAAATTAGTGAATAAAGAATATGGTAATATGATAATTTCAAAATCTTAATTACTTAAAACGGAGAGGGTAGTTTGCTAAGTATAGAAGTATAGATATAGATATAGATAGATATAGATAGTGCGTAAATCTTTCAACCTATTTGTCACTTCTGAGCCTCCATCACAACCTTTTCTTTATATGTTCTCCCTATAAACCGCCCCAAAATCTAATAATTTCAATCTCGTGTTTTCACTTTCCGCCACTGACGGCTTTTGTACAAACGCCTCTCACTTGGGCCTGCAATTAAATATCTTCCGGTGCCGGCAGACTTCCTCCCTCTTGAATTCTGTAAGCATTCCCTTCCTCCTGTAATCCATTTATTATTATTATTATTATTTGAATTTTTTTTTCTGGAATAACCTTAATTTTCCTATCCAAAAATATTTAATCACGCAATGTCCAACATTCAACTGCTCAGGCAATATACAAAGTTTTGATAAATTCTATGTAATTTTCAGAAGAATGACGTCAGAAGTAGAGGTAGGGTTTAAGGAAGCAACAAGCACTGAAGTTTTGAGGCAAGAAAAATATCAGTTAGTTCCATGGATAAGTTGGGACGATTGGTGTTTTGTTAAAGAATCCCTTTTTTCGTCTTTTCCGGACCCCGCTTTTCGAAGAGTAAGCGATTATCTATAATTTAACTAACTTTTTTTTTTTTTTTATGTTATGTTTGTTATATATGTATAGAGATGGGCAGAGTTAGATTTTTGTTTATTTTCTTTAATTTTGGTTTAGATATCTGCCTGGCGAAGCAGAGGATGTCTTCCGGTAATTATCGAAGTAACGGCTTCCATTGTTGAAATACAACGAAAGGATTCTCATTTTCGGGAAGGTTTATCTCCGAGTGAATTGTTAGAAGACGATATGTTGACAATGTTATATTGTATGACCATTATGAGGTAAAGTTCATTTCGTAGTTTATTTTCGGTTCCAAAGATTTTTTATTTATTGGTGAGTTTTTGTCTCGTTTGTATTTTTAATTGTATCTGCCATCATGATGTTTTGTAATGTAATCGATGAAACTTCGCATTTGAAGGCTTATTAATGGTATTGTGGAGAAGACTCGTGACAAGAACAAATTTTCAATTGCAGAAGTGGCTGATGTAATTGGTATCCCTCGTATGCTGATTGATATCCGTCATGGTAAGAAGTCATTGTCTTATACGTAAATAATGTCAAAACCATTATTATCTATTTCTTGCAATGTAATTTAGTGATTCGCTTATAGATAAATAGGTTTTACTATCATAAATTGTTTTCATATGGATGGGTGAGCAATTAACAGTCCATGGTGTATGTTCATCATTAGGAATTTACCGTGGGTTTCTTAGTATATGAGAGCAACTACATATTACTTTTCGTTGCCAATTCTATTGTTGGTTTCCTTTAAACTTCTTAATCAGTTTATTATTTTTACAGAGAGTTCGCATCGTGATCTTCCTTCACTAAAGCTGGTCAGGCACGCATCTACAAAGGTATATGCTACTGGTATCGTATTTTATGTGCCTTGCGTATGCTGCGACTATTCTCTTTGAATATGCGACGTATATAACCCAAACTATGTTTTTGTCATGCTCGTATCGTCTAGCTTCTTTGGTTGTTTATCACAATCCACCTTTGAAGTAAAGTTATAGTGTTGAGTTTTGCTTCTAAGAATTTGGGACGCCCAAGTAAAAGAGGTCAAAGATTTATCCATGTTGATGTGTGAGCCATAGCTTTATTTACCGCATTTTGGTATAGGATAAACAAGAGTTATTCCAACAGTATACTTGCAACTGTTTATTTAAATGCATTTACTTGGAACAGTTCAATTTGTGTTGTGTTCTATCTCATTGGCAAAAATACGCCATTTAGGCCTAGATCAACTAGCAATTGTCTAGGTACTACTGTGGATGCATGGGGAGTTTTTACCCACTGACCAGGGTTCAAAATCTGACCATGTCTTGTGGGGTTTTTTCCATCGAGATGATACGTAACAAGCTGATTATGACAGAAAAGAATGATAACACAGTGATAACACGAAGAAATAGAAGTTGTATGATAAGTGATAGTGCTGAATATAGCTCCAGTAGCTCCCTATTCTGGATTAAAGCCCCAGTAGCCCTAGTTCCTTAGAACAATAATATAAGTCTCGACACCTAAAAACTGTGGCCTAATGGCCTTATTTAACCAAGTTGTCTAACCCTAAACTTGGTGAACAAGAAATTACTATTAATTAATAAATTAACTATTAAATAATGACACTTCACACCCTTTACTTTCTAAGCCGATTCATATCATTACTCCCGCCCCTAAAAACACCATGTCCTCAAGGTGTTGCTTGAAAATCGCACCAAACCTAATTCCAGGGGATTGGTTGGTGGTTTATAAGCCTAGGTGTCCCTTCCTCCTTTGATCTAGCTTTTGGGAGTGAGTTTTACACTTAGCTTATGGCATGATGCGAGCCTATTATGGGATGGGTTCGTATCAATTGGTATCAGAGATGACCCCACCTTTCGAGGTTCCAACACTCGGAGTGGTGGCCTATGGAGTGGTGGCATTGGACCCGAAAAAGAAGGGTGCCAACCGTGACCAACATAGCCGTGACCAACGAGCTCGGAGTGGTGGCTTGGGCCCAAAAAGAAGGGTGCCAACCGTGAACAACATAGCCGTGACCCAGTGTTGTTAAAGGCGTGCGCCTTGTCCGCCTAGGCGCAATGCAATGGCGAGGCAACCCTTTGCCGCCTGAAAACCTAGGCCCAGGCCCACCAACAATTTAGGCGGCTACTCACCTATTTTAGTATAACCCTTTGGTTCAAGAAAAGATTTAATTGCATCACGTCTATATATTTGTTCCAATTATCAATATCAATCAGAATATATCATCATTATTATCAGAACATCCTTCATCAATATATTCTACCTTCAACTTCAGGCAAGTTTTCTTCTTTTTTTCTTAAAATCAATTTTTTTATCATCTTTATTATCAGATCATCAATATTATTTCACTATAAACAGTTTTTATTAGTATTTATTTATATTTAAATTATAATAGGTTATATAAAATTATAAAATTTATTATTTATATAATAAATTTGTTATAACTTATAATATTTATTATTTATTTATATTCAAATTATAATAGGTTATAATTTGAATAGGGTGGGGTTACGATCCCACATCGGCCAAGTATGGGATTGGTTGGTGGTTTATAAGCCTAGGTGTCTCCTCCTCCTTTGAGCTAGCTTTTGGGAGTGAGTTCTACACTTAGCTTATGGCATGATGTGAGCCTATTATGGGATGTGTTCGTATCAGGAGATTAATGGTGTTTAAGTTTATTACATTTCCAAAAAAACTTAGGGCAAAAATAGGGATGGGGAAGATAAGTGTGTTATGCTTCTCCTAAAGTCCTAAGTCTAAGACAACTAAAAGCGGAAAGATGTCTAACCCTAAAAGTAAGGGGCTACAATTTCATATATTCATCTATCCTGATTCTAATCCTCCAGGTATCTCCATCAGAAATCATGTCCATCGACAAGCAAAGCTCCTTAAGGTCAGAGTTAATGCTATCCTTCCACCTAAGTTTTCTTCTATCTTCGCCCCCTTCCATGCAAGCCATCGAAAAGCATAGTCTCCACCTTAGGGTCTGAAATTTGACCCTTCGCTTTAATTCCAATGCCTAAGGTGTTGTTTTCAGCAACCAATATCAAATTCGCTCCCTTTTGTGTTGATTTAGCTGGTTATATTAGGAGCTTATTTACACATCATGATGGGCTGGTACATAACATAGTCAATAATTCTTGATGAAGCTAATTATGTGTTACACTTGATCAATAGCTTACACCTCCCAGTACATGTCCGTGTCATAACTTTTGTTGATGATTCTGGATGTTTTCTTTGAACTTCAGTTCTGCATTTTATTATGTATATAATGATTTGCTTACGCTCAGAGGTAATTATTCTGACACTCCCAAGTTGTTACTCTCTACGCTAATCTCAGGCACTTGATTGGTTGAAAGCTTATTATTGGGAGCCCCAAAAGATGGCAATTCTTTACCCCAGTGATAAAACCGCCAACTGCGTAAAAGAAATCACGTCTAGGATACGTAAATTGGCATCTAGTATGGATGTGAAGGGAGTCAAAAGATCGGGTTTTTCATTGAAGGGAAAAAGTAAGCATGCATGCTAATATTTATGTTCCTGTTTAAATATAATCTTCCATATGATATCTAACAATAATTTTAAGTTTTCTTCATGTTTTTATGGATCGTTTAGTATTTAGTTTTTTTTGAATTTGGTTGTTTGCTACTAGTAGTTGGCAAAACGAGATCCGCTACACATATTTCTTTCTTGGTTAAAATTAGCAACTAAAATTAATTATAATTTGCTATTTGCTTAAGCGATGTATCAATCTCTGCTGGAAACTGCTCGCAGGTTGATTAAGATTGTCATGCTTTTCTTTTAGATAAGCTAATACATAATGTTCTATTTTCTGTTCATTGGTCAAAGTAATTGTTGATGAGTTGTAAGCAGGTGACACCTCGTTTATATATTGTTTATTCAATTCTCCCATTGTTAATTTTTTTTCCACCCCCAAAATGGATATTCCACTTTTTACATAGATATTCCAAGGTACTTTGTTTTACCATAGATAGCAAAGTCCTTTGTTGTGTGCATAACTTACATAACTATTATATAGATTTCAAATTTTCATCTTCAGATATGATTTACTTCTAGCTCTACATATAAATGCACTAGATTAACCAAAAACTGTATTATGTAGAGTAGGATTTCTAAGCTGTACAGAACCATGGATGACATGGATTTCTGTTAGAAATGGCTGAAACCTTTTGTTGGCAATTTCAGGACCTGATTTATGTGCAAAAGCAATGTTTATTTGGACAACAACTAAATCGGACTTTACGCAACCAACATATAGAATATACATCTTACAAATAGATGGATACACTTTGAAAAAACATTTATATCTTACATGAAATAAGGCTTCTTTCGCTTATTAATTTAGCCAGTCTGACCAAACACCAAAATTGAAAATCAGGCTTTGAAAGTTCTGCGAATATTCTTCAGTGCCCTATGGTGATTCAAGTGCAGCTCTTATAAATGGCCCAATGGAGAGTTTTACCTTTTACAAGTCAAAAGTTGTATGCCCTAGTCCCTAGATTTATAAGAAATGATTAATAAGTGTTAAAATCCTTTCTGAATATGTATATGACAAGGCATAAGAGGGAGTTGTGTGTCAATGTCTTGTTTATCCCGTTTCTAATCTCTGTCAAAGTTTAACTATTTGAAGGTATCAACTCAATTTCCCTATATTATTCCTTCTTTCTGTATTTGTTACTGTTAGATGTTGCTATTATTAGATTATATAGTTTTTTTTCCAAATTTCCTGTGGCAATGCTTTCCTTACTTAGAAACATGTAGTTGTGGAATAAGAATAGACACAACATATAAATGGACCGTGGAGCTTCGAAGTTCAGATAAAGGCATAAATATCAAATCACTAAGATATTCTATAAATTTAATGCTAATTCATTTCCAGTATTTTGGTTTCCTTTTTATTAACTCCATCCAATGCTTTTATGTTCAGATGTAGTAGTCTAGAAGTTGATGTTTTTATGTTTTTCAGCTTTTTAAATTTTTAGGCAATACCATCATATTTCATTTACATTTGCATAGTATGTTCAAATAATGATGCCTATTTATGCACGTATTCTGCTTTTCAGCGTTTATGTATTGAATGTGTGATGGTGGTTTTTTATAATATGAAGGTTTAAAGGAATATAAAAGTAAACAATTGAAGAATGTTCTCAAGTTATATTCTTCCTTCCCGTCAGAAGTTGTATCTATCTTATTGGACTTCCTGCTGAAGGCACAGAAATCTGCTCATTTGATGGAGCTTTCAGACAGCTCTCAAGCTAACAATTTCGAAGCTGATACTACTCAACTTGATGATTGGAAACCCCTAGTTATGAAGTTGTCAAATAAAGAACCAGAGATGCTTCTAAGCCTTCTGAAAGCTGTAGTTCAAATAATCGAGACCCGTGAAACTCTAAAAGGTGAAGTATTTCTAGTTTTCAAGTATGATATTGTGCTGTAGTCTGCGTAGATTCTCATGCATTATTGAGAGTATAACTTTAGTTTGACATATACAACTAGATAAAAAAAAACTGGCATTCTTTAGATGCGATTCACAGTGCACGAGGTTTTAAGAATTTGAAATCATTATTGGTGACTTTTAACCTGTCTTACCTGGTCGACTTGTATAGCATTTCCATATTAGCTATCTTATAGAATTCATCACTTGTGACCGTTGTCTTAAAAATGTTAAAACCCAAGCTGACCCGTATTTGGGTCCAAGAGAGTAAGTTGCCACCTCTGATAAAGTTTTCTTGTCTGTGTACCAGAAGGAGAACACCTCAAACCAGAGCACAATCCTGGACTCCACCAAACAGAGCATCTTTCCTCCCTTTTCAAGTGGCTCGTAGGGGACCTAATGGATCTAAAATATTCTCACCAGAAAACTACATCTATAGAAGCCGTAAGTTCACCAAAAGAAAAAGTTCTCTCTAAGTCGGATCTTGTACAAATTCTGCGAAAATGTCTCACGGTATCTTCACTCGGTAACAACTATCTAGCAACCGCAGTCTCAGTTCTTGCACAAAGAACCGGAAACCACACTTTTGTCCAGAAACTCAACAAGCTAGCATCCCTACATACGCCATACGTAGATACCATGAATGAAACTAGTCCGATTGATCACGAAAGCTTTTACAATCAGCAAGAGAAGTTTATAAATCAAGCAGCCAAGAAGTTGGAGTTTTTTAAACAAAAACTATCTCAAAAACGTAAGCTAGAAACTGTTGGGGTGACTAAAAAGAAGAGTAAGAGATGGAGTGTGGTAAAATCATGGAAGTCGTGCCCGATTGGTATGTTACCTTCGGATATTGATTCTTCGGGTGTTTTTCCTATTCTTGACGTCGTTGATGATCAAGATGAACAAGCGAATCTAGAAGAGCGTTGTGAGAAGTTGGTAGTAAACGAGTCTCATGGCAAGAGAGAAGCTGATTGCTCTTTAGTGGCATTGGATGATTCAAATGTTAAGAAACGTAAGGAGAATGAATGCATTGAAGAAGATGAAAGAACTTTTGAAGGAGTGAACAATCGGTTGATGATTGATGGGGTGTGGAAGAGGGTAACTGAGGATGAATTGAGTAACATCGTGTCGTCTATTAGAATTTTGGTTTAGTGTTGTCTTATATTTTCTTTATTTGAAACTGCAGATGCTTTGTAGTATCAAGTTACAGTGTTCTCCAGTTTTGTTTAAATAGGAGAGCTACTGACATTTTGTTAGTTTTGTTCAAAATAGAATGGTATAATTAGAATGTTTTCAGTTGATGTTAAAAACCCCGACCAATGTGTTCAATCCTACGCTTTCATTCTTAAAAGCTGTCGTCATTTTCATAAACTGCAATTGGGTTTCAACTTCATGGACATATGGTTGTTTCCAGGGCTGAATTTCACGAGATTTTAGGAACCCATTTACTTGAATTTTACTGCAAAGTTGGTCTTATTGATGCGCGCGGAAGTAGTTTGCTAAAATGTCTAAAAGAAATATTTTTACTTGGACTTTAATAATTGGGAGAAAGTTGGTGAATTGCTAAAATGTCTAAAAGAAATATTTTTACTTGGACTTTAATAATTGGGAGAAAGTTGGTGAATTGCTAAAATGTCTAAAAGAAATATTTTTACTTGGACTTTAATAATTGGGAGAAAGTTGGTGAATTGCTAAAATGTCTAAAAGAAATATTTTTACTTGGACTTTAATAATTGGGAGAAAGTTGGTGAATTGCTAAAATGTCTAAAAGAAATATTTTTACTTGGACTTTAATAATTGGGAGAAAGTTGGTGAATTGCTAAAATGTCTAAAAGAAATATTTTTACTTGGACTTTAATAATTGGGAGAAAGTTGGTGAATTGCTAAAATGTCTAAAAGAAATATTTTTACTTGGACTTTAATAATTGGGAGAAAGTTGGTGAATATGAGGAAACGATTCGTTTGTTTTATTTGATGATGATTGAACAAGGGGCCGGCCTGATCGGTTTGTGTTTCCTAGAGTGTTTAAAGTGTGTGATCAGCTTAAGGATTACAAGACCGGAAAGGATGTGTATGATTACATAATGAGTATTGGGTTTGAAGGAAATAGTACTGTTAAATGGACGTTTATCAATTGTGGAAGGATGGATATAGCAAGACGGCATTTTGAAGATATGGGTTCGACACGAATTCGACCTCAAGATCATATATACTGCAACATCTCAGAAACAAACTCTTAAATTCTCTCAAGCGGTGATTGAAGTATGCAGGCAGCTCAACTCCGTATATGGGGCATCAAAAATTTTATTTTCATCTATTATTATATAAGTTATTTTTTGTTTCTAAGTCCAAAATTCCCATAGCCATTTAATGATACCTGAAAAATGGTATGACCTTTTTAAGGCCCCTTCATGACTTCGAGTCGATAAACTAATATCTTAGTTGATTTGTTTCATATTCTCTTTTATAAGCTCAGGCAATATAAATAATAGAGAACAAGTATATTGATTTAAGGGTGTCTCCTTCAATCAAAATTAGTGAACTACTCGTAAAATTATATAGTATACTTATACATTTGAGAACACAGTAGCTAAGGGTGAAATTACCTTTTTGTCCAATAATATTTACTCCATTTTACCTCTTCCGGTCTCCTCCCTTCTTCCATCTTCTCCATTTCTTTCTTTTCTTTTTGCTGCCGCAGCCCACCAGAAAGCAACAGCAGGAGGCCAGGAGCTATAGTTGGTGATTAACTTAATAGTGCTACATACTTACAATTATTGATACAGAGAGAATTTGTAGAGGAGAAGAAATGTGATTAACACACAAAATATGATCTGCTTGTCATTGAATCTCACATACACTGCCTTATATCTAGCTAATAACCGACATAACAACCTATCTTCCATTCTATACAACTACAACCCTCCAACTATCAATGTTTACCAAAGACCCCCCTGAACTATCACAACTACTACTACATATGATATATTTAACATGTAACAATACTCCTCCCTTAAGGATTGTTTGTCCTCAAACAATGAATCCAAGCAGTCCACCCTCACAGTTCCTGCATTGAGTGCATCTGTCATTGTCGTAGCTGCTCTGACCTGACTGAAGAAGGCAACTATTGATGTGAGAAGTGTCACTCCTATTGAGGGTCCATCTCGTAGCACAACTTCTGCTGAATGTATAACATCTGGTCCTTCTAGAAGACTATTTCCTGGTGCAGTTACCAAATCAAATTCAGTAGGTGTATATCTTACCCTTGCAATTGCTATATATACTGAAATAATATTTTCGGGCTGCCTAGTAAGCTGTAGATTTCCCTTTCTTGCAGTTGTTACAATCTCCACAAACTGAACTTTTCTACCAAAGGAGGTCCAAACTAGCTCATTAGTAACCTCCACAATCGATATATCGTCGTCCACAATCAATGGTGACATGACTGTTCTTCCATGACTATTGACACTCACCCATCGGTCTTCCATCTCTACTGCATGACCTCTACCCATCATTCTATTCTCTAATAATATCTGAACATTTGTCTCCACGAGTCTAACATCAGACCCTGCCCATTTGACTGCTCCATCTATGAAATCCATGGTACTTACTATCACATTTGCTTCAACATCTTGCTGTTTTTCTTCAACATGTTGCTGGTGTTGTTTATTTATTTGACCAAGACTATCAGATGGAATGTTATCACCCATTTGATGATATGAGTTGATAAACTTCCTAATATCAGCCCTCATGATCTTTTCTTGAACACACCATTGAAGCAACCTGCAACAGGAATGTATTCTCGCAGTCTGTAGATCACATTGTTTGTATGCTTTCTTCTTGAAACGGTCATCTTTAGCAAGACATGAAATGTACAACCAGGAGTTCGTAGCTTCAACTTCCATTTGAGTATACCCGTCCTTGAGATGACTCACCCCTGACCAGATTTCTTCAAAGAAAATACCCAACAAACGCATGTCAACGGCGGTTGAGTAATGGGTTGCACTCAAAAATCCATCAGGAGCCATGGTATGGACTAAGCTGATCATTGACTGAACACACTCCAGCGGTGTGTACAGAAACACTACTTTGTCAAGATGGTAGATCAAACTCTTGACAATTTGGGGTAAAAATAATGCATATATCTGCCATTCTTCCCAATTTGAGAGAATTTTTAACTTGGTTGCCATAGTATCCCATTTATTAGAAATGAAATGAACACTCTTTCCACTGAAACAGAATTGCTGGACAGATATAATAGTACCCCAAAGAAACTGATGACTCACTTTGCTCTTAATTTCCGAGGTATTGACTAGTTCATCTCTCTTGCATTCTGTATCCCTACTTGGAGTGGGATTCACAGTTGGCTCATCTCTTTTATTGACTACATTCGATATAGGAGCAGATTCAATTATTGTCACAGGAAACTTGGAACTTTTTACTGGTTTCTGAACACACTTTGCATCAGAATGAACATCAAAGACAACATCTTCTCTGATGTATACCGCTGAATCTTCTTGCCATTCTGTGATATTCTTATCATAATCACCAGCTCCAGTTGATCTGTTAGTCACCACACAACCTTTTCCCTTCATACCAACATCACTACTCTCTGCCACCACATTTTTATTAACTACAGATCCATTCCCAAGACATACAATCTCGTTAATATCCTTAACCTCATTATCAACAACATTTGTTTCCACATCTAATTGATCATCAACATTATTCCAACCCGGTTTCCAACCAAATGACCCAATGGCTAGTTGAATATCTAATATTAATACAATTCCAAGGACTTCTTCATACCCTCCATTCTTAAATTTCTTTTGTACAGCTTCATAATTAGTCTCCCATGAATCATTAGAAGCTTGATCAGATTCTATATTACTAAACACAAACAGCCTTTTCGCCACATCATTCTTACTCAACAATTTTATTCTTGTAACAATAACATCATCACTAACTTCCTCTATGCTTTTAACCATCTCTAATTCCTTGACAATTTCCAAAGTAGCTACTACCTCATTTAAACGTTGTAGCCACCCCGGTTTCCAACCAAAAGATTCCAAAGACCCCCCAACTATCCGAGTATCTAATATTTCCTCCTTAACAAATTTTTGACCCCAAAAATCACCAAAATACACAAGATCATCAAAAGATTGGAATTCCAAAACCTTACCACAACTATCCTTGACAAGCACCTTTAGACTTAAAATGCCAAATTCAACTTCAAAATGCCTAAAAACAAGATTACTACTATCATCCATTACAACAATCACATCGTTAATACTCCCACAAGCAGTTGTATCACTGAATTGAGCCTTAAATTCGTCATGAATCTCCTCACTAACTCTTTCAGGACTTTCATCAAACACTTTATATTCACTAGTTTCAAATTCTGAAATTACTTCCTTCTTATCCACAAAACCTACTAAACTTTCACTTAAAATACTCCTACATATAAAGATATCACTATATTGAGTCTCAATTTCATCCAAAACTCGGTCAGATATTTCATCAAACACTTTATATTCACTAGTTTCAAATTCTGAAATTACTTCCTTCTTATCCACAAAACCTACTAAACTTTCACTTAAAATACTCCTACATATAAAGATATCACTATATTGAGTCTCAATTTCATCCAAAACTCGGTCAGATATTTCATCAAACACTTTATATTCACTAGTTTCAAATTCTGAAATTACTTCCTTCTTATCCACAAAACCTACTAAACTTTCACTTAAAATACTCCTACATATAAAGATATCACTATATTGAGTCTCAATTTCATCCAAAACTCGGTCAGATATTTCATCAAACACCTGGTGTGCACTATTCTCTACTTCAACATTCATTGTAGTTTCAGTCACCAAACTCTCAGAACTATTAACAACATCACATAAGGAATAAGAAGAATCGGATTCTGAGTTTATACCTTCTGTTTCTGCACAATTAGACACCTCAACTGCCATTGCATCGAGAGATTCTTGCAACATCAAATGTCGTTGTACTATCCTTTCTTGATTTGCTTCTAACTGTGATATTTCTATCTGTACTTGCCTCAATCTCTCCATCATTTGAGAAAGTGAATCATCCATTGTTGCTGCCATTGATGAACTCAGAATTATTATTTTTTTTTCTTTTTTTTTTTTAATGAATTGGATAGTTCACCGGAGAAGGAGATCACCGAAGATATGATCGGAAATCATATAACTCACGAAGAAGAAAACGAATCAAAATTACAGTTGCTATTGATTTTAAAGAGGAAGAGAATCAATAAGCTGCCGGAACTTGATCGGAATTCTAATCGGAGGCGGAATCGAAAGCACGCCGGAGAATCGGTGGCTCTGATACCAATTGATACAGAGAGAATTTGTAGAGGAGAAGAAATGTGATTAACACACAAAATATGATCTGCTTGTCATTGAATCTCACATACACTGCCTTATATCTAGCTAATAACCGACATAACAACCTATCTTCCATTCTATACAACTACAACCCTCCAACTATCAATGTTTACCAAAGACCCCCCTGAACTATCACAACTACTACTACATATGATATATTTAACATGTAACAATTACTTATAACAATAAAGGTACAATTTAATCTCTTGATGTTAATGCTACTATTCAATAAATTTATTCTTTCAAGAAATCGTTTTTTTTTTTATTACCAAGTTTTTAGTTTTGGATGATGTAATTATGTTGGTTAATGCATTTTATGGATATATATTTATATGATTGAAGAATATTTGTTATTATCATCTTTCATAGTGTTTGATAAATTACCTAAGAGAAAATTATAGTCGAAAAAGCCAATATTTATCTTTCCTAGATGATAAAATAGTCCAATAACAGTAGGATGGGTAATGTGGCGCAACATGTTTGGGTTGAACGGCTAACTTATTGTATTGGTTGGGATTTGCTTGGATCAGGTTTCTACTACGACAAAATTATAGTCGAAAAGGCCAAACATTTACACTTTCTCCAATTTTTTTCAATAACAAACTCATATAATGAATAGCTTATAACATTTAAATAATGAGGAAAAAAATCAATGTGTTGGATGCCAAGATTTCATGTACAGGCAGCTTTCACCTAGAAGCAGCAGCTGCAGTTGAGGTACTAATTAATACTTATGAGTTCATAAAAACGCGTAATATATATTGCACACTACCGTCATCTAACAATTCTCTGCCTTTCATGTTTCAATTATCACTTGCAAATGTAAGTAAGTAAGCATGTTTGCAGTTCGTGTATATAGTTCTTTTCTCTTTATTGATAAATCATGGTACAATCCTCATAACCTCTATATTTTTCTTTTTATTTGCATTTCTTACGTGAATTAGATCATTTAGTGACAATAGATGAATGAAACTACGTTGTTGACATTACTTCTCAACAGGTGGTACATACGGTTTTTTACAACCTCGAGAGTCCTTGCTCCTTGTAGATAAGATTTGGATCTTTTGCTTATCTATATTAACGAGATGACTGGTAAGCGTAAATTAGATGTTACCGCTTATGAAATTGGAGAGAGTTCGCGCAGTCGCCGTTCACGTAGATTGTCACAGATTATGGGTTATAGCTACATTGACAATGGGGTCTACAACTGTGTATGTTAACACTGCGGTGCCCTCTTTTGGTATGAAGAAAGGGCTGCACATGACTCAACAAATTCATCTACTAAGTATAGTAAGTGCTGCAAAAGTGGTTCTGTTCGGTTGCCTTTTCCTCTCGACCCACCACCAGTCTTAAAACAGCTTTTTTCTAATGCCGACATCATGGAAAATATTAGAGCATACAATAACATGTTTTCTATGACATCTTTTGGAGCACAAATCGATACTACTATTAATGATGGTCGTGGACCTTATGTGTTCAAAGTCTCGGGCCAGGTTTCTCACTGGATAGGATCATTATGTCCTCCAAACGAAGAAGGTCCACGCTTTTTGCAACTGTACTTCTATGACACAACTAATGAAGTGTCAAACAGATTAACATTTTTTTCCAGCTCAGATCGTCAAATTCTTTCAGAAGTTGTCAAAGAGATAAGTGATACTCTAAACTCATGCAATGAATATGCCAGGATGTTTAAGAATGCATATCGTTTGTTCAAGTTCATATCTTCTTTTTATTTGTCTTTCTTTACATTACAGCACTTCAACACTAAGACATTGTTACATGAAATATCACGGGACGCCTAATCTGTTCATAGTTCTTTGTTTGTAAATTTTAAGTTAGTAAAATTGTAATGTTATTCAATATTTCCTGATATTATATTACTGTATATAGTTTACATGACCATGACATATCATGCTTTTTGAAACTATCTATGTGTTGTCTATAGGCTATATGTAACATAAGGGCTCTTAGACGTGTGTTTCCGAATAGTTTACATGACATGTCAAAGTTTTGATACATATCTATACAAGTTCTGGGGTTTTTTCAATCTCATTGCTGCACCGTTCGTTTAAAAACTTTGGAAAACTCAAACTTCATTCTCATTTTTAATTTTCTTATTTTGGCTTTTGGTTTTTCCTATGTATATACAAATGCCAATATATGTAAAATGCCAATATATGTATATACGTCGAACCCGCGGCAACGCGCGGGGTTAAATCCTAGTTTGATATATTTTTCTTTATATGTGAAATAATTAAATTCGCACATTTTAGAATTTATATTCCTTCGATAACTTTTCTTTATAAATTGTTTGGAAAATGACACTGCTAAAAAAGTAAATAATGATTTAATTAATTCTTAATAAGCTTTTGAGTTTATTTTATTTTTCATATAATTATTGTTTTTGTTAGTATTAACGACATTTTTGAGCATATATATTTTCGACCTAAGATAAGAGGGGTCATTTTGTATATATGGCCCAAGGCCTCCAAAATACATGGGACGGGCCTGTCAAGCAAGCGCTAGCCCAAAACATTTAAAGTTTGAAAATAGAGTTTATGTAAGTATGACTTATATACCCATTTAATTGCATTGTTTAATTTCAGAAGAAAAAATATTCAGATTATTATTAAACAAATCTAACAAACACCTCTTTAATTGACAATGATATCAGCTTAACTAGTTGAGTCTCCTAAAGTTTACTCGTTAGGCAGGGTTCAAATTTTGTCATATGCAAATTCGGTCTCCATTAATCTAGATGCTAGGGGATCGTAAGGGAGGTTTTCCCTTAAATGCTTCATTTAAAATGGAGCGAGACCTGGTTATGACAACCGGCTTCCATCGTTGAGTTACTTTTCGACGATGGGAAGCGAGAGCTATTCGTCATTCCAAAAATAAATCACCTCTTTAATATAAAATTTAATAAAAGAAGTTACACTCTTAATAATTTTAGTATTGACCGATGCCCGTCCAATTAACGTTTGTTGGAGATAATCCCACATGAAAATATCCTTATTTTGCTCTGTGAAAACCGACCATTGTGAATCTAGCAATTCCTTAGCATTTCCCGCATGATGCACCTTTATCACATGCCCACTAGGTCTAGATTTTCGTGGTCACCATGTATTTTATGTTGCCTTTTTCTTATTGTTAATCTAGACATGATAAATATAATTAACAGATTCAAAATATATAAGCATCGAGTGTTAACATTATGTTTTTTATTGATTAGCTATCATAATTCGAGTTATGGACAAAATCAATGATGAAAATAAACACAATTGTGGTGGATTTTTAGACAAGCAATTTCAGTCTTGAAACGAAGCCACATGGTGGAAACACCGGCCACATGACATCATCTTACGCCGCCCATGTTGCCTCGTGGCGTAGCTATAGATGTGTCCATGTTGCGCTGCACGCAGAGGCGGATTTAAAAAATGTAGTTACAGGGGGCAAAAATATAAATAACGTAATAGTATAAAATCACTTTGTAAAAAGACGATAAAAGACAACTTTTCAAAAACATGAAAAAAATCTATATTTCAATTCGGAACCCAAAAAAATGTAATTGAAACAACATAAAAAAAAAAAATATATATATATATATATATAAAATGATATATTAATGTACATAAGTGTCTATATAAAATATATATATATATATATATACTACAGTACTACTCTAGACAATTATCATACAAGTCCGTGTGGCCATAACATGGCACGGCTCCTCCAGTTATCATCCCACACTCCATATTGTTACACTGCAAAATAGATTACAAACTTTCCAATTAAGTTTGTAACTTTTGTAAATATGTTTGTTTTCGAAGCCGTTTTATGTTCTCCAACTCGGTGTGTGGAAGACAACCTATTAATACTTGGAATATCCAAAGTATGTCGGGTGCTTTCCAATATAGAAAATAACATTAAATGGAAAATATGTTATTCTAAAACCGTCACGATGCATTTTGGACAACTTGCCATGCATCCTCTATTTTAAAAGGAAATAATAATGTTACGTTATATTTTATTTATCAAGAGTAGTAGTAGCGAATTGTGATATCAACTCCCATTTTAAAATGGGTGAATTTTAAATAGTTAACAAATTAAACTTCATCTAAATTATTATATGGTGAACCCCATAGCCTATTGTAAGTTAGAGAAGAACCCTTTTTAATTTAGCACGAGCCCGGAGAATGAGATCCTTCGAGCCCAAGTCCTGTTATTTACACAGCCTTACACCACAAGGCGATACAAGTATACAACCTAGACTAGAAACCGCGCCGACTTTTAATTGCATTACCTCTAAATTATGCAAAATTTACTGGGGTTAAACAATGAGTTGAAGTCAAACTCATAACCTTATATGTAAAATCTTAAAACCTCATATCTCAACCGACTAAATTGCTGTCATTTGTTTTTTAAATATAGTAATGTAACTTTGTTAGACTTGCTCAACTAAAATTACCTTTTTTTGTTTTTTTTACCAAAATGACAAATCTTAAGATGTATTTACTACCACCACCATCAATAATAACTTTACGTAAATGGACCAAACTCCTTTCCACTCCATATAATTGAGCATAGAATGATATCCGAATTCATATCCACACGAAACCCATACTCAAAGTAGTCTCAAACAAAAGTAATTAAACAATCATTTCTTCTTATTCTCTGTGAGACATCCATCCATCCATCCAATCCAATCCAATCCAATCCAATCCAATCAATTATATATCACAATAAAAGATAAATATTGAAAATGTGGCAAGACAAAAAAACACATAAACAATATTCTTTTCCATGATTCATTCAACTTATCAATCAAATACCATTGTATATTGTAAAACTTCTTTATTCATATCAGTTATTTGTATGTTATGAAATAAAAAACAAATCAGGATAGTTTTTTTTTTCTTTTTTAAATTCCATTTGCCCACACATGATTTACCCTTTCATATAATAAAGAGTTAAATGCATTTTTGGTCCCTGTGGTTTATCAATTTTTGCATCGGCAGTCCCTCTCATCTTTTTTTCGCATGGATAGTCCCTGGAGGCATGTTTCACTTGCAACCATGGTCCACTTTGACGGATCCGTTTGATTTAAGCCGTTAAGCCCATCACGTGAGCAACACGTGATGGGCATTTATGTAGTTTACACATACCCACCTACCACCACGTTTATTTTGGTCCTTTTCCCAAACCTAGGGACTGTTTGTAATAATAAAAAGATATATATTTTTACTATATATATATATATATATATTATATGCATCTGTATTTTCGTAATCACAGGGACAATCTCTTTATTCTCTCTATGCTAATCATCACCATCAAGCTTCTCCATCCATAATTTCCGATCGATTGCTCCTTCAACAGTCAACCACCCCGTCACTAGCGAACGATTACTGCGTCACTGGTCAGTTGATCTGATCACCGGCCAATCCGTCACCGGCCAATCCATTACTACTTCAATGGTCAACAACTCCGTCACCGGCGAATCGATTAGTCAGTCACCGGCGAAACGATTACTCCTTCACTGGTCAATCGATCCGTTACGGCCAATCTATTACTGCTTCAAAGGTCAACCACACCGTCACCGGTTAATCGATTACTCCTTCAGCAACCGGCCACCACCGTGCGCAACTACCAACTTCAACCATTTAATCGATCGCCGGTTTTTGTTCGGGAAATGGTCGGTAGTTTCAAGGTACAAGCACCACCATTTCCATTGCTTAATGTGTTTGTTAATAAAAAAGATTTTGTTTGAACAATTTAGGGATATTAAACACTAATCTAATGCTTGAATGGATATTTTTTTGGTCCTTGAGATATAATAACATCCGTAAGAAATATTTCTCCTCTTCTGCTTGAATTGTTATTGTATTATTGATAATATTTTGGTTTGAAATTTTAGGGATATTAATTACTATATGAACTCTCTGATTCATCACCAACATTATTTATTTGTGATATGGAATGTGATTTTGATGATTTATTGATGTTATAATTTATTTTGAGTGAGTAAAAATCATGCTTAATTGTAATGAATTTGTTAAATATGGTTTTAGAATTTTTTTTTGATTAGATGAATTTGTTAATGATTGATGGAATGATGGATTGAAAAGAAGGAAACATGAAGAAGGTGGGTATGAGAGTCAGAGAGAGATTCACGTGGTGGTAGGGGTATGTGTAAACTACATAAATGCCCATCACGTGTTGCTCACGTGATGGGCTTAACGGCTTAAATCAAACGGATCCGTCAAAGTGGACCATGGTTGCAAGTGAAACATGCCTCCAGGGACTATCCATGCGAAAAAAAGATGAGAGGGACTGCCGATGCAAAAATTGATAAACCACAGGGACCAAAAATGCATTTAACTCTAAAATATAACTTATTTATCCTTTCATGTTAGTTGTTGAGTTACACCTAATTCTTGGTATGATCTCAACTACCCTGATTTGTTTTCCTTAATTTTTACAAATTTTTACTACTACTAAATTAATTGATTTGCTTCTACTCTCCAAACTTTTTATTTTATCTATCCAAACTTGTTTGTTTCTTTCAAAGTTTTATAATTTTTAATCCACATGGTCACTTTTATATAAATTTGTCAGAAAACCCATATTAGATCTAACTCTCTCTCTTCTTTTGATTGGTTTATGAGGCAAGTAGTCTTGTTTCAACACTCTGCAATATTTCCTCATTATCTTCAACTTTCATTAGCTTCATTCAAGTATATATATACATATATCTATATATATCAAACTCACAAAGATAAACCAGCAAAAGTCTCTTCTAGTTACCCAAGAAGATGAGGCCCACAGTAGCTTATGGTGGGCTTCTTCTTTCTTTAAAAAAGTAACTGCAAGAGTTTGAGACTTTTGGAGAACATATATATACATGTTGTTATTGCTTGTGGGTAATCTCTATATCTTGTCTTTCTTTTATTATAACAAAGAAAGATAAGATTTTGGTTATAAATATAATACTTATACTATATATACATATAAAAAAAATGATTTTTATCTTTGTTACTTGTTTTTCCTTCATATTTTTCTTTAGATACTCACTTCCCATTAAACCACTTCCACCATGGGCTTGTGAAATGAGGTTACTATCTTTCTATTTTTGGAAAGATTTATCCTTTTTTTTATACCCATCTGCAAAACCTTTCAAGAAACACAAAACTACCAAAAATAACACTACTACTCCTACTTTTTCAAGAAACAAGATAACAAGAACCACAACAGGGGAGGCTGATTATGAAAAAATGGGTGAGATTTCTTTGTTAGATTTGCCTGATTTGGCATTGGAATGCATTCTTGAAAAGCTTCAACCAAATGGGCTATGTAAAATGTCTTGTGTTTGTACTTATTTGAGAGAATTGTGTTCAAGTGATCATCTTTGGGAACAACATATGAAAAAAAGATGGGGTAGAATTATTGGTCATGCTGCTAGTAAAGAATGGCAATCTTATATTAAGTTGAAAAATGAATCCAATTACTTTCTTGCTAGTGAAAATGGAAAGGGTCTTTTAATAGATTGTTTGTCTAAGCTCTGGCCTGTTAAGTTGATTAGATCTAGTAGTTGTGATGATAGACAAAAGATTGATATTTCGTCTAATTCGTCGTCTATTGATTCGAAAATTTCGTGCTATCGAGCCCTTGAAACAGGGAAGTTTTGGTTTCCTGCTCAGGTTTTTAACCGTGAGGTATTATACTTTACAACTTAATTTTATTGTGAATTATATATGTATATTTGCTAGATATAATTGGATTGATTTATATGTTTTTTGATTTTTTTGGTGATATTTTGGATGTCTAGAATGGGCATGTTGGGTTCATGTTATCTTGCTATGATGCTGATCTTAGCTATGATTCTAATACGGATACTTTCCACGCTAGGTACAATCTTGTAATGATTTTTCGAAAATTTTAGTTAAAAGTCTTGCATTGTTTTATTTTTATAATTTTTTTTAATAAAATGGTACAGATACCCGCCTCATGGAAGGCGGGCAGCTGCAATAGAAAGTGGGGTGAGTTGGGATAGGCTAAGGGCGCCACCGGTTGATACTTCACCCCATGATCTTCACATTTCCGATTGTTTGAATGATTTACGCCCAAAGGATCATATCGAGATTCAGTGGAGAAGGAACAAACAATTCCCATATGGTTTGTTCTTTTTTTTTGTATATAATTACTCTCTGTATTACTTAATATTTTGATCCAATGACTTTTGGGGATGACTTTTTGATACGAAACAAGTAAACGGAGAAGGATCCTTGTTCAGGCTACTTGCCATAGTTGGCTTTTAGGTCCGATGACGTCGTCAAATGTAGTATGAAATCTTTTTTCTTTCATAACTATTATTATAAAAGTATGAAAAACAGATGTTCTTTACAACATGACGCATTCATATCTTTAGTTGGCTATAATTATAACTTAATTTAGGGGTCACTTTGTACCCATTTTATCTTGTCTGCTTTTAAATCTCTCTTATTGGAAAACCACCAATAATTTCTCACCCACTTTTACTTTTTGTGAAAAGTGTCCCTTAACCTAGGATGGCCAGCAATTTAAAGTTTGGTAGACAGTTGTATCAAAAGTAATCATTTGTTCTTTAAGCTATGAAACTTCCGTTCATTCAAAATTTTAAAACGGGTAAACGGATAGGGATTCCTGTTCAGGCTACCCGGGGTTGAGCTTTTGTCTCTGATGTACTCGGCCTAACTGCTATTCTTGTGGCCATATCGAAATTTTTTCCCTGCTCATCCCAAGATGTTAAATAGTGATATAATGTATAAATCTTTGTTGTTGCAGGTTGGTGGTATGGTGTTGTAGGTCACTTAGATGCATGTGATGGTAATGAAAATTACTGCCATTGCCATAAAAGTGGTGAGTCCTCTCAATAAAGATTTATGTACCATACAAATATATATGTATAGCTTTATGGTCCCAAATGTTGGAGGAAAAACTTTACATTAAATTTTCATGTTGGTTCACTTGTATTCAACAAGGCCCATATCTTGATTATCATCCACACTTCTTAGGCAGATGTCACCATTCTATCCCCAACCCATTCTTTCCCTATCTTAAAATGGTCCCATAACATGTATGGTTTTCAATTTTGTCATAATCTTTTTGAAACATTTCACCGTGTTATGTCAATCGAGTATGGTCCATGGTGTATGCCAATCATACTCGAAAAAGAGTAGTGTTCCCTTTAACTCTCTGAAGTTAAGTTATAATCATTCAACTTGGACCTGCAATCATGTTGTCAGTTTCATTTAATTATCTGCTTGAGGTGTCTATATAGAAAGGTACTTTGCACGTACGCATTTGCAGTATTTTAGGGAACGAACTTTCAAAATTTAATGTTTAAGGGCAATTTCATAAGCTTATACATCGTAATAAATAGGATTTTTTTATACATTGATTTCGAAAAGGGAAATTAACTTAAATTTCCGTTCTGTTATTAATGAAATGAAAATCTGGTACATAATTTATCATTATCTTTACTAATGACAAATATGTGCGTTAATAGATACTGTAGTGCTAGAATTCAGCCAGTATACTCCTGGTTCTCGATGGAGACATACGATGATTGACAGGAGGGATCATCGTGAAGAAGGAAATGAAGCCGATGGGTTTTATGGGGGAATCAGAAAACTATGTAAAAAAGATGAGATCTCTATGTGGCAACAATTTTGGCCTGCTGAAATCTTGGAATGATAGAGGTCAGCTATGTGTATTGCTGTTATAGCTTACCAAAAGTAGAATTTTAGAATATTATCTACAAGATTATTCCTCATTTTGTAGAATTATATATATATTTTTTCATGGCTACTTGAAGATTTAGAACAGCCATATTTTTATCATTATGATTATGATTCAATCATTCAAATGTGACAGATACTCCATATAGATTCTCTTGTGTATTAATATATTGGCTTCCAACTATGAATAAAGTAGTATTTTGCCCATTTGTTACTATTTTTGCAATTTCTGTTTCATATTGTTTTTTGCACACAAAAAACTATATTTATTCGATGAGACAAATATCTACAACACAATTGTTCTACCTCTTGACTGATAGGGCACAACGAATATGATATAGACGTGTATCGGATCAAAAACGTTGATGAGATGGCTAACGTGTGAATGCCTTTGAAAATGTCGACTTTTGTTGACTGTATGATGGATTCACCCTTATTTTGAAGTGAGATATGCTGAAAGGGTCATGATCCATGAAAACATATATGGTTATCAGAAACTAAACATAGAGTGGAAATTGTTACATTTGGTATGCAATTGAGACACCTTGCCAAACATGGCAGAAAGAATTTCTTTTCTAGGAATTCAAGTAGACTATAGCCATCGTGGACTAATCGAAGGATAACCTAAGCATCGAGGCAGTTTCATATCTTGTTTTACAATAGCCATTTTGGTTTCTACTGATTCTTTCTTCCTTTGGCTTGTCTTCAATGAGAGGCTTAATCGCTTAAAGTAACTCACTTTCGATATTGTTATTTTTTCTCTTGACTGCTTACTTTCACTTGTTTCCTTCTTTAGAGATTCTGCATACCGAAATAACACTGACTTTACTTTCTGCATCTTTGATTCTTTATCACTTTGCTTTGTGGGCTTCACGGGCTTGTTCTGGCCTAACAAAAGCCTTTTCATCATGGTTCGGGCTGTTGGGCTTCGTTGCATACTCAACTCTGTGTTTTTCTTGACCATGGTTTGACTCCTAACCCATCTTGAATACATGGAGCCTTTGCGTTCCAGCATCTTGACTGTTCTTGGTTCCTTTTCTTGACCAATGTCCCAGTCTCCGGCACATGCAACCCTATGTGAAATGCTGCGAGCTCTAAATGGTGAATATGAACGCGACCTTCTGTGGACACTCACCCTTCCTTCTGGTTCTTCACTGACTTTTTCTAAAGCAATCAAAAAAGGGTCAAAACCATCATTCCATGTGCACCTTTGTCCAAACGGGTTCCTAACCCGTGAGCTAAACGACCTAGGTGACGTAGGGACCGAGGTCTGAAGCCTTGGAGGGAGTTTCAGTGGCATAACTTGACCATTACAAAAGAGTTCATCTGCAAACGCTATGGTCGAAAATGAATTTGCTCGAGCTGGTAGCCTGTACTCTTGATCCTCCTGGTCCCATTGATCATCGAATCCCCGACCAGTCTCAAACTCAAACTCATCAACTTTGGTCTTCTCTGCACCCGAGCCCGACCCAAACGGTTGAAATGGGCTAGACCAAGTGCTGTAAAACTTTGGGGTTTGTAAGTTGCAACTAGTGGGGCTTGTTGGTGCACTAAAGTAAAAAGAAGGAAATGAAACAAAGTCCATTTTGATTCAAAATAATGAAGAACTATGCAGTCAAGGTTAAGTAGTTATGAGGCTATAATAACAGCATAACACAAAGGTGGCCTTAAAAAAGGGAATTTGAAGGCTTAGTGACAAACTAGCTTCCCGATTTTAAGGTTGAAAATATTCACATGTGTTGACCATTTTTGATTTTGAAATAATATTCAAAGAGTGAAATGCTTGTGATTGTCATCTATCACTAACTTGTGGGCCAAATAAAACAACACTGGAATATTTGTATTTTATGATATATATCCATAAATAATTTCAACAAATATTTATCGTTTCCAAACTTTTCAAAATGTACGATTTAACATTCTATAGAGATTATTAATTATTCTTATAAATAACTCATTTTCTCTCTAAAATAAATGTAACATAACATAATTTTGGTAACCGGGGTGTTTTACTCAGACTAATATCAATAACTGATTCATGCTGAACGACTTTTACCATTAACTTTCATGTTGATATCTTAGTTTATTGATATCATATCATCATTTATATTATGTAACACCCCAAGTTAGGCCCGGGATATTACCGAAAAGATATAACATAGCATGGGATTATCGTAGAATAAGAACTAAATGCATAAAAGGGATTTGTACAAAATGCACAAAGAGCAAGTAACCATCAAACGTTTACAAAAGAATCATCAAAAGATGGTTATGGATCCTAAGCATAATGCAAAATAAAAGGGACGAATGAATCACGGATCCATCTAAGTCCAAGCCCAAATCTAGCACAAGCATCCATCAAACTTCACGTCCAAGGTTCACCTGATTACCTGAAAAGTGTACTAAACAATGTACCATCCCAAACTTTTATTTAACGGTTGAATTGAGTCGTTAAGTCAACACCTCGTGTCCGTTAAGTCTCTAGGAGATTTAATGCTTATATGTGTTTAATATGCTTTATGTGTTAGGCTTCAATGTCTTAATGATGTATATGTTAACGTGATTAAGATGCCAAAGATGTTTAAGATGTGTTAAATGTGTCGGTAAGTATTCCCGTTAAGTCGTTTAAGCCTTAGATGTAAAGATGTGAAGTGTAGGGACTTAAGTGTAAGCTTTGGAAAGTTTGGTCCAGCTGATTAGGGTTCCTTTAGCCCTAATCATAATCAAAACTTCAGTTGTTGGCCTATGCAAACCGTCCTCCCTCTCCCCATTCGATTTCCTTTGCAAAATTCTCCAAAACATGTTGATTCGGGTGTGATTGATCAAGCTTTTTGCATCCTTCTTGTAATTTCCAGGTGTTAGAGGTATAATAACATTGATTTTATGTCTTTTCAATCATATAATTCATTCCATAACTGATCTAGGTCATTAGAGGATCAATTGATGTCGAAAACGCGTGTTTTATTCGATTCGGTAACCTAAAACGGTTGTTATTGTATTGCAAATTAATAGGATGTTAAAGGTTGTTTTCATGGTATCATTAGAGTCTTATATTGATGAATTTTAAGAGTTAAAAGTCGTTCATGGGGTTTGGGATCGTTTGCAATTCGTTTAGAAGGAGTTTGAAGTGGGGAACAAAAGAGGTTTTCTTGTCGCACAAAATATGAGACTATGAGACTCATAAAAGGGTATGAGACTCATATACTGATTATGGTCGATTTTTGTTTTCCCACTGTTTGTTAATATGAGACTCATAAAAGGGTATGAGACTCATATACTGATTATGGTCGATTTTTGTTTTCCCACTGTTTGTTAATATGAGACTCATACAGGGGTATGAGACTCATAATCTGGTATGGGTCGATTTCTACTCCTCACTGTTTGCTAATATGCGACTCATGGATTTTACATGAGACTCATAAAGTGTCTTTCAGACTTTTAAGGTTTAAAACAAGTGTTTAAGTGTCATATAAATATCCATATGACATGTATAGGTTCTATAAATTAATTAGGCCTCGTTTATGTTAGATTATTGATTCTATACTCGTTATAGGTAGTCGGGAATACTTGCAAAGTTCGGTAACTTACGTTATCATTTGTTGTGCGCTTCTACGAGGTAAGATACACAACTTTGACACGCTGAGGGTTCAACAAATATGGTTTTCATATAATAACTTCCCCAAATGGTATCTTGTTTGCTTATGGGTATTCGGGATTACACGGGAGATGATATGGGCTATGTAGATGCATATTGAAGCCTGAAATGTTATCCCAAAGATATGCGATGTGATGATATGATATGATATGATATGATATGATATGATGTGAAATACAATATGATATGATATGAAATGCTTTGAGATGTTTTGAAATACGTTATGCGATGAACTATGATATGCAATGATAGATTATTCGCATTGACATACAATATATGTTGAATTATGATATGCAATGAAAGATTATTCGCATTGACATACAATATATGTTGAATTATGATATGCAATGAATAGATTATGATTGATAAATATATGTGATGTTGTACGTTATGTTACAATGTACGATATGTAATGATGCTTAGTATGTATATGTGCATGTGTATACGTGAGATATGTTGATTACATGGCTTATACATCTAGTTCACTAGACTTTGTAAGTTTCCATGACACGTGCACGTTTAAGGGCCCAAACGTTAAAATGAAACTATAATTAGGTAATGTAAACACCTAAACCATATGAGATGCAAATCGAGCTCGTAATGATATGATGTGATGTGATATGTGAGAAATGCTCGAGCTATTGATGTGAGAAGTGTTAAGCTTAACCCGTACTTGCCCTTGCCCGGCTAGTGCGTAGATGTGGTTGCTTGGGTGGCTCCTTGCAACATAGTTAACGTGAGATGAGTAACTCCAGGTAGGCCTAACTAGCCACCAATGTCTTTGAACATACGGCCTACTCATGGATCGGCTTTGCCTTTCCTTAACGACAAAGATGGATTGCCGAAAGGTTTCACCATCGAGTCGGGTGTGAGGTTGTTGTGGGGTCTTATGACCGCCAACACACAAACTTTCACCTAACGTGAGATGTGTGGCTTAAGTCACACATAATTTGATGTGAATGTGAGATATGATATGTGATGTAAACGTGAGATATGATATTTGATGTGAACGTGAGATGTGATGTGTGATGTGATAGAATGTTGATGATATGATATGATATGTATGATATGATATGATATGATATGATATGATATGATATGAATGATATGATTGATATGATATGATATGATATGTAATGATATGATATGATATGATATGATATGATATGATATGATATGATATGATATGATATGTAATGATATGAATGATATGATATGATATGATATGATATGATATGATATGATATGATATGATATGATATGATATGATATGATATGATATGATATGATATGATATGATATGATATGATATGATATGATATGATATGTTATGAGATGATATGTATTGATATGAGATGATATGATATGATATGATATGATATGATATGATATGATATGATATGATATGATATGATATGATATGATATGATATGATATGATATGATATGATATGATATGATATGATATGATATGATATGATATGATATGATATGATATGATATGATATGATATGATATGATATGATATGATATGATATGATATGATATGATATGATATGATATGATATGATATGATATGATATGATATGATTATATGATATGATATGATATGATATGATATGATATGATATGATATGATATGATATGATATGATATGATATGATATGATATGATATGATATGATATGATATGATATGATATGATATGATATGATATGATATGATATGATATGATATGATATGATATGATATGATATGATATGATATGATATGATATGATATGATATGATATGATATGATATGATATGATATGATATGATATGATATGATATGATATGATATGATATGATATGATATGATATGATATGATATGATATGATATGATATGATATGATATGATATGATATGATATGATATGATATGATATGATATGATATGATATGATATGTTATGATATGATATGTTATGATATGATATGATATGATATGTTATGATATGATATGATATGTTATGTTATGATATGATATGATTGATATGATATGATATGATATGATATGATATGTATGATATGATATGATATGATATGAATGATATATATGATATGATATGTTATGATATGATATGATATGATATGATATGTTATGAGATGATATGTATTGATATGAGATGATATGATATGACATGACATGATATGATATGACATGATATGATATGATATGATATGATATGATATGATATGATATGATATGATATGATATGATATGATATGATATGATATGCTTTGATATGATATGATATGATATGATATGATATGATATGATATGATATGATATGATATGATATGATATGATATGATATGATATGATATGATATGATATGATATGATATGATATGATATGATATGATATGATATGATATGATATGATATGATATGATATGATATTATATATGAAATGGACAAATGCTTTATAAACCATGTGTTATCTTACTTAGCTAATTCGTTAGCTAACACTCGCTCTTTTTAAATGTGTTGTGCCCTCAGGTCCAACATTAGTGAGCATGTAGATGTGAGAAGATGCGAGGCATGGGTAGATAATTTTGAAGCTGGCCTTAGTCACCCTGATAGCCTCTTTATCTAGACGCTTATTGTCATGTTGCTAGATGTTTATGATCTTGTCTTTATGTAGACATGTTTGGCATTTATGTTGGTGCCTTTTGGGTTTCCTTGATTATCGTTATGATACGGATTTAGTAACACCATGTTTTAATAAATGACAATTCTGATAGGAAATGTAAACGTTTTCCTTTAATGCTTCCGCTATGTTTTGACGCCGTTAGGCGAAAATGTTTGGAAATCTATATTTTTAAACGACGGGTGTTACAAACAAGGTCAACACTAGGTTGGTGAGTTCGTAGTAGTAGATCATGAGGAACCATCGTCAATCAAGCACACGATGAAAAATAAAGGCAAGGAGTAAACTTACAACAAGCCCTTATACATCACATGAACGTAAATTAGGATTGCTTACGGCACAACCTTATCACACAATTGAACTAAACATAATCCCTCAACGCAAGTTAACGTAACCATCACTTATATCAAGTACGTAGAATTAGCCAACCAAAGTACCAAACGTGATCATCAAGTATATCAAATACTTGGAATGAACCAAACCATTGAACCAACGTAATCGTCAAGTATATCAAATACTTGGAATGAACCAAACCATTGAACCAACGTAATCGTCAAGTATATCAAATACTTGGAATGAACCAAACCATTGAACCAACGTAATCGTCAAGTATATCAAATACTTGGAATGAACCAAACCATTGAACCAACGTAATCCGTCAAGTATATCAAATACTTGGAATGAACCAAACCATTGAACCAACGAGATCCGTCAAGTATATCAAATACTTGGAATGAACCAAACCATTGAACCAACGTAATCGTCAAGTATATCAAATACTTGGAATGAACCAAACCATTGAACCAACGTAATCGTCAAGTATATCAAATACTTGGAATGAACCAAACCATTGAACCAACGTAATCGTCAAGTATATCAAATACTTGGAATGAACCAAACCATTGAACCAACGTAATCGTCAAGTATATCAAATACTTGGAATGAACCAAACCATTGAACCAACGTAATCGTCAAGTATATCAAATACTTGGAATGAACCAAACCATTGAACCAACGTAATCGTCAAGTATATCAAATACTTGGAATGAACCAAACCATTGAACCAACGTAATCGTCAAGTATATCAAATACTTGGAATGAACCAAACCATTGAACCAACGTAATCGTCAAGTATATCAAATACTTGGAATGAACCAAACCATTGAACCAACGTAATCGTCAAGTATATCAAATACTTGGAATGAACCAAACCATTGAACCAACGTAATCGTCAAGTATATCAAATACTTGGAATGAACCAAACCATTGAACCAACGTAATCGTCAAGTATATCAAATACTTGGAATGAACCAAACCATTGAACCAACGTAATCGTCAAGTATATCAAATACTTGGAATGAACCAAACCATTGAACCAACGTAATCGTCAAGTATATCAAATACTTGGAATGAACCAAACCATTGAACCAACGTAATCGTCAAGTATATCAAATACTTGGAATGAACCAAACCATTGAACCAACGTAATCGTCAAGTATATCAAATACTTGGAATGAACCAAACCATTGAACCAACGTAATCGTCAAGTATATCAAATACTTGGAATGAACCAAACCATTGAACCAACGTAATCGTCAAGTATATCAAATACTTGGAATGAACCAAACCATTGAACCAACGTAATCGTCAAGTATATCAAATACTTGGAATGAACCAAACCATTGAACCAACGTAATCGTCAAGTATATCAAATACTTGGAATGAACCAAACCATTGAACCAACGTAATCGTCAAGTATATCAAATACTTGGAATGAACCAAACCATTGAACCAACGTAATCGTCAAGTATATCAAATACTTGGAATGAACCAAACCATTGAACCAACGTAATCGTCAAGTATATCAAATACTTGGAATGAACCAAACCATTGAACCAACGTAATCGTCAAGTATATCAAATACCTGGAATGAACCAAACCATTGAACCAACGTAATCGTCAAGTATATCATATACTTGGAATGGTCAACCCATTGACAACCCACCCATATTTCTAGTTTAATTAAACGTTGTCTAACATCGTATAACCGAATAACACGGTCAAATGGTCACGACTAACATATTACACGTCATGAAATCATAAAATGTCATTCAATTATATTACTAACCAAAATTGGTTAGTCAAATTGTACAATTAGTCAACGGGTCAAAATCACAAATGTCACATATTAATATTAATATATCAAAACAAACACACTATATTAGATTAAAAAACACATTTCATTAACAATAAAACTAAAAATAATTAATAACAACAAACTTATAATAAGTACTTAAAAACTCATTTGTAACACTTTCAGACAATTAATAAGTACCTTATGCCAAGACTAGAATCTTGTTCTTTACTCCAAGAGGCAATAAACTCTACTAAATAAATTAATCTTACATTAGAAATTTTTTTGATTTAATTAAAGTCATATCAAGTTTCTGGAGTTAAAATGTTAAAGTTGATTTATATGGCAAAAGTGATTATGTTTCATGTAAGCTTAGATGAAAAACTTCTTATATATTAATATTTTAATATTTATTTATAAAACAAATTAATTATTTGGTCCTCATGTTTTTAACAGTTAAAATATTTAAAATGTGAGAGATTTCTCATCTAAACTAATATTAATATTTATTTATAAAACAAATTAATTATTTGGTCATCATGTTTTTAACAGTTAAAATATTTAAAAAGTGAGAGATTTCTCATCTAAACTTAGATGAAACTCATGAAAGACAATCTGATATTCACTTCCTTATATTTATATTTATGATATATATCCATAGAGGAAGGGTTAATTATAACTTGAACAAATATATTTCATATCAACATATTCAAAATCAAGGTTAAGCATATTTAGAGAAAATGACAAGGCAACTTTGAGGAAATGGTTGAAATGAAAATAAGTAATGTATCTGCATTTGGATTTTATTTTTTTTGTTTATTGTTATTTTTTTTTTTTTTTTTTTTTTTTTTTTTTTTTTTTTTTTTTTTTTCTTCCTATTTCATTTTTTCTCTTTTTTTAAATATTTTTCTGTTTTTTCACTTCACTTTTTTTTTTTTTTTTTTTTTTTTTTTTTTTTTTTTTTTTTTTTTTTTTTTTTTTTTTTTTTTTTTTTTTTTTTTTTTTTTTTTTTTTTTTTTTTTTTTTTTTTTTTTTTTTTTTTTTTTTTTTTTTTTTTTTTTTTTTTTTTTTTTTTTTTTTTTTTTTTTTTTTTTTTTTTTTTTTTTTTTTTTTTTTTTTTTTTTTTTTTTTTTTTTTTTTTTTTTTTTTTTTTTTTTTTTTTTTTTTTTTTTTTTTTTTTTTTTTTTTTTTTTTTTTTTTTTTTTTTTTTTTTTTTTTTTTTTTTTTTTTTTTTTTTTTTTTTTTTTTTTTTTTTTTTTTTTTTTTTTTTTTTTTTTTTTTTTTTTTTTTTTTTTTTTTTTTTTTTTTTTTTTTTTTTTTTTTTTTTTTTTTTTTTTTTTTTTTTTTTTTTTTTTTTTTTTTTTTTTTTTTTTTTTTTTTTTTTTTTTTTTTTTTTTTTTTTTTTTTTTTTTTTTTTTTTTTTTTTTTTTTTTTTTTTTTTTTTTTTTTTTTTTTTTTTTTTTTTTTTTTTTTTTTTTTTTTTTTTTTTTTTTTTTTTTTTTTTTTTTTTTTTTTTTTTTTTTTTTTTTTTTTTTTTTTTTTTTTTTTTTTTTTTTTTTTTTTTTTTTTTTTTTTTTTTTTTTTTTTTTTTTTTTTTTTTTTTTTTTTTTTTTTTTTTTTTTTTTTTTTTTTTTTTTTTTTTTTTTTTTTTTTTTTTTTTTTTTTTTTTTTTTTTTTTTTTTTTTTTTTTTTTTTTTTTTTTTTTTTTTTTTTTTTTTTTTTTTTTTTTTTTTTTTTTTTTTTTTTTTTTTTTTTTTTTTTTTTTTTTTTTTTTTTTTTTTTTTTTTTTTTTTTTTTTTTTTTTTTTTTTTTTTTTTTTTTTTTTTTTTTTTTTTTTTTTTTTTTTTTTTTTTTTTTTTTTTTTTTTTTTTTTTTTTTTTTTTTTTTTTTTTTTTTTTTTTTTTTTTTTTTTTTTTTTTTTTTTTTTTTTTTTTTTTTTTTTTTTTTTTTTTTTTTTTTTTTTTTTTTTTTTTTTTTTTTTTTTTTTTTTTTTTTTTTTTTTTTTTTTTTTTTTTTTTTTTTTTTTTTTTTTTTTTTTTTTTTTTTTTTTTTTTTTTTTTTTTTTTTTTTTTTTTTTTTTTTTTTTTTTTTTTTTTTTTTTTTTTTTTTTTTTTTTTTTTTTTTTTTTTTTTTTTTTTTTTTTTTTTTTTTTTTTTTTTTTTTTTTTTTTTTTTTTTTTTCTCTGCACATATCATTTGATCATGATTGGTTATTTGTTCATTTTTACGTTTCTTTATGTTCTTTGTGGATGCAGATTTTAAACATGATGAAAGAATAGCCAAGGTTAGTGTATCTTTATTATTTTGAACATATCATTTCATCATGTTTCGGTGTAGCAGGAAAATCGTGGTTCCAACAATCAAACAGAAAAGGATTTATTGCTTACAAAAAGATGAGCTAATGTTTGTGCAGGCTGATCAAAACTTTTATCATTAAATGATGATAATAACTATTCTGGTTTGTTAATAACTATTTTGGTAAAATAAATTATTCAATCTGAGTTGTCAAAAGGTTAGGCTATCCTCATCAAATTATACACACAACTGCCTATGTCATTTATGTGTTTTCGTACATAAGATCTTTATTATATGTATAATATCTTTACAAATCTCTTGAAGATATGTGCAAGCTGTTAAATATATATACATATATTTAATTTGAGATCTGATGCAATTTTCAAAATTCAAATGTTTAGGTGGGCCCAAATATATTTGCCTGCAAAAAAAATACAACAGAGTACATCTTCTTCTTTCTTTTTATTACTGTATTATATATATTTAATCTCATGTAAAATAACAAAATTCAAATGTTTAGCTGGGAAATGCTGGTTCCTAAATTATAACATCTGGAGGATATGCTCTTTACAAGATCGAAGATGTACACATACATGTAAAATAACAAAATCAGGTGTATGTATCAGAAATCAACTGAAAAGATTCCTTCAGCAAACAAATTTACTACGATCACTTGCTGTTTCGTTGTAGCAGGAAAATCGTGGTTTCAATGATCAAAAGAAAAGAATTTGCAACTTGGTGTAGTACTTATATATATGCAGTTGAGTTGATATAGAAGAATCAAGGATTATGTTTGATTTTGTACACTCTTTTAAGATATTGAATAACAAACTTTGTTTACATCTTGATGAAATATAATATTTGCTTATTATTTGTACAAGCTTTTGAAAAGGTTATTATACTTTAATCTACCGTAACTATACCACTAAATCTTATAACATTCAAAATGAATTGGATGTCAAATATTGTGCTAAGCTAATCAGCCTAGCCTAATATTTCTAAATTGTTCATCGGCCTAATATGACTTTGTACCCACTTGAAATCGTGAATAACAATAAATATAATACCTAAAACTGACTTCACCAATCAGCCTGCCACTTTTTCTTCTCATCCTATTCGAGCAAGTTGAATTCGATCAGGTTAAAAGTTTAACATTTTTCGTGTGAATTTTGGTTTTTATATTATATCAGTAAAAAATATACCTCTAACTGTCTTCACCAATCAGCCTGGCATTGTCTCATGTCGACCTAATCTTGAAATATTATTTTCATTTAAAATTATCTCAGTGAATCTTCAAAGATCTTTTCTGATTTTTTTATTATACTGGTAAATCTTATACTGTAACATAATTTAAAATTTGAATTCGAAAATTAAATATAACACCCCTAGTTGGGCCCGAAGTATTACGGAAATTATATAGCACACAGTGGAATTATCGTAGAACATAAACTATATGAACATGTTGGACTCAGTGAATCCAACTTATTAAATTATGAACATACACACCATATAATACAAGCATATAATCTCCACACGTTTACAAGCGAATACAAAAGATAGTATTAAATTCTAAACATGATGCAATAGTTGGGCAAATGAATCCTTGATCCATCTAAGTCCATGCCCTGGTTCAAAAGCAACACAATTCAAGCATCACGTGTAACATCCGTGAATTTTGACCCGTTGACTTTTCGTGTAATATGACTAACAATTTAAGTTAATGAATTATTTGGGTCGTTTTGTGAATTAAATGACAATGTGTTATACTCGGGTCGATATTATGTTGTGATTGGTGTTTAGATGTCTAACGATTGTGATTTGGCTTGAGATGAGAAACGGGTCGGCCCGTGGGTAGTCCACGACCCACCAGCCACCCAAGACCCAATCCTTTCCTTATCTATTCTTTCCCTCTTTCATTTCTATCTATCTTTCTCTCATTTCTCTTAAGTAAAAAGGGCAAAAAGAACCCATTTCATTTCTACTTCTATCTATCATCGATTGGTGTTTTGGAACTAGTATAACACTAGAATCATAGTCTTCTAAACCACATTATCGTCATATCGAAGAATCAAAGGTGGAAGTTCTTGCATTTTACCCATTTTGACCTAATTTCGGGTTTGAGCTCAAGGAGAAGTTCTGGTAAGTCTAATTCATCCCATTTACTTCTATTTATGTTAGTTTACTCATTTCTAGTCATCTCGTACTTTTACAAGTCTTAAATCGGGTCGAAATGGAATTAGGGTTAAATTAGGGTTTCGGTTTGGGTTGAATGATTTGGAAGTGTTCTTGATGTTTTGGAATGGAAATTTGTAATGGGTTATGTGTATTTATGTTTAATGGCACTTAGTTAAGCTTCAAAATGAGTTTCAAGCTCTTACAAATCGTTTTGGTATGCTTTGGGTCGAATTTTGGGGGTTTTGGTTCGTTTTCTGCACTTAGGGCTGCTGGTGCTGGTGCTGGGAATTGTCCCACTGCGGCGCAGTGGAGGGGCCTAGTCCCACTGCGGCGCAGTGGATTACCACTGCCCATTCTGCCTTGTTTTGGCCCACTGCGGCGCAGTGGATTCATTCTGGACATTCGCGCGCGTCAGTTTTCAAACGTTAATAACTTCTGATCCGTAAGTCCAAATAAGTCGTATGACCTATCGTTGGAATCGTAAGAGAGTCTAGTATCACGTAGTAACCTTCATTTTGTATGAATCTTCGTGCATTTCTAAAAATGTCTAGTCAAAGTGTTATGTTTCACACTCGGTAATGTTAAGAAAAGTAATTGTGGGTTCGTGACTCAACTTAAACCTAAGGAACCAACTTGTTTATGATTATAAAGTTGACATTATGATATATGGCATGCTTTGATAGGTTGTGAACACGTGGGGCCCAATACTCGCTATTAATCTTTTATTAACTCGACTTAAGCTTCTTTGCCGATCAAGGTGAGTTTCGTATCTCCCTACTCGCTTGAGATTCGGGCTGAAAAGTGTAAACTTGCGTGTTTACTTACGTTGTCGATTGATTGATTGATTTGGTTTAAATGTTGGATTGATGGGACGGTTATCACGTTTGAATGACTTGATTTATGTTTTGTTAAGTATTTCGTTAATATTAGGATAGTCGTACATACATGGAAGTCGGTTATGCCTTCAAAGGGTTTTAGATGTGGTGGGAAGGCTGCGGGTGACCCTATACATAAGCATCTAGAACTTGATGAAAGTAGAATCCTCCGAAGTGTATGTACGCATTGTTGAGAGGAATTGATGGATGTTGGGAATGTGTTTGGAACGGATATATACGCCATGTTATACTTGACTGGTACGGTACACACTCATGCATACTTTTATTGTTGCATTGATGACGTTATTGACGCGCATTTGATATACGTTGTGGTCTTACATACGTATGATACATGATTTGATGCTAATATTTCGCGTGCTCGTTTATTATACGCAATTACTTTGCCCTTATGATCTTGTAATGATTTGCTATTACGATTAGGTTAGTTGTACATACATGGAAGTCGGTTATGCCTTCAAAGGGTTTTAGATGTGGTGGGAAGGCTGCGGGTGACCCTATATATAAGCATCTATGATTCCTTAAATGTAAAGTCGTATGAAATGTATGTGCATTGTAGTTTTAGATGATTTGTTGTACGATAGACTTGTGATTTGGTTGATGTACTTCCAAGTGCTTTACACTTGAGAACATGCTTTTGTACGTATTGATTGGTTGATGTACTTCCAAGTATACTTACTTGATGAATGGTTCCACGTACTTCCAAGTGTCATACACTTGAGATCGCGCAATGTATGACGTACTACCAAGTTGTTAGACTTGAGAATATTGTGTTGGTAATGGTTTTGTTGTTGTCATGGTACTCTTAGGATGCGTTATCTGATGCCAAATTGTTAGTCATGCCTTTTATGCATTCAGCACTTACATTGATATTTACATCATTTGTGCATACTTATTACACATTTACTGATAATGGTGAAATCTTGTTGTTGGACGTTATTGTATTACTTAGAGGCTCGCTGTAAGTCAGGTCTAGCCTCCATTCGTATATTGTGATTATTGACGATGGTTCCTTATGGACCATTACTACGAACTCACCAACCTTGTGTTGACTATGCTTAGTACACTTTTCAGGTAATCAGGTTCTCCGGACGTGGAGTTTAGTTTCTTGCTTGCTGTTAAACCCGGGCTTTGGACTTTATGAATCAAGGATTCATCGACCTTCTCTTTTGCATTATACTTAGGATCGATTCGCCATCTTCGGAAATGTTCTTTTGTAAACTTTGATGGTTATTTACTCCTTATGTATTTTGGTACTTGTTTCGTATTGTATGGATTCACTGAATCTTTATTTGCATTTAGTTCTTGTTCTATTGTAATTCCACCTTGTGCTATATGATTTCCGTGATATTTCGAGCCTCGGCTTGGGGTGTTACATATCCCTGGTTCACCTGGTTTCCTGAAAAGTGTACTAAACAAGGTCAACACTAGGTTGGTGAGTTCGTAGTAATGGTTCACAAGGAACCATCATCAATAACAATATCATATGTAATAACAACATCCAATAATGTACTTACAACAAACCCATGTACGTCACCTGTTAAACAATTGAGGTTAACATATCGTTCAACCTTGTCACATAAATAACCGAACAACAAATGATACAAGATAGCTCGGATACAATCAACTACAATTGCTATCATTACCAAGAAATGCATCATATGTGTATCAATGTCATGCAATGTATCCCAATGTTAACTTTGCCTATAAATACAAGTCATTGCACAACAAGAATTTTTTCAAAAGTATTCGAAAAAAACTTT